>JABSTR010001246.1:1200000-1926300 GCA_013339765.2 Haemaphysalis longicornis
TATTTGGAATACCAGATAAAAAAAACAAAGTTTCATAGGATTTGTTTGTTTCATCTGAACGTTTGTGAATACTGGGTCGTATTTGGCATGTTTTCATCTCAATGCAGCTCTTTTACTTAATCCTATGTTTTTTGTTATTGGAGTTATGTTACCACGTATCATCGGCTTAGTTTGATCTTCAAGCTGTTTTTTGAATACAACACCGGTATGACTACTGTTACTTTCATACAAATGCTAGCGTTTTACTTATTTCTTTGTTAAATATATATGTAACATAAATAGAGTCTCTTGCAGTGTTTTCTCCTGGAGAAATTTTTGAATATGGAACCCTTTTGGTGATTGTTTATTTATTACCGATGCTACTTATTGAGCTATTGTTGTCATTGGAATACTGGTGAGCTAAAACAACGTTTAGTCTCTTTGATGCTCATCCAACCATTCGGATTTCCAAAAAAATGACATAGTTTGTATCGAAGAAACTGCTTTACTCATTTGCTTTGTTTGATAATACGTGTGAATTGTTGAGGCGTTTTATTGGCTTTCTTTGTTTTCCCTGATTGTTTTTACAACACAAATGAGAATCTTGCTCCTTTGATCTCGAAGCAACTGCTTTACTCCTTTTGGGGGGAAAAGATCATCAGATAAATCATTTCTCTTGCAGTTTTGCATCTCGAAATTTTAAATACAAAATACTTGTTGTTTATTCTTTCATATCAGTGATAATTCTTCACTCATTATTGCATTTGGAATACCTGAAAACTAAAACGAAGTTTCATCGGATTGATTTGTTTCATCCAAACTTATGTGAATACTGGATCGTGGTGTGCATTATTCCTTCATCTCAGTGCAACTGCTTTAGTCATTGCTGAGTTGGCGGATTTTCGGGATTTGTTAACACGTATCACCGGCTTTGTTCTTTCAGGTGTTTTTGAATACATAACAAATTTGGTTATTGTTGTTTTAACACAAATACGACTGTTTTAATAATTTTTTGTCAGGAATTTTTGGATTGTAAATACAGTCTCTTGCACTGTTTTCTCACGTAGACGTTTTTGAATACAAACACTCGTGGTTCTTGTTTATTTATTGTTAGTTTTACTTCATCAGCTATTGATGTCTTCAGAATACCAGAGAGCTAAAACAAAGTTTGTTAGCTTTGATGCTGATCCAACAATTTTGGAATTCTGCAAAATTGTCTTTATAGTTTTTTTATCAAACAAACTGCTTTACTCATTTGCTTTGTTTGAGAATACTTCCTAAATGTTGGCCCGTTTTATTGGCTTTGTTTGTTGTTCCTGATGTTTGTAATACAACAAAATCGTGAATTTTGTTTCTTTCTTCTCGATGCTACTGCTCTACTCTTTTTTGTTTGGGAAAATATCATCAGTTAAATCATGTCTCTTACAGTTTTTCATCCAGAAAGTTTGAATACATAATACTTGTGCTTGTTTCTTTCGTCTCAGTGATAATTCTTCTTTTATGAAGCATTTGTATTACAAGAGAACTAAAACAACGTTTCAGAGGATTTGTTCATTTCATCTGAACATGTGTGAATACTTGGTCGTGGTACCCATTCCTGTGTTTGGGGTTATTAAATATGTATAACCAAGTTTTATCGGCTTTGTATGTTCTTTCAGATGTTTTTGTATACAACACAAGTATAACTACTTTTAGTTTCATACGAATGCGACAAGTTAACTAATTTCTTTGCCTAATAAATATGTAACGTAAATATAGTCTCTTGCAGTGTTTTCTCATGAAGAAATTTCTGAATATAGAACAATTCTGGTTATTGTTTGTTTAATACTGATGCTACTCATTTAGCTGCTGACATCATTTCAATACTGGTGAGCTTAAACAGTTTTATTCTCTTTGATGCTCATCCAACCAATAGAAATTCCGAAAAATGGTATTTAATATTATATCAAAGAAACTGCTTTATTCATTTGCTTTGTTTATTAAACTTCTGAAATCTTGAGGCATTTTATTGGCTTTGTTTTTCCTGATGTTTTTATACAACACAATCGTGAATCTTGTTTCTTTCATCTCGATGCTACTTCTTTACTCTTTTTTGTTTGGGAAAACAGCTACAGAAAAATTATGTCTTACAGTTTTTCATCCAGAAAGTTTGAATACATAATACTTGTGCTTGTTTCTTTCGTCTCAGTGATAATTTTTCACTTATAAAGCACTTGGAATTCCAGAGAACTAAAACAAAGTTTCAGGGGATATTGTTCATTTCATCTGAACATTAGTGAATACTTGGTCGTGGTGAGCATTATTTCATCTCAATGCAACGGGTTTACCCATTGCTGTGTAAGGGGTTACTAGATATATATAACCAAGTTCTATCGGTTTAGTATGTTCTTCCAGATTTTTTTGTATACAACACAAGTATGGCTACTGTTACTTTCATACGAATGCTACAGTTTTACTAATTTTTTTGTTTAAAATATACGTAACGTTACTATAGTCTGGCAGTGTTTTCTCAATGAGAAGTTTTTGAATCTAGAACACTTGTGGTGATTGTTTATTTATTCCTGATGCTACTGATTGAGCTATTGACGTCATTTAAATACCGGTGAGCCAAAACAAAGTTTATTCTCTTTGATGCACGTCCAAGCATGTGTAATTCTGAAAAATTGTCTTCACATTTTATATCAAAGAAACTGCTTTACTCATTTGCTTTGTTTGATATTACGTCTGAAATGTAGAGAAGTTTTATTGGCTCTGTTTGTTTATCCTGGTGTTTTCATTACAACACAACCGTAAATTTTGTTTCTTTCATCTCGATGCTACTGCTTTACTCTTTTTTTGTTGGGAAAAACTTCATCAGAAAAATCATGTCTTTTGCAGTACTTCATCCACAAATTTCGAAAACATTGTACTTCTTGTTGCTTTCATCTCAGTGATACCCCTTCTCTTATAATATATTTGGAATACCAGATAACTAAAACGTGTTTCATGGATTTGTTTGTTTCGTCTGAACGTTTGTGAATACTGGGTCGTAGTTTGGATGTTTTCATGTCAATGCAAATGTTTTAATAAATCCTGTGTTTGGTGTTAACGGAGTTATGTTACCACGTATCATCGGATTAGTTTATTCTTCCAGCTGTTTTTTTTAAAACAACACAGCTATGACTACTTGTACTTTCATACCAAGGCTACCGTTTTACTTTTTTCTTTGTTTATTAAATTAGTAACATAAATAGAGTATCTTGCAGTGTTTTCTCCAGGAGAAAGTTTTGAATATGGAACACTTTTGGTGATTGTTTATTTATTACCGATGCCACTTATTCAGCTATTGACGTCATTGAAATACTGGTGAGCTAAAACAAAGTTTATTCTCTTTGATGCTCATCCAACCATCCGGATTACCAAAAAAATGACTTTATATTTTGTATCGAAGGAACTGCTTTCCTCATTTCTTTGTTTGATAATACGTGGGAATTGTTGAGGCATTTTATTGGCTTTCTTTGTTTTCCCTGATTTTTTTACAACACAAATGAGAATATTGTTCCTTTGATCTCCAAGCAAATGCTTTCCTCCTTTTTTGAGGGAAAAGATCACCAGATAAATCATTTCTCTTGCAATTTTTCATCAAGAAATTTTGAATACAAAATACTTGTTCTTTATTCTTTCATATCAAAGATAATTCTTCACTCATCATTGCATTTGGAATACCGGAAAACTGAAACGAAGTTTCATAAGATTGATTTGTTTCATCCGAACATTTGTGAATACTGGATCGTGGTGTGCATTATTTCCTCTCACTGCAACTGCTTTAGTCATTGCTGTGTTGGCGGATTTTGGGGATTTGTTAACACGTATCACCGGCTTTGTTCTTTCAGGTGTTTTTGAATGCATAACAAATTTGGTTATTGTTGTATTCACACAAGTACGACTGTTTTAATTATTTTTTGTTTGGAATTCTTGGATTGTTAATACAGTCTCTTGCACTGTTTTCTTATGTAGACGTTTTTGAATATAGAACACTCGTGGTTCTTGTTTATTTATTCCTAATTCTACTGCATCATCTATTGATGTCTTTAGAATACTGGAGAGGTAAAACAAAGTTTATTATCTTTGATGCTCATCCAACAATTTTAAAATTCTGTAAAATTGTCTTTATAATTTTTTATCAAAGAATCTGCTTTACTCATTTGCTTTGTTTGATATTACTTCCTAAATGTTGGGGCGTTTTATTGGCTTTATTTGTTGTTCCTGATGTTTTTATTACAACACAATCGTGAATCTTGTTTCTTTGATCTCGATGCTACTGCTTGACTCTTTTTTGTTTGGAAAAACATCATCAGATAAATCATGTCTCTTACAGTTTTTCATCCAGAAAGAATGAATTCATTATACTTGTGCTTGTTTCTTTCGTCTGAGTGATAATACTTCACTTATAAACCATTTGGAATACTAGAGAACCAAAGCAAAGTTTCATAGGATTTGTTCATTTTATCTGAACATTTACGTATACTTGGTCGTGGTATGCATTATTTCATCTCAATGCAACTGGTTTACCCATTGCTGTGTTTGGGGTTATTAGATATATATAGCAACGTTCTATCGGCTTAGTATGTTCTTCCAGATTTTTTTTGTATACAACACAAGTATGGCGACTGTTACTTTCATACGAATGCTATAGTTTTACTATTTTCTTTTTTAAAATATGCGCAAAGGAAATATAGTCTGGCAGTGTTTCCTCATGGAGATCGTTTTGAATTTAGAGCACTTGTGGTGAATGTTTATTTATTCCTGATGCTACTTAGTAAGCTATTGACGTCATTTAAATACCGGTGAGCCAAAACAAAGTTTATTCTCTTTGATGCACATCCAACTATGTGTAATTCCGAAAAATTGTCTTTAATATTTTATATCAAAGAAACTGCTTTACTCATTTGCTTTGTTTGGTATTACGTCTGAAATGTTGAGGCGTTTTATCGGCTTTGTTTGTTTGTCTGGATGTTTTTATTACAACACAACCGTAAATTTAGTTTCTGTCATCTCGATGCTACTGCTTTACTCTTTTCTGTTGGGAAAAACTTAATCAGATAAATCATGTCTCTTGCAGTACTTAAACCACAAATTTTGAGTACATAGTACTTCTTGTTTTTTTCATCTCAGTGATAC
Organism: Haemaphysalis longicornis; assembly: GCA_013339765.2. NCBI lineage: Eukaryota > Metazoa > Arthropoda > Arachnida > Ixodida > Ixodidae > Haemaphysalis > Haemaphysalis longicornis. The sequence goes on from JABSTR010001246.1 coordinate 1,205,140, forward strand.
TCCTTCTCCTATATTATATTTGGAATACCAGATAACTCAAACGAAGTTTCATTGGACCTGTTTGTTTCATCTGAACGTTTGTGAATACTGGGTCGTATTGTGCATGTTTTATTCTCAATGCAACTGTTTAACTTATTCCTGTGTTTGGTGTTATTGGAGGTATTTTACCATGTATCATCGGCTTAGTTTGTTCTTACAGATGTTTTTGTATACAACACAAGTATAACTACTTTTACTACCAAACGAATGCTGCAGTTTTATTAATTTCTGTGCTTAATTTATATGTAACGTAAATATGGTCTGTTGCAGTGTTTTCTCATGGAGAAAATTTGAATATGGAACAATTGTGGTGATTGTGTATTTGATACTGATGCTACTGATTCAGATGCTGACGTCATTTAATTACTGGTGAACTAAAACAGTTTTATTCTATTTGATGCTCATGCAACCATTAAAATTCCGAAAAATTGTATTTAATATTTTATTACAAAGAAACAACTCTATTCATTTGCTTTGTTTGATTATACTTCTGAAATATTGAGGCGTTTTATTTGTTTTGCTTGTTTTTTTTATGTTTATTACAACACAATCGTGACTCTTGATTCTTTCATCTCGATGCTACTGCTTTACTCTTTTTTGTTTATGAAAACATCATCATATAAATCATGTCTCTTACAGTTTTTCACCCAGAAAGTTTGAATACATAATACTTGTGCTTATTTCTTTCGTCTCAGTTATAATTCTTCCCTTTTAAAGCATTTGGAGTACCAGAGAACTTAAACAAGGTTTCATAGGATTTGTTCATTTCATCTGGACATATTTGAATACTTGGTCATGGTGCGCAATATTTCATCTCAATGCAACTGGTTTACCAATTGCTGTGTTTAGGGTTATTAGATATGTATAACCAATTTCTCTTGGCTTAGTACGTTCTTACAGATTTTTTTGTAAGCAACACAAGTATGGCTACTGTAATTTCATACGAATGCTACAGTTTTACTGTTTTTTTTTGTTTAAAATATACGTAACGTAACTACTGTCTGGCAGTGTTTTCTCAAAAAGAAGTTTTTGAATCTAGAACACTTCTGGTGATTGTTTATTTACCCTGATTCTACTGATTCCGCTTTTGATGTCATTGGAATACTTGTGAGCTAAAACAAATTTTATTCTCTTTTATGCTCATCCAACCATTTAGATTTCCAAGAAATTGACTTTATATCTTGTATCGAAGAAACTGCTTTACTTCATTTGCTTGGTTTGATCATACGTCAGAAATGTTGAGGCGTTTTATTGGCTTTGTTTGTTTGTCCTGATGTTTTTATTACAACACAACCATAATTTTTGTTTCTTTCATCTCGATGCAACTGCTCTACCCTTTTTTGTTGGGAAAAACTTCATCAGATAAATTATGTCTCTTGCAGTACTTCATCCACAAATGTTGAGTACATGGTACTTCTTGTTTCTTTCACCTCAGTGATACTCCTTCTCTTATAATATACTAGGAGTACCAGATATCTAAAACAAACTTTCTTAGGATTTGTTTGTTTTATCTGAATGTTTGTGAATACTGGGTCATATTGTGCATGTTTTCATCTCAATGAAACTGTTTTACCTTTTTCTGTGCTTAGTGTCATTGGAGGCTTGTTACCTTGTTTCAACGGCCTATTTTGTTTTTCCAGATGTTTTTTGTATACAACACAAGTATAACTACTTTTAGTTTCTTATAAATGCTACAGTTTTACTAATTTCTTTGCTTATTAAATATGTAACGTAAATAAAGTCTCTTGCAGTGTTTTCTCATGAAGAAATTTTTGAATATAAAACAATTGTGGTGATTGTTTATTTATTACTGATGCTACTGATTCAGCAGTTGACATCATTTCGTACTGGTGAGCTAAAACAGTTTTATTCTCTTTGATGCTATCCAACCAATAGAAATTCCGAAAAATTGTATTTAATATGTATATAAAAAGCTGCTTTATTCATTTGCCTTGTTTATTACACTTCTGAAATCTTGAGGCATTTTATTGGCTTTGTTTTTCCTGATGTTTTTATTACAACACAATCGTGAATCTCGTTTCTTTCATCTCGATGCTACTGCTTTACTGTTTTTTGTTTGGGAAAACATCGTCAGATAACTCATGTCTCTTACAGTTTTTCGCAAAGAAAAGTTTATAACATAATACTTGTGGTTGTTTCTTTCGTCTCAGTTATATTTCTTCACTTATAAAGGATTTGGAATACAAGAGAAGTAAAACAAGGTTTCTTAGGATTTGTTCATTTCATCTGAACATTTGTGAATACATGGTCGTGGTGCACATTATTTCATCTCAATGCAACTGGTTTACCCATTGCTACGTTGGGGGCTATTAGATATATATAACCAAGTTCTATCGGCTTAGTATGTTCTTCCTGAATTTTTTGTATACAACACAAGTATGGCTACTGTTACTTTCCTACGAATGCTACAGTTTTACTATTTTTTCTTTAAAATATACGTAACGTAACTAAAGTCTGGCAGTGTTTTCTCATGGAGAAGTTTTTGAATCTAGATAACTTGTGGTGATTGTTTATTTAACCCTGATTCTACTGATTCCGCTTTTGCCGTCATTGGAATACTGGTGAGCTAAAACAACGTTTATTCTCTTTGATGCTCATCCAATCATTCGGATTTCCAGAAAATTGACTCTATATCTTGTATCGAGGAAACTGCTTTACTCATTTGCTTTGTTTAATAATACGTCTAAAATGTTGAGGCGTTTTATTGGCTCTGTTTGTTTGTCTTGATGTTTTTTTTACAACACAACCGTAAATTTTGTTTCTTTCATCTCGATGCTACTGCTTTACTCTTTTTTTGTTGGGAAAAACTTCATCAGATAAATCATGTCTTTTGCAGTACTTCATCCACAAATTATTAGCACATAGTACTTCTTGTTTCTTTCATCTTAGTGATACCCCTTCTCTTATAATATATTTGGAATACCAGATAACTAAAACAAAGTCTCATAGGATTTGTTTGTTTCATCTGAACGTTTATGAATACTGGGTCACAGTGGGAATTTTTTCATGCCAATGCAACTGTTTTGCTTAATCCTGTGTTTGGTGTTAATGGAGTTATGTTACCACGTATCATCGGATTAGTTTATTCTTCCAGCTGTTTTGTTTAATACAACACAGCTATGACTACTTCTACTTTCATACCAAGGCTATCGTTTTACTTTTTTCTTTGTTTATTTTATTAGTAACATAAATAGAGTATCTTGCAGTGTTTTCTCCAGGAGAAAGTTTTGAATATGGAACACTTTTGGTGATTGTTTATTTATTACCGATGCCACTTATTCAGCTATTGACGTCATTGAAATACTGGTGAGCTAAAACAAAGTTTATTCTCTTTGATGCTCATCCAATCATCCGGATTACCAAAAAAATGACTTTATATTTTGTATCGAAGGAACTGCTTTCCTCATTTCTTTGTTTGATAATACGTGGGAATTGTTGAGGCATTCTATTGGCTTTGTTTGTTTTCCCTGATTTTTTACAACACAAATGAGAATATTGTTCTTTTGATCTCCAAGCAAATGCTTTTCTCCTTTTTGGGGGAAAAGATCATCAGATAAATCTTTTCTCTTGCAGTTTTTCATCCAGAAATTTTGAATAAAAATTCTTGTTTGTTATTCTTTCATATCCATGATAATTCTTCACTCATCATTGCATTTGGAATATCGGAAAACTAAAACGAAGTTTCATACGATTGATTTGTTTCATCCGAACTTTTGTAAATACTGGATGTGGTGTGCATTATTTCATCTCAGTGCGACTGTTTAGTCATTGCTGTGTTGGCGGATTTTTGGGATTTTTTAACCCGTATCACCGGCTTTGTTTTTTCAGGTGTTTTTGAATGCATAACAAATTTGGGTATTGTTGTTTTCACAAACATACGACTGTTTTAATAATTTTTATTAGGAATTATTTCATTGTAAATACAGTTTCTTGCACTGTTTTCTTATGTAGACGTTTTTGAATATAGAACACTCATGGTTCTTGTTTATTTATTCTTAATTCTACTGCATCATCTTTTGATGTCTTTAGAATACTGGAGAGGTAAAACAATGTTTATTATCTTTCATGCTCATCCAACAATTTTAGAATTCTGTAAAATTGTCTTTATAATTTTTTATCAAAGAAACTTCTTTACTCATTTGCTTTGTTTGATAATACTTCTTAAATGTTGGGGCGTTTTATTGGCTTTGTTTGTTGTTCCTGATGTTTGTATTACAACACAATCGTGAATCTTGTTTCTTTCATCTCGATGCTACTGCTTTATTCTTTTTTTTGGGAAAACATCATCAGATAAATCATGTCTCTTACAGTTTTTCATCCAAAAAGATTGAATACATATAACTTGTGCTTGTTTCTTTCGTCTCAGTGATAATTCTTCACTTATAAAGCATTTGGAATACCAGAGAACCAAATCAAGGTTTCATAGGATTTGTAAAAACGAGGATTTGTATTCTTAATTTGTTCGTCCAACTGCTTTTGAATACAACAAATTGTTTTAATCATTTCATCTTGATGCAACAGCGTATATACTGCTGCGTTTGGAATACGTGTGATATTGACAAGATTGATCGGTTTGATTGTTCTACGAGATGTTTTCAATTTAACACTATTATGGCTCTTAATACTTGAATCTCGATGCTTCTCCTTTACTCACATCCAGAGATTTTTATGCCCACCTTACACGTGTCATTCTGGTTTATTTTATATCAATGCTACTTCTTCAAGTATTGATGTTTTGGGAGTACCGGAGCACAAAGACTAAGTATTATCAGCTTTGTTTGCCAATGCAACCGTTTTTATTACAAGGCAATTTTGTGTATCTATATTTCTCAATGCAACCGCTTCACTACATGCTGAGTGTGGGAATAGTGGTGATTTGTTGACCAGTTGTCTCAGTTTTGTTTGCTCCACCTGATGTTTTTGAATACAACACAACTGTGGCTCTTGTTCCTGTCATACTGATGCTACTTCTTTACGCGTTTTTTTGTTCTCGAATATTTTTAAGAAAAATCAAGTCAGTTACACTGTTCCTACATAAGTTCTTGTATACATAAATGTTGTGGTTTTTGTCCGTTTCATCTTAATGGGGCTAGTTTCCTCATTTTTTTTGGGGGGGGGGTGAACACTATAAAGTTAAAAGGCGCCTATTCCACTGTTTTCCAATGAAGACGTTTTTTTATGAAACCATCGTGGTTCTTGTTTCTTTTATCTGGATAGTACTTCTTCACCTATTTACGTATTGGGAGTGCCACAGCACAAGAACTCCGTTTTATACTCTTCGTTTTTCTATGCAACCGTTTTTCCTACGAGGGAATTGTGTGTATAAATATTTCTCAATGCATCCGCTTTACTCCTTGCTGTGTTCGGGATACTGTTGATATGTTAACAAGTTTTCTCCGTTTTGGTTGCTCCACCTGGTGTTTTTGAAAAAAAAAACACAACTGTGGCTCTTGTTCCTTTTATATTTATTTTACTTCCTTACTCGTTTTTGTTCTAGACTGTTTGAAGATAAATCAGGTCTGTTACACCGTTTGTTTGTACAGTAGTTGTTGAATTCATAAATATCGTGCTTCTTGTCCGATTCATCTCAAGGGTGCTACTTTCTTATTTCTTTTTTCAGGGGAACACTTCAAATTTTTAAGGAGCATCATCAACTGTATCTAGACATAGTTATACATACCTAACACCTGTCCTGCTTTCTTGCATCTCAATGCTACTTCTTAACTTATTGATGTGTTGGGAGTACCCGAGCGCCAGAACTACATTTTATTCTCTTTGCAGACCATGCAATCGTTTTATACAAGTGCATTATGTGTATATAAAATTCTCAATGTAACTGCTTCATGCCTTGCTGTGCTTGGAACACTGGTGAAATCTAAACAAGTTTTTTCAGTTTTGTTTCCTCGACTTGACGTTTTTAGATACAACACAATTGTGGCTCTTGTTCCTTTCATATTGATGCAAATTCGTCTCTTTTGTTCTTGAATGTTTTGGGATAAATGAAGTGTGTTACAGTATTTTTTCATGCATAATTTTGTAAATACATAACAGTTGTGGTTTTTCTCTGTTCCATCGCGATGGTACTACCTTACTCATTTCTTTCTTTGGGAACACTGGAATGTTAAATACTGCCTCTTCTACTGCTTTCCAATGCCGATGTTTTTGAGAACAAAACCATTGTGGTTCTTGTTTCTTTCATCGCAATAATACTGCATCACATATTATAGTGTTTCAAATTGCTGAGAGCCAAAACAAAATTTCGCACCATTTGTTTATCAAAGCCTTTTGAATAGACGGCATTTTTTTATCATTTTACCTTCATGTAACTGCTTTACCCATTTCCGTGTTTGGGAATGGTGTTGAAATGTTAACAAGTTTCATCAGTTTTGTTTGATCTATCAATTAATATTTAGAATACCACACACTTGTGACTCTTGTTTCTTTGATCTCCATGGTACTGCTTTACTCAATACGTTGTTTCAGAACACTGGACAGGTTAAGAAATCTCTTACAATTTTTTTTTCAGCCAGATTGTTTTGAGTACGTAACAATTCTTGTTCATTCGTATTTCGTTCATCTCAATGCTACTGCTCGATTACTTAATATCTATCGATTACTAAATAGCGATTACTAAATATCTAAAAACAAAGTTTTATACTCTTTGATTGTTTATCCAACTTTTTAATTACAAAGGAGTTGTGTTAATCATTTCATCTTGATGCAACAGTGTATTTATTTCTGTGTTGAGAATTCTGGTGATAGTTACAAAGTTTGTTTGTTCTAACTATTTGTTTCGGATACAACACAATTATGGATGTTCAACTTCATCTTGATGCTTCTCCTTTACTCATTTTTTTTATTGGGAGAACTGGTGTTGTAAATAGACTCTCTTATATTGTTTTTTTTTAAAGAAGATTTTGAGTAAATAGCACTTGATTGTACTTCTCTCTTTCATATAAATTTTACTGCTTCACTCAAATATGTCTTTCGATTACTAAGATCTAAAAAGTAAGTTTTGTACCATTTGTTTGTTACTCAAACAGCTTTGAATATCAGGCAATCGTTTGTTTTTTCATTTGATCTCGATGCAACATCGTTAATTATTGCTGTGTTTGGAATACTGGTAATAGGTGAGGTGTCGTCGGTTTTGTTTGTTCTTGCTGATGTTTTTGATTTAAACACAATTATGCTCGTTGTGCTTTCATCCTGATGCTCCTTTTTTATACATTTCTTTGTTTGCGAGTAGTGGGAAGACAAATCGGGTTTCTCACACTTTTGTATCGTTCAGAATATCTTCATATATCTCACACTTGTTCTTCTGATTTTTTTAATCTCGATCTAAATTTTTTACTTATTGACGTGTTGCGGGCTACCGAAGCACCAAAACTACTTTCTATTCTCTTTGTTTGTCCTTGAAACCATTATTTCTTCAACGCAATTGTGTGTAATATAATTCTCAATGGAACCGTTTTACTCCTTGCTGCGTTTGGGAATACTGCAGGATAAAAGTTTCCTCAGCTTTGTTTGCTCCAACTGATGTTTCTTAATACCACACATTTCTGAATCTTTTGCTTTGATATTCATTCTACTTTACTCCGTTTTTTTTTCAAGAGGTTGTTAAAATAAATCAGATCACTTACCCTGTCCCTCTAAAAGTTTTTGAATAAATAAATTTTGTGGTTCTTGTCTGTTCTATCTCGATGGTGCCACTGTACTCATTTCCTTTTTTTTGGAAAATTTGAAAGTTAAAAGGCGCTTCTTAAACTGTTTACCAATGCAGTCGCTTTTGAATACGAAACCATTGTGGTTCTTGTTTCTTTGACCTCGATACTACTTCTCCACTCATTGATGTGTTTAGAATACTGGACACCTAAAACTATGTTTCCTACTATAGGCTTATTATATTTATTTGAATGCAATGCATTTGGATATATCATTTCATCTTGATGTAGCTACTTTAAACATTACCATGTCTGGGAAGGCTGGTGAAATGTTAGCAAATCTCATCAATTTTGCTTGATCTATAAAACATTTGTTTGAATACAACACATTTGTGACTTTTTTCCTTTTATATCGATGCTACTCCTTTACTTATTTCTTTATTTGGGAACATGATATTGTAAATATTCTCTCAAATTTTTTGTTCAAAGAAGGTTTTGAGTACATAAAATTACTTGTTCGTTCTTATCTCTTTTATCTCAATGCTACTGCTTCAGTAACTGAAGTGTTTCGAAAACGAAATACCTAAAACATAACTTTGTTTTCTTTATTTGTTCATCCAACTGTTTTGCAATACAAAGAAATTGTGTTAATGATTTCATCTTGATGCAACAGCGCATTTATTGCTGTGTTTGGAATACAGGTGATAGTAAACAAGATTGATCGTACTTGATGGTTTTACCAAATTTTTTTTTTAATTTTACACCATTATGGCTCTTAATCATTTTATTTCAATGCTTCTCCTTTACTCATTTATTTGTTTGAGAACAGTGGTAAGACAAATGAGGTCTTTTACCCTGTTCATTACTCCAGGGACTTTTATACACACCTAACAAGTGTCATTCTGGTTTCTTTCATATCGGTGATAATTCTTCACTAATTGATGTTTTGAGCGCACTGGAGTAGAACTACGTGTTATGCTCTTTGTTAATTCATGCAAATTTTTTATTACAAGGGAATTGTGTGTATCTTCAATTCTCAATAGAACAGCTTTCCGCTGGCTGTATTTGGGAATACTCGTGATAGGTTAACAAGTTTCCTCAGTTTTGTTTGTTTCACCTGATGGTTTAAAATACAACCCAATTGTGAAATACGTTCTTTTCATATTGATGCGACCTTTTTACACGTTTTTTTTTGTTCTCGAGTGTTTTTAAGATAAATCAAGTCAGTTACACTGTTCCTACAAACGTTTTTTTATAGAGAAATCTTGTGGTTCTTGTCTGTCTCACCTTGATGGTGCTACTTTCCTGATTTATTTTTTTGGGAACACTAGAAAGTTAAGAGGCGCCTGTACCGCTGTTCTCCAATGGAGACGTTTTCGAATACGAAGCCATCGTGTTTCTTGTTTCTTTAATCTCGATACTACACCTTCACTCATTATTGTGTTTCCATTACTAGAGACGTAAAACTGTGTTTCGTAATATTTGTTTATCAAAGCCATTTGAAGGCAAGGCAACTGTTTTTTAGCATTTCAGCTCGATACAATAGCGTTACTTATTGCTGTGTTGGGAATACTGATGATAGGTTAACAAGTTTTGTCGGCTTTGTTTGTTCTACCAAATGTTTTTGATTACAACACAATTCTGTTTATTCTTTCATCTCAATGGTATTCCTCTACTCATTTTAATGTATAGGAACAGTGTTAAGAAAAATCTGGTCTCCTACACTGTCCTTTGATCCAAGGATGGTTATACATAGCTAACACCTGTCCTCGTGGTTTCTTTTATCTCGATGCTAATTCTTCACTCATTTACGTCTTGCGAGTGCCAGAGCACAGGAACGTTTTATACTATTTGTTTGCATATGCAACCATTTTATTTGCAAGCAATTGTGTGTATCCTTATTTCTCAATGTAGCCGCTTTTCTCCTTCCTGTGGTTTGAATACTGGTAAATTGTAAACAAGTTTCCTTAGTTTAATTGCTCCACCCAATATTTTTGAATACAGCACAACTGTGGCTCTTCTTCCTTTTTATTGATGCTACTTTACTCGTTTTTTGTCCCGGAATGTTTTGAAGACAAGTAAAGTTTTTTACACCATTTGTTCGTACAGAAGTAGTTAAATACAGAAATTTTGTTGTTCTTGTCCGTATCATCTCTATGGCGCTACATTACACATTTCTTTTTTGGTGGGAACACTGCAAATTTTAAAGGCGCCTGTTCCATTGTTATCCAATGCAGACGTTTTTGAATACGAAATCATTGTCATTCTCGTTTCGTTCATCTCAATACTACGGCTCCACTCATTTTTATTGTTTCGAATACCGGAGGCCCACAAGTGTGTTTAATACTATTTGTTTATCAACCCCATTTGAATACCAGGCAATTGTTTTTTTATTATTTCATCTCAACACAATAGCGTTACTCATTGCAGTGTTAGGAATACTGGTGGTAGGTTAACAAGTTTCGTCGGTTTTGTTTGTTCTATGAGATGTTTTTGATTACAACACAAATATGTCTCTTGGTTCTTTCATCTTAACGCTATTTCCCTTATTTATTTGTTTGGGAAGAGTGGTAAAAAATTTTGTCTCCTACACTGTTTTCGTATCCAGAGATGGTTATACATACCTAACACCTCTCCTTCTGGTTTCTTTTATCTCAATGCTACTTCTTCCCTTATTGATGTGTTGGGAGTACCAGAGCGCCAGAACTACGTTTTATGCTCTTTGTTAGTCCATGCAATGATTAATTACAAGGGCATTGTGTGTATATAAAATTCTCAATACAACTGCTTCATGCCTTCCTGCGTTTGGGATACTGGTGAAATGTAAACAAGTTTTTACAGTTTTGTTTCCTCCACATGATGTGTTAGGATACAACACAATTGTGGCTCTTGTTCCTTTCATATTGATGCTACTTCGTTTCTTTTGTTCTTGAATGTTTTTAAGATAAATGAAGTCTGTTACACTCTTTGTGCATGCAGAAGTTTTTATATACATAACATTTGTGGTTCTCTTCCGTTCCATCTCGAGTGTACTACCTTACTCATTTCTTTTTTTCGAAAAACTGGAAGGTTAAAAAGTGCCTCTTCTACTGTTTTCCAATGCAGATGTTTTTGAATACAAAACCCTTGTTGTTCTTGTTTCTTTTTACTCGATACTACTGCTTCACTCCTTGATGTGTTTCAATTACAAGAGAGCAAAAAATGTTTCACACTGTTTATCAAACCTTTTTATATACAAGACATTTATGTGGATAATTTTACCTCGATGCAACTGCTTTACCCATTTCCATGTTTTGGAATGCAGTTGAAATGTTAATATTATTCATCGGTTTCGCTTCTTCATTCAAACACAATTTTAATTACAACAAAGGTGTGAATAATGTTCCTTTCATCTCCATGGTGCTGCTTTACTCAACACTTTGAGAACACTGGAAAGGTAAATAATATCTCTTACATTATATTTTCAGCCAGGTTGGTTTGAATATATAGCCCTTCTTGTTCGTTCTACTTTCATTCATCTCAATTACACTGCTTCACTTATTGATGTGTTTCGATTACTAAATATCTAAAAACTAATTTTTGTACTCGTTGATTTCTTATCCAACTTTTTTAATGCAAACAACTTGTTGTAATCATTTGATTTAATGATGCTACTTCTAAAGCATCATCTAGAAAGCATCATCTAATGATGCTTTCTAATGATGCTACTTCTTTACTTTTTTTGTTCAAGAGGTTTTTAAGACAAATTGAGTGAGTTACACTGTTCCTACAAAAGATTTTGAATACATAAATTTAGTGGTTCTTGTCTGTTTCATCGCAATGGGGCCGCTTTACTCATTTCTTGCTTTTTGATCATTGAAAAGTTAAAAGGCGTTTTTTTAACTGTTATCCGATGCAGTCGTTTTGGAATACGAAACCATTGTGGCTCTTGTTTCTTTCATCTAAAACACCTAAAACTATGTTTCAAACTATTCGCCTATCAAACCCATTTGAATACAAGTCATATTTATATATCATTTCATCCTGATGCAACTGCATTCAAACTTTACCATGTTTGGGAATGCTGGTGAAATGCAAACAAGTTTTATCAGTTTTGCTTCTTGTATAAAACATTTGTTTGAATACAACACATTTGTGACTTTTGTCCTTTTATCTCGATGCTCCTCCTTTACTTGATTCTTTGTTTGCGAACATTGCTAATGTAAATTGAGCGTCTCACATTGTTTGTTTATAGATGGTTTTGAGTACATAAAATTTGCTCGTCATTCTTATCTCTTTCATCTCAATGCTACTGCTTCAATAATTGATGTGTTTCGAATACGAAATATCTAAAACCGAAGTTCTGTGCTCTTATTTGTTCATCCAACTGTTTTTGAATACAAAGAAATTCTGTTGATCATTTTACCTTGACGCAACAGCATATTTATTGCAGTGTTTGGAATTTCGGTGATAGTTAAAGATTGATTGGTTTTGATTGTTGTACCAGATGTTTTTTTTTAATTTAAAAGCATTATCGCTTTTAAACATTTCATCTCGATGCCTCTTCTTTATTCATTTGTTTGTTTGGGAACATTGTTAAGAAAAATCAGGTCTCTTCCACTGTTGTCGCCTCCAGAAATTTTTATACATCGCTGACACCTGTCCTGGTTTCCTTCAACTCGATCCTACATCTTCACTAATTGGCATATTGAGATTGCCGGAGTGACAGAACTATGTTCTATACTCTTTGTTTGTCTATGCAACCATTTTTATAATAAGGCAAATGTGTGTGTAATTACTTCTCACTGCAATCGCTTGACTACTTGCTGTGTTCGGCAATACCGGTGATATGTCAAGGATTTGTCGCAATTTTATTTGCTACACCTGATGTTTTTAATACAAAACAGTTGTGAATCTTGTTCTTTTCTATTGATGCTACTTCTTTACTCGTTTTGTTTTCTGGAATATTTTCATGATAATCAAGTCAGTTACACGGTTCCCACATCAGTTTTTGAATACATAAATATTATTAATATTAGGCCTTAACCCTTGCAAACATAAATATTGTTGTTCTTGCCCGTTTGATCTTGATGGTTCTACTTTACTCATTTTTTAGGGGGGGCGCTGGAAAGTAAAAGGCGCCTGTTCCAATGTTTCCCAATGCAGACGTTTTTGAATACGAACCATTTGTGGTTCTAGTTTCTTTCATATCGATAATACTCCTCTACTCATTGATGTGTTTTGATTACCAGAGGCCTAAAACTGTGTTTCATACCATTTATTAAACCCAGTTGAATGCAAGGCAATTGTTTTTTAAGCATTTCATCTCGAGACAATCGCGTTACATATTACTGTGTTGGGGATACTGGTGATAGGTTAACGAGATTCGTCGGTTTTGTTTGTACTACCAGACGTTTTTTGATTACAACACAATTATGTTTCTTGCTTCTTTCATCTCAATGCTATTCCTTTACCCATTTCTCAGTTTCGGAAATGTGGTAAGAAAAATCTGGCCTCTTACACTGTTCTCTCATCCAGAGATTGTTATAAATATCTAACACCTGTCCTTCTGGTTTCTTTCATCTCGATGCTACTTCTGCACTTATTTACGTTTTGGGGGTGCCAGAGCACCAGAACTACGTTTTATATTCTTTGTCTATGCAACCGTTTTTTCTTAGAGGCAATTGTGTGTATCAGTAATTCTCAGTGCAACCGCTTTACTCCTTCATGTGTTTGGGAGTTATGATGATAGGGTAAAACGTTTACACAAATTTGTTTCCCCCACAAGATGTATTTGAATACAACACAAATGTGGCTCTTGTTACTTTCGTATTGATGCTAATATTTTACTCATTTTTTTTTCTGCAGTGTTTTAAGATAAATCAAGTCTATTACACTGTTCATGCAGATTTTTTTGAATACCTAAAACTTTTGGGTATCGTCCGATTCATCTCGGTGGTCTTAATCTATTCATTTCTTTTTACCAACACTGGAAAGTTAATAAGCGCCTCTTTAAGTATTTTCTAATGCAGACGTTTTTTAAATACGAAACCATTGTGGTTCTTGTTTCTTTCATCTCGATAATACTGCATCACTCATTGGTGTGTTTCATAATCCAGAGAGCCAAAACAAAGTTTCACACCATTTGTTTATCAATGCCTTTCGAATAAAAGGTATTTTTTTATTCACCTCGATGCAACTGCGTTACCCATTTCCGTGTTTGGGAATGCTGTTAAAATGTTAACAAGTTTCATCAGTTTCGCTTTATCTATCAAATCAAATTTAGAATACAACACACTTGTGACTGTTGTTTCTTTCATCTCCAGTGTACAACTTTACTCAATATATTTGTTTCAGAACACAGGAGACGTTAAGAAAATCTCTTACCCTCTTTTTCAGCCACACTGTTTTGAGTATGTAACAATTCTTGTTCATTCGTATTTCGTTCATCTCAACGGTACCGCTTCACGCATTGATATGTATCGATTATAAATATCTAAAAACGAAGTTTTACACTCTTTGATTGTTCATGTAACTGTTATTACAAAGTAATTGTGTTAACCATTTCGTCTTGATGTAAAATTGTTATATATTGCAGTATTAGGAATACTGGTGATAGTTACAAAGATTCATCGCTTTTGTTTGTTTCGATGTCTTTCAATACATCACAATATGGCTCTTGGACATTTCATCTCGATGCCTCTCCTTTACTCATTTCCTTGTTTCAGAACACTGGTGTTGTAAATAGGGTCTCTTAAATAGTTTTTTATACACAAGGTTTTGAATACATAATACTTGTTGTTAGTTCTTCTCCCTTTCATGTCAATTTTTATATCAGTTTTATACGCTTTGTTTGTTTATCAAAGAACTTTTGAATATCAAGCAATTGTTTTTTTTTATTTCATCTCGAGGCAAGAGCCCTATTCATTGCTGTGGTTGGAATACTAATAATTGGTTAGGTTTCGTCGGGTTTGTTTGTTCTTGCTGCTGTTTCTAATTTCACCACAAATATGCTCTTTGTCCTTTCATTTCGATGGTACTCTTTTACACATTTCTTTGTTTGGAAACCGTTGAAAGACGAATAAGGGTTCCCACACTATTTTCTCCTTCTTAGCTTTTATACATACCTGACACCTGATATTCTGGTTTCTATATTCTCGATGCTAATTTTAAACGTTTTGATGCGTTGTGATTACCGGAGCACCGAAACTAATTTCTATACTCTTTATATGTTCATGCAACTATTATTTATACAAGGCATTAGTGTGTAATATAATTCTCAATGGAACCGTTTTACTCCTTGCTGCGTTTGGGAATACTGCTGAAGGTTCACAAGTTTCCTCAGTTTTGTTTTTTCCAACTGATGGTTTTGAATACAAGAGATTTCTGAATAGTTTTCCTTTTATAATGATGCTACTTTACTTTTTTTGTTCAAGAGGTTTTTAAGATACATTGAGTGAGTGACACTGTTCCTACAAAAGATTTTGAATACATAAATTTTCTGGTTCTTGTCCATTTAATCTCAATGATACCACTTTACTCATTTCTTTTTTTTTACCAACGAAAAGGTAAAAGGCGCTTCCTTAACTGTTTTTCGATGCAGTCGTTCTGGAATACGAAACCATTGTGGCTCCTGTTTCTTTCATCTCGATGCTACTGCTCAACTCATTGATTTGATTCGAATACCGGACACCTAAAACTATGTTTCATACTATTCGCCTAACAAACCCATTTGAATACATGTCATATCTATACATCATTTCATCTTGATGCAACTCCATTAAACATTCCCGTGTTTGACGTTTTTGAATACGAAACCATCGCGGTTCTTGTTTCTTTCATCTCGATACTACTCCTCCACTCACTGATGTGTTTCGAATACCGAAGACCTAAAATTGTGTTTCAAACATTTTGTTTATCAAACCCGTTTGAAAAACAAAAGGCAACTTTTTTTTCACCATTTTATGTCGAAACAATACCATTACTCATTGCTGTGTTATCAATACTGATGATAGGTTAACAATTTTTGTGAGATTTGTAATTCGACCACATGTTTTTGATTACAATACAATTAGGTCTCTTGGTCTTTTTATCTCAATACTAATTCATTAGTCATTTCTATGTTTGGGAATACTCGTAAGAAAAATCTGTTCTCTGATCCAGAGATTGTTATACACCCCTAACATTTGTCCATATGGTTTCTTTCATATCGATGTTACTTCACCTATTGACGTCTTGGGAGTACCACAGAGCACCAGAACTACGTTTTAATACTCTTTGTTGGTTTATGCAACAGTTTTTAATACAAGAGAATTGTTTGTAGTATTATTTCTCAATTTAACCACTTTACTCTTTGCTGTGTTTGGAATACTGGTGAAACGTAAACAAGTTTTCTTAGTTCTCGTTGCTCCACCCTATGTTTTTGCATAACACGTTGTGGCTCTTGTTCCTTTTTATTGATGCTACTTCTTTATTCGTCTTTTGTTCCAGAATGTTTTGCAGGAAAAATCAAGTCTGTTACACCATTTGTTCGTACAGAAGCAGTTGAATACATATATCCTGTGGTTCTTGTATGTATAATCTCGATGATGCTACTTTAGCTATTTCTTTTTTGGGGGAAACACTCTAAATTTTATAGGCGCCTGTTCTGCTGTTTTCAAATGCAGACGTTTTTGAATACGAAACAATTGTCGTTCTGGTTTCGTTCCTCTCAATACTACTGCTTCACTCAATGATGTGTTTCAATTACGAGAGACCTAAACGTGTGTTTCATTCAATTTGTTTATCAACCCTTTTGAATACAAGGCAATTGTTTTTTATTACTTAATCTCAATACAATTGCGTTACTCCTTGCTGTGTTGGGAATACTGTTGTTAGGTTAACAAGTTTCGTCGGTTTTGTTTGTTCTTCAAGATGTTTTTATTTAAAACACAATTATGTTTCTTGGTTCTTTCATCTCAATGTTATTTCTTTATTTATTTCTTTGTTTGGGAAGTATGGTAAAAAAAATCAGGTCTCTTACACTGCTTTCGTTTCCAGAGATTGTCATACATACCTAACACATGTCCGAAATTCCTTATTCTCAATGCCACTTCTTCACCTATTGATGTGCTGGGAGTACCAGAGCGCCAGACCTACGTTTTATGCTTTGTTAGTTCATGCAATTGTTTTTATATAAGGGCTTTGTGCGGATATAAAATTCTCAATGCAACTGCTTTACACCTTGCTGTGTTTGGGAATACCGGTGATAAGAAGTTCTCAGTTTTGTTTCCTCAACCTTGATGTTTTTGGATAGAACACAATTGTGGCTCTTGTTCCTTACATATTGATGGTACTTCGTCCCTTTTTTGTTCTGAAAGGTTATTAGGGTAAATCAAGTCTGTTACACTTTTTGTTCATGCAGAAGTTTTTAAATACATAACACTTGTGGTTCTTGTGCCGTTCCATCTCGATTGTACAACCTTACACACTTCTTTTTTGGGGGAAATCTGGAAAGTTGAAAAGCGCCTCTTCACTGTTTTCTAATGCAAACATTTTTGAATACGAAACCTTTGTGGTTCTTGTTTCTTTCATCTCGATACTACTTCTTCACTCATTGATGTGTTTCAATTACCAGAGAGCAAAAAATAGGTTTCACACTGTTTATCAAACCCTTTTGAATTCGAGGCATTTCTGTGCACCGTTTTACCTCGATTCAACAGTTTTACCCATTTTCGTGTTTTGGAATGCAGTTTAATTATTTACGAATTTTATATGTTTCGCTTGATCGTTCAAACGTGATTTCAAATACAACACAGGTGTGACTCTTGTTCCTTTCATCTGCATGGTACTGCATTATTCAACACTTTGTTTGAGAACACTGGAAAGGTAAATAAAATCGCTTTCATTGTATTTTCAGCCAGGTTGTTTTAAATACATTCCACTTCTTGTTCGTTCTCTTTAATTCATCTCAATGGCACTGCTTCACTCATTGATGTGTTTCGATTACTAAATATCTAAAAACTAAGTTTTATACTTTTTTTGTGGATCAAACTGTTTGAATGCAAAGACATATTGTTAATCATTTTGTCTTGATGCAACAGCGCTATTTTTTGCTGTATTGGGAATACTGGTGATATGTTAACAAGTTTCGTCGATTTTGTTTGTTCTAAAACGTGTTTTTGAACACCACACAATTAAGACTGATCGTCGTTTGGTCTCGATGCTTATCCTTTACTCATTTTATTGTTCGAAAAACTATACTGTAAATAGTCTCTTACAGAGTTTTTTTATACAGAAGGTGTTTGGGAATTATGGAAGAAGAGGAAGACGACCGCGTACTATTATGGGGATAAGGGGCTAGAGAAAGAGGCGAATACACCTAGGTAAGGCTCAGTCATGACCTCGCGTCTGCGTTCGGTTCCATAACATTTCTGGTGCCGTAAAACCCTGGAACGACCTACTAGCAGACTTCATGGCGCAGCGGCTTCAAGGTAGTGCGTGGCCTCAGGTACGTCGGATCTTCTCATTTCGGAGGCCTCACCCTTGAACGGTGCCTGCCATGGCGCGTGCTGCACACAGACCCACCCACCTAGAACCCGGAGATGAACCCCACCCATCGGACAGTCCCGACCCTTGCTTCGCTGCGCTCTCTGGTTTATATGAAAGGCAGGTTGTGGACCAACGTATCTGTTCGCAGGTCATCCTCCCGGCGGACATAACGGAACTAGCCAACACCACTATTCGGGCCTTGGAATTGTCACCATTGAATATAAATATGCTCACCAATTTGCAGCGTATGGCAGAACAAACACAAGACGAAATTCGAAAGCTGAACGGCCATATCCAGAGCCTTCTCGACTTTGACAGTTTTGTGGTAGACTTAGAAGAAGGCGAACAGTATTCATACGCGATAAGTCGCCCGAAAGTTTCGGTAAAGGAACGAGTTTCTCAGACAACGTTCAAAATGTCGTTCACCGCGACGAAAACTTTGTCGCCACCTCAACCGACGCAAGATCTTTTCAGAGGCAGCACATCCCTTTTCAGAGGCAGCACATCCCTTTTCAGAGGCAGCACACCCATTGTAGCACTCCCATTCGCAAGAAGGGGTGCTTCCGAAACCGCGAGTTTGTCGTGTTCATCGGAAGAAAACATGGAGCGTCACAGAGCCCCTACATTTGCAACGTCATCGGTGAACCAGGCCGCGGGATGTAGCACCAAGACTAAGTTCGACCAAGAGGCCGGCGCCATGGCATTTCGCCGAAGCGGTGACGATACCATCTCAGACTTGGGTGCGCAGGCGGCCAAACCGAAGAAGCCAACCCGTAAGGGCAACACTCAGATAAAGACAACAGATGAACAACCTAGAAGTGATCCCACGTGCAACGGCAGAAAAAGCATTCATTCGTCCATCGCAGTTACGAAATGAGTGGCTTGCAAACAAATCTCTTAACACGCAAATTCCAGCACGTGAAGGGGAAGCGTCCGTTCGACTACCGGCAACAAACTCTAATTCTATGACAACGGTTCCGATGCGAGTGGAAAATGCTCTGCCCGTAGCCAGAATGAAACTTCGAAAGCAAACAGGAAGAGAAAAGGGAACTACTGACCAGAAGATTCAGTTTAGATTTCGAATGCGATTTATCCACGCTCGATCGTGGAGCAACTTCACTGCCTTATTCAAAAGACAGTCTCATTCAAGAAAAGCTTCGGGCCCGTCTTAGCGAAGAAAGTGTCATGAAGGCACCGTGCCTCAAAGCATCGCTGGAGGATAAAGCAGAAAGGCACGTAACACCTCCAGACTCCACAAGAATAACATTGGACTAATCTGCTCTGACCTCCCCACCACTAGCGCCACCGTCGTGGGTGGGACTATGCTGCGGAATTATGGAAGAAGAGGAAGACGACGGGGTACTATAGTGGGGATCAGGGGCTAGAGAAAGAGGCGATTAAACCTCTGTCCGGCTCAGCCATGGCCTCGCGTCTACGTCCCATTCTATAACAGAAGGTTTAGGTACATAACAATTGTTCTTTCTTCTCTCTTTCATCTCAATTCTACTGCTTCACTCAGTGATGTCTTTCGTTTAATAAAAACTAAAAACCATGTTTGATAACTTGTAATTCTTTATTCAACATCTTTTCAATAAAGGCAATTGTTTTTTAACATTTCATTTCTATACAATAGCGTTACTCATTGCTGTGTCGGGAATAATGATGATAGGTTAACAAGTTTCGTTGGTTTTGCTCGTTCTACCAGATGTTTTTTGATTACAACACGGTTATGTCTCCTGGTCTTTTTATCTCAATGCTATTCCTTTATTCATTTCAACGTTTGGTAACATTGGTAAGAAAACTCTGGTCTCTTACACTGTTCTCTGATCCAGAGATTGTTATACATACCTGACACCTTCCGCCTGTATTCCTTCATTTCGATCCTACATCTTTACTTATTGATGTGTAGGGAGTACCAGAGCGACAGAACCACGTTTTATACTTTTTTGTTTGTCTATGCAACAGTTTTTTATAAGGCAATTGTGTGTATCATTACTTCTCAATGCAATCGCTTGACTCCCTGCTGTGTTTGAGAATACCGGTGATATATCAAGAAGTTTTCGCAGGTTTTTTTCTCAACCTGATGCTTTTGAACACAACACAATTGTCGCTCTGGTTCCTTTCATATCGATGGTAATTCTTCACAAGTTTTTGTTCTTTAATGTTTTGAAGAATAATGAAGTCTGTTACACAGGTTTGTTTGTACAGGAGTTGTAGAATACACAAAACGTGTGGTTCCTGTCTGTTTCTTCTCGATCGGACCACTTTACTCATTTTTTTTGGGGGGAACACTGGTATCTTAAAACGCGCCTACTAAAATGTTTTCCATTGCAGACATTTTTGAATACCAAACCATTGTGGTAGTTCTTTCTTTCATTTCAATATTACTGCATCACTCATTGATGTGTTTCGAATACGAGATAGCTAAAAATAGGTTTCATACAATATGTTCATCAAACCCTCTTGAATGTAGGGCTTTTTTGTGTATCATTTCATCTCCAAGCAACTGCATTACCCATTGCCGTGTTCGAAAGCGCTGGTGAAACGTCAACACTTTTTATCCGTTTCGCTTTATCTATTAAAAATGTTTTTGAATAAGACACTTTTATGATTCTTGTTCCTTTCATCTGCATGGTACTGCATTATTCAACACTTGGTTTGAGAACACTGGAAAGCTAAATAGTGACTCCCACATTGTCTTTTCAGCAGAATGTTTAGAATTCATTACACATCTGGTTTGTTCTCTTTCTTTCATATCAATCCTATGGCTTTGCTCATTGATCAGATTCGAATATTTAAGATTTAAAAACTAAGTTGATACTCTTTGTTTGGTGGTTTTTCAACTGTTCTTGAAATAAAAGAAATGGTGTTAATAATTTCAACTTGATGCAAAAGTGTTAAATATTGCTGTATTGAAAATACTTGTGACAGTTACCAAGGTTTATCTTTTTTGTTGGTTCTACCAGATGTTTTTCAACACAACACAATTTTGGCTCTTGGTCCTTTCATCTCGATGCTTGTCCGTTCTTTATTTCTTTGTTTCGGAACACTGGTTTTGTAAATAGAGCCTCTTACTTTTTTATACAGAAGGTTTTGATTACATAACACTTGTTTGTTCTTCGTTCTTTAATATAAATTCTACTGCGTCACTCAAAGATAGCTTTCGATTACTTAAGATCTGAAAACCAAGTTTTATACGCTTTGTTTATAAAAAGCTTTGAATACCAGGCAATTTTTTTTTATTCATCTCGATGAAACAGTGTAACTTATTGCATTGTTGGGAATACTGGTAATGGGATAGGTTTCGTCGGTTTTGTTTTTTCTAGGTCATATTTTTGATAACAACCCGATTATGTTTTTTTGTCTTTCATCTCGATGCTAATCCTATACTAATTTTTTGTAGGGGAACAGTGGGAATACAAACCAGGTTTCTCAGACTGTTCACTGATCCAGAGATTGTTATACTTACTTAACACCTCTCCTTCTAGATTCTTTCATCTTGATGCTACTTCTTCACTTATTGATGTGTTGGGTGTACCTGGGCGCGAGAACTACGTTTTATGCTCTTTGTTAATTCTTGCAACCGTTTTGTGTGTATTGTGTGTATCTTCAATTCGCAATTGAACCGTTTTACTTTTTGCTGCGTTTGGGAATACTTCTGAAAGGTTAACAAGTTTCCTCAGTTTTGTTTGCTTCACTGATATTTTTGAATACAACACATTTGTGAATCTTTTTCCTCTCATATTGATGCTACTTCTTCACTCTTTTTTTTGTTCAGGAGGTTTTTATCATCAATCGAGTCAGTTACATCGTTTTTAGCTAAGTTTTTGGATACATATTTTGTGGGTGTGTTCTGTTTTGATTCGATGGCACCACTTTACTCATTTCTTTTTTGCGAAGAATGGAAAGTTAAAAGGCAATCTTTCACTGTTTTCTAATGCAGTCGTTTTTGAATACGGAACCATTCTGGCTCTTCTTTCTTTCATCTTGATACTACTGCTCAATTCATTGTTGTGTTTCGAATATCGGAGACCTAATCCGATGTTTTATAGTATTCGTTGATGAAACCTTTTTGAATACAAGGCATTTGTATATATCATTTCATCTTGATGCGACTGCGTTACCCATTGCCATGTTTGGGAACGCTGGTGAAATGTTAACAAGTATCATCAATTTTGCTGGATCTCTAAACATCTCTTTGAATACAACACATTTGTGACCTTTTCTCCTTTCTTCTAGATGCCACTCCATTACTTATTTCTTTGTTTGGGAACATTGCTATTGTAAATAGTCTCTTACATTTTTTTTTCGTGGAAATTTTGAGTATATAAAACTTGTTGTTTGTTCGTATCCCTTTCATCTCAATGATACTGCTTCAATGACTGAATTGTTTCGATTGCTAATATCTAAAAACAAATTCTGTACTCTTTATTTGTCCATCCAACTGCTTTTGAATACAAAAATATTGTTTTAATCATTTTATCTTGATGCAACACCGTATTCATTGCTGCGTTTGGAATACCGGTGATAGTTACAACATTGATCGGTTTGATTGTTCTACCAGATGTTTTTCAATTTAACACTATTTTGGCTCTTATTCCTTTCATCTCGATGCTTCTCCTTTACTCATGTATTTCTTTGGAAACTGTGGTAATGCAAATCAAGTGCCTTACACTGTTCTCTCATTCAGAGATTTTTATACACACCTTACACGTGTCATTCTGGTTTCTTTTATATTGATGCTACTTCTTCAACATTGATGTTTTGGGAGTACCAGAGCACAAGAACTACGTTTTATAGTCTTTGTGTATCACTATTTCTCAATGCAACAGCTTCCCTACTTGCTGTGTTTAAGAATACTCGTGATTTTTAACCAGTTTTATCAGTTTTGTTTGCTCCACCTGATTTTTTTTAATAGAACACAATTGTGGCTTTTATTCCTTTGACAGTGATGCTACTTTTTTACTGGGTTTTTTTTGTTCTGGAGTATTTTTAAGATAAATCTAGTCAGTTACACTGTTCCTACAGAAGTTTTTGTATACATAAGTCTTGTGGTTTTTGTCTGTTTAATCTTGATGGTGCTAATTTACTCATTTCTTTTTTGAGGGGAACACTAGAAA
The DNA here is from genome assembly GCA_013339765.2 of Haemaphysalis longicornis. Classification (NCBI taxonomy): domain Eukaryota; kingdom Metazoa; phylum Arthropoda; class Arachnida; order Ixodida; family Ixodidae; genus Haemaphysalis; species Haemaphysalis longicornis. The sequence goes on from JABSTR010001246.1 coordinate 1,228,490, forward strand.
GTTAAAAGGCGCCTGTTCTACTGTTTTCCAATGCAGACGTTTTAAATACGAAACCACCATGGTTCTTGTTTCTTTCATCTCGATACTACTTCTTCACTTATTTATGTCTTGGGAGTGCCAGAGCCCCAGAACTGCGTTGTATACTCTTTGTTTGTCTATGCAACCGTTTTTCTTACAAGGCAATTGTGTGTATCATTAATTCTCAATGCAACCGTTTTATTCCTACCTGTGTTTGGAATACTGATGATATGTTAACAAGTTTTCTCAGTGTTGGTTGTTCCACCCAGTGATTTTTATACAACACAACTGTGGCTGTTGTTCCTTTTATATTGATGCTACTTTCTTACTTGTTTTTTGTTCTGGACTGTTTGAAGATAAATCAAATTTGTTACACCGTTTGTACAGAAGTTGATAAATAAATAAATGTTTTGGTTCTTGTCTGTTTCATCTCAAAGGTGCTACTTTACACATTTCTTTTTTGGGTTAAAACACTTCAAATATAAAAGGCACCTGTTTCACTGTTTTTCAATGCAGTTGTTTTTGAATACGAAACCATGGTGGTTCTCGTTCTTTCATCTCGATACTACAGCTCCACTCATTGATGTGTTTTGAATACCGGAGATCTAAAAGTGTTTCATAATATTTGTTTAAAAAACCCAGTTGAATGCAAGGTAATTGTTTGCTTTTTCATTTCATCTGGATACCTTGGCGTTACTCATTGCTGTGTTGGAAACACTGGTGTTAGGTTAACAATTTCCTGTTTTGTTTGTTCTACCAGATGTTTTTAATTACAACACAATTATGCCTCTTGGTCCTTTTATCTCAATGCTATCCATTTACTCATTTCTTTGTTTGGGACCAGCGAAAAGAAAAATTCTGTCTCACACAGTTCTCTGATCCAGAGATTGTTATACATACCTAACACCGGTACTTTTGGTATCTTTCATCTAGATGCTTTTTCTTCGCTCCTTGAAGTCTTGGGAGTACCCAAGCGCCATAACTACGTTTATACTTTTGCTTAGTCCTTGCAACTGTTTTTATTACAACAGAATTGTGTGTATCATAAATTCGCAATGCAACTTCTTTACGACCTGCTGTGTTTGGGAATACTGGTGGTAGGTTAACAAGTTTACACAATTTTGTTTCCTCAACATATTGTATTTGAATACGAGACAAATATGGATCTGGTTACTTTAATACTGATGCTACTGTTTTACTTGTTTGTTTATTTTGGAGTGTTTTTAGATAAATCAAGTCTGTTACACTGTTCACTCAGATGTTTTGGAATACATAAAAAATTTGGTTCTTGTTCGTTTCATCTCGATGGTCCTACTTTACTCATTTCTTTTTACCAACACTGGGAAGTTACTAAGCGCCTCTTCCACTATTTTCGAAACCATTGTGGTTATTGTTTCTTTCTTCTGGATAATACTGCATCTCTTATTGATGTGTTTCCAATTCCAGAGAGCCAAAATTAAGTTTCGCACTATTTGTTTATCAAACTCTTTTGAATAAAAGGCATTTCAGTGAATACTTTTACCTCGTTGCAACTGCTTTACTTATTTCCGTGTTTGGGAATGCCATTGAAATGTAAACAAGTTTCATCAGTTTTGCTTGATCTATCAAATACGACTTTGAATAGATCACAGTTGTGACTTGTTTCTTTCATATTCATGATACTGCTTTACTCAAAACTTTGCTTCAGAACACAAGAAAGGTAAATAAAATCTCTTACACACTTTTTCAGCCAGATTGTTCTGTATACATAACCAATCTTGTTCGTTCGTATTTTGGTAATCTCAATGCCACTAAAGAGTTTCGATTTTTAAAGGTATAAAAACTAAGGTGTTTATTCTTTCATTGTTTATCCAACTTTTTTACTACAAATCAATTGTTTTAATCATTTCATCTTTATGCAACAGTGTTATGTATTGCTGCATTGGGAATACTGGTGATAATTACGAAGTTTCATCGGTTTTGTTTGTTTTAACTGATGTTTTTGAATACAACACAATATGGCTATTGGACTTTTAATCTCGAGGCTTCTCCTTTACTCATTTCTTTGCTTTATTACACTTGTGTTGTAAATAGGGTCTCCTAAATTGTTTTTTTAAACAGAAGCTTTTGAATACATAACACTTGTTCGTTCTTCTTCCTTTTATAACAAATTTACTGCTTTACTCGAAGATTTCTTTTGATTACTAAAGATCTAAAAAGTAAGTTTTATACGCTTTGTTTGTTTACCAAACAGCGTTTGAATATCGGGCGATCGTTTGTTTTTTTATTTCATCTCGATGCAACAGCCCTATTTTTTGCTGTGTTCGAAATGCTGGTAATAGGTTAGGTTTCGTCGCTTTTGTTTGTTCTTGCTGATGTTTTTAATTTCAACACAATTATCTTCTTTGTCCTTTCATTTCGATGGTACTCTTTTACACATTTCTTTGTTTGGGAACAGTTGGAAGACGAGTAAGTTTTCCCGCACTATTCTATCATTCAGAGCTTTTGTACCTACCTTACACCTGGTCTTCTGGTTTCTTTAATTTCGATGTTAAATTTTTCACTTATGGATGTGTTGCGAGTACTAGAGCAGTAAAACTATTTTCTATAGTCTATGTACGTTCATTCAACCGTTAATTATACGAGGCAATTGTGTGTTCTCTAATTCTCAATGAAACGTTTTGCTGCTTGCTGTGTTTGGGAACACAGCTGAAGGAATAACGCGTTTTGTTATTTTGTTCGCTCAAACTCATGGATTTCAATACCCCACATTTCTGAAACTTTTTCCTTTCATATTGATGCTAGTACTTTACTCGTTTTTTTTTTGTTCAGGACGTTTTGAAGATAAATCGAGTGAGTGTTACACTGTTCCAACAAAGGTTTTTGAACACATATTTCGTGTGGTTCTTGTTCCTTTCTTCTGGATTCTTCCACTTTAATCATTTCTTCTTTTTTAACACTGGGAAGTTTAAAGGTGCTTCTTCAACTGTTTTTCAATGCAGTCGTTTTAGGAATACGAAACCATTGTTGTTCTTGTTTCTTTCATCTTGATCCTGCTGCTCCACTCATTGATTTGTTTCAAATACCGGACAGTTAAAATATGTTTTATACTATTTGCTTATGAAACCCGTTTAAATACAAGGCATCTGTGTATATTGTCACGAAGCCAAAGACGACGCAGTTGTCTTCAAAGAAAATAAATTTATTGGAAGGAACGTGTGCTCTCCTAACAACTCAAATGTTACACAGGTGGCAAAACAGCAGTCAGGAATGTTACGCGCGTAGTCGAGCGTCGAGAGTCGAATGCCACGGCGTCTGTTCTGCTGGCTTTTATCTTTCGGCGCAAGTGTTTCTCCAACCGTCAATTCACATTGAGAACATTGTAGATCACAGAAGATTATTCTGGGCTAGTGACGTTAGGGCGAAACAGTCTGCTTATCTGAATGGTATAGCCCGTCAGCATAAAAGTAATTGTAAGGCGGGTTTATTGCCTTGACAGCGGAAGGAAAGGAGGGGCACTCAGAAGTGGCAAACGGATCGGTGGCCCAGCCGGCAGAATGTCTCGAGCACTCCACGAGCTTCATGCCGATGACGATGCCGCTGCGGTGGCTGACCTTGTTGCCTCGTCGTCGTCTGTACAAACCGGGTGGTCAGTCCCCTTGAGCGGGCATACGCCAATCACAAGGACAATGGTGACTGTTGTGGCCGCGTACACAAACCAGTTGTTCGTTAGTGCTCGCATGGTGGCTGCACGCCACTTGCTCATCTTTCGCACTACAATTACCCCCACGACGAAGGGAGCCACCCTGGCGACCTAAGGGCACGTCACGACGGAAGGGTAGTAGTACGGCTTGAGGCGATGCACGTGTACCGTTTCGCGTCCGCGGCAGCGCAGGCCAGGCGACGGGGTGAGCGGCTCCACAACGTAATTAACGGAGGAGGTTCGTTCGAGTACGCCGTACAGTCCATGGAACTTGGAAAGGAGCTTGCTAGAAAGTCCAGGTGTAGTGGAGGGCACCCAAGGCAATACGAGAGAGCCGGGAGAGAAAGTCACTTGTGGGTTGTCACCGTCACGCCGATGTTTTTGGTGGAATTGGTCTTCGGAGGTAAAACTGCGAGCAAGCTGACGACACTCCTCACCGTGGCTGCAGAGTTGAGAAACCGGCGTGTATTCAGAAGCTTCGGGTCGGTAGGGTAGAATGGTTTCGAGAGGGCAGGATGCTTCACGGCCATAGAGGAGGAAGTAGGGCGAGAACCCTGTAGAGGTCTGCGTCGCGGTGTTATACGCGTAAGTCACGATGGCGAGAATCGCATCCCAATCGGAGTGGTCAGCAGACACGCACTTGGCGAGCATATCACCAAGGGTGCGGTTAAATCTCTCCGTCAACCCATTAGTCTGGGCATGGTAGGCTGTAGTGCTGCGGTGGGTGATGTTGCATTCTTTGAGGAGAGCCTCGACCACTTCTGACAAAAAGACACGGCCCCGGTCACTGAGAAGTTCCCGTGGTGCGCCATGATGCAGGATAAAAGGGTGCAGAATGAAAATTGCAGCTTCGCGCGCTGTGGCAGCCGGTAGCGCGGCAGTCTCAGCGTATCGCGTAATGTAATCGACGGCGACAATAACCCAACGGTTGCCGGCAGCAGTCAGCGGTAGAGGGCCGTATAAGTCTATCCCGACGCGGTCGAAAGGGCGCGCGGGGCAGGGCAAAGGCTGTAACGGTGCGGTTGCTGACTGCGCTGGAGACTTGCGACGTTGGCATTCTCGGCATGATTTTATGAACTTTGTAACAAAGGAATACATTCCTCGGCCAAAAGTAGCGCAGCCGCAACCGCTGGTACGTCTTAAAGACTCCTGCGTGGGGGAATTGCGCATTCGTGTGAAAATTAGCACATATTGTAGAGCGCAGGTGACGAGGGATCACCAACAACCACTTGCGGTCTTCGGGGAGGTAGTTGCTGCGGTACAGAAGCCCATCACGAATGGAAAAATGCATGGCCTGGCGTCGCAGTGCCCACGAGGCGCTACGTTCCGTAGGTGTCAAAATTATATCAGAAATCGAAGATACCCAAGGGTCCTTGCGTTGCTGCCCTGCCATGTCCTCAAGTGGTTCAGATGCCTGTGTGCAATCAATGGCTGTAATCTCGGGCGAAATAATGGATAAAGGTGAACGAGATAAAGCATCTGCGTCGCTGTGCTTGCGTCCAGACCGATATATCACTTAGATGTCATACTCCTGAAAGCGAAGAGACCAGCATGCCAGGCGACCGGAGGGATCCTTCAGCGACGATAGCCAACAAAGGGCATGGTGGTCTGTGACCACATCGAAAGTTCGACCGTAGAGGTAAGGTCTGAACTTTGAAATAGCCCACACGATGGCCAAACACTCTTTCTATGTGACAGAGTAATTAGATTCCGCCTTTGTGAGAGTGCGGCTCGCGTATGCGACGACGTACTCGTCGAAGCCCGCCTTCGACGAGTACGAAGACCTAAACCGCTTGCGTCGGTATGCAGCTCGGTGGGCGCGGAAGGATCAAAATGACGCAAAATGGGAGGTGACGTAAGTAAGCGGCGTAGGGTCACAAAGGTTTCATCGCAAGCAGGGGACCAGGTCAACAAGTCGTGACTTCCGCTGAGCAACTTCGTCAGAGGCGCAATGACGGACGCAAAGTTGGGCACGAAGCGTCGGAAGTAGGACCAGAGTCTGAGAAAACTGCGCAGGGCTTTCACGGTAGTCGGTTTCGGCAAGTCGGCAACAGCTTGGAGTTTAGCAGGGTCAGGAAGAACGCCGTCCTTTGAAACAACATGGGCCAAAATTGTCAGTTTGCGGGCAGCAAAATGACACTTTTTAACATTCAGCTGCAGCCCAGCGTCGGTAAGGCACTGCAGGACTTGTTCCATGCGACTAAGATGGGTTTCAATATCAGGCGCAAATACCACGATGTTATCTATGTAGCATAAACAAGTTTTCCACTTGGGGCCACGCAGAATGTCGTCCATCATGGGCTCAAAAGTGGCAGGCGCATTACATAAGCCGAACGGCATCACGTTCAATTCGTATAACTTGTCGGGAGTAACAAACGCGGTCTTAGGCCGGTCTTCGTCTGCCATCGGCACCTGCCAGTAACCCGAGCGGAGGTCTAAGGAAGAGAAGAACTCGGAGCCTTGCAGATAATCTAATGCGTCGTCGATGCGTGGCGACGGGTAAACATCTTTCCGGGTGATCTTGTTCAGTCGTCGATAATCGACACAAAAACGAACAGACCCATCTTTCTTGCCAACAAGAACGACCGGTGAAGCCCACGGGCTGTTAGACGACCCAATGACCCCCAGCTGAAGCATTTAATCAACGTGCGCTTCGATCAGGGAACGTTCTTTGGCTGATACGCGGTATGGTCGCTGCCTTAAAGGTGGATGAGAGCCAGTGTCAATGCGATGTGTGACTGTCTGCGTTCGGCCCAGGGAAGTGCGCTGGTAGCCGAAGGTGGATCGGAAACGGTGAAGAAGAGTGAGCAGCTGGTTGTGCTGGACAGGGTCGAGGTTGCCGTCTACGGAGGGAACGAAAGCGGCCGAATCAGATGCACGGGGCAGGGGCGGGCTTGTCGAGCTGATCGACAGAACGTGCGACGCATCTGGGAAGTCGTTTATTAGGCGAGTGTCAATAGCTTCGACGCGTCCAAGGGACTCGCCACGACGCACGGTTAAGGGTGAAGAGGAGGTATTGCAGATGGAGATCATGCTAGCGCCATTTTAAATTTTAAGAATGGCGTAGGGGAGAGGGGCGCCCTGTCGGCGCATGAACAGATTAGTGGGGGTAGACACAACACTTGCGGCAGACACCATACCACAGATTACTGGTAAGATAACGGCAGAGGCTGGAGGGATTGTGGAGTCTTCGGCGGTGCACAGCTTAAAAGTAGTGGTTACCTTGTTCATTTCAGTACCACACATTGGAAATAAGGCGACCTCGGCGCGGGCACAGTCAATAACAGCGTGGTGATGCGACAGGAAGTCCCACCCCAGGATGATATCATGGGAGCATGAGGAAAGAACGACGAACTCGACTACATACATTGCGTTTTGTACAAAGACACGGCTTGTGCAAAACGGCTGAAGGCTCGACGTTATGCGCCGTAGCTGTGTGGAGACGGAAACCGGATATTGGGGTCGTCACTTTTCGTAATTTGCGGCAAAGTTTGGCGGCTATACGGAGATGGCTCCTCGCGTGTCTACAAGGTCGTATGTGGTGATTCCATCAATAACGACTTCAATCGCATTACGTAACAGACAGGCCAGGGCTTTGGTATTTCGATGGCGCCGCAGTTCTTGCTTCCGGAACTGCGGCGATCAGTTTTCCTCCTGGGCATTCGGACGACGGCGCAGCGGGGAAATGGAACGACGACGTGGTGAGAACGACCGACGGGCATCGGGAGCTTCGCGAGGGGGCAAGCGATAGGGCGGCTCGACAGGGGCATTGTTGGACGAACGCGGGGAAGTGTACACGTCAGCAACAAAAACTGGTCTCCTGTAAGCGTCTCCATGCGGCGTAACTCGACGTCGGCAATAACGCGCTACGTGACCATGAACTCCACAGAAATAGCATCACGGCCGGTTATCGGGCGCGCGCCATGGGTTGCTGTGGAGCGGAGCCGGAGGTGTCGACAAAGCCGGAGGAAGGTAAGGCGGTGGCTGCGGGCGACGTAAAGGCACGTAAGCGGTAGGCGGTGCTTGCCTTGCCGCAACTTCAGCGTATAGCGGCGCCGCTACAGGCAACGGTTGAGGAGCAGCTGGCGTGGTCGGTAGAACTTCAGCGACTTCTTCCCTAATAATTCGGCGACGGGGCGACGACAAGCAAGGATCTGGTACCGATGACGATGGCAGGGATGTACAAGGCAGGAGAAAGATCTGCCGCGCCACCTCTTCGGGCCACTGTTTCGGGCGTTAGTAGCCATGGCTGACTCAGCGGTAGAGGGCAGGGTGCGACTCCGGAGCCCCAGGCTTGCGGGTACACTTGCGGGGTAAAGCTGAGGAGGAGGACGAGGACGGATTCCGCACACTCCACCAAAATGCAAGGCGGGTTTATTGCCTTGGCAGCGGAAGGAAGGAGGGGCACTCAGAAGTGGCAAACGGATTGGTGGCCGAGCCGGCAGAATGTCTCGAGCACTCCACGAGCTTCATGCCGATGATGATGCCGCTGCGGTGGCTGACCTTGTTGCCTCGTCGTCGTTTGTTCTAACCGGGCGGTAAATCCCCGTGAGCGGGCATACGCCAATCACAAGGACAATGCTGGCTGTTGTGGCCGCGTAGCAAATCAGTTGTTCGCTAGTGCTCGCATGGTGGCTGCGCGCCACTTGCTCGTCTTTCGCACTACAAAACAATGGAAGACGGGCTTCGTTTGGAACGCCGATAACACTGCCGTGAGTGGCCCGGCAATAAAAACAAACAATAAAGAAATAAACCCATACATGGTTCGCGGCATTACCCACCTCTAAGAGTGCATCGAGACGATGCTAAAACAAAAGACAGTACGAGCGAATAACAACAACAAAAAAGTCCGTCATCTTGCATTGTACGGTTTCAAGCGAACCACATGGACGACTTCAGGCTGTGTGCGTCGTCGTGATGTTCCGGAATCACCATCGGGAATCAGCTCGTAGGTAAGTTGGCCGACGCGACGTATTATCTGGTAGGGTTCGAAATATCGTCACAGAAGCTTCTCACTTAGTCCGCTTGGACGGATGGGAGTCCAAACCCACCCAGAATCACCAGGGTGGTACTAGGCGTCTCGGTGTCGGAGGTTGTAGCGCCCTCCATCCACCAGCTTCTGATCCGTTGTACAAACTCGAGCCAGCTGCCGGGATTACTCCGCACGCTGAAGGTATCCTTTGACGTTGGTGTTGAGGTTGTCGGGAACCGCGCGGTCGCAGCGCAGCGCAAGAGAGAGAGAGTACCAGCGTGGCAGGCTTTTGGAATCGAACTGCCCGTGCCATGCTGGCGCACCAAGCACGTGCTGCTCGTATCTTTATTCTCGTCTTTCATAGCCGGCGCGAAGGCACCGGCTAAGAGCGCCAACCAGAGGGCGCTACAGGGCCCCCCGCCCAGACAGAATGTCGAACGTCACGCGACGGCGAGGCAGGCTCGCGTTGCTTTTGAGCGCGAGCATTGGAGTGTGTAGGCCTGCGATGTCTGCTCAGAGTTCGTTGGGTGGCGTATCGAGGTAGGCCGGTTTGACGAGATCCAACGAAACGACTTCTTGGCGGCCATTCAAGAGGATGGTGGCGGACTTGTGGGTCTTGTTATGGACACGGTACAGCCCATCGTAGGAGGGGTAAGAGGCGCCTTTACAGCGTCCCTCCTGAGTAAAACGTGTGTCGAACACGCCAGGTGGGGATGCACAAAGATGCGGTGGTCAGAAGGCCGAGGTGGGACCGGTCGCAGGTGCTGCATGCAGTCGTGCAGGCATTAGAGGTACTCAAGCGGCTTGGGCGAGGAGGTCGTAGGGACGAACAAATCGCCAAGAAGCCGCAGGGGTGCGCCGTAGACAAGTTCAGCAGTTGAGCAGCCGAGGTCGCGACGAAGGACGGCACGCAGGCCGATAACCACAACAGGAAAGTGATCGACCCAGTGCTCTAGATCAAGGCGCGCAGTGAGAGCCCCTTTTAGCTGGCGGTGGAGCCGCTCAACGATGCCGTTGGCACAGGGATAGTATGCCGTGGTGCGGTAGTGTTTAGTGCCAAGCAAGCGGCTGAGGGAAGTGAACAGAGTACACTTAAACTGCCTGCCTCGATTCGTATTAACAATGCCGGGGCAGTCGAAACGGCAAACCCATGTCGAAACGAAGGCTTTTGCGACCGTTTATGCCGTGATTTCCGGAATTGGTACGGCTTCGGGCCAACGGGTGAAGCGGTCAATCATTGTAAGAATGTACCGGCAGGCACGGGAGGGAGGAAATGGTCCGACCAAATTGAGATGCACGTGGCCAAAGCGACAGCTAGGTGGCAAAAAAGGCTGCGTTGGGGTCTTCGTGTGGGGGGTCAATTTGGCTGTCTGGCAAGCGAGGCACGAACGGGCCCACTGGCGGACATCAGTGTTGATGCTCGGCCAGATGTACCGCTGTGTAATTAGGCGCTGCGTGGCTTGGATGCTGGGGTGGCAGATGCCGTGGAGCGTGTGAAATACAGCACAACGAAGGGCAACCGTAACGAATGGTCGAGGCGCCGCCCCTGACATGTCACACCACAATGAGCCAGGCATGAACGGATGAGGCACAAGTTGTAGGCGAAGGGAACCCGGGTAGTCCCGCAGTGCTTGCATCTCAGGGTATTCAATCTGTGCCTGAGCTAGGCGTTCCCAGTCCACAGCAGATGCAGCACTGCCGGTGGAGGTAATGCGTGAAAACGCGTCAGCAGCCTCGTCGGTACCTTTGATGTGCGGAATGTCCGTCGTGAATTCTGAAATATAGGCGAGCTGACGGAGTTCCCGTGCGACGTACTTGGAAGAGGTCGTACAGAAAACGTACGCCAGAGGGTTATGGTCCGTATGAACGTAGAAGGACTGGCCCTCAAAAAGTGCCGGAAGTGCCGGATGGTGGCGTAAATGGTGAGCAGCTCACGACCAAAAACGCTGTAGCGCGTCTCGGCGGGTTGGAGTTTCCGAGAGAAGAAACCCAGCGGGTGCCACTCGGAGTCGATTCTCTGCTGGAGAACAGCGCCTATTGCAACGCTGGAAGCAACCACTATGATGCGAGTAGGGACGGCGGTGCTTGGGTGGATGAGAAGTTCCGAATTGGCGATGGCTCGCTTACCAGCGTTGAAAGCGGCTTGAGCTTCGCGAGACCAGGAAACCGCCGGGGAGGAGCTCTTGGTTGTGCGAAGAAGCTCAGTCAGTGGATGCAGAAGGTCGGCCCAGTGGGGTGTCAAGCGTTGCGAGAAATTCACCAGGCCTAGGAACTCACGAAGCTGGCGGAGGCTGGTAGGTTCTGGAAAGTCCTTCACGGCTTGAACGTGAGACGGTAAAGAGCGAAGTCCGTGCGCTGAATTGTGATGGCCCAGGAGCTCGAGCTCGGAAGTCCCGAAGACGCATTTTTGGGTGTTGACAACCCGGCCAAATCGTTGGAGGCGTTGTATAAGTTCTCAGAGGTGACGCTCGTGATCTTATGGAGTGAGACTCGCGACGAGGATGTCATCAATGTACGCAAATACAGCTGGAAGGCCGCGCGTCACCTCGGCAATGAACCTTGGAAGTGTTTGGGCTGCATTGCGTAGCCCAAAGGGCATGCGTACGTACTCAAACAAGCCGAAGGGTTTAGTGATGGCCGTCTTCGGGATATCGGCAGGCTCGACGGGGATTTGGTGATATGCCTTGACAAGGTCCACTTTGCTAAAGATTGTGCACACTTCGAAGTGGTTTGTGAAATCCTGGATGTGGGGCAGGGGATTGCTTTCGTGGACAGTTTGAGCGTTGAGCGCCCGGTAATCGCCGCAGAGACGCCAGTCTCCAGTTTTCTTTGGAACTATATGTAGTGGAGACGCGTGGTTGCTGGACAATAGGCGGATAATACCTAGATCCAGCATGTGTTCGAATTCACGTTTAGCAGTCGCCAGACGCTCACCGAAGAGGCGGCGCGGCCGAGCTGCGACTGGTGGACCACCCATGACGATGTGCTGGGTAACGCTATGCTTGGACAGGTGCTTTAAGTTGCAGGGTCTTGTAACCTTAGTGAAATCTTCCAGGATTCTTGCGTACGGGCATGAAGGAAGCAGCGTGCAGATGCCAGTTGGAGCGACAGTAGACATTACACCCAGGATGGAAAGGCGCGTCTTGCGATCAATCAGGCGATGATGACGTATGCTGCCGTCTAGGTCAAAATGGGTCAGGAAAGCAGAGCCGAGGATGGGCTGATTGACGTCGGCTACTACGAAGACCACCGGAAGGCACGCCGCAAACCAAGGTCGAGGGTGAGGAACCGCAGACCATATAAGGCGCTAGAGGTAGAGTTCGCTGCAAGAAGCGTAGGACCAGGTGACTAGAAGTACGCTCATCCTTGGTGGCTGCTAATACACTGACCTCAGCATCAGTGTCTACAAGGATGCGCCAACCATAAATACGATCTGTGACCAGGAAAAGGCGGCCAGATTGTAAGGCAAGGTCTCATGCCGCCATCAGTGATCTCGCGTCGCATTTCCCGGCAAGCTGGATCGGGACGTGCAGTGACGGGCACGGTGCTGGAAAGTGTGCGATGGTAGCAGCAGACAGACGAGCTTTGAGAGCTGCGTGAGCAAGAACCACGCGGGGAAGACGAACGTCGGCTAGGACGTGGGGAGGAGCCGCATCGGCGATCAGAGGACGTCCGAAGCGCTTTAATGGAAGCGGCAAGTTGATTGATCCGAGTCTCTAAGCGAGACACAGCCGATGACTCTGCTCTCTAAGCCAGGGTGGCGACTGATTTCACGACGCGACTGAAGTCGCGTCGTGAACTCTATCAGCAAGCTCAGTGGTGTGGTCGAAGGTGAAGTCGCCGGCAGCAGCTACAATGATGCGAGTGGACTGCTGCAAGCGCTGCAGAAAGAGCTCCTTTAAAAGTGCACTGTTCGAGTCCACGTTGCTCGCATCCACGAGCTGTCGCGTGGTGGGAAGGGCGGCGATCTCCAAGCTCTTTGTGGGTGAGAAGTCGCCTGAGGCGCGCGGTCTCGGACGCCGTCGTTCGGTCCAGAATACTCTGCTTGAGCCGCTGGTACGGAGCATCGTTCAAAGGTGCACCGATGACGTCTGCCACTTCATCAGCCACCTCAGGAGGCAGGTTGCAAAGCAAGTGGCGAAACCGAGTAGTCTCCGAGGTGACGCGTTGCAGATCGGAGACGGCTTCGACCTTGGCGAACCAAACATGTGGGTTCTTGCGCACGAAGGTGGGCAGACGGAGCTGTATGACTGCGACGTCCGGCGGCCGCGAGGAAGCGTCAGACAAAACAGCGCCCGAGGGGGCGAGGTTGCGGGGGTTGGTCATGTCTTAGTCCGGAGTCACCACAGTCGGGAGCCGCGGGGTCGAAGCGCAGCGCAAGACCGAGAGTACCAGCGTAGCAGTCTTTCGGAATAGAACTGCCTATGACGTGCTGGCGCACCAAGAGTGCTGCTCGTATCTTTATTCTCATCTTTCATAGCTCACGCCAAGGTGCTGGCTAAGAGTGCCAATCAGAGGGCGCTACAAGGTCGTCGTCTTCTATGTGGGGTAGCATGGCGTCGAGCATCGTACTCGGCCGTCTTCCATAGACAAGCTCGAACGGCATCATCTGCGTAGTTTCCTGGATAGACGTGTTGTACGCAAAGGTGACGCACGGGAGCACATAGTCTCAAGTCCTATGTTCAACGTCAACGTACATTGACAGCATATCCGCTATTGTCTTGTTGAGGAGTTCCGTTAGTCCTTTCGTTTGGGGGTGGTACGCCGTTGTTCTTCGGTGATCCGTGTTGCTATAGGTAATATCCCTTGCATCAGCTCCGCAGTAAAGGCCGTTCTGCGGTCCATGATAAAGACTTCCGGCGCTCCATGTCGCAGCACAATTTGGCTTATAAAGGACATTGCGACTTGTGCAGTCCCCCTCGGAAGAGCGGCGGTCTCTGCGTAGCACGTCATGTATTCTGTCGCTACAACAATCCACTTGTTCTCCGATCGGGATGTTAGAAACGGGACCAGAAGGTCAATTCCAATATGTTGGAAGGGCCTAGATGAGACGCCGGTCGGTTGCAGAAGTCCGGCGAGTCTCGTCGGTGGCAGTCATGGCAGCTCCGGACGTAGTGGGTGACGAAGGATGCAAGGCGGGGCCAGTAGTACTTCGCCTTGATATTCCAAACTTGGCGAGGTGTGCTGAGATGTCCGGAAGACAGGTCGTGGTGGCACGCTTCCAAAATTTTGTCACGAAGATCTGTTGGGATCACAAGAAGATAATTTGCTCTCATTCCGGGGCCAAAATTCTTCTTCACGAGGACGGAGGTTCTCAGGCTGAATGCAGGTAAGTTGCGTTTGAAGGCCCTGGGCAGGGCGACATTGCATCCTTGGAGGTAGTCGATCATGACGCGTAGATCGGGATCGGCATGCTGCTCGCTATCAGTCACGACTCCGAAGAATGCGCTGTCTTCATCAGAGTCTTGTGGTGGTGGGTCGATAGGGGCACAGGACAGGCAGTCGGCGTCGGAGTGTTTCCTCCCGGGTTTATAGACTACTGTAACGTAGAATTCTAGTAGGCGCAAGCTCCACCTACCAAGATGGCCAGAGGGGTCTTTCAAAGTGGCGACCCCACACAGCGCATGGTGGTCTGTCACAACCTTGAATGGTCTTACCTACACGTATGGGCGAAAAATTGAAATGGCCCATATAATCGCGATGCTCTCTTTCCCAGAGGCTGAGTAGTTTCTTTCTTCCTTGGTCAGACCACAGCTGGCATAGGCGAATACTTTCTCTCACCCGCATTGCTTTTGTACGAGGACGGCACCCAATCCTATATCACTGGCGTCCGTGTGATTTCCGTTTCGGCGTTTTCGTCGAAATGCGCTAACACAAGCGTGAAGGCTGTTTCGTGGGCATTTTCCAAGCTTAAAGGGGCGTTTTTTTTTTTCCTCAGGCGGGTGAGTGGCTCTGCAATGGCGGTGAGGTTTCCGACAAAGACCTCAAGTATGTGCCTAGTCCGAGAAATCTCCGCACACCCTTCTTATCTTTCGGTCTTGGGAAATTCGCTATGTCAGACTTTTTCGCCGGATCAGGCTGGACGCCAACGGCGTTGACGACATGGCCTAAAAACTTGAGTTCCTCGTACGCGAATCAGCACTTTTGAGGCTTCAGCGTTAACCCCGACGTACGGATGGCCTCGAGTACAGACTGCAACCTTGGAAGGTGTTCGTCGAAAGTCTGAGAGAGTCCCACAACGTCGTCAAAATATACGAGGCAGGTGTGCCACTGCAGGCCAGCTAGCACCGTGCCCAGGACATGTTAAAACGTTGCTGGCGCCGTGCACAAACCGAACGGCATCACCTTGAACTCGTATTTTGTTCAGTCGCCGGTAATCAACGCAAAACCCTTATGTGCCGTTTTTTTATTCAAGAGTACGACCGGGGCAGCCCAGGGGCTTTAGGATGGCTGTGTAATGTCGTCGCGAAGCATGCCGTATGGCTTCCTTGAGTTCGTATGTCTTCCCGCTCATGTGAAGAGACGCGGTACGGTGACTGTCGGGTAGGTCAGGCTTCATCTTCGGTTATTATTCGGTGCTTCGCTAGAGGTGTCTGACGTTGTTTTGAGTTCGACGAAAAACATTCTCTGTAGCGATGAAGCAAATCCAATAATTCATTCGGTTCTTCTTGCGGTTACGCCGGATTTACGTCGAAGGGATTGGGAAGCTTGGAGAAATCTTCTGGTGCACGTTCAAAGTCGGCAACTGCGATCACGTCACTTGCTTCTTGCGCTTCTTCGAGGAACACAATTGCAGCGCCCCTATTTATATGTTGGCATTCCTCGCTGAAACTAGTGAACAAAACTTGGGATTGGCGCTGCGTAAAGCGCGCAATGCCTCTTGAAACGGAGATACCGCGGTCGAGAAGCCACCTTTGGTCACTCTCTACGATAGCGTCGCCGTCAGCAGCAGCATCTTCACAGTAGACGGCGTTCATCAAGCTTGCGTGGGGTGGCAGTGTGACATGATCTTCGGCGATCCTTAAAGCAGCACGGTGTTCGGGGTTCGGTTCCGGCGTCATGAAGTGATAGGAGGAAAAAGTGATGGATTTGTTCTGTAGATCAATTATTGCACCGTTGTCCACCAAAAAGTATATTCTAGGAATTACGTCGCGGGAGCAGTTAGGCAAAATTACGGACGCCGCAGGGTACGTTCTGCCGTCTATGGTGACGCGCGAGGTGCACGTTGCACCTGACGTCAAGAGGCGCGAGGTGCACGTTGCACCTGACGTCAAGAGGTGGCCTCCTGTGGTGCGAATGTGCAGACCATCCAATCTGGTCATAACGTCCTTCAGCTTAGACGCAAAAGGTCTGCTCATCACTTAGTAGTCGGCTGCCGTGTCTGTGAGGGCGACTACTTCAAAGCCGTTCATGGACAGCGGAACGTCGAACGCTGCCTTCTTCGAGATCCGGGTGCGTTGTGGCGTCGTATCTTGGCTTTACATGTTGATGGTCGGGCACTGTGTGACGTGGTCTTCGTTGTATTCTCATCGGCCGGTTCGGTCATGTCGGGTACGCGTCCGCCATTTTGCGGTCGTCGTGGACGGCAGTCACGTTAGGGTTAGATTGGGTGGTCGTGGTCGGGGCATGTCGTGAATTGTGGTCTTCATCGAGTCGCTGCGTCGTTGGAGGGTTTTCATTTTTCCGCTGTAGTGCAACTTTACCTCCTGAAGTTGCTGCTTTTTGTTTCCCCTGCGTGGGCTGGGAGACCTTCCACGTGAGAAGTCAGCATTGCTACCACGGCTGGGCGATTGGTACGGGTAGGGCGACGACGAACGGTTCAAACGGGCTCGTCCACGGCTGGTGTTGTACAGGTATTCTTCAATCTGAGCTGGGCGCTGGCCGGGTCGGAGGAGTGGTGCGTCGACAGAGAAACCACGAAGTCCGAGTCTCTTGTATGGGCAGCGACGGTAGATGTGGTCGGCCTCTCCACAGTGGTAGCACAGATGACGATTTTCCTGGGTTCGCCATACGTCAGTCTTCCTCGGCGTCTGGTTTCGTACTACAGG
This sequence comes from Haemaphysalis longicornis, assembly GCA_013339765.2. Taxonomy (NCBI): domain Eukaryota; kingdom Metazoa; phylum Arthropoda; class Arachnida; order Ixodida; family Ixodidae; genus Haemaphysalis; species Haemaphysalis longicornis. The sequence continues at coordinate 1,245,210 of JABSTR010001246.1, forward strand.
GGGTCTGGCAGGCGACAGTGGGTGGCGGTAGGGCGGGGCCTCTTGATGACGTGTGAGAGCAGGGCGGAGTCGACGAACAGCCGCGGAGTAGTTATTAGCCTCTGGTTTGCGGGCTGCTTCGGACGGCATAGAAGTTCCCAAAGCGTGCTGTACTTCTTCCTGGATCACGTCATTCAGGGAAGTGATTTGAGGTTGTGGCGTCATCATCGGGAAACGTTTCTGCAGCTCCTCCCTCACCTCTGCACGAATGGTCTCGCGCAGTGTGTCGGAGCTTGTAGGCACGGCACCGATCGTCTCGGAAACCTTCGCATTGTCCGGGCGGTCGTACCGCCTCGTTCGAGCTTCCAGCGTCTTCTCCATCGCGGCCGCCAAAGACGCAAATTCGGCCACCGTCTTGGGTGGGTTGCTCGTGATATGTTAACAAGTTTTCTCAGTTTTGTTTGCTCCACCTGATGTGTTTGATTACAACATATCTGTGGCTCCTGTTCCTTTGATATTGATGCTACTTCTTTACTCGTTTTTTTTCTCGAACGTTTGAATATAAAGCAAGTCTGTTACACCGTTTCTTTATACAGAAGTTGATGAATACATAAATCTTGGGTTTCTTGTCTGTTTCATCACAATGGTGCTACTTTACTCATTTCTTTTTTGGGGGAGAACACTTCAAAAATAAAAGGCACGTGTTCCACTGTTTTCCAATGCCGATGTTTTTGAATACGAAACCACTGTGGTTCTCGTTTCTTTCGAACCTGAACGTGTGTTTCATATTTTTGTTTATAAAACCCTTTTAAATACAAGGCAATTGTTTTTTATCATTTTTTCTCAATAGACTAGTGTTACTCATTGCTGTGTCTGAAACACTAGTTTTAGATTATCAAGTTTCGTTGGTTTTGTTTGTTCTACCAGATCTTTTTTATTACAACACAGTTATGTCTCTTGCTCCTTTCATCCGAATACTATTCCTTTACTCATTTTTTGTTTCGGAACAGTGGCCAGAAAAATGTTATTTCACAGTATTCTCTGCTCCAGAGATTGTTATACATACCTAACACGGGTCCTTCTGGTATCTTTCATCTAGATGCTACTTCTTCACCTATTGATGTCTTTGGAGTACCAGAGCGCCAGAACTAGGTTTTATTCTTTTTGTTAGTCCATGAAATTGTTTTTAATACGACGAAATTGTGTGTAATATGAATTCGCAATACAACTTTTGCAATGCAGTGCCTTTCAAGACACGCGCAGCAGTACCACCTCCGCCATCCCCCTTCCCTGCCCAGCGGAGACTGCGCAATAGGTCCCCTGCCTCCATTGGATGCCTTGGCAAGCCTTCACCAGAAACCACCGCACTCAACGTCCATTCCACCTGACTACATAAACAGCGTCCTGCCTCGGGATACCTTCACTGGGCACGTCAGCTTGCCAGCCGTCAGAGCCATGACGATCCCGTTGTTGTTTTTTACCTAGGTTAGTAACACGCACTCTTCGGTCAAAACCCCTAACCGATGCCTTGTCGAGCTGGCGTGCCCTACCTAGGGTTTGTACTGCCTACATGTGCGCCAAAACGTTTTGCTGTCGTTGTACTGCTTTGTGATGATATTGAATGCAATCCTGGAGTCCATACTGAAGAGTTGCTGAGGGAACTTCTAGATGACCAAAAAAATATGCAGAAGCAATTAGAAGCCATTGATTCCAAATTTTCCAATGTGGAAGCTTTGGCAGCAAAACAAGCGGAACTCGGAGTACACATCGAGAACATGCAGCGCACAATACAGAGCATAGAATAGAAGCTAACCCATTTAGATAACAAGAGTAGACAAACCTACCGTACTAATCTTTGGCATTAAAGAATCTGCGGACAAAACACTGGATGCCCTTTTGACTACGCTTAAGGAAGAAGTATATGTTGAGCATTTAGGTGTCCGAGTATCCTCCATTGAAAGACTACATAGGATAGGCCGTAAGCAGGGAATGATGCCCCGGCCAATTATTCTGAAGTTCATAAACCACTGAGCGAAATATATTGTGCATACAGCTACCACAACCCCAAAGTGCAAGCCATTTCTATCACGGAGGATTTTTTGTCAACGCCACGGCAGATAAGGAAGCACCTCTGATACAGCACAGTTGACGACAGGAAAGCAGGTATGAAAGTAAGGCTCCAGTACGACAAAATTAAGGTTCATAATCCAACATTTCGGTGGGAGAGTGATGCGATGAAAACAGTACCTATAAATTCGCGCCAGGAAAGTCCTAGTGATGAGATAAGAAGGGTACCTATAGGTGCGCGCCAGGAAAGTCATGAAAGGCCACAATGACTGCGTTCCTGGGTTCTAAAAGAAAAACAAGAGTTCCGGTGTTTAAACCAAATGCCCGGAGCATACTAAACAAAACCGCGGATTAGAGAGAGTCGTAGCTGCCCACAAACCCCACGTTGTATTAATAACAGAAACCTGGTTGCATGGTGATACCGCCGATTCTGAAATAGCGCCTCGTGGTTATAGAATCTACAGACATGACAGGGACTCGCGTTGCGGTGGCGTTGCAATTCTTTTTCAAGAGACATTGCATGTTTTTAGGATGCCTGATATATCAGGAATTGAATGTGATGTCGCGAATTTTTAATGAGTGCATTCTAATATTGGGAGGGTTCTATCGGCTCCCGAATAGCGGCAACATATTATTTGAAATCTTAACGATTTCTTGTGTGCCCATAACAATAGGCGCTGCAGTATTTTACTTGCGGGTTATTTTAACGATACGTGTGTAAACTTGGCAAGCGATTTCCCTGAGGCCCTTTAAAGTTCTGGTGAACCTTTCGTTGATATAGTTGTACTTCACAACCTTTCACAGCTCCTCAAGGAACCCACTCATATTCAAAGCAATACGCTATCAATTTTGGTCGTTTTTCTTGTAAATGCAGCCGCTGCCCGCCGAAAGCGACGAATTGAGGTTTTCGAATGCATATCAGACAAAAAAAAATGTACCCCTTTTTTGGAAGTGAATTTTTCCCAACAAACAAAAAAACAAAAGACTGGTTCCAGTATTCTCGCGTGCCAGTGATAATGATGTATTGAACGCACTAGATGTCTGTTTGTCTAAATTTTATGCCATGTGTGAATCAAGCAAATATTTTATTGATGAAATTTGGGACTTCTTTAAGCTTTTAGTACTAAATTGTGTCCGTGATTTTGTACCTGTGAAGCAAAACGTGCTGCGTAACCGTAATCCTTGGGTGAATAAAGAAATAGTACGAATTAACCGGAAGCTAAAATAGGCAAGAAAACAACACAAGGAACGCCCAACCCCTCCCATAAGCGATAGGTGTCTCGGTTTACGTGCATTACTAGCTGATAAAATAAATAAAGCGAATGAGTACTAGCAAAAGGTAACACTAAAGAATTTCCTCGTGTCTACTCCGGGAAAGTTCTGGCAGCACTTATCGCCAAAAAAGATAGTTACACCCAAACTTTGTATTGGTAATAACGTTTCAACGGAAAGTGCCGAAATTGCACATGCGCTTAACAAATACTTCTGCCCGGTGTTCGCGCGTGACGACGGTATCAGCCTGAAGTTTTCTCCCACTGAACTTATTATGCCAATAGGTGATGTTTGAATTTCAGCGGAAGGTGTCTTGGCGCTTCTGTTTAACCTGGACGAAAAAAATCACCCGGAGCTGACAGAATTCCGAATGCAATTCTTTCGCGGTACGCCGAGGGGGGTTAAAAAAATTACGCCCATCTTCCCGCGAGGGAAGCCTGATGTGATGCGACGCATCAGGGGGGAGCGTTTGGACTGACGCTGGTATTGGAATGCGTCAGTCCACTCGCTGAAGAGACTGCCGCTTCCATCACGTCTTCATCGGAAGATCTTGCACGGAGGTATCGCCAAGCAAAGTGAAGTGCGAGAGCGAGCGCTGGACTGATCCGGCGCCGTGCGCTCCTCCGCTTATATTCCCGCTTTTGAGAGGAGAGGAGGCGGGGGAGGGGAGAGTCGCGCGCATGCGCACACACGCGCGCAACCAGAGCAGCGGAACGCACACGCGCAAGTATTATGATAATGAGACCGAGTGAGAGTGTTGCGCACATTATGATAACGCGCACCGAGTGAGAGGTGCGAACGTGCAGCGAGCGTGCGGACAACACCCCGACAACTACAACGCCGATGGAGGGACATGCCCGTGAGCAAGAGATGAGTCGCATCTAATATTTAACCTTATTATTCGAGAAATGTTTGTCATGCGGGAAACGCCCAGCTGATTGGAAGTACGTCAAAATAGTCCCCATACCAAACACAGGAAACCTTTCTGTCCCCACATCATACAAACCAATATATTTACTCTGCGCATGCGCCAAAGTCTTGTAGCACATAATTTTCAAACACATTTCCACCTTTCTAAATGAGAACGCAATAATCGATGCAAGACAACACGGCTTTCAGCGAGGCTTTTCGACCGTAGCCCAGGTCGTCGGAACAGTTCACGACATGGCACCAGCTCTACATAGGCAAAGCCATATTGACCTCATATTCTTAGATTTCAAAAACGCATTCGGCCGTGTCTCTCACTCCAAACTACTGTTAAACTGAAACTTATTTTAAAGAAGGACACTTTATTTAACTGGATTGAAGCTTAGTTGTCACAAGAAAACATTGTGTGCAAATCAATGATACATCATCGTCACCTGCAAATCTAGGCTGAGGTATTCCGTTGGGATCAATATTAGGGCCGCTCCTGTTTACCGTCTTTATAAATGATATTGTTAGTGACATGCGCGGTAAGATAAAGCTTTTTGCAGATGACTGCATCCTCTATAACGAAATGCGCAAATCAAGTGACCAGGCAGACTTAAACACCTCGCTAGTGGTAGTACAAACATGGTTCTAAAAATGGCAGATGACTATAAATTTAAAACAGTCTGTGACAATGACCCTTACCCGAAAAAAGAATCTCTTACTTTTCTCTTACAGCATCAACAACCACCCTCTATCCGTCGTGTCCTCTTACAAATTCTTGGGGGTAGTAAACACATTAGATCTTAAGTGGAATGAGCACATAACATACATTTACAATAAAGCAATGAAGAAACTGGGATTTTCAATTCGGTGTATAGAAAACGCATCCCATGAACTAAAACTTTTGTCATATAAAACATATATCCGACCTATTATAGAATACGCTTCGATTGTCGGGGATCCACACACACAAACCAACATCACCTAAAATTGAGAAAGTCAACAGAAAATCAGCTGGATATATTTTCAATTCATATAGCTGGCGCACGTCCCAGTCAAGTATTTTAAAAGCAGCAGAACTAGATACCTTGGAACAAGACGTTATCGAGACAGAATGAATTTCTTCGACCTACTCTACAATGGTCAAACAGAATTAGATGGAACTTTATACGTTCTACCGGTTAGCCACCGTCGGACGCGCTCCTATCGCGATAAAAAGGTCAAAAATTTTTCATTCTGGACTAACGCGTTTAAAAATTCTTACTTCCCACACTCGGGTTCAGAATGAAACGGACTACCCACCCCCATTGTTGACTGCCAGTCTCTTTCGTCATTTGTTTCTGCCATTTTAAATAAATCATATCTTTCATATCCCGCCTTTCCCCGTAAAATCGCGGCACGGAAAAAAAAATCTTGTGCTGATTTTTGTGCAGTTTCTCGTTCATTGTCTGCTTTCTGTTAATTTTTGTGTTTCCGAAGTGGCAAGAAATGCATTTTTTTGTGCTGAATATTGTGCATTTATTCGTTTATTGTCTTCTAGCTTGTTGATATGTGGTTGTACCGAATGTCCCCTCCTGCCTAAGGCCTTGTAACAAGGCTGGCAGTGCTTGTAAAATAAAATAAATAATAAAATTTCTTTACTCGTTGCTGTGTTTGAGAATACTTGTGATAGGTTAACAAGTTTACACAATTTTGTTTCCCCCGCATAATGCATTCGAATAGGAGACAAATGTGGCTCTTGTTACTTTCGTATTTATGCTACTTCATTAGTCGTTTTTTTATTCTGGAGTGTTTTGTTAGATAAATCAAGTCTGTTACACTGTTTGTTCACGCAGAGGTTTTTGAATACATAAAAACTTTTGTTCTTGGCCATTTTATCTCGATGGTCCTACTTTACTCGTTTCTTTTTACCAACACTGGAAAGTTACTAAGCGCCTCTTCCACTATTTTCTAATGCAGATGTTTTTGAATACGAAACCATTCTGGTTCTTGTTTCTTTCTTATCGATTCTGCTCCATCAATCATTGATGTGTTTAAAATTCCATAGAGCCAAAACTAAGTTTTACACTAGTTGTTTATCAAATCCTTTTGAATAGAAGGCATTTCTTTGAATCAATTTACCTCGATGTAACTGCTTCACTTATTTCCGTGTTTGGGAATGCCATTGAAATGTCAACAAGTTTCATCAGTTTTGCTTGATCTAACAATAATGACTTTGAATAGATCCCATTTGTGACTCTTGTTTATTTCATCTCCATGGTATATCTTTACTATAAACTTTGCTTCAGTACACGGGGAGGGTAAAAAAATCTCTTGCACTCTATTTTCAGCCTGATTGTTTTGAATACGTAACAAATCATGTTTGTTCGTCTATCGTTCATCTCAATGCTACTGCTTCACTCATTGATGTTTCTCGATTACTAAAGATATAAAAGCTATGGTTTATATTCTGTGATTGTTTATCCAACTTTTTAAATACAACTCAATTGTTTTAATAATTTCTTCTTGATGCAAAAGTGTTATTTGTTGCTGTGTTTTGAATACTGGTGATAGTTAGAAAGTTTCATCGGTTTTAATTGTTCTAACTGAGGTTTTGGAATACAACTCAATTATGGCTCAGACTTTTCATCTCGATGCTTCTCCTTTACTCATTTCTTTCTTTCGGAACACTGGTGTTGTAAAAACAGTCTAATAAATGGTTTTTTTTATACAGAAGGTTTTGAATAAATAACACTTGTTGTTCGTTCTTTTCCTCTTTAATATCAACTTTACTCCTTCACTGAAAGATTTCTTTTGATTACTGAAGATCTATAAATTAGGTTTTATACGTTTTGTTTATCAAAGAGCTTTTGAATTTCAGGCAATTCTTTGCTTTTTTTTTTCATTTCTTCTTGATGCAACAGCCTTATTCATTGCTGTGTTGGGAATACTGGTAATAGGAAGGGCTTCGTCGGTATTCTTTGTTCTTGCTGTTTTTGATTTCAATACAAATATGTTCTTTGTCATTTTATTTCGATGGCACTCTTTTACTCATATCGCTGCTTGGGAACAGTGGGAAGACGAATAAGGTTTCTCACACTATTCCCTCATTCAGACCTTCTACACAAACCTCGCACCTGTTCTTCTAGGTTTATTTTGTCTCGATGATAATTTTTCACTTAATAATGTGTTGCGAGCACCGGAGCAGTAAAACTAATTTCTACACTCTTTGTATGTCCATGCAACCATTATTAATAAGGGGACATTGTGCGTAATATAATTCTCAATGGAACCGTTTTACTACTTGCTGTGTTTGGGAATACTGCTTAAACCTTAACAAGTTTCGCCAGTTTTTCTCACTCCAACCACAGTTTTAGAGTACAAGACATTTCTGAATCTTTTTCCTTTCATATTGATTCTTCTTCTTTACAAGTTTTTGTTGAGGAGCTTTTTAAGATAAATCGAGTGAGTTACACTGTTCCTACAAAAGTTTTTGAACACATAAATCTTGTGGTTCTTGTCCGCTTCATCTCGATTGTTCCACTTTACTAATTTCTTTTTTTTGAGCCCTGCAAAGTTAAAACCACCTCTTCAACTGTTTTCCAAATCAGTCGTTTTTGAATACGAAACCTTCGTGGTTCTTGTTTCTTTCATCTCGATACTACTGCTCCACTAATGGATGTGTCCCAAATACCGGACACCTAAAACTATGTTTTATACTTTTCGCTTATCAAACCCATTCGAATACGAGGCATTTGTGTACATCATTTCATCTTGATGCAACTTCTTTAAACATTACCGTGTTTGGGAATGGTGCCGAAATGTTAGCAAGTTTCATTGATAACACTCACTTGAATACAACACAGGTGTGACTTCTTCACCTATAATGTCAATAGTACTCCACTTATTTCTTTGTTTGGGAACATTGCCATTTAAATAGAGCTTCTTACATTATTTTTTTATAGAAAGTTTTGGGTACATAAAATTTGTTGTTCGTTATTATCTCTTTCATCTAAATGCTACTGCTTCAATACCTGATGTGTTTACGAATACTAAACATCTAAAACCGAAGTTGAGTACTCTTTATTTGTTTATCTAACTGTTTTTAAATACAAAGAAATTGGGTTAATCATATCATCTTGATGCAACAGTGTATTGATTGCAGTGCTTGGAATACTAGCGGTAGTTAAGAAGATTGATCGGTTTGTAATGTTCAACCAGATGTATTTGAAAGTACACTATCACTAGCCTATCTACGCCCACTGCAGGGCAAAGGCCTCTCCCATTATTCTCCAATTACCTCGGTCCTGTGCCAACTGTGACCAATTTATCCTCGCAAACTTCTTGATTTCATCTGCCCATCTAACTTTCTGCCTCCCTCTGCAACGCTTGCCTTCTCTAGGGATCCACTCTGTTACCCTTAATGACCAGCGGTTATCTTGCCTTCGCATTACATGCCCTGCCCACGTCCATTTCTTCTTCTTAATTTCTACTAATATGTCTTTAACACCAGTTTGCTCCCTCACCCACTCCGCTCTCTTCTTGTCCCTTAATGTTACACCTATCATTTTCCGCTCCATTGCCCGCTGAGTCGTTCTCAATTTAAGTTGAACCCTCTTATTGAGCCTCCAAGTTTCTGCCCCGTAGGTGAGTACCGGTAAGATGCAGCTGTCATACACTTTCTTCTTCAACGACAATGGTAGGCTGCTATTCATTATCAGAGAATGTCTGCCATATGGCTTTTAATCCTAATGACTTTTAATCCATACACTAATATGGCTTTTATTCCTTTCATCTCGATGCTTCTCCTTTATTCATTTCTTTGTTTGTGAACAGTGGTAAGAAAAAAAGGTCACTTACACTCTTCCCTTCCAGAGATTTTATAGACAACTTACACGTGTAATTCTGGTTTCTTTCATATCGATGCTACTTCTTCACTTATTGATGTTTAAGGAGCACCGGAGCACATGAACGTAGTTTTATGCTCTTTTTTATTTCATGCAACTTTTTATAACAAGGGAATGTTGTGTATATTCAATTCTCAATGCTACTGCAATCCTCTGGTTGTGTTTGGGAATACTGGAGATAGGTAAACAAGTTTCCTCAGTTTTGTTTGCTCCACCTGATGTTCGGAATACAACCCAATTGTGAATCTTTTTCTTTTCGTATTGATGCTACTTTTATACTAGTTTTTTTTAGTGTTTTAAACATATATCAAGTCAGTTGCACTGTTCCTACAGAAATCTTTTTATACATAAAGCCGGTCGTTCCTGTCCGTTTTGTCTCGTTGGTGCTAGTTTCCTCATTTAGTTTTTTTTTGTAGGGAACACTAAAAAGTTAAAGGCGTTTGTTCCATTGTTTTTTTTTTAATGCAGACTATTTCTGAATACGAAACATTTGTGGTTTTAGTTTCTTTCGTGTCGATACTACTCCTCCACTCATTGATGCGTTTAGACAACCGGAGACCTAAAACTACGTTTACTACTATTTATCAAACCCAGTCTGAATGCTACTCTTTAGTCATTTTTATGCTTGGTAACAGCGCTTAACAAAATCTCGTATCTTACACTGTTCTCTGATCCAGAGTTTGTTATACATACTTTACGCCTGTCCTTCTAGTTTATTTCATCTCGATGCTACTTCGTCACTAAATACGTCTTGGGGGTACCAGAGCACCAGAAATAGGTTTTATACTATTTGTTTGGCTATGTAACCGTTTTAATACAAGTCAATTTTGTGTATCAATACTTCTCAATGCAACTGTTTTACCTCTTGCTATGTTTGGGAATACTGGTTAGATGTTAACAAGTTTTCTCAGTTTTCTTTGCTCAAACTGATGTCTTTGAATACCACACAAGTGTGACTCTTGTTCATTTTATATTGATGCTATTTCTTTACTCATTTTTTTTGTTCGGGATTGTTTTGAAGATAAATCAAGTCTTTTACACTGTTTGTTCATACAGAAGTTGTTCAATGCATAAATCTTGGGGTTGTTGTTCGTTTCATCTCTGTGATGCTGCATTACTCATTTCTTTTTCTGGGAAAACTGGAAAGTTAAAAAGCGCCTCATCCGCTGTTTTTTAATGCATACCTTTTTGAAAATTAAACCATTGTGATTCTTGTTTCTTTCAGCTCGATACTACTGCTTCACTCATATATACCCCTTCTTTGTTTAGCTTTTCCATATTCTGCAATCACTTGTTTTTTATTTTATCTCGGTGTAACAGCGTTACTCATTGCTGTGTGGTTAATACTGATAATAGGTTGGGTTTCATTGATTTTGCTTCTTCAAGCTGATGTTTTTGATTACAACCCTATTATGTCTCTTTGCCCTTTCATCTTGATGCTCCTCCTTTGCTGATTCCTTTGTAATGGAACAGTGGGAAGACAAATCAAGTTTCTCACACCATTCTCTCATCCCGAATTTTTCCATATAACTCGCACCTGCTCGTCTGTTTTCTTTATTTTCCATTCTACTTTTCACTTTTCGATGCGTTGCAGGTACCAGAGCACCAAATCTATCGTCTATACTATTTGTTTGTCCATGCAACCGATAATAATACAAGACAATTGTGTGTAATATATTTCACAAAAGAACCGTGTTACTACTTGCTGCGTTTGGGAATACAGCTGAAAGGTTAACAAGTTTCCTCAGTTTTGTTTGTTCCAACTGATTTTTTTTAATACAACACAATTGTGAATCTTGTTTTTTTTATATTGATGCTACTTATATACTCGTTTCTTTTGTTCTGGATTGTTTTAAAGATATAACAAGTCACTTACACTGTTACTAAATAAATATTTGTATACATAACTCTTGTGGTTCTTGTCCGTTTCATCTTGTTGGTGCTAGTTTCCACATTTTTTTGGAGGGAACACTAGAAAGTAAAAGCCGCCTGTTCCACTGTTTTAGTATGCAGACGTTTTGGAATACGAAAAATTTGTTCTTCCAGTTTCTTTAATCTCGATACTCCTCCACTACTCGTTGATGTGTTTCTATTACCGGAGGCTTTACCAGTGTTTCCTACTATTTATCAAACCATGTCTCGATGCTATTCTGTAGTCATTTTTATGTTTGGTAACAGCAGTAAAAAATCCGGTCTCTTACACTGTTCTCTGATCCAGAGATTGTGATATATACCTTGCGCCTGTCCTTCTGGTTTATTTCATCTCGATGCTCTTTCTTCAATTATTGACGTCTTGGGAGTACCAGAGCACGAAAACTACGTTTTATACTCTTTGTTTGCCCATGCAACTGTTTTTATTGCAAGGCAATTGTGTGTATTATTACTTCTCAATAAAACTGCTTTACCCCTTGCGGTGTTTGGGAATACTGGTTATATGTTAACGAGTTTTCTAAGTTTTGTTTGCTCCAACTGATGTTTTTGAATACAACACAAGTTCTACTCTTGTTCCGTTAATATTGATGCTACTTCTTTACTCGTTTTTTTTGTTCTGGATTGTTTTGAAGATAAATCAAGTCTGGTACACTGTTTGTTCGTACAGAAGTTGTTGAATACATAAATCTTGTAATTGTTGTCCGTTTCATTTTGATGATGCTACATTACTCACTTCTTTTTTGGGAAAACTGGAAAATTAAAAAGCGCTTCTTCCGCTGTTTTCCAATGAAGGCGTTTGTGAATGCGAAACCATTGTGGTACCTGTTTCTTTCAGCTCAATACTACTGCTTTAGTCATTTATACCCCTTTTTTGTTTAGCTTTTCAATATCAGGCAATCGTTTTTTTTTTAATTTCTTCTCCGTGCAACAGAGTTACTCATTGCTGTGTGGTTAATACTGATAATAGGTTGGGTTTCGTCGGTTTTATTTGTTCTAGCTGATGTTTTTGATTACAACACAACTATGTCTGTTTGTCTTTTTATCTCGATGCTACTCCTTTGCTCGTTTGTTTGTTTGGGAACAGTGGGAAGTCAAATGGAGTTTCTCCCACCATTCTCTCATCCAGAATTTTTATACATAACTCACACCTGCTCATCTTTTTTTTTATTCTAGATGCTTCTTTTCACTTATTGATGTGTCGCAGGTACGGGAGCAGCAAATCAATGTTCTATACTCTTTGTTTTTCCATGCAACCATTATTAATACAAGGCAATTGTGTGTATTATATTTCTCAATAAAACCGTTTTACTCCTTGCTGCGTTTGGGAATACTGCAAGAGGTTAACAAGTTTAATTTTTCGCTTGATCTATGAAATGTGTTTTAATACAACACATTTGTGACATTTTTTCCTTTCATCTCGATGCTTCTCCTTTACTTATTTCTTTGTTTGGAAACATTATTTTGTAAACAGATTCTGTTACATTGTTTTTTTTCATATAAAGTTTTGAGTACATAAATCTTGTTGTTCGTTCTCCTCTTTTTCATTTAAATCCCCCTGCTTGAATACCTCTTGTGTTTCAATTACTAAATCTCTAAAAACGAAGTTTCTTTGTTTCTTCATCCAACGGTTTTTGACTACGAAAAATTATTTTATAACATTTTATCTTGATGCTCCAGCATATTTATTGTTGTATTTGAAATTCCGGGGATGGTTAACAAGATTGATCGGTTTTGATTGTTCAAACAGATGTTTTTGAATTTAATGCTAACGTGGCTCTTAATCCTTTCATCCAGAGGCTTCCCCGTTACTCGTTTATTTTTTGGGAATAGTGGTTAGACAAATGTGGTTTATTAACTATTCTCTCATCATAAGATTTTTATGCAAAACTTACTTGTGTCATTCTGGTTTCTTTTACATCGATGCTACTTGTTCACTTTTTGGTGTTTTGGGAGTCCCGGAGAACAAGAACTACGTTTTATAGTCTTTGTTTGACCATTCAACTCTTTTTAAATCAAGACAATTTTGTATATCAATATTTCCCAATGCAACGGCCTCACTTCTTCCTCTGTTTGAAAATACTGGTGATTTGTTAACAAGTTTCCTATGTTTTGTTTGCACCACCTGATGTTTTGTTTCCTGGCTTTTGTTCCGTTCACATTGCTGCTACTTCTTTACTCGTTTTTTTTTCTGGAAAGTTTAAGATAAACCAAAGCAATTACCCATTTTTACATAGGTTTTAACTACATATATGTGGTGGTTCTTGTCCGTTTGATCTTGATGGGGCAACTCTACTCATTTCTTTTTTCGGGGGAACACTGGAATCGAAAAGGCACCCATTCCACTTTTTTCCAACGCAGACGTTTTTCAATACGAAACCATTGTGGTCCTTGCTTCTTAATCTGATATTACTGCTCCCCTCATTGATGTGTTTCATATACCGGAGACCTAAAACTGCCTTTCATACTGTTTGTTTATCAAACTCATCTCAATGCAAGCCAATTTTTTTTTATTCATTTCATCTCGATACAATAGCTTTTCTTATTGTTGTGTTAGGAATACTGGTGATAGTTTTACAAGTTTTATCGGTTTTGTTTCTTCTACCAGATGTTTTTCCTTACAACACAATTATGTCTCTTAGTCCTTTCACCTCAATGCTATTCATTCGCTTATTTCTTTGTTTGGAAACAGTGGTAAGGAAAACCTGGCCTCTTACAGTGTTTTCAGATCCAAAGATTGTTATACATACATAACACCGATCTTTCTGGTTTCTTTCATCTCGACCCTACTTCTTCACTTGTTGGTGTGAACGCGCCAGAACTACGTTTTTACTGTTTGTTAGTGCATGCAATCGTTTTTAATACAAGGGAATTGTGTGTATCATAAATTCTCAATACAACTTCTTTACCCCTTGCTTTGTTTGCGAATACTGGTGATAGGTTAAAAAGTTTACACAGTTTTGTTTCCCCCAACTGATCTATTTGAATACAACACAAATTTGGCTTTTGTTCCTTTCGTGTTATAGCTACTTCGTCCCTCGCTTTTTGTTCTTCAATATGTTTAGGATAAATTAAATGAGTTACACTGTTTGTTCATGCAGAGGTTTTTGAATACGTAAAACGTTAGGTTCTTGACTGCTTTATCTCGACGGTCTTAGTTATTCATTTCTTTTTTGGCAACACTTCAAAGTAAAAAGCGCATCTTGCACTAGTTTCTAATGCAGACGTTATTTAATACGAACCCTTTGCTGTTATTATTTCTTTCATTTCCATAATACTGCATCACTCATTGATGTGTTTCAAATTTCAGACACCAAAAACTAAGTTTCACACTATTTGTTTATCAAACCCTTTTGAATATAAGGCATTTCTGTAGATCATTTTACCACAATAGAACTGCTTTAAAAATTTCGTTTTGGGGAATGCTGTTGAAATGTTAATAAGTTTCATTACTTTCGCTTGATCTATCAAACATGATTTTCAGTACAACACATTTGTACCTCTTGTTTTATTCACTTCCATGATACTGCTTTACTCAATACTTTGTTTCAGGACACGGCAAAGATAAAAAAGAATCTGTTACAATTTTTCACCCAGATTCTTTTAAATACTGTCACGGCACAGCAATTGATGAAGGTCAGTAGGAGAGAGGAAAAGAGGGTGTAATTCGGGAACTTCTGCCTTATGCCTAGTAGCAGTCGCACCTAGAACACGTGCTCACAAAGGCGAAGGTTCTCGTCTTCTTCGCGAGTTAGGCGGGGATGATCATGCTTGTGATTTCCATGATGATGATGAGGATGATGGAGATACTCCAAAACGGCGCGCACCGCCCGGCTCCGTACGATAGGCGTAACCAACGGAGAGTGATGCGTCCGCGCTCACTGTAAACATGGTTCTAAGCCACAATGGTCTTGAAATCGCCTCAGCGCGAAACATACGGTTTCAAACGAACTACATGGACGGTCTCTCGTTCGTCGAGATCGATGACGACCGGCAACACCACCATTTTCAGACACCACATCGTAGGTTACTTTGGTAAGGTGACGAAGTACCTTGTACGACCCAAAATAATTGCGCAGAAGCTTCGTTGATAATCGCCGACGTCAAACGGGTATCCAAACCCAAACAAGGTCACCCGGTGCAACTGCCACACGACGGCGGCGAAGGTCGTAGCGGGAGGCGTCCAGGAGCTGGTGTTCGATGATACGGAGGCGGGTGAGCTGCCGGGCCTGATCAGCGTGTTGTATGAATTGCTGGGAGGAGATGTCATATTCATCAGGGATGTCGCGAAGCAGGATGGCCTCGACCATTGTTGTAGCTTCTCCGCCGTTGAGGAGGGTGAATGGTGTCATTCGAGTCGTTTCCTGCTGGGCCAAATTGTACGCAAACGTTATGTAGGGGAGGACTGCATCCCAGGCACCGTGTTCAGCATCAGCGTACATGCTGAGCATGTCGGAGATGGCTTTGTTGAGCCGCTCCGTCAAACACTTCGTCTGACGGTGGTACGCACTGGCTGTTCGTTGAGATGTGCAGCTGAGTATGAGTACTTCGTGCAAACATTTTGCGGTAAATGCAGTTCCACGGTCGATAATTAAAATTTTGGGAGCCCTATGTCGTAGAACTATCCTTGTGAGGAAAACCTGTTCACTTCAAGCGCGGTGGCCTTTGGAAGAGCTTTTGTTTCTGCGTACTTCGTCAAGTAGTCAGTTACGACGGCTTTCTACCTGTTTTCCACTGTAGAGGTGTGAAAGGGCCCAGCAGGTTCATTCCCACTTGCTGGAACGGCACTTGGGCAATCTGAATTGGTTGGAGACATCCGGCTAGTCTGCCGGGCTGCGCCTTGCGTCTCTGGCAGTCCCGACAAGTTTGGACACACTGCCTCACGTTCTCCTAAAGCTTGGGTCAGTATTACGCCTTCTTGATTTTTGCAAGCGTGCGTGCACAACCAATGTAGCCAGCGGACGGCTCATTAGGACAAGCCTGCAAGATGTCGTTTCGTAAGGGTAACGGAAGGACAAGAAGGCAACGCCGGCCATTCGTGGCGAAGTTTCGTTTGTATACCAGACCGCTGCGAAGGCAGAATGTTGGCCAACCTCTAATATAAGACTTAGGTGGTGCTGGCGCTGCCTAGCAAGAAGTCGATCAGTGGTAGCAGTTCGTGTTCTTCCTGCTGCAGTTCCAAAATGGTGGCCGCACTGAGGACTTCAATCAATGGTCCATCGTCGACGTCATCTTCATCAGAGGGGGCGTTACCGACGACCGCTCCTGAGAGGCATGCGGGATCTGAATGTCACTTACCGGATTTCTAGAAGACGGTTATATCAAACTCTTGAAGTCTGAGGCTGCAGCGCGCCAAGCGGCCAGACGGGTTTCTCACTTTTTAAGCCAGCACAGCGAGTGATGTTCGCTTACAACTTTGATTGCACGGCCATACAGGTACGGTCGAAATTTTAGGAGGGCCAACACAAGCGCAGAGAACGCCTTTTCGGTCATCGAGTATTTGCTTTCGGCCTGTGACAGCGTTCGGCTTGCGTTGGCAATGGCTCGTTCTGCACCATCTTGCCATTGGAGTAGTACAGTGCCGAGCCCCACATTGCTGGCATCAGTGTGCACCATAGTGCCGGCCTCCTCGTCGAAGTGGCCTAAAGCAGGTGGGGTCTGCAGGAAACGCCATAGCTTCTCGGAAACTTCTTACTATTTACCGTACTAGACAAAAGGGACGTCATTGCGAGCAGGAGCGTGAGAGGGGCTGCATTGCGGGCGAAATTGGCAATGAATAGCCGATAGTATGAGCAGAGGCCCAGTAAACGCCGAAGAGTCTTTTTGTCAGTAGGTGTTTCGAAACGAGAAACAGCTGAAAGCTTGTCAGGGTCGGAGCGAATTCGCGCGCTGCTAACGACGTGGCCGAGAAAAAGCTGCTCTTCATAGCCGAATTTGCACTTTTCTGGCTTGAGTGTCAGCGAAGCAGTTCGTATGGCATGGAAGATGAACGACAGTCATTCTAGGTGTTCCTAGAATGTATTTGAGAACACGACGACGTCATCTAGGTACACAAGGCACGTTTGCCACTTTAGGCCAGAAAGAACAGTGTCCATCATACGGGGAAAATTTGCGGGAGCGGATCGCAAGCCAAAAGAAAGAACCTTAAACTCGTACAGTCCATCGGGAGTTACGAATGCGGTATTCTCACGATCACGCTCGTCGACCTCTATCTGCCAATAACCGCTCATCAAATCAATAGACGAAAAGTATTGAGCCTGCCGCAGGCCGTCAAGGTAGTCATCTATCTTAGGCAACGAATATACGTTCTTTTTGGTCCCCTGATTGAGTTCGCGATAGTATTGAATAGAGTAAAATATGACTTTATTTCACATCAGTTGCATGATGTAGGAGACCTGTAGAAAAAGCTGAAAGAAGTCAGCTTGACAAGGCCGCAGGCTCCCTTCATTGGTATGAGAGATAAAATTCGTGATGACATGATTTATAAAATTGCCATACATGGGCATGATACACAAATAGAGCAATAGAACAGCCTTTTTCATAAATGAAAAAAAAAACGAAATATCACTGTACAATTAGTGTTAGGCACGCTGCTTAACACCAAATGGCAACTACGACATTTCATGTATTGCATATCTGCGCCAGATAGCGCGCGCGCACAAAATTAGTACTACGACACATATCAAACAAATTAACACAATGTACAAACTAACACCACCATAGCCAAAGATAACGAATTAGCCAATAACAAATTGACACAGGCCAAAAGGCGTGTACTACATTTTGAAATTGTCTCGCAATGCCATGAAAGTGATGGTCTGAAGCTTGACGTTTATAGCATCTAAACTGTGTATAGCCGAGGTAGTCTGTTTTTTAACATTTGTAGACGGGATGTAGTTCTAGAAGTCGTGATTTTCGATGGCTCAAAATGACGCGTCTTAGATGTTTCTATATTTGTTTCCAGCGTAGCTATTTTTTGACTGAAACCATCACCGCGTTTACTTTCTTGTTTAAATACCTTGCAAAGTCGATAGTCCTAACCTTTCGTGGTTGGGAAAACATTGTATTTTGTGAATAAGTCGCTTGTGTGATTGTGCATCGGTACATTTTAAACATCTCGTACAAACTTTTTTTTGTAGAGTGAGTAGTCTGTCTACATTCGATTTAGTTGTTGACGCCCATACCAAGTGACAGTAGTTCAGTCTAGAAGAGAAAAGGCTTTTGTAAATCAATATTGGCAATACGACGAGGGAATACATGGTGGTTGCGAGAGATTATGCCTACTAATTGAGATAACGTTTTTGAAATGAAACCGATGTGAACATCCCACCAAATAGTTGTTTCAAAAATAAAGCCGAGAATCTTGAAGCTAGGTACTAATGCAACAGGAGTCGACCACAGTAAAATTTGAGTTTGTCCAACAATGTTTTTGCTCTTAGTAAGAAATATGACTGCTTACCTTTTCTGAACGGTTATTCTTAAGCTATTTTTATGGGTCCATTCGTCAATTTTATTTAGTGCTACATTTTCTGCAGCTATTAACTCATTCACCTAATTGCCCGGAAAAGAAAATACTTGTATCATCGGCATATTTCATAAATAGAGCAGACGGGGCATCACTGTAAACATCGTTCACGTACATATTAAATAGAAGGGGGCCAAGGATGATACATTGTGGCACGCCATGTGAAACCTCAAGTGGATCGGAGAGACAGTCATCTAGGGCTTCAGTTTGAGTACCATGTTGTAGGTAGTATTTCATAGGAGCGCCGGCTTTACTCCGAAACTCATATTGTTCTAGCTTCCTCATCAGCAGCTCATGGTTGATAATGTCGAAAGCCTTCGTGAAATATGTATAGTTCAAAGACTAACTTTTCATCTTCCAGTTGGCTTAAAATATGTTCTTTCTTTCTTATGAGCGCAAGTTCAGTACCGACCCCTTACGAAAACCGAAATGGGAGTAAAATGGCAACCTATGTTTTCCTTCGAAGACGGACATTTTCTGTAAAATAGCCTTTTCCAAGGCTTTCGAAAAGACCAGGAGGATGAATATGGGGCGGTAATTTCCCATGTCAGTTTTGTCACCTTTTTTATGCAGAATGCTTACTCGAGCGACCTGCCTTTTAGTAGGAAATACCGCCTGCTCTGAACAAAAATATATATATTCACTAAACAAGGAGCAAGCAGGGGCGCAACATGCTTGATTGGTTTTATTTGAATACCATCGATATCTTTGGCGCTACTGTTCCTTAAATTTAAAATTATATTTGTGATCTCTGTTTCACTTACTGGAGTCAGGAACATCGAGTTACTGTTTCGTGTAATGTTTGCTAGGTCGTTACTAGTTGTAGTGTAGCAAACTTTAGGGAAGTATTCATTGAACACATCTGCAAGAGATTTTCCCGTTACCTCTAAATTGTTTATCTCTATTGCAGAGACGTTTTCAGGCCTTATTTTGTTGTTCAACATCGTGTTTAGCTTGCGCCAAACTACATCCATCTGTCAAGCTGTAACACTGAAAATATCTAAAAATTCACGTCGCGCTTTCTTTACATCTTTATCTAGACGATTACGGTAGGCTTTGAATTGTAGTAGTATTTTCCTATCTTTTGTTTTGATAAACTTCCTGAAAAAGTTTTTTTTTCTTCTCGAATTCTTGCAGCAAGCTCCGCACATACCCACGGTTTTCGATTTTTTTACTCTGCTTAAGTTTACTATCGAAAAACTCTCCTGATAAACTGGTTTTATGATTTTCATAAACTTGTCGTATGCAAGGCTTGCATCTACCTTAAAAGAAATTGATCCTACGATGAGTTGGCATTTTATCATAAAACCCGGAAAGGCTGCGTTGTGTGATGTGTTGAACAAAATATGTACGCCGTGACTTACGTGAGCTAAACTGACCTTTGGTGCACAGAAATATAGCAAAATGGTCTCTGAGATCTGAGATCAGTACACCTGATTTATTTCTACTTGCATCGATATTGGTAATGAAGGCGTCAATCAATGAGGATGAACCTTCTGCCGCTCTCGTCAGCGTGTCAATTGTGTTTCTGACACCATAAATATTCATTAGAACGCATAGGTTGTTTCTTTGCAAAGAAGTATTCATCATATCAATGTAAATGTCTCCACCTAGTATATTATTATAATGATTCATATTTACGAACGAGGAAAGCGTTTCTAGGTTGTCCAGAAAAGGTGCTGTCTTTCCGTTTGGAGCCCGATCACAAACAACCAACAAGTAGCTTTGCATGCGAACAGGTAAAATTTCGAAGTCTTGGGTTAGAATCGAAAAATCTTCGAGTAATTCACCATCGTACATATTTTTGACCAAAATACTTACTCCTCCACCCCGTAAAACAGAAATATTTAGGTATTACATTTTATACCCAGCAAGCTGATACACATCTGTGCTGTCTCTTGACCATGTTTTGGTACGAAGCACAGAGTCTAGTGGCTCCTTCATTTTCTCGAGGAGAATATTCAGACCTAGTTTTTTGTTGCGGGCGGATCTTATGTTTAAGTGGAAACATTTAAAACACTGAAAGAACGATTGGCCTATACGATTCTGAAAGTTTTGTGGCAGGACGTAGGTCATCATTGCCTTAGGTTTGCCGCTGTTTATAAAGCAAAGCTTTTTACCTCCAGCCCCCAAGGGTTCTTTCGCGACCGTTGGTGTCATCAGAAAACTCATCAATCAAATTTAAGAATTTACTGCAACGCCAGAAATCAAACCTGGAACTAAGAGAGTAACAAAGCAAGACCTTGCTGTCTTACCGATTTAACTACGAGCCCACGCAGAGACGGAGAAGACAAGTGGTGCACTCACAAAATACATCTAGGAGTTTAATCCCTGCATTCTCGATAAATGCCACGCGAAAGCGAATGAAGGAAGCTTACACCAACCTAGGGCATCTCACTTCTACTGAAGAAACACATTCCAATGCTCCTTGATAGCCAGCCCTCACTCCAAGCCCCAGCATCAATATCCTAGGCCTCCATCATCAGGCCAACACCAAAAGTTCTGTATCCTTGTAGCACCTCAAAAAGAGCATCCATTAATTATACACCTGCTTAGGCAAGTTGCCACCAAGAAGCGAGGCCTCCAGATACCTTTCGATACCTTTCAATGTGCCTTTCGATTAGTTGAAGCTTTCAGCCTCTCGAGAATCGCTTACGTGAACCCCCGGTCTTCTTTTCGGGAAGGAGGACATAAAGATGCTTTATTAGAAAGCCGGTTCAGCAGGCCATTGGTCTTCCAATGAGTGCATCCACAGAGACGCTGCTTAGCACGGGGCTCTACAAACGGTGGAAGAGGTGATTTAGGGTCATCTTTCTATGCAGGAGCTCGAATCAGCAGAACTGCGGCGGGTCGCCGCATCTTTCACCAGATTGCCTGGGCAGCAAAGAATGTCACTCCGTTTGATGTGCTCCTGGACTTTTGGCGACAAGAAATAAAGATGCTCCTTCTGCTTTAAAATATGAACACCTCATACGACAAGGGTCACCGACAAGCATGGGCTCAAGCGCTCAACAAAACCCTCGGTGGGGATCAAGCAGTTATTTACACATACACTTCCCATCATTGAGGACAGCAGTATGCCATCATTGTGGGTACGTCCAGAACCCTGCTCCTTGCTTGTGCCTCAATCTAGACCGAAGACATGGTCACAGCAGAAGCTTTCAGTCAACCAAGGGTTCGTAAGGTAGTAACAAATTCCTAACAAGCCTACCGGAATTACCTGCAGGGTTTCGTGTCCCGACCTGCACTGCGTGTGCTAAAAAACCACTCCCCAAAGGGTTCCATTCAGCTCACCTGGACGCCCGCTCACGCTTCCATGGAGGGCAACGAATACGCCCACCAAATCTGCACTTTTACCCCCCGAGCTATGAAGCCCCACGAGGACAGTCACCCGCTTGTCTCGTTAAGAGACGTAACCCAGCATTATCGCCTTCTAAGACAGACCCTACCTTTTGCTTACGCTGACCTTTCGATAGAACCACAAAGTACCCTACGGCTCATACAATGCGGCTCCTTCCCACACCCGACGCGTCTTCACTTATTGCTCCCAAAATGCTACGACACTGAATGTAAATTTTACTCTAAAGTAGGAACACTCTGCCGCATAATTGGGGTGTGCGACTTGAGCCCTGAGCACCCTCCTCTCTTTCCGTCAACTACCGAACAAGAGCCATTGGAGATACTGCTGCCCAGCCTCTCTCTGCCTACCCAGCTTCAGCTGGTGGACAGAGCACATGTGGCACGGACTTAATATGGGATACAGTGGAGAAAGAACCACTTCCCTGGGCCGCACTCCTGGCCGTTCAGAAATCTGAATAGAAGTATTTCCTCCTCCGACTCCTAGTCCTCACTTTTGCCGATATCGTCGCCTCTGTCCGCGACGGCAGAGACGGAGAAGTGAGATCGTCTAACACCGAGTTTGAGCTTTATTTTGTAATACATTTTCCACTCATGTGCTACACCAAAACAACGCAACCAACCACGGTTCATGCATCATGCAATAATTTACCCTTACCAAGAATATCTATTTGAAGTAATAGAGGGTGTGGTTGAGTGTATTTCACTTCTCTCTGGTTTCACTATTTGTAGAGTGACGTGAGACAATTATGTACGTCGCATTGGTAATCATGGTGGTTGCCGTTTAAAGCTATGCTTTCAAAACACATTCGCAGAGTGGTTTGGTGGTAATTTTTTTTCTATTTTGTTTACTGTTCTACGCGAGCTCGCCCAAGTCGTCAGCACTTCTGACGACTTGCTTGGTTATACCGTCAGCGTTTCGCACCAGTACTCGGTTATTGCTGCGCCAGACGTATTTGTAATTTTTGACCTTTGCCCAAGTTTTAGCTTTGAATATCAGTGCTCGAGTTCCTTTTGTTAGGTTTTCAAGAATGAACATTGTGACGCCTGTCTCTTGCAGTTTCTTTCGGTTTAGCCACCATGCCTCCCTATCGGCCTGCCGAGCGCACCGGCAAATGATGCCTGCCGTTTTGTCTTTTTTGGCTGGCAAAGGTGAACTTTCACTACATCTATTTCCGTCAGCGCTGGAAGTTTGTTCGAAGACGTAGTCGACGATGCAGTCAATTCTGCGTCGGCCCTGTCGACGCAGAATCGCGAGGTGCCATCTCTGTTTTCACCAGAACTACTCACGAAGACCATGGGCTTTTACAAGGCTGAATGGTGTAATCAGCGAGCATCTCTTGCACCTGCCGCAGTATCGCTTCGCGCCCTTTTAGTGGCACGCGTTAGGGTTGTTGGTAAACGGGGGCTGAGATTCGTCCGTGATGATTCTGTGTTTTGTGAGCGGAGTTTGCAGGACGGGTGACATTGAAGAGAAGCAGTCAATGAAGCTGAACAATTCCAAGAGCTTTTCTCGCTTTGTTTGCGGTAAGCGCGGGTTAATGTCAAGTGAAAGCTTGCTCGTCGCCTTGGGAGTCGGGTAGGTCTGAAGCACAAAGCAATTCGTCGGGTTAGGGATGTCCTCAAATACTGCCACGGTATTTTCTTCGGCGATTTCCCCATGCTCGTTCGAGAAATTTATGAGCAGAACCTCTGTAACGCCGCGCGTATTGGTGAACACTCCCCGAGCGATAGTGATTGCATGCTAAATAAGAAGCGGGCCGATATGTCCACGATTCCGTCGCCACTGGAGAGGTCGTCGCACTTAATGTGAACAAGCACGCATGAGCGTGGGGGCAGGCTACTGTCGCCGATGGTGCACAGAGGTACGCGTTGCTCATGACCTTGCTGGGTGGTCTCCTTCCTCGAAAAACTGACGAACTTTTCGCGGATGTTTATCACAGCATCGTGCTCCTGAAGGACGTCCATCCCCGTGACGACGACCTTACAGCACTGCGGAAGGATGACGAAGGTCGCGACGTAATCACTGTCCCCTCTTCTAGCTCTGGCAGTGCATGTACCCACCAGTACCATTAAGTGGCCAGGGGCCATTTGAATTTGGGGTCCGTCCCATGGCGCCTTCACTTTTCTTAGCCGGTCCACGAGCTGCTGACTCCCTATTGAGTAACTTGCTCCAGTGTCCACAAGTGCCGTTACCTTGTGTCCGTCGATGGCGACTGAAAGATCGGCACTCGTCACAGCGTCGACGTCCTTGTTGGCCGCCGTAACTTCGTCAGCCGTCGATGGCACTTAAAGTCGTCAGTGCTCCCGCCGCTAGCAACCTTGCTTAGAAAGGTTGCTCCATTTAGTTTCCCCTCCACGGACTTGAACACCACCTCGCCGGGTAGCTTCTGTAATCACGACGGTTGGGTGAAGCATAGTGGGGTGGTGACGGCGAATGTGACGAACGACTCTTCTCGGAAGACTGACGCGTATCGAGGTACTCAGAAATGACGGCGGGCCGTTCGCCTGGTCGGTGGATCAGCCGTCCTGAACGGCCAGGACCAGTCGTCCTGGCCGTTCGCCTGGACGGCTGGTCGGTGGGCATTCTGGTAGCCAGATCTCGCCGTAAGGGCAACATTTTTAAACATGCCCTGGCTCGCCACAGTGATAGCACAAAAGCTGGTGGTCCATAGTGCGCCACACATCGGTATTGCGGGTTTGCAGACGAGGCGGGAATTCCCTGTGCGGGCAAGAGCCAGGAGGTTGTGGTCGGGGTTGGCATAGTGGCCGCGGTCGGCGCCGTGCACATATCACAGTGGAGAGCAGTCGCGTAATCCATTTGGGGCATAAGCTGGTTTCGGGGCTCAGGAGCAGACATTTCTTGACGAAGGGGCTGAGGAGCATAAATTGCTTGGCGAATGTTTTGCGCACAACATCCGCAACCGAGATGACAGCTGGCTGCGACGGCGCTATTCCTATTCCACACTTTGCAAACTCCCCACGAACAACCGAGCGTACACGTTCACGGAGGTTGCTGTCACCCGTAAAGGTGAACAGTGATGCCGCAGACAGGCTAGGAGTTTTGATCGACGTTCATGCATACTGGCGGCCCGGCTCCTGCACAGCTGGCTCGATTCCATTAGCCTCATTAATATATTCTTGCACAGTACGCTGTGGGTTGCGCACACGGCCTGTGAAGAGCTGTTCTTTGACGCATTACATCAGATACCGAAGCTTTTTGGGCTCGGAAATATCGTAATCAGCGCGCTGGAACCGACCAGTCGTGTCCTTGACAAACATACGATGCTTTCACTTGGTTTTGTTATCCGTATCTGCAGAAGGTTTTTCGCATATTGTCAGCGGTCGCTGCTGGCGAAGCTGTGGCGCAGTTCCCAATGGAAGTAATCCCATGTCTCGAACCTTGGTTCGCAATTTTCAAACCATATCCGCGCCCCATCTTCTAACGAGTAGTAACGATTCTGAAGCTTTTGTGCAGGGTGTCCACTTGTTGAAATCGGCGACGCGCTCGAATTGGTACAGCCAGTCATCTACTTCCTTGAATCGAATTCGTAAAAGCTGCTGGAAGTACGGGGCTTCTCAAGCTTCAGCTGAGGCGACAGCGATACTTGAGCCATTACCTCTGGTTCAGATACCTTGCGCCTTGGTGCGGTGTCAACCAGGAGGCTGTGTTCTAGAGGTAGGCCTAGCTTGCGGCAGCTGCAGCAAAGTACAGGCGTGCAGACGCTTTGAGTTTGATAAGGGCTCTAATAGGGTGACCTAGGCATCAAACTATCCAGGACCCCCTTCATCCACCACTGTCACGGCACAGAAATTGATGAAGGCCTGTAGAAGACAGGAAAACAGGGTGTATTTCGGGAAACCTGTACTTGATGCCTGGTAGCAGTGACACCAAGAACACGCGCTCACGAAGGAGCACGTTTTCGTCTTCTTTGTTGCTTTGGCGGTGATGATCATGCTTGTGATTTCCATGATGGTGATGATGAAAGTGATGGATATACGCCAGAGCGGCGCACACAAGCTCCGGACGATTGGGGTGGCCAACAGAGAGAGCTGCATCGGCGCAGTCTGCGCTCTGTCGCTGGTTATACACGTAACAGTAGGCAACACTTCTTGTTGGTTTCGTCTTTCGTTTATCTCTCAATGCTACTGCTTAACTCATTAATGTGTTTCGATTACTACTGATCTAAAAACTAAGTTTTATATTCGTTGATTGTTTATACAACTTTTTTTAATGCAAAGCAATTGTGTTATTCATTTCCAAATGTATTTGATTACAACAAATCTTGAGTCTTGGTCCTTTCATCTCGATGCTACTTTTTTTCTTAATACTCTGTTTTGAAACTGTGGTAAGACAAATCAAGTCTCTCGCACTATTCTCTCATCCAGATATTTTATTTATACCTAAAACATGTTCTTCTGTTTTCTTTCATCTCGATGGTACTTCTTCAGTTATCGATGTCTTGGGAGTACCGGAGCACAAGAACTATGTATTATACTCTTTGTTTGCCCATGCAAGCGTTTTTATAACAAGGCAATTGTGTGTATCATTCATTCTCAATACAACCACTTTACTCCATGCTGTGTTTGGGAATACTGGTGATAGGTTAACAAGTTTTGAGAGTTTTGTTTTCTCCATCATATGTTTTTGAATACAAAACAATAATGGTTCTCGTTTCTTTATTACTGATTTTACATGTTACTTGTTTTTTTTTTATTATCCAATGTTTTTTTGTTTTTGATAAATCGAGTCTGTTACACTGTTTGTTCATAAAGAAGTTTTAGAATTTATGAAACTTGTTGTTTTCCATTCTATGTCGATAGTACCACTTTACTCACTTCTTTTTTTGGAACACTAGGAATTAAAAAAGTAGCTCGTCAACTGTTTTTCAATGCAGACCTTTGCATAACGAAGCCATTGTTGTTCTTGTTTTTTTTTTCATCTTGATACTACTGCTTCATTCACTGATTGTTTCGAATACCGGAGAAGTAAAACTAAGTTTTCTACTTTTTGTTTATCTAACCCTTTTGAATAGAAGGAATTTGTGTGTATCATTTCATCTCGATGCAACTGCTTTACCAATTACAGTATTTGGAAATACTGGTCAAATGTAACAAGTTTCATCGGTGTTCTTTGATCACGCAAACGTTTTTGAATACAACAGATTTGTGACACTTGTTCCTTTCATCTCCATAGAACTGCTTTACTCAATACTTTGTTTAAGAACACTGGAAAAGTAAAAAAGAGTCTCTTACATTTTTTTTCAGATGAAGGTTTCGAATAAATAACTCTTCTTCTTCCTAGTGTTTTTTCTTCTGAATGCTACTGCTTCACTCATTGATGTTTTTCGATTACCAGATATCTAAACACACAGTTTTATACTCTTTGTTTGTTTATCCAACTGTTTTCGAACAGGAAAAAAATTTGGTAAATATTCCATCTTGATGCAACAGCGTGATTTATCGCTGTGTTGGAAATACTGGTGATAAGTTAGCAAGTTTCTTCGGTTTTGCTTGTTCTACCAGATGTTTTTGAATACAACACATTTAGCCATCTTGGTCCTTTCATCTCAATGCTATCCCTTTACTTACTTCTTTGTTTCGAAACACCGGTATTGCAAACAGTCTCTTACATTGTTTTTTTTAGAAAAGGTTTAGAATACTTAATACTTGTTGTTCGTTCTTGTATCTTTCATCTCAATGCTACTGCTTCACATTGATGTGTTTCAACTGCTAAGTATCTAGAAACATGGTTTTATACCTTTTGTTTGTTTATCTAACAGCTTTTGAATACAAGGCAATTGTGTTTTATCATTTCATCTTGATACAAGTGTTACTCATTGCATTGTGGGAATACCGGTGATAGGTTAGCGAGTTTGAGCTACCTGATGTTCTTGATTACAACACAATTATGGCTCTTTGTCCTTTCATCTCGATACTCTTAACGGATTTCTTTATTAAAAAACACTTGCAAGACAAATCAGGTCTCTTACACTCTTGTCTCATCAAGAAATTTTATACATACATTACACCTGTTCTTCCGGTTTCTTTTGCTCGATGCTACATTTTCACTTATTAATGTCTTGGGAGTACCGCAGCGCCAGAACTGCGTTTTGTACTCTTTGTCTTTGCATCCGATTTTATTCAAAAACAATCGTGTGTATCATAAACGCTCAATGCAACAGCTTGACTCCTTGCTGTGTTTGGGAATACTGGTGATATGTTGATAAGTTTTCTCAGTTTTGTTTGCTTCACCAGATGTTTTTATATGCAATACAATTGTGGGTCTTGTTCTTTTCGTATCATTCTTACTCATTTACTCATTTTTGCTCTAGAAAGTTTTGAAAATAAATCAAGTATGTTACACCGTTTCTTCGTACAGAAGTTGTTGAATACCTAAATATTGTGGCTTCTCTCTGTTTCCACTCGATTGTGTTACTTTACTCGTTTATTGTTGCGGGATAAAGAATTCCAATTTAAAGGCGCCTGTTTCACAATTGTCTAACGCAGATGTTGTTTTTTGAACATGATACCATTCTTGTTCTTGTTTCTTTCCTCTCGATACTTCTGCTCCACTCATTGATGTGTTTCGAATACCGGACACCTAAAAATGCGTTTCAAACAATTTGTTTCACAAACCAGTGTGAATACAAGGCAATTGTTTTTTATCATTTCATCTGGATACAATAGCGTTATTCATTGCTGTTTTGGGAATACTGGTGATAGGTTAACAAGTTTCTTTGATTTTGTTAGTTTTACCAGATGTTTTTGATTACAACACAAATATGTCTCTTGGTTCTTTCATGTCAACGCTATTCCTATACTCATTTCTTTGCTTGGGAACAGTGGTAAGAAAAATCAGGTCTCGTACACTGTTCTGTGACCCAGAGATTTTTATACATACCTAACACCTGTCCTTGTAATTTCTTTTTTCTTGATGCTCCTAATTGATGTGATGCCACTCATTGATGTATTAGAATTGCCAGAGCACCAGAACTACGTTTTATGCTCTTTGTTAGTCCATGAAATCGTTTTTATTAC
This sequence comes from Haemaphysalis longicornis, assembly GCA_013339765.2. Classification (NCBI taxonomy): domain Eukaryota; kingdom Metazoa; phylum Arthropoda; class Arachnida; order Ixodida; family Ixodidae; genus Haemaphysalis; species Haemaphysalis longicornis. Next base: position 1,274,178 of record JABSTR010001246.1, read on the forward strand.
AAATGAATTGTGATTCTAAATTCTCGATGCAACTGCTTTATACCTTGCTCTGCTTGGGAATACTGGTGATAAGATAGCAAGTTTCCTCTGCTGTGTTTCCTCCCCCTCAAGTTCTTGGATGCAACACAATTGTGGCTCTTGTTCCTTTTATGTTGGTGCTAGTAATACATTTAAGTATAATCTAGCCTGTTACACTCGTTGGTCATGCAGAAGTTTTTAAACACATAACACATGTAGTTCTTGTCCGTTTTATCTCGATCGTACTACCCTACTCATTTCTTTTTTTGGGAACACTGGAAAGTTAAAAGCGCCTCTTTCACTGTTTTTCAAAGCAAACGTTTTTGAATGCTAAACCAATGTGGTTCTTGTTACTTTCGTCTCGATAATACTGCATGACTCATTGATGTGTTTCAAATTCCAGACCAAAAACTAAGTTTGACACTGTTTTTTCTTCAAACCCTTTTGTATGGAAGGCATTTCTTTGGATCAATTTACCTCGACGCATCTGCTCTACACATTTCCGTGTTTTGCTTTTGAAATGTTAACAAGTTTCGTCAGTTTATCTTTACAAATCAAACATGATTTTGAATACAACACATGTGTGACTCATGTTTCTTTCTTTTCAATGGTACTGCTTTTCTGAATACTTTGTTTCAGAACACGGGTAAGGTGAACAAAATCTCTTATACTGTTTTTTCAGCCAGGTTTTTTTAATAAGTAACACTTCTTGTTCGTTCATCTTAGGTTCATCTCAATGGTACTGTTTCACTCACTAATGTGTTTCAATTACAACGATGTAAAAACTTAGTTCGTACCTATTGTTTATTCATTCAACTATTTTGAACGCGAAGGAGTTTTGCTAATCGTTTTATCTAGATGCAACAGCTCTATTTATTGCTCTGCTGGGAATACTGGTGATAGGTTAACAAGTTCCGTCGATTTATTTTGTTTTACATTATGCTGTTTAATAAAACACAATTAAGGCTCTTCGTCTTTTTGTCCCGGTGCTACAATCTTTACTAATTTCTTTTTTTAGGAAAACTGGTAATTTAATAGAGTCTCTGACAGAGTTTTTGCATACAGAAGGTTTCAAGCACATAACACTTGTTGTTCGTTCTTCTCTCTTTCATCTCAATGCTACTGCTTCACTCAATGTTGTCTTTCGATTACTTAAGATGTAAAAACTAACTTTGATACCCTATGTTTTTTTATCCAACAGCTTTTGAATATAAGCCAATAGTATTTTTTTTTCATTTCTTCTTGATGCAACAGCGTTACTCTTTGCTGTGTGGGGAATACTGGTGATACGTTAACAAGCTTCGTTGTTTTTTTGTCATACTAGAAGTTTTTGATTACAACACGATTATATCTTTTGGTTCTTTCGTCTGGATACTACTCCTTTACTCATTTATTTGTTTGGGAACATTTAGGAGAAATCAAGTCTCTTACACTGTTCTGGCATCCACACATTTTTTTATTTCTTTCTTTTGATACCTTCAATTCTAAGAGGGCGTTACAGAAGGGAGTAGTCACTGGCATTACCACCAGAAAAAAAAGTGAAACAAATCATTTCGAAGAACAACACCCAAAACAACAGTGGACCACTAAAAACCAACGTTGCATACACAAGAGAGTCAATAACATGAATGCAATTATAAGAAACAAAAGTAATTTTCGATGGCTATCTTAACTGAAGGTACATCGATTATATTATCTATTGCAGGGGGAAGGTGATTCTATTCGTTAGCAGTTTTTTGAATGAAAGTGGAAAAAAATGTTAGTGTTGCAGTAGAGAATGTATACCTTATAGCGATGGTCGATACGGGATGATCCATATGATGGCGCAGAAAGAAGTTCAGTTTTGATTTATGCGGTTGAAAAATACATTTTATGCAAGACTGTATTGGGGGTATCAAGTATTGGGGGTATCAGAATCAGGTCAAAATGGAATTGTTTTAGATTTGTTTGTATTTATTCGCATTTTCCGTATGTTACAACCATGTAGTAATAATACGTAGGTCACTCTGAAGGAGGGATGTCCCCCAATCTGCAATGAAAGTCTTATAAATAACGCAATCATCTGCAAACAACCTAATGCTTGAAGTAACTACTGAATACAAATCATTAACATCAATCAAGAAAACCAAATGATACAGGACGTAACTCGGTGGTACCCCTTTTATCACTAGAGAGTGTGGTGAATCAAAATCATTGGCAGATACAAAATGAGTTCTATTATATTAAAATTTTCAGTCAAAGGAAGAATGTTTAGATCAACAGTTAGTTTAGTTACTCCATGCATAGTAATTAATGAATAACTAAAACAAAAGCCTGGAAAAATGAATGAAAATCCTATCAATGTTATCAAGAGCAGTGGCAATGTCATGTACGTAACAAATAGGTTGAGTCTCACAGAAAAATACTTTACCGAATTTATGTTGCTTACGGTTAAAAAATGTGTTATCTTCCAGAAATTTAACCAAATAAAATACATTATGCTGGAAAATCTTACAAGAAACACTTGTTATTTATATCGGCCTGTAATGAAGGGAGGAAAATGGATGACCAGATTTAAATAAGGGCACAATTTTACCGATTCCAGAAATTTAACCAAATAAAATAATTATATGCTCAAAACTCTTACAAGAAACACTCGTTATTTATATCGGCCTGTAATGAAAGGGGGGAAATGAATGACCAGATTTAAATAATGGCACAATTTTACCGATCTTCCAACCGCTAAGTAATACGCCCAAAATATAGCATTGATACAAGAGATTGCATAATATCATAGCCGAGTACTCTTCTGTATTTTTGAAGAAATATGCGTTGATGCCATCTACACCCGATCACGACGATATTTTTGTGTTTATAATCAATTTCATCACACCATCCAAATCGAAGAGTACAGCATCCATAGTAGCAAAACCAGCATGAACAAAATGTGGCATTTCAAGAACAAGGGAGTGCGAAAATGATTTTGAAAATACTGAGTTTAACACAACACAACACGGAGACGGTCGGACTGCAGCACCATCACAATCGGTTAGTGAAACAGTATTCACTGGTTTGTTACCAGCAATGTTCCAAAATTTCTTAGGATTGTCAACAAGGAGCGCAGGGAGCGCATCATGAAAAAAAACACGTTTGGCATCCTTAAGCTCTTTTTTTATGAATGGCTGCGCACGCGCGTTACTCGGATCAACAATCAAAGCTATCATATCTTTTTGGTTTACAAAACATCCTCTTTTCTGTTACATAAGCGTTTCAGCGTAACGTTGAACCAAGTGGATCGATGCTTACAGGCAATTACGCGCAGCAGTATATTTGTATATACAAGTTACTGCATTGTAGATTTGAAAAGTGACCAGTTGCTTTCAGCGGACTGTTCCAAAAAGTTTGTCATGGGACTGTCCATAAAACTAGCAAGTTCATGGTTAACGGATAAAAAATGAGCCTTACTGTATTTCTTGAATTTATTTAAATTTTGTCGGAGGATGAGTAGTTACACCTTTGACGGATAAGTTGATCAATAGGTGATCGCTTAAGCCAGGCAAAAATAATAAGGAATGAATGAGATCAGGACACGTAGTTTAAATAAGGTCCAGTGTGTTAGCGCTTTTATAAAAAATCCTTGTAGGTTCATTTATTATTCGGGTGAGACCAAAATATGAGCATAAATAATAAAACTCACCACATCATTAGTTAAACCAGGAGTGGCAAGATCAGAAACGGGCCATGTAATTTCAGGAAAATAAAAGTCGCCTAGCAAAATTACAGGAGCGTATGGCAAACGCCGGATATCACTGGTTAGTGCATCGTGAACGTCATGGCAAAATGTCAAAGGAGCAGTTGAGGGCCGAACACATGCCCATTGTATAAAGTCGCGGTAGCTAATTCGCATGCACATAAAAAAATTCAAAGCAAGATTGTAAGGGTACATGAAAAGACGAAATGCTGTCAGCAACCACGATTAGTACGCCTCCTCCGGATCTTTCACAACGGTCAGCCAAAAAAAATTTGAAATGCTTTTCCGACACCGGTCCTTCTTGTTTCCTTCATCCCGACGCTACATCTTCACTTATTGATGTGTTGGGAGTACCGGAGTGAAAGAACTACGTTTTATAATCTTTGTCTATGCAACCGTTTTTTAATACAAGGCAATTGTGTGTATCAATATTTCTCAATGCAACCGCTTGACTCCTTGATGTGCTTGGGAATACTGGTGACATGTCAAGAAGTTTTCTCAGTTTTGTTTCCTCCACCTGATCTTTTTGAATGAACACAATTGTGGCTCTTGTTCCTTTCATATTGATGCTACTTATCTCGTTTTTTGTGCCGGAATGTTTTGAAAAATAATCAAGTCTGTTACACCATTTGTTCGTACAGCAGTTTTAGAATACACACAACTTGTGGTTGTTGTCCATTTATTCACGGTGGTTCAATTTTACTCATTTCTTTTTTGGGCGAGGTCACTGGAAAGTTACAAAAGCAGCTCTTCTACTGTTTTCCAATGCAGACGTTTTTGAATACGAAACCATTGCGGTTCTTGTTTCTTTCATCTCGATATTTCTGCATCACTCATTGATGTGTTAGGAATACCAGAGACCTAAAAATAGGTTTTATACAATGTGTTTATCAAACCCTCTTGAATATAAGGCTTTTTTGTGTATGTTGTCATCTCGATGCAACTGCTTTACCCATTACCGTGTTTGGAAACGCTGGTGAAATGTTAGCAAGTTCCATCAGTTTCGCTTTAAGTAGCAAAACTTTTTTTGAAAACAACACTTTTATGGCTCTTGTTCCTCTGATGTCCATAGTATTTCTTTACTCAATACTTTGTTTGAGAGCACTTTAAAGATAAATATTGTCCCTTACACTGTTTTTCAGCCAGAATGCTTTGAATTCCTAACACTTCATGTTCGTTCTCTTTCTTTCATCTCAATGCTACGGCTTCACTCATTAGGTATATATATTATTATGATTCAAAAACTAAGGTTTATACCCTTTGTTTGCTTTTCCCACAATTTTTGGATACAAAAAAATATTGTAATTATTTTCTATTGATGCGAAATTTTTATTTATTGCTGTGTTGGGAACACAGGTGATAGGTTAACAAGTTTCGCCGGTTTGGTTTGTTCTACAATGGGTTTTTTAATAGAACGACATTAGAGCTTTTCGTGCTTTCAGCTCGATGCTTCTCTTTTACTCATTTTTTGCATACTGCAGAATTTCGCGGGTCCTAACAGGTGGGCATGGCACAAGTAAAAGGTAGATATCAGACACTCAAGTAAGGTAGAAATGTAAAATAAAAAGGAAAGAACTCAACACACCTGTACAGGTTTCCACACCCAACAACACACAGTTAGCAAAACAACCAAAGTCAATCTTTAAACAGAGTGTTTTAGAAAGTTCTATTCTTCCACTGTTCATGGAAAAGAAGAAAATTTATGTATCTGTCCGTATGTATCTGTCCGTGCAAAGAATGTATCTGTCCGTGCAAAGTAAGGTGTTAGGGTTCCAGGGAGACGGTGTCTCATATGCCTTGTCGAATTAGTTGTCAGGTGCTGTGTCGGGTCTAGGGCTGTTTGTCTCTGAAGAAGGTGGGAACAAAAATCAAGCCTAATGTCTTCCGTCGTTACCCCAGGAGTTCAACGCGATTAGCTCTAATTAAATCAGATGGTGAATCGGTTTGAAGAAACTTAGAGTATATATACTTTTAAGTTTTTCTTTGAATTCGTTCCAGTGTACTTACGTTTTTCTTTGTGAACGGGTCCCATATTATGAATGCATATTCTAACATTGGTCGGAATATTGATTGGTAGGCCAGGAGTTTGACATCTGAAGGAGCATTTTTTTATTTTTCAGTCGTAAGAAAGACAGTTTACGGAAGGCGGAAGCGTAAATATTGTCAATATGTTGATTCTAAGATAAATTAGTTGTGAGTGTTACTCCTTAATATTTGAATTCAGAAACTCGTTGTACAGGTGACTCATTTACTGTATAAGTATAGTAAAGTGCATTTTTCTGGTGGGGTATTGGCATGTATACAGCTTTATCAAAGTTCAAAGGCATTCCCCAGAGTTCGCATCATTGAAAAACATTACACAAACTGTCATTAGGGTCATGTTGATTTTCAGGGCAAGTAATTTTATTATACAAAGCACAATTGTCTGCGAACAGGAGAATGTATACAGATGAACAAACCACGCCTACAATATCACTTATATACAGCAGGAACCGCAGGGGCCCCAAGACAATCCCTAGCGGTACTCCGGAGGTGAAAGGAAGGCAGCCAAATTGTTGATCTCCGATTTCAACGTACTGACTTCAAATTTTTAAATAATCAATAACTCAGAAAACCAAGATACGAGGACGACCAATATTGTTTATTTTAGTATTAGTCTGTCACAAAGAACCCTGTCAAACGCTTTGCTAAAATCCAAGAATGTCACATCAATTTGACCGTTTCATCTAGAGTAGATGCAAAAGAATGAGTTATAGTGAGAATTTGAGTAAAAGTAGAAAAAACTTTCTAAAAGGATGTTGAGAATCAGGTAGGACAGCATTATTTTCAAGATATTCGGTGATGTGATTTGCAATTATATGCTCAAATAATTTACAGCATTATGACGTTAAGGATATTGGACGATACTGTTCAAAAAGCAAGCGGTTACGTTTTTATAAATACCGGGGCAAATCGGTCAGCCTTCCTGTCACTAGGGAGCTTTGAAAATATCAAAAATACACGGAATATAAACACTGGAGATTTCGCGATCACTTCAGCATATCGGCAAAGAAACGTGTTTGGCATATTACCAGGCCCGCTTGATTTCTTAGTTTTCAGTTTTAGGAGCAAGGACAATACACCCGAGTACAAAGCAAAGTTGGCCTCTGTTGTGTTACACGATAGAAAATCAGATGGATGTACACTTGGGCTAGAAAACAAGCTATGGAAGTATATAATCAAATGCTCAGCTATATTCTTTTAGACCGTAATAAAAGGGTCACATACTAACATTTCGGATACAGGCTTTTTTTTATCCATCAAGTGGTGCCAAAATTTATCTGGGTCATTTTTTTTAAATTTGGGAGAGTTGTTTGGAAATATTAATCCTTAGAAGAACGCACAGCTTGTGCGAAGCTAGCCTGCAATGGTCTGATTTTAGTCGAATCCGCACGCTTCTTTTTTGGACGTTTAATTTTACACTTCAAGTAAAATTACGCGTTATCCAGGGGGTCTGTTTGTGAGTTTATTTTTTTGGCTTGGGACAAGTTTAGCTAAACAGTATTCATAAATTTTCTTAAACCGTGCACAGAGATTATCATTATCGAAAACAGCATTATCGAAATCAACAAGACCTATCGGTCTCAAGATAATCAATTATGGACGCGTCGTCTGCATGGGAGTAGTCTTTGAAAGACCGCACTTAACAGCGTTTGTTATCTCCACGTTTTAACACTAGGACGGAAAAGCCCACAAGAGAGTGATCAGATAATCCAGCTTCGAATGACACGGTATATTCACTACAAGCACAATTGAAAAATATCTGATCTAAAACTGAAATTCAAGAACTTTGGACACGCGTTGGGTCGCCAAGTAGCTGGGCCAAATAACGAGTGAATATGATACAGAACATAATGTTAGCATACTCAACATTCTCGTGACCAGCGAGCATTATTTCCCAGTTATTAGTTGGTATATTGAAGACACCTGAAAGTATAATTTTATGTTTGTGATACTTGAGACATATGTAGCTCAAGCTTGCCTAATTATTCAGGGGGCGTGTCTGGAGGGCGTTGAGCCCGAATAAAACAAAATGCTCACCCCAACAAGATAACTTAATGCACAAGCACTCTAAGACGGCAATATTGTCCAACAATATGGCTTCAATCTGTTGTTTCATTAGAACCACCACACCGCCACCCCTAGAGACACGGTCTTTGTGAGAGACTTTATGTTCGGTGTGACCCTTGTATCATCACTTATGTCGTTGCGTAGCTATGTTTCAGTAATTACTGAGACGTGCGGATCATGTTGGAGTAAAGTGATTTCAAGGAGGTACGTTTTATTTACAATGCTTCGAGCATTTAAATTAAAAAGGAGTAGGTTTTTGTTTGTGTTGCTGAATAGGGGTTCATCGTTCCTGTCATCATACTTGTTAGGTACATGAAAAGCGGCATTGTTCAAGAGTCAGGCGTTTACAGTGACTGGGCGTGCTGCCTCGTCATGGGACGGCTTATGTCTAGGTCGTTTTTTCATCAGTACACTTTCATTCTTGGCATCGTCCCACATATAGGATTGCTTAATAATGTACAGTTCATCAAAAGCCAACGACACTTTTTTCTTATTCAATCGGTTGTGTTTTTCACTTTCCCAGAGCATCTTTATGGCATACCTTATTTTCCGTTAGAAGTCTTTTGCCAATAGAAATTCCTGTGTCCTTAAAGGGACACTGAAGTGAATTTGTCAAGCTCCCGTTTTTGCTTGCACTGCGTAGACTGGCTCAAATTAGCACACTTTTTATCGTTTATCCGGTTGACAAATCGGTAATTATTTTACAAAGCGCGAAAGAAGAAAAACTACCATGCGCGGTTTGCGGCGGCCGCACCAACTAAGGCTGTGACGTTGAGAGGAGGGGCGCCGTGATTGGACGATGCCCAAGGTTAGCAATCACACAAGTTTCGGTTTCGGTTTCGGTTCTGTAAAACATAACCAATGGCTTTGCTGGATGGGCATTCTCAATATCTCAGTAATCATCGTACCGCGCTTCTGCCATGCTGTCGGCTGTAAAATGCGTAAGATAAGCCTCCCAGGACGGCTTGGAATCGTAGCATTCACTACCCGAGGCCTACGCAGTGCATGAACGCCCTCCGCGTCCCCGCAGACGCTCAAATGCCATGCGCTTTTCCCCCATATTTGGAGCTTGCCGCACTCATGCCTGTATCGTAAAAAGCGTGCTCGCACCAGGCCAAGGGTCTGTTGATTCTGGCCTGTGCCCACTGCCTGCAAGCAGTCGGTGCTTATGGCAACAGCACGCCAACGAGAACTCGCTAGCGCGCCAGTGCCAGCCTGCGCGCGTTTTGTGAACTAGTTCGTGTAGCCATGAACGTTGCGGGGCCACAAAAAAGGTGAACTCAATATAGAAAACATCGGCGGAAAACAAAAAAGTTAACTTACAAAAAAAAAAAAAAAAGCACGTACCCGCGGGGATTCGAACTCGTGACTCGCAAAACATTTGGCGGGAAATCCCAGCGCCCCAGACTGCTCGGCCACGGAGCGGGACGCGAATGCGTTGCTAATATAGGGTATATATTGTACACCGGTTTACACTTTTATTTAGTTTTGGCATTTCAAGCCGCTTAGGTGACTATTTGTTGTACTGCGATCGTGCAGTAAGCGTCGCCCGAGTTTCCACAGTAGCTCACGTCTAGCAATTGCATTTCGTAGACGGAAAAGCGTTCGCAGATGCGTAGTCGTGCTGCTGACCGCTGTGCTTGTTCGCCCAGCGCAAAAAAAGTGCTTCCCGCGCCCTAGTTTTACGCTGTACGGTAAAAATATCAGTTGATTTTATTTGCTTAGTACCTATATTGACTTCGCTGACTCTTCTCCCGCCTTCAAGAGGCCTTATATTTTCCTACTGGCGTACCAGTCAGCGAAGCGTCGCATGTGCAGCGCTTGTGTGAAGCGACCTTGACTTGGAGCTAGATACAGTGTACAAACAAACCAAGTAAAGAAAGGCACATTCTTCCATTCACAAACGTGTCCTGGCTTCGTTTCGACTAAGCGAACGAATTGAGACCAAGCAATTTTTTTTAACCTCCTTGATTGCGACGACCCGCCGGCGGCCGGCGGACGAAACGCTGGGCCGACTGACTCTGTCGGCCGGGGAGCCGTGCAGTAGCGCAGCCGTGGCGCAGCCAATTGCCAGCTCATCCCCTCCTGACGTCACACGAAAACGCCACAGAAAATGGGCGAGCGTAAAGAGAGGAGGACAGCGTTTTCGAATAAGTTTTTCTACTAAATAAAATCGCGTAAACGCGCCTAGAGTGGTCGAAACATGGCCTGGGGACTCCGGACTACAATTTGCGCTAGTAATCCCGCAATGTTTACATATCACTTCAGTGTCCCTTTAAGTTTAGCTTTCCTTTTCAGTATCTCTGCTTTGTTCCTGAAGACAAGAAGCTTAAGAATGATACGCCTACACTTACCTGGTGCCGGTTTACCCAAGCGATGAATACGTTTGATTGCTACTGGTTCAAGCTCGAGGATATCTGCCATGACTTTGCTATTTACGGTTTCTTCGAGGATTTCGCTATTTTCGTCCTTTTCTTCAGGTAGTCCGTAAACCATGCGAATAGATCGCCTGCTGTGGTTTTCCAGGTCATCAATTCGCCTTTTGAGTGTATTGATTACAAAATTGAACTTCCCTACTTTTTTTCTGGCAGCTAGCAAAACTATTTTCTAGTCTAGCTAGAGCCTTTTTTTTCTTGTCAATATCACCCAGTCATTTTTCCTTGATTTCTTTGTTGTCAGCGGCAATTTCATTCAGTTGCTTTCCTATTTTTGCAAAGACAGGACCAGGATTGACTTCAAAGTCACCTGCCAAAAACAAAAACTTTCTGAAGAACGAAGCAAGCTCATAAAGCATTTCTTATGGCCGAGGGCACAGCCGCACTAACAAAAATTGCCCAGCCCAGGAATGGGCTGGGCCATGGCCCAGGAAGCACTTTTCTGTAGCATCTCTCCTGCGTGAAGAACACAAGGGGATGGTCAAGCAGCCGCAATTTAGTGGTGCCGCCGTGCCCATTGACCGCCATCGACAAAGCTGACCCTTTTATATCCCATTACAGGGGTGGTGCCGCCCGAATTTCTTAGTTTTGAGACACTGGTGTGTTAAATAAAGTCTCTTACGTTAGTTTTTTTAGACCAAGATTTCTACTGTAAGTTTAATATACTTTGTTTATTTAATAGCTTCTAAATACGGGACAATTTTTTTCTTTTATTTATTCTATATACAAGTGTTACTCATTGCAGCGTTGGGAATACTGGGGAGAGGTTAGTAAGTTTGATCGCTTTTGTTTCTTTTACCTAATGTTTTTGATTACAACTAAGTTATGGCTTTTGTCCTTTATCTCGACACTTCTTTACTGATTTCTTTGTTTGGGAACAGTGGTAAGACAAATCAGGTCTTTTACACTGTCGTCTCATCGAGATTTTTATTCATACATTACACCTGTCGTGTTGGTTTCTTTCATCTCGATGCTAAATCTTCAACCATTGATGTGTTTGGAGTACCGGAGCGCACGAAATGCGTTTTATACTCTTTGTTTCTCTGCGCAACCGTTTCTATAACAAGGCAATTGTGTTTATCAATCGTTCTCAATGCAATCACTTTACACCTAGCTATTTTTGGGAATACTGGTGATATGTTAACAAGTTTTCTCAGCTTTGATTGCTCCACCCAATGTTTTTATATACAACACAATGTGGCTCTGATTTTTTTCATATTATTGCTACTTTCGTGCTCATTTTTTGTTCTGGAATGTTTTGGAGGTAAATAAAGTCTGTTACACCGTTTGTTCGAACAGAAGCTGTTGAATACATAAATATAGTTGTTCTTGTTCGTTTCATGTCGATTGTGCTACTTTACTCATTTCTTTTTTTAAATGCAGCACTGCAAATTTAAAAGGAGCCGTTTCCACTGTTTCCCAATGCAGGTGTTTTTTTTTAATACAAAACCATTGTGGTTCTTGTTTCTTTCTTCTCGATGTTACTGCTTCACTCATTTGTCGGTTTCAAATACCAGGGACCTAAAGCTGTGTTTCATACTTTTTGTTTATCAAACCCGTTTGAATATGAGGCAATTGTTTTTTATCATTTCAACTCGATACAATAGCGTAACTCATTGCTGTGTTGTGAATACTTGGCATAGATTAACAAGTCTCCTCAATATTGTTTGTTCTGCCAGATCTCTTTGATTACAACACAATTATGTCTCTTGGTGCTTTCACCTCAATGCTATTTCCTAATTAATTTCTTCGTTTGGGAACACTGCTAAGAAAAATCACGTCTCTTACACTGTTCTCTAATCCTGAGATTCTTATACATACCTAACACCTGTCCTTCCAATTTCTTTAATCTCGAAGCTACTTCTCCACCTATTCATGTGCTGGGATCACCACAGTGGCAGAACTACGTTTTATGCTCTTTGTTACTCCACGCAACCGTTTTTATGACAAGCGAATTGTGTGTATCTTAAATTCTCAGTGCAACTGCTTCACGCCTTGCTGTGCTTGGCACTACTGGTGATAAGTTGTTTCTTCAGTTTTGTTTCCTCCACCTGATGGTTTTGGTTACAACACAATTGTGGCTCTTGATCCTTTCTAATTGATGCTACATTGTTACTTGTTTTTGTTCTGTAATGTTTTTTTTTATAATTCATGTGTGTTACTATCTTTGTTCATGGAGATGTTTTAAAGACCAAACACTGTGGTTCTTGTCCGTTTTGTCTTGATGGTACTACTTTACTCATTACTTTTTTGGGAACACTGGAAATTTAAAAAGCGCTTTTTTCGCTGTTTTCCAATGCAGACGTTTTTGAATACGAAACCATTGTTGTTAGTGGTTTTTTTTATTTCGATAATACTGCATCACTTATTCATGTGTTTCAAATTCCAGAGAACTAAAATTAAGCTTCACACTATTTGTTTATCAAAATATTTCAACATAAGGCAGTTCTGTGGATCATTTTACCTCGATGCAACTGCTTTACTCATTTCCCTGTTTGGGATTGCTGTTGAAATGTTAAAAAGTTTCATCAGTTTCGCTAATATAACAAACCTAATTTTGATAGGAACACATTTGTGAATGTTGTTTCTTTCATCCCAATGGTACTGCTTTACTCAATACTTTATTTCAGAACACAAGAAAGGTAAATAAAATCTCTTACACTATTTTTCAGACAGATTGTTTCTCACACGTAACACTTCTTGTCCTTTCGTCTTTCATTCATCTCAATGTTACTGCTTCACGCAGTCATATGTTTCGATTATTAAATATCTAAAAACTAAGTGTTACACTCTTTGATTGTTTATCAAACTTTTTTGAATACAAAGCAATTGTGTTAATCATTACATCTTGATGCAACAGCGTGATTATTTCCTGTGTTAGGGATACTTGTTCTACGAGATGTTTTCGAATACAACACATCTAAGCTCTTAGTTCTTTTATCCCGATGCTACTCCTTCACTCATTTTTTTGTTTCAAAATACTGGTATTGTAAATACACTCTCTTACATTGTTTTTTCATACAAACATTTTTGAACACCTCACACTTGTGGTTCGTTCTTCTTTGTTTCATCTCAATGCTACTGGTTCACATTGATGTGTTTTGATTGCTGAATAACTAAAAACTAAGTTTTATACCCTTTGTTTGTTTATCAAACGGCTTTTCTGTACAAGGCAATTGTTTTTATATATTTATTTATTTTTATTTATTGTTTTAATTATTGGTACCCTCAGGGTAATACATTACAGAGGGGAGTGGGTTAAGGGGATAAATCATGAAAACATGCAGGTATTTAAGAAAATTACCAAGCTGGCTCGAGCAGTGTAGAAGAAAATACTAAACACATTTCTACAGACATACATATTTGTACACGTACATACATTTCGGGAGTAATACAGCACTTTAAATACATTTCACGCGTAAGACATTGCGCGTACACAAAACAAGACCTATTCAAGTAACACTACACAATGCAGAGCGAAGCAAATTTACATCATTAATTTCTACAATGTCTCGTGGAAGGTGATTCCAGTCATCTGAAGTACGCGAGATGAATGAAAAAAAAAGCCTTAGTAGTACAACTGATGACACCGACTTTGCGCGTTTGATCCAGACGCGATGATACATATTATGGTGAAGTGAATAAACAATCTCGCAAAGTGCTGTGGAAAAACACTTTATAAAAGAGGCAGAGACGTGCGATTTTGCGACGTGATCTTAGTAGTGGAAGGCCCAAATTGTTTTTCATTGTGGTTGCGCTGGTTGTTCGGTGGTAGTTAGAGTAATAAAACGGGCCGAGTTCAGAACCAAACGGACGACGGACCGAATGAAAGTTGCGTTTTAAATATCCAAGCCTGCGGTTAGCTTTGTTGACGATAAATTCAATGTGATCTTTCCATCTCGATAAAAGTGTTGCTCATTGCTGTGTTGGGAATACTGGTGATAGGTTAGCAAGTTTGATCGGTTTTGTTTGTTCTACCTGATGTTTTTGATTACAACACAATTATTGCTATTTGTCATTTCATGGCGATACTGCTCCACTGATTTATTTGTTTGGAAACAGTGCTAAGACAATTCAGGTCTCCTACAATTGTCGTCTCATCAACAGATTTTTATGCATACATTACACCTGTCCTTCTGGTTTCTTTTATCTCGACGGTACACCTTCACTCTTTGATGGGTTGGGAGTACTGGAGCACCAGAGCTGCGTTTTATACTCTTTGTTTGTCTATTGAACCGTTTTTAATACAAGGCAATCGTATGTACCACTAATTCTCAACGCAATAGCTTGAGTCCTTGCTGTGTTTGGGAATACTGGAGGTATGTAACACGTTTCCTGGATTTTGTTTTGATCCACCTGATGTTTTTTATACAACACAATTGTGGCTATTGTTCCTTTCATATTAATGCTACGTCGGTAGTCGTTTTTATTCTGATATGTTTTTAAGATAAATCAAGACTGCTACTTTTTTTGTTCATGCGGAAGTTTTTAAATACATAACACTTGTGGTTCTTGCTCGTTTCAAATCGGCGATACTACCTTACTCATTTTTTTGGGGAACACTGGCAGGTTAAAAAGCGCCTCTTCCACTGTTTTCCAATGCAGAAGTTTATGAATACGAAACCATTGTGGTTTTGTTTCTTTCGTCTTGATAATACTGCATCACTTGTTTATGTGTTTCAAATTCCAGATTCCAAAAACTAAGCTTCGCACTATTTTTTATCAAAAGCTTTTGAATTCAAGCATTTCTCTGGATCACTTTACCTCGATCCAACTGCTTTACCGATTCCCGTGTTTGGGAATGCTGTTGAAATGTTAACAAGTTTCAGAAGTTTCAATCAATCAATCCGTCAATACATAATCAGTCAATAAATCAATCACTCAATTTATTAATATATGAAAATATACATGGGGGTTTTATACAGAAGGAGGTCCCAAGGTCAGTGGCTGTAGCGGGACCTCCTGTACAGAATAACTTAAAATACACTAAATATTAGAAGCAAATGAAAAGTGTGATATGTACAAGAATGATATAAACCAGAGTAAATGAGGTAAATTACGTGGAAGCAATAACTATAAGCAAATAACTTAGAAAAACAAACACTGAGAAACAAAGCATCAGAAACAACCTTGGTTACATCTGAGACAGAGACATCAGGTAGCACTTTATTTCGATTTTGAATTTGTGGATTGTGTTACAAGACCTAATGGCAGGTGGCATGGAATTCCATAGACATATAGCCGCGAAGTGCACCGTCTGTTAGCCGTAGTTGTTGCTTTCAGTAAAAGAAAATTGTGCTTAAAAGCAAAGCTAGTGGTGTTATATTACAAGACTAGCGGCCAAAAAAGAGAAACACAGAAACTCATTGCGAGGCACCCTAAACAAAAAATACCTAGGTTATAACTCACCAGTTTGGAAACAGACAAAAGAATACTTGAACAAAGCATTTATTGAGCAAGTGCGCTCTACGTGCTTGTTGAGATAATTCGAATAGCGTTACTTTGTAATATGTGTAATGGCTTAAGGTGAGTCTCGTATTTATCGCCCCAGCATGAGATGTGGTATGTCTACTGTGGATGAATAAATGACTAGTATGGTGATATAGGCGTTAAATGACTGAAGAAAGATCTTGCTTTAATAAGGATGTCCATGTCATCAGCCATTTTTGCCTTTACGTTAGCCTTATGATGATAATACTTCAGGTTGGAGTCAAGTAGGACGCCTAAAATGAAGAGTGTTCCATAGCAAAAATACCTGGTTTTCAATGGTAATAGATGGTGTGGACGCTATGGCTTTTTGGTGGGAGTGGAAGCCAATGAATATTGTTTGCGGAGCAATTATTTCTAACTTATTAGGATTACACCACTGTAACACGTTACGAAGATATATATTTAGTTTAAACCTTAGTAACGAAACAGTACTACCATAGTTGTAGAGAGTGGTATCGCCTGCATATAATTGACATTTTGAAGAGGACAGGCAATTCGGTAAATCATAATTGCATAAAAAAAATTATACACCCCAAAATGAAACCTTGGGGTATGCCAATTTTAGTGGTTTTAGCTTGAGCGTAGATGTCAGCAAAGGAAACAACCTGAATTTTATATCGTAAGTAATTTTTAATGAGTAATAATGGTGGACCACCAATTCCAAGGCCTGTAGTTAAGAAGCAATGACCGATCATCGTTCTTAAACACTGGAAACATTTTCCCTTGCTTAAGTTCCTCCGGAAAGACACCATTTTTGAACATTAGAATAATTAAATGAGGAAGTGCCTCTGAAATGAGATGAGCGACCACTTGTATTTCGCTGGGGTGAATATTATCAAGCGCGGAGCTGGTTAGTTTTTGGTTGTGTATGGTTTTAAAGATTCTGTGGGGTGTTTTAGTGGAAAGGAAGAACGAATGCGGTAGCCATGCGTATTTCGGCTCATAACTGAAAATGTCACTTTGATTAGGACTGAAAACGAAATTGCACAAAGAGTTAGCCATATGAATGGGTTGAACATACTCGATACCATTGCGCGATATTGTTCCGAAGCCACAGACGACGCAGTTGTCTTCGAGGAAAACACGTTAATTGGAGCGAACTTGTGCTCCCCTAACAACTGAAAGCGTACAGAGGCGGCGAAGCAGCAGTCAAAAAAGTGACGTACGCATGCGAGCTACGGCGAGTCGAATACCCCGGCTTCTGCTTCACAGGCTTTTTATCTTTCGGCTCACGTGGTTCTCGAAACGTCGATTCACATGTAGACCATTGTAGATTCAAGAAGATCGTTCTGTGCTTTTCACGTTAGATCGGAATGCTCTCCCTATCAGAACAGATACCAGTTGCGGCACAGAAAGGAAGAGTGAAACACGGGCTTCCCTTGGCACAGAGATAACACCGGAGCAGCCGGGACGTAAAAGCAAAACACAAAGAAACACAATGCATGGTTCGCGGCATTACCTCACCTCTAAGAGTGCATCGATCCGATGCTAACATAACCGACCCTCCGAACGCATTAAAATAAACGTTCGTCATCGTCCGTACAAAGGTTTTAAGCGAACCACGTGGACTAGTTCGGGCCGCGTGTGTCATCGTGATGTGCCGGAGTCACCTATCGGGGATCACGTCGTAGGTAAGTTGGCCAACACGTCATAGAATCTTGTAGGGTCCGAAATACCGTCGCTGAAGTTTCTCACTGAGTCCGCGTCCTCAGATGGGAGTACAAACCCACACACGATCCCCTGGGTGGTACTCGGCGGCTCCGCGTCGGAGGTTGTAGCAGCCGGCATCCACCAGCTGCTGTTCTGTTATACGAACTCGAGTGAGCTGGCGGGCCTCCTCCGCACGCTGAAGGCCTCCTTGGACGTCGGCGTTCAGGTCGTCGTCTTTTACGTGCGGCAGCATGGCTTCAAGCATTGCAGTCGGCCGTCTTCCGTAGACGAGATACAGCGGTGTCATCTCCGTGATTTCTTGGATAGCAGTGTTGTACACAAACGTCACATATGGGAGCACTTTGTCACAGGTATTTTGTTCAACGTCGACGTACATAAACAGTATATGCGCAATCGACTCGTTGAGACGTTCTGTTAGTCCGTTCGTTTTGGGGTGGTACGCCGTCGTTCTTCGGTGTTCCGTGTTGCTATAGCGTAATATTCCTTGCATCAGCGCCACAGTGGAGGCCGTTCCGCGGTCCGTGATTAGGACTTCCGGGGCTCCATGTAGCAGCACAAGTTGGCTTATGAAGAACTTTGCGACTTCCTGTGCAGTCCCCCTAGGAAGAGCGGCAGTCTCTGCGTAGCGCGTCATGTAGTTTGTTGCTACGACAATCCACTTGTTCTCGGATCGTGACGTAGGGAACAGGCCCAGTAGGTCCATTCCAATCTGTTGGAAGGGCCTCGAGGGGATGCCGATCGGCTGAAGAAGTCCGGCGGGACTCGTCGGTGGCGTGTTTCTTGGCTGGCAGTCACGGCAGCTCCGGACGTAGTTGGTGACGTCGGAGGTAACGCGGGGCCAGTACTACTTCGCCTTGATTTTACCAATTGTATGGGCTGTGCCGAGATTTCCAGAAGACGTGTCGTCATGGCACGCTTCCAAAATTTCGTCCCGAAGGTCTGCAGGGATGACAAGAAGGTAATTCGTTCTTGTTCCAGGGCTAAAATTCGTCTTCACGAGGACAGCGTTTCTCAGGCTGAATGCTGATAAGCGGCGTTTGAAGGTCGTAGGAACGGCGACGTTGCATCCCTCGAGGTAGTTGATTATGATGCTTAAGTCGAGGTCGGCAAGCTGTTGGCCGGCTAGGTCACTCTCCGTAACGATTCCGAAGAACGCGCTGTCTTCATCAGAGTCTTCTGGTGGTGGGTCGACGGGGGCGCGTGACAGGCAGTCGGTGTCGGTGTGTTTTTGCTGCCGGATTTTAAGACGTCTATAACGTCGAACTCCTGCAGGCGCAAGCTCCACCGCCCAAGACGGCCAGAGGGGTCCTTCAAATTGTCGAGCCAACACAGCGCATGGTGGTCTGTCACAACCTTGAATGGTCTTCCAAACACGTGGGGAAATTTTGAGATCGCTGATTTAACTGCCAGGCACTCTTGCTCAGAGGCAGACTAGTTTTTCTCCTCCTTCAACAGACCGCGGCTGGCATAGGGATTACCTTTTCGCAACCGCTTTGTTTTTGGACGACTGACGGCACCCGAGCCTTTATCACTGGCGTCCGTGTGCATTTCCGTCTCGGCATTATCATCGAAATGACCGAGCACGTGCGGGCTTTGCAGGCGTTATTGCTGCTCGCAGAATGCTTTTTCTTGGTCGTTTTGCCAGTAAAAGGCGTGCTATCTTTTGTAAAGCGTGTGAGTGGCTCTGCAATGCGTGCGAAGTTTGTGAAAAGCGTCAGTAGTAAGCGAACAGTCCAAGCATTGTTCGCATGCCCTCCTTGTCTTTCGGCCTTGGGAAGATGACAATGGCTGAAGTTTTTGCCGGGTCAAGTAGTACTCCTGCGGCGTTGAAGATGTGGCCCAGAAACTTCAGCTCCTCGTCCATGAAACGGCACTTTCCGGGCTTCAGCCTTAACCCCGACATGCGAATGGCTTCGAGTACAGACTCCAACCTTGCAAGCTGCTCGTCGAAAATCCGGGAGAATACCACAACATCGTCGAGGTATACGAGGCAAGTGTGCCACTTCAGGCCAGCTAGCACAGTGATTGATATATTGCTTGTGGGGTTTAACACGCCGACGCAACGCAGGCGATGAGGCGCGCCGTAGTGGAAGGCTCCGGATTAATTTTGACCACCTGGGAATCTTTAACGTGCGCCGAAATCTCGTACACACGAGCGTTTTTGCTTTTTCCGTCCATCAGAAAAGCGGCCGCCGCGGCCGGGAATTGAACCCGCGACTTCGTGAGCTAGCACAGTGTCTATGACTCTTTGAAACGTTGCTGGTGCAGTGCATAGCCCCAACGGCATCACCTTGGACTCATATAGGCCGTCTGGGGTTATGAATGCAGTCTTCTCTCGATCTCTCTCGTCCACTTCAATTTGCCAGTAGCCTGTCTTCAGACCCATCGATGAGAAGTACTTCGCGTGGCAGAGGTGGTCGGGGGCGTCGTCGATTCGTGTCAGGGGGTACACGTCCTTTTTGGTGATCTTGTTCAATCGCCGGTTGTCAAAGCAGAACCTCAGTGTGCCGTCTTTTTTCTTCACGAGTACGACCGGCGCAACCCACGGACTTTTCGAGGGCTGTATAATGTCGTCGTTGAGCATGTCGTCGACTTTATTCCGGATGGATTCGCGATCTTGAGCAGAGACGCGGTATGGTGACTGTCGGGTAGGTCGGGTTCCATCTTCGGTTATTATTCGGTTCTTCGCTAGAGGTGTCAGACGTAGTTTTGCGGTCGACAAAAACATTCCCTATAGCGACGCTGCAAAGCCAAGAAGTTGTTCCGTGATTCTTGCGGTATCGCGGGATTCACGTCGAGGGGTTGCGGGATCTTGAAGGGTTCTACGGGTGTGCGTTCAAAGTTGCCCACCGCGATCACATCACTTGCTTCTTGCATTTCTTTGTGGAATGCAATTGCCGCGCCCTTGTTTAAATGCAGGTACTCCTTGGTGAAATTATTAACCAAAACATGAGATTGGTGTTCTCTGAAGGGACCATTGGTCGAGAAGCAACCTTTGATCACTGTATACGACAGCGTCGACGTCAGGGGCAGCATCTTCACAGTACACTGCGATCATAAACCTTGCGCGGTGTGGCAGGGTGGCAGTGTGACATGATCATCCGCAATCCTTATACAGCACGACGTTTGAGGTTTAATTCTGGCGTCATAGAGTGATGGGGGAAAAGGTAATGACTCTGTCTGGAGATCAATTATTGCACCGTTGTTCATCAAATTATCCATTTCAAGAATTACGTCGCGGGCGCATGTTAGGAAGAACTACAGACGCCGCAGGGTACGTTGTGTTGTTCATGGGGACACGTGAAGTGCACGTTCCACTTGGCGTCACGAGGTGGCCTCCTGCTGTGCGTATCTGCGGACCGTCCCATCTCGCCATAACTTTCTTCAGCTTCGACGCAAATGGCCCGCTCATTACTGAGTAGTCGGCTCCCGTGTCTATGAGAGCGACTACATCAAAGCCGTCGATGGACAGCTGAACGTTGGATGCCGCTTTCCTCGAGTTCCGGGTGTGTCGTGGCGTAGTATCTCTGCTTGTACGTGTTATGCTCTGGTATGCGTCGCCGTCTTCGTCCTATTCTCAGCGGCAGGTTCGGTCGTGTCGGGTACGTGTCGGGCTGTTTTGCTCTCGTCGTGTTTGGCAGTAAGGTCACGGTTATGTCGGCTCGTCTGCCTGAGGGCATCTTGTGAATCACGGTTTTCAGAGAGTCGCTGCGTCGTTGAAGGGTTTTCATTTTTCCGTGGTCCTGTGGTCCTGCAACTTTACCTCCAGAAGTTGCTGTTTTTAGCTTCCCCCGCGTGGGCTGGGGGACCTTTCACGTGAGAACTCAGCATGCTGCGGCGGTTTGGCGACTGGTACGGGTAAGGCGATGGTGAACGGTTGCATCAGACTGGTCCTCTGTTGGTGTTAGACAGGCAGTCTTCGATCTCAGTAGGGCGCTGACCGGGTAGGGGGCGCGCTGCGTCGACGGAGAAGCCTCGCAAACCGAGCCTCTTTTAGGGGCAGCGACGGTAGATGAGGTCGGCTTCTCCGCAATGGTAGAACAGCGGTCGATTATCGGGCGTTCGCCACACCTCGGTCTTCTTTGGGGCGGGGGGTTGCATTGCAGGTGGTCGGGACGGGTACAGGGGGTGACGTTACGGAGTTTCGTGACATTAGGATGCTGTTGGGCAAAGTCGGCGAACAGCAGCCGCGTAGGACATGGCTTGCAGCGCACAGCGTGCTTCTGACGTCGATCAAGCTCCCAGCGCTTTCTTCACTTGCTCACTAATAGCATCGGTAAGATAAGCGACTTGCAGCTTCGGCGGTGTGGGGAGAAGTTTCTGCAGCTCCTCCCTGACTATTGCGAGGATAGTCTCATGCAAGCTGTCGGCCAGAATCGGCATGCTCTCGACGTAGTTCGCATGGCCGTTCCAACAAAGTTGCGGTCATACTGCTGAGAACACATTTCGAGAGCCTTCTCAATTGTTGTGGCTTCGGTCCCAAATTCGGCGAAAGTTTTTGGGGGGCTGCGGAGAAGTCCAGCAAACAATTCCCCCTTCTCACCGCGCGTTAAGAAGCGTAACTTCTTTTCTTTCGCCATGCATGGATCAGCACGCCTGAAGAGCCTCTTCATCTATTTGACGAACACAACAACACTTTTGTTAGGGTGTGTTGTCCGCGCCTGTAGCAAGACTTTGGCCCACTCTTTTCGCACAAACATTGTGAACGTCGTTAAATATTGCCATCCGGATATCGTTCGAAGACTCTAGGGAGCTCTCAAAATTTCCGAACCAGATCCGTGCTGAGTCCTCAAGCTAGACGAACACTTGCCTCAGTGTCTCCGCGTCGTCCCATCGATTGAGCAGCCTTACCCGTTAGACTTGCTCCAACCAATTTTCAGGGTCCTTTGAAGGTGACCCATGAAATGATGGGGGCTCCATTGGTTGCTGAATCACGAGGGAAGGACTGGTAGCGACGGTCACAGTTCCTGTGTTGATCATAGTGGTGGTCACGACGTCTTCTTTCTTCACTTTATCCGGAAGCAGTCTATACTTCGGCTGAAGACCTTGTCTTCGGCGTCTGGCGCGAGTGGGACTTGCTTGTGGGCTTGACGAGGGCGTAGGGTTGATATACCTAGCACCTCCACCAGATGTCACAAGGTCAGAGACGACGCAATTGTCCTCGAAGAAAACACGTTTATTGGAGTGAACTCGGGATCCCCTAACAACTCAAAGCATAGAGAAGCGGCGAAGCAGCAGTCAACAAAGTGACGTACGCATGCGAGCTATGGCGAGTCGAACACCCCAGCTGCTGCTTTGCAGGCTTTTTATCTTTCGGCGCGCAGGGTTGTCGAACCGTCGATTCACATGTAGACCATTGTAGATCCAAGAAGACAATTCTGGGCTGTTCACGTTACATCACAAGGATCTGCCTATTAGAACAGATAACACATGCGGCACAGAAACATACAGTGGAACACGCCCTTCCCTCTGCACAGAGATAACACCGGCGCAGCCGGGCGGTAAAAGCAAAACACAAATAAGCACAATGCATGGTTCGCGGCAATATTTTGGAGGTATGATCGTGAAGCATGCGTTGATTTAAGAAAGAATTCATATTTTTTCATTTTTTTTAAATGACCAGCTTCTGGTATTTTACGTTCGTAATACTTTCTTTCGGCAGTCTACAGTTGCGGGGAAATGTCGTTAGCTAGTTTTTTATACCGAGCAAGCAACCTAATGTTAAAAGGATATTCTTTTTGTTTTTTTATAAAGATTATCTCGCCTGCGCATGGCCAATATTAGTGTATCGGTCATCCAGAGATTATGTGCAAATGAAACTTGCTTTTTAGATTTTTGGGTACAGGAGGTAGAAAGCAGGCATGATGAAATCATCAGTAAAAGCTGGGAATGGGCTTTCTGCGTGTCATCTGTGTGCATAACGTCAGACCAATCAACATTTGCGATAGCTTCAACGAACTTTTCTTTGTCCAAAATACTTTTGACAGAAGCCAATGAAGGTTGGGGCTGAGTACTGTTAAATTTGATAAAAATAGGGCAGTGATCAGTAATATTGATGTCAAAAACACGAGCTAGAGGAGGAGTAAGTACATTAGACAGGGCGTGATGAATAGGGGAACTACCGCCGGTGCAGGAACGACAATTTGGAATATTATTAGGACACTCAAATCCGAAGCTGTGAATTGTGTTTGTATAGATAATACATCCGGGAAATGTGTTATCAAGTCAATTTATAATAATGTCGCTCAGGATAATCACATTTTTGTTTACCAGGCACACACTGTTCAATTAATTTTGAAGAGCTAAGCAAAATTCAGGAATCGATGTTTATAGGGAACGATAACTGCAGCCACAAATAAAAGATTTGCCGTCGATATTTACAAAAGAAGGATCGAATTCAATAAAGAGAGATTCACAGTAGGTCACCGAGATGTGTAAATCATACCTTCGCCTATATACTATATTAGAAGACAAACAAAGCTACACCATCGTGGTTACTTGTTTGCCTTTTACAATATCCGGGTGAATATGAGGGAAAGTTGTACAGGTCCTTATCGTCGTCCGATAGCCAAGATCCAGTAATTGCGGTGATAAAAAGTGGTTATCAAAGGATGAAAGTAGATCATAAATTTGATCAAAATGTTTTCGCAGAACTTTTGCGATAGATTGTATAATAAATTGAGAGTGGCTAGAAAGAAACACTCTTAATTGATTAGCCAAATGGATGGGGATGATGATTGTCTACATAGGTTACGTCTGGTGCTGTCACTTTAGGAAATTTTTGACAGGTGGGATTATTTGCGGATGCGGAGCTTTTTACTGTCAGTTGTTTTTCTCCTCTTTATCTGGCAGTTGTCCGTTAATAAAAACATCCGTTTTTTTTTGTTTAGAGTTAGTGCCTTTGAGAACAATGTCTTGTAACCTGGGGTGTAGTGATTGTTAATGCAGACCAGCGTATGTGGAGAGGCCACAACTCCAATATCCTTGAGATGAAATTTTGCCTGACGTGCTTGGCTAATGAACTTGGTTTTCGTGGCTCCGGAACAAAAACTAGCAATGCTATTTTTATGATTTTCCGATCACGTCGAGACCCGATGTACAACGCCAATGTCAAGGGTTCTAGAGGCCACTCAATCTCTTAATCAATGAGTTGCATGATTGCCATGCAATCTTCGCCCTGAGTGCACGGATCACCTATTATTTGCATCTTGTTCATCCTCGAGTACAGTTAGAGGTCAACTACCTTTTCAATCAGAGCCGAGTTTCTGACTTCGATGCCTTGTTGGCGACCAATGAAATGTTCTCACTGCGCACATCTTGAACAAGCGAGTTCATATGCTCAAGGTTTGATACAACTCATCGACTTGCTTTTGAGCTCGGGGATATCAATACCGGACGTTAGCATTTTAGCAAGAACCTGCCGATAACATCTTCAGCCGTTCGCTCAGTTTTAGCATCTAGTCTTTGTAAAATATCAGCAACCATCTTTGCAAGCTCCACGTTTGCGGGCATAGCGCAACGGTAACGAGAACAACAATGAAAATGGGAGCAATGACAGCAAAAAAAAAGACAAGAAAAGCAAGGTTCTCTGGCAATCAGACACTAACCTGCGCAGACAGAGAACATTCAGGCGACTGTTGCGAGTGCTCTCAGTGCAAGCGCGACACCTGATGCTGGCTTGTTAGTAGCTGTCGTCGCTGAAGGCAGTGCCTCCAAGTGGTGGCTGGTGATGATAGAGCAACAGGAACCGGGAATCGTTGATCAGCCTGGTCGAAGCTCACACGTGCCAACGATAAAGGCCTGTGGAAGGCCGCTAATGATCGCACGGTAATAGGGAAGGCTCCTGTAGAAACAGCGGCCGGCAAAGAGGCTGCACAGACAGAGAAGAAAATTCAGGCGACTGTTTCGAGTGGTGTCACTGCTGCCAATAGCTTGATCTTTATAACAAGATTTTGAATACAACACATTTGTGAATTGTTTCTTTCATCTCCATGATACCGCTTTACTCAATACTTTGTTTCAGAACACAGGAAAGGTAAATAAAATCCCCTTACACTGTTTTTTCAGTCAGATTGTTTCGAATACGTAACATTTCTTGTTCGTATGTCTTTCGTTCATCTCAATGCTACTGCTTCACTCACTGATGTGTTTCGATTATTAATAATCTAAAAACTAAGTTTTGTACTCTGATTTTTTTTCTCAGCTTTTTTTTAATACAAACCAATTGTTTTAATTATGTCATCTTGATGGAACAGCGTTATTTATTGCTGTGTTGGAAATACTGGTGATACGTTACAAGTTTCGTCAGTTTTGCTTTTTCTACCAGATGTTTTTGAATACAATAAAATTAAGGCTCTTGGTACTTTCATGTCGATGCTACTCCTTTTCTTATTTCTTTGTTTTTAAACACTGGTATTGTAAATATTCTCTTACATTGTTTCTTCCTACAAATATTTTGAACACATAACACTTGTTCATTCTTCTCTCTCATCTCAACGTTACTGCTTCACACTTATGTTTTCAATTGCTATGGTTTTAAAAGCTAAGTTTTATACCTTTTGTTTGTTTGGGAACAGTGGTACGACAGATCAGGTCTCTTACACTGTCGTGTCATCAAGTGCTTTTTATACTTACAGTACACCTGTCCTTCTGGTTCCTTTTATTTCGATGGTTCACCTTCACTTATTTGTGTGTTAGGAGTACCGGAGCGCAAGAACTGCACTTTAAAATCTTTGTTTGTCTATGTAACCGTTTATATAACAAGGCAATCGTGTGCATTTTTTATTCGCAATACAACCACTTTACTCCTTGCTGGGTTTCCGAATACTGCTGATATATTACCAAGTTTCTTGGTTTTGTTTGCTTCTCCTGATGGTTTAAAATACAACACGATTGTGGCTCTTGTACCTTTCATGTTGATACTACAACATACTCGTTTTTTGTTCTGGAATATTTTTTAAGATAAATCAAGTAAGTTACCAGTTTGTTCATAAAAAGTAGTTGAAAACATAAATATTGTGGTTCTTGTCTATTTCATCTTCATTGTGCTACTTTACTGATTTCTTTTTTGGCCTAGGGGGGCACAGCCAATTTAAACGCGCCTGTATCACTGTTTTCAAATTCAGTCGTTTTGGAATACCAAACCATTGTGGTGCTTGCTGCTTTCACCTCGATACTGCAGCTCCACTCAATGAGGTGTTTCGAATACCGGAGATCAAAATCTGTTTCGTACTATTCGTTTATGAAACACATTTGAATACAAGGCATTTCTATATATCATTTCATCTTGATTCAACTGCTTTACCTATTGCCGTGTTTGGGAATGCTCGTTAATTGTTAACAAGTTTCCACAATTTTGTTTAATCTATAAAACATTTCTTTGAATACACCACATTTTTTACTTTTTCTCCTTTTACCGCAAAGCTACTCCTTTACATATTTCTATGTTTGGGAAATTTGCTATTGTGAATAGAGTCCCTTACATTTTGTTGTTAAAAGTTTTCAGTTCATAAAACTTGTTCGTTCTTCTCTCTTTCATCTCAACGCGAGAGCTTCAGTCACTGATGCGTTTCGATTACTTAATATCTAAAAACGAAGTTTTTTACTCTGTTTGTTCATGCAAGTGTTTTTGAATATAAAAAAATTGTGTAATTCATTTCATCTTTATGCAACTGCGTGTTTATTGCTATGTTTGGAATACCAGTGATAGTTAACAAGATTGATCGTTTTTGATTGTTTAGGGCTGTTAATCCTTGCATCTCGATGCTTCTTATTTATTCATTCATTTGTTTGGGAACAGTGGTAATACAAAGCCGGTCTCTTACACTGTTCTTTCATTCAGAGATTTTTGTACACACTTTACACATGTCATTCCGGTTTCTTTCATATCATTTCTACTTCTTTCCTTAGTGATATTTCGGGAGTACCGGTGCAAAATAACTATGTTTTATAGTCTTTGTTTGCCCATGCAACCGTTTTTATAACAAGGCAATTTTGTGTATCAATATTTCTTATTGAAACCACTTCACTACTTGCTGTGTTAGGGAATAATGGTGGTTTGTTAAACCAGTTTTCTTAGTTTTGTTTGCTCCACCTGATGTTTTTGAATACAACACAACTGTGGCTCTTGTTCCTTTTATACTTATGCTACTTCTTTACTCGTATTTTTTTTCTGGAGTGTGTTTAAGATAAATCGGGTCACTGACACTGTTCTTAAATAAGTTTTGAATACGTAAATCTTGGCTCCCCTTTCATATCATCTTGATGGTAATATATTACTCAATTGTTTTTTGGGGGGGAAAACTGGAAAGTTAAAAGGTGCCTGTTCCACTTCTTTTCAATGCAGACGTTTTTTTAATACGAAATCATTATTGTCCTTGTTTCTTTCATCTCGGATACTACTCCTCCACCCATTCATTTGTTTCGAATACCGGGTACCTAAAAGTTTTTAAAACAATTTTTATGAAACCGATTTGAATACAAGGCAATTGTTTTTGGTATTTCGGCTCAATACAATAGAGTTACGCATTGCTGTGTTGGAATACTGGTGTTAGGTTAACAAGATTCGTTTGTTTTGTTTGTTCTACAGGATTTTTTTAGTACAAAACAATTATGTCTCTTGTTCCTTTTATCTCAAGGCTATTCCTTCATTTATTTGTTTGTTTGAGAAAAGTGAGAAGAAAAGTCAGATTTGTTACACAGTTTTCTGATCCAGAAATTCTTATACATACGGAACACCTGTCCTTTTAATTCCTTTAACCTGGATGATACTTTTTCACTCTGATTTTTGTGGAGTACCAGAGCACCAGACCTACGTTTTATGCTTTTTATTCGTCTATGCAACCGTTTATTACAAGAGAAATGTGTGTAGCCTAAATTCTCAATGCAACTGCTTTACAGCTTGGTGATGTTTCGGAATCATGGTGATAAGTTAACAAATTTCTTCAATGTCGTTTCCTCCACCCTATGTTTTTGGATAAATACAATTGTGGCTATTGTTCCTTTCATATTGATACTACTCGACACTTTTTTTTGTTCTGGAATGTTGAAAAATAAATCATTCTGTTACACTTTGTTCATAGAATTTTAAATACATAACACTTGTGGTTCTGGTCCGTTTCATCTCGATGGTCCACCGTACTCATTCCTTTTTTTGGGAACACTGGAAAGTTCAAAACCGCCTCCTCCACTGTTTTCCAATGCAGACGTTTTTAATACAAAACCATGGTGGTGTCTTGTTTTATCTCAATTCTACTGCTTCACTCATTGATGTCTTTCAAATAACACAGAGCAAATAGTTAGTTTCACAGTATTTGTTTATCAATCCTTTTAAATACAAGGCATTTCTGCGGATCATTTTACCTCGATGCAACTGTCTTGCCCATTTCCGTTTTTGAGAATTGTGTTGAATTTATTAACAAGTTTCAACGGTTTCGCTTAATCGAACAAACTTAATTTTGAATACAACTCATTTGTGAGTCTCGTTCCATTCATCTTCAAGGCACTGTTTTACTCAATATTTGTTTGAGAACACTGGAAAGTAAATAAAATCTCTTACATTGTTTTTTCATCCAGATTGCTTTGAACACAAAGTCACTTCTCCTTTGTTCCTCTTCCATTCATCTCAATGCTACTGCTTCACTCATTGGTGTGTTTCGATTACTAAAGATCTAAAAACGAGGTTTCATACGGTGTTTACTTATCCAACTTTTTTGAATACAAAGCAGTGTTGTTAATTATGTTGTTTTGCTGCAAACCATTTTTTTTCTTTGTCGGGAATACGGCTGAGAAGTTAGCACATGTCGTCGGTTTTGTTTGATCAACAATGTATAGTTGCAGGAACAGGGGAAATGCCTATTCACAATAAGTAAACGAAATATTGTCTATTTGCAGAGAATTAGCAAGGCAAAATCAGACAGGAAGTTTGGTCTTTCTGCCCATGCACACGCTAGTCCACCCGAGCGTCTTCTTCTTCCTCGATGGATAGCTAGGCTTCCGCACAACCATGGCAAATACCCAATTTGGGGGATTTCGCATTTTGCAAGTCGAATGACTGGCCAACTCATTTCTCGGTAAGCTCATTTTCCTAATAACCACCGCGCGGCATAGCTTCCCGCGGGATGAGCACCGACTCGGTGCTGTGCGGCTACAATGTGGAAGGTGAATCAGGGGAGTGGTACGGTTTTCGGCGGGCGACATTGACGATGTCACTCTGAGGTTCAGAGCTGGGAGGAACGACGGGGACGATTTCATACGTCACGTTCGTAACTTCACGAAGTACTTTGTAAGGACCAGCATAGCGGGAAAGCAGCTTCTCAGAAAGTCCCACACGGTGAGTCGGAGAGCATAGTAAGATGAGGGACGCCGCCGAAAAGTGCACGACGCGGTGATGTTCGTCATAGCGGTTCTTCCGGCTGATTTGCGAAACGACGAGGTAAGAACGGGCAAGGTGACTTGCTTCATCGGCTTTTGCGATATCTTCGTGGGCATATTTGGTGAACGGGTGTGTGGCGGGAGTCAGAATGATATCAAGCGGCATGGCCGGTTTCCTCCCACATAGAAGGTAAAATGGGGAGAAGCCTGCAGTGTCATGGCGGGAGAAATTATACGCGAAAGTGACGAAAGACAGTGCAATGTCCCAGTCGCTGTTGTCACTAGACAGGTACATGGCGAGCATGTCCGTAAGGGTTCTATTAAAACGCTCAGTAAAGCCATTTGTTTGTGGTTGATAAGCTGTAGTCACCTTGTTGCGAATCGGACATGCGCGAAGTATGTCCGCAATGACTTGGAAGAGGAAATTTCGACCACAGTGTTTCACAAGCTGCCAAGGAGCGCCGTGGTTCAGTATGACATTATAAAGGAGAAAATCAGCCACGTGGGTTGCACAGCTCGTGCGTAGTGCCCGGGTGATAGCAAAGCGGGTAGCGTACTCGGTAGCGACAGCAATTCATTTGTTTCTGAATGTAGATAAAGGGAAGCGCCCAAGCAAATCTACTCTGTTCCTTAAAAATGGTTCTGTGGGAATTTCAAGGGGCTGCAGCTTGCCTGCTTGTTGCTTGGAGGGTAGCTTACGGTGTTGGCACAGGTCACATTCACGCACGTAGCGCTGCACTGAGCGGTAGAGTCCTGGACAGAAAAAACGATGTCG
Organism: Haemaphysalis longicornis; assembly: GCA_013339765.2. Taxonomy (NCBI): domain Eukaryota; kingdom Metazoa; phylum Arthropoda; class Arachnida; order Ixodida; family Ixodidae; genus Haemaphysalis; species Haemaphysalis longicornis. The sequence continues at coordinate 1,304,779 of JABSTR010001246.1, forward strand.
CACGCAGTCGTAGGTACGGGTCACTCCCAGATGGCCAGCCATGGGTGCGTCATAAAGTGGTGGGAAGACGTTTGCGCTCAGTTATAGTGTAATTGTGCACCCAGGGTGAAAGGAGGTGGCTAACGTTCGCGAACGCCCGATCAGCACTCCACCAAAATATTTTTGGATACAACACAATTAGGGCTGTAAAAGCGTGTCCTACAGTGTTTTTTATACAGAAGATTTTGAGTACATAACACTTGTTCGTTCTCTCTTTCATCGCAATGCTACTGCTTCACTCAATGAAGTCTTTCGATTTCTAAAGATCTAAAAACTTAGTGTGATACCTTTTTCTTCATCCAATAGCTTTTAAATATAGGGCAATTGTTTTCTCGTCATTTAATCTTGATGCAACAGCTTTACTCTTTGCTGCGTTGGGAATTGTGGTGTCAGTTGAACAAGTATTGTTGGTTTTTTTTTCTCATACCAGATGTTTTTGATTACAACACGATTATAACTCTTGTTCCTTTCGTCTCAATACTGCTCCTTTACTCAATTATTTGTTTGTAAACGGTGTTAACAAAAATGAGGTCTCCTACACTGTTCTCGCATCCAGAGATTTTATACATGCCTGAGACCTGCACTTCTGGTTTCCTTCATCTCGATGTTACATCTTCACTTATTGATGTGTTGGAAGTACCGGAGTGCCAGAACAGGGTTTTGTACTCTTTTTTTGTTGATGCAACCACTTCATTATTAGGTAATTCTGTGTATCGTTATTCTCAATGCAACCACTTTACAATTTGCTGTATTTGGGAATACTGGTGATATGTTAACAAGTTTTCTTTGTTTTGTTTGTTCCACCTCTTTTTTAAAATACAACACAATTGTTGCTCTTCTTTCTTTCATATTGATGCTACTTCTTTACTCAATTTTTTGTTCTGGAATGTTTTGAAGATGAATTAAGCCTGTTACACCGTTTGTGGGTACAGAATGGTGGAAATACATAAATATTTTGGTTCTTGTCCGTTTCATCTCGATTGTGCTACCTAACTAATTTCTTTTTTGGGGGAAAACACTGCATATTAGAAAGGCGCTTGTTTCACTGTTTTCAAATGCAGACATTTTTTTAATACGAAATCATTTTTGTTCTTGTTTCTTTCATCTGGATACTACTCCTCCACTCATTGGTTTGTTTCGAATACCGCATACCTAAAAGTGTTTCATACTATTTTATACTAAAAGTGTGTCATACATAAATTTTTAATACATAAATCTTGGGTTTTTTTTCGTTTATTCTCGATGGTGACACATTACTCGTTTCTTTTTTGGGGGGAACACTGGAAAGTAAAAAGGGACTGTTCTACTGGTTTTCAATGCAGACGTTTTTGAATACGAAGAGATTGTGTTTTTTGTTTCTTTTATCTCGATACTACTCCACCAACCATTCATTTGTTTCAATTTCCGGGTACCTAAATGTGTTTCATACCAATTTTATGAAACCGATTTGAATTCTAGGCAATTGTTTTTAGTATTTCAGCTAGGTACAATAGCATTACGCATTGCTGTGTTAGAATACTGGTGTTAGATTAACAAAATTCGTCTGTTTTGTTTGTTCTACAGTATTTTTTAATACAAAACAAGTATGTCGCTTGTTCCGTTTATCTCAAGGCTATTCCTTTTTTTATTTCTTTGTTGAGAACAGTGATAAGAAAAATCAGATTCGTTACACTGTTCTTTAATCCAGAAATTCTTATACATACGTAACACCTGTCCTAATTCCTTTAACCTCGATGTTACTTTTTCACTTTGATGTGTTTAGAGAACCAGAGCGCCAGGACCTACTTTTTTGCTTTTTGTTAGTCTATGCAACCGTTTTAATACAAGAGAAATGTGTGTATTATAAATTCTCAATGCAACTGCTTTACAGCTTGGTGTGTTTCGGAATCATGGTAATAAGTCTACAAATTTCTTCAATTTTGTTTCCTCCACCTTATGTTTTTGGATACAATACAGTTGTGGCTATTGTTCCTTTCATATTGATACTTCTCGACACTTCTTTTTTTGTTCTGGAATGTTGTAAAATAAATCATTCTGTTACACATTGTTCAGAGAATTTTAAATACATAACACTTGTGGTTCTGGTGCGTTTCAACTCGATGGTCCACCGTACTCATTTCTTTTTTTTGGGAACACTGGAAAGTTAAAAACCGCCCCCTCCACTGTTTTTCAATGCAGACGTTTTTTTCATACAAAACCATTGTGGTGTCTTGTTTTATCTCAATAGTACAGCTTCACTCATTGATGTCTTTCAAATACAAGAGAGCAAATAGTAAGTTTCACACTATTTGTTTATCAATCCCTTTTGAATACAAGGCATTTCTGTGGAACATTTTACCTCGATGCAACCGCCTTGTCCATTTCTGTTTTTGTGAATTGTATTGAATTGTTAACAAGTTTCAACGGTTTCGCTTAATCGAACAAACATGATTTTCAATACAACTCATTTATGAGTCTCGTTCCATTCATCTCCAAGGCACTGCTTTACACAATACTTTGTTTGAGAACACTGGAAAGGTAAATAAAACTTCTTACATTGTTTATTCAACCAGATTGCTTTGAATACAAAGTCACTTCTCCTTTGTTCCTCTTCCAATCATCTCAATGCTACTGCTTCACTCATTGATGTGTTTCGATTACTAAAGATCTAAAAACGAGGTTTATCCAACATTTTTGAACACAAAGCAATGTTGTTAATTATGTTGTTTTGCTGCAAACCATTTTTTTTCTTTGTCGGGAATACGGCTGAGAAGTTAGCACATGTCGTCGGTTTTGTTTGATCAACATTATATAGTTGCGGAACAGGGAAAATGCCTATTGAGATTAGGTAAACGAAATATTCTCGATTGGCAGATAATTAGCAAGGCAAATTCAGACAGGAAGTTAGGTCTTTCTGCCCATGCACACGCTAGTCTACCCGAGCGTCTTCTTCTTCCTCGATGGATAGCTACGCTTCCGCACAACCATGGCAAATGCCACTTTGGGGGATTTCGCCTCTTGCAAGTCGAAAGACTGGCGAACTCATTTCTCGGTCAGCTCATTTCTCTAATAACCACCGCGCGGCATAGCTTCCCGCTTGATGATCCCCGACTCGGTTCTGTGCAACTACAATGTGGAAGGTGAATCAGGGGAGTGGTACGATTTTGGAGGTATGATCGTGAAGCATGCGTTGATTTAAGAAAGAATTCATATTTTTTCATTTTTTTTTAATGACCAGCTTCTGGTATTTTACGTTCGTAATACTTTCTTTCGGCAGTCTACAGTTCCGGGGAAATGTCGTTAGCTAGTTTTTTATACCGAGCAAGCAACCTAATGTTAAAAGGATATTCTTTTTGTTTTTTTATAAAGATTATCTCGCCTGCGCATGGCCAATATTAGTGTATCAGTCATCCAGAGATTATGTGCAAATGAAACTTGCTTTTTAGATTTTTGGGTACAGGAGGTAGAAAGCAGGCATGATGAAATCATCAGTAAAAGCTGGGAATGGGCTTCTGCGTGTCATCTGTGTGCATAACGTCAGACCAATCAACATTTGCGATAGCTTCAACGAACTTTTCTTTGTCCAAGATACTTTTGACAGAAGCCAATGAAGGTTGGGGCTGAGTACTGTTAAATTTGATAAAAATAGGGCAGTGATCAGTAATATCGATGTCAAAAACACGAGCTAGAGGAGGAGTAAGTACATTAGACAGGGCGTGATGAATAGGGGAAACTACCGCCGGTGCAGGAACGACAATTTGGAATATTATTAGGACACTCAAATTTGAAGCTGTGAATTGTGTTTGTATAGATAATACATCGGGAAATGTGTTATCAAGTCAATTTATAACAATGTCGCTCAGGATAATCACATTTTTGTTTACCAGGCACACACTGTTCAATATTTTGAAGAGCTAAGCAAAATTCAGGAATCGATGTTTATAGGGAACGATAACTGCAGCCACAAATAAAGATTTGCCGTCGATATTTACAAAGAAGGATCGAATTCAATAAAGAGAGATTCACAGTAGGTCACCGAGATGTGTAAATCATACCTTCGCCTATATACTATATTAGAAGACAAACAAAGCTACACCATCGTGGTTACTTGTTTGCCTTTTACAATATCCGGGTGAATATGAGGAAAGTTGTACAGGTCCTTATCGTCGTCGATAGCCAAGATCCGTAATTGCGGTGATAAAAAGTGGTTATCAAAGGATGAAAGTAGATCATAAATTTGATCAAAATGTTTTCGCAGAACTTTTGCGATAGATTGTATAATAAATTGAGAGTGGCTAGAAAGAAACACTCTTAATTGATTAGCCAAATGGATGGGGATGATGATTGTCTACATAGGTTACGTCTGGTGCTGTCACTTTAGGCAATTTTTGACAGGTGGGATTATTTGCGGATGCGGAGCTTTTTACTGTCAGTTGTTTTGCTCCTCTTGATCTGGCAGTTGTCCGTTAATAAAAACATCCGTTTTTTTTGTTTAGAGTTAGTGCCTTTGAGAACAAGGTCTTGTAACCTGGGGTGTAGTGATTGTTAATGCAGACCAGCGTATGTGGAGAGGCCACAACTCCAATATCCTTGAGATGAAATTTTGCCTGGCGTGCTTGGCTAATGAACTTGGTTTTCGTGGCTCCGGAACAAAAACTAGCAATGTTATTTTTATGATTTTCCGATCACATCGAGACCCGATGTACAACGCCAATGTCAAGGGTTCTAGAGGCCACTCAATCTCTTAATCAATGAGTTGCATGATTGCCATGCAATCTTCGCCCTGAGTGCACGGATCACCTATTATTTGCATCTTGTTCATCCTCGAGTACAGTTAGAGGTCAACTACCTTTTCAATCAGAGCCGAGTTTCTGACTTCGATGCCTTGTTGGCGACCAATGAAATGTTCTCACTGCGCACATCTTGAACAAGCGAGTTCATATGCTCAAGGTTTAATACAACTCATCGACTTGCTTTTGAGCTCGGGGATATCAATACCAGACGTTAGCATTTTAGCAAGAACCTGCCGATAACATCTTCCGCCGTTCGCTCAGTTTTAGTATCTAGTCTTTGTAAAATATCAGCAACCATCTTTGCAAGCTCCACGTTTGCGGGCATAGCGCAACGGTAACGACAACAACAATGAAAATGGGAGCAATGACAGCAAAAAAAAGACAAGAAAAGCAAGGCAATCAGACACTAACCTGCGCAGACAGAGAACATTCAGGCGACTGTTGCGAGTGCTCTCAGTGCAAGCGCGACACCTGATGCTGGCTTGTTAGTAGCTGTCGTCGCTGAAGGCAGTGCCTCCAAGTGGTGGCTGGTGATGATAGAGCAACAGGAACCGGGAATCGTTGATCAGCCTGGTCGAAGCTCACACGTGCCAACGATAAAGGCCTGTGGAAGGCCGCTAATGATCGCACGGTAATAGGGAAGGCTCCTGTAGAAACAGCGGCCGGCAAAGAGGCTGCACAGACAAAGAAGAAAATTCAGGCGACTGTTTCGAGTGGTGTCACTGCTGCCAATTGCTTGATCTTTATAACAAGATTTTGAATACAACACATTTGTGAATTGTTTCTTTCATCTCCATGATACCGCTTTACTCAATACTTGTTTCAGAACACAGGAAAGGTAAATAAAATCCCCTTACACTGTTTTTTCAGTCAGATTGTTTCGAATACGTAACATTTCTTGTTCGTATGTCTTTCGTTCATCTCAATGCTACTGCTTCACTCACTGATGTGTTTCGATTATTAATAATCTAAAAACTAAGTTTTGTACTCTGATTCTTTTTCTCAGCTTTTTTTGAATACAAAGCAATTGTTTTAATTATGTCATCTTGATGGAACAGCGTTATTTATTGCTGTGTTGGAAATACTGGTGATACGTTACAAGTTTCGTCAGTTTTGCTTTTTCTACCAGATGTTTTTGAATACAACAAAATTAAGGCTCTTGGTACTTTCATGTCGATGCTACTCCTTTTCTTATTTCTTTGTTTTTAAACACTGGTATTGTAAATATTCTCTTACATTGTTTCTTCCTACAAATATTTTGAACACATAACACTTGTTCATTCTTCTCTCTCATCTCAACGTTACTGCTTCACACTTGTTTTCAATTGCTATGGTTTTAAAAGCTAAGTTTTATACCTTTTGTTTGTTTGGGAACAGTGGTAAGACAGATCAGGTCTCTTACACTGTCGTGTCATCAAGTGCTTTTTATACTTACAGTACACCTGTCCTTCTGGTTCCTTTTATTTCGATGGTACACCTTCAATTATTTGTGTATTAGGAGTACTGGAGCGCAAGAACTGCACTTTAAAATCTTTGTTTATCTATGTAACCGTTTATATAACAAGGCAATCGTGTGCATTTTTTATTCGCAATACAACCACTTTACTCCTTGCTGGGTTTCCGAATACTGCTGATATATTACCAAGTTTCTTGGTTTTGTTTGCTTCTCCTGATGGTTTAAAATACAACACGATTGTGGCTCTTGTACCTTTCATGTTGATACTACAAAATACTCGTTTTTTGTTCTGGAATATTTTTTAAGATAAATCAAGTAAGTTGCCAGTTTGTTCATAAAAAGTAGTTGAAAACATAAATATTGTGGTTCTTGTCTATTTCATCTTCATTGTGCTACTTTACTGATTTCTTTTTTGGCCTAGGGGGGCACAACCAATTTAAACGCGCCTGTATCACTGTTTTCAAATTCAGTCGTTTTGGAATGCCAAACCATTGTGGTGCTTGCTGCTTTCACCTCGATACTGCAGCTCCACTCAATGAGGTGTTTCGAATACCGGAGACCAAAATCTGTTTCGTACTATTCGTTTATGAAACACATTTGAATACAAGGCATTTCTATATGTCATTTCATCTTGATTCAACTGCTTTACCTATTGCCGTGTTTGGGAATGCTCGTTAATTGTTAACAAGTTTCCACAATTTTGTTTGATCTATAAAACATTTCTTTGAATACACCACATGTTTTACTTTTTCTCCTTTTACCGCAAAGCTACTCCTTTACATATTTCTATGTTTGGGAAATTTGCTATTGTGAATAGAGTCCCTTACATTTTGTTGTTAAAAGTTTTCAGTTCATAAAACTTGTTCGTTCTTCTCTCTTTCATCTCAACGCGAGAGCTTCAGTCACTGATGCGTTTCGATTACTTAATATCTAAAAACGAAGTTTTTTACTCTGTTTGTTCATGCAAGTGTTTTTGAATATAAAAAAATTGTGTAATTCATTTCATCTTTATGCAACTGCGTGTTTATTGCTATGTTTGGAATACCAGTGATAGTTAACAAGATTGATCGTTTTTGATTGTTTAGGGCTGTTAATTCTTGCATCTCGATGCTTCTTATTTAATCATTCATTTGTTTGGGAACAGTGGTAATACAAAGCCGGTCTCTTACACTGTTCTTTCATTCAGAGATTTTTGTACACACTTTACACGTGTCATTCCGGTTTCTTTCATACCATTTCTACTTCTTTCCTTAGTGATATTTCGGGAGTACCGGTGCAAAATAACTATGTTTTATAGTCTTTGTTTGCCCATGCAACCGTTTTTATAACAAGGCAATTTTGTGTATCAATATTTCTTATTGAAACCACTTCACTACTTGCTGTGTTAGGGAATAATGGTGGTTTGTTAAACCAGTTTTCTTAGTTTTGTTTGCTCCACCTGATGTTTTTGAATACAACACAACTGTGGCTCTTGTTCCTTTTATACTTATGCTACTTCTTTACTCGTATTTTTTTCTGGAGTGTGTTTAAGATAAATCGGGTCACTGACACTGTTCTCAAATAAGTTTTGAATACGTAAATCTTGGCTCCCCTTTCATATCATCTTGATGGTAATTTATTACTCAATTGTTTTTTGGGGGGGAAAACTGGAAAGTTAAAAGGTGCCTGTTCCACTTCTTTTCAATGCAGACGTTTTTTTAATACGAAATTATTATTGTCCTTGTTTCTTTCATCTCGATACTACTCCTTCCACCCATTCATTTGTTTCGAATACCGGGTACCTAAAAGTTTTTAAAAACAATTTTATGAAACCGATTTGAATACAAGGCAATTGTTTTTGGTATTCGGCTCAATACAATAGAGTTACGCATTGCTGTGTTGGAATACTGGTGTTAGGTTAACAAGATTCGTTTGTTTTGTTTGTTCTACAGGATTTTTTTAGTACAAAACAATTATGTCTCTTGTTCCTTTTATCTCAAGGCTATTCCTTCATTTATTTGTTTGTTTGAGAAAAGTGAGAAGAAAAGTCAGATTTGTTACACAGTTTTCTGATCCAGAAATTCTTATACGTACGGAACATCTGTCCTTTTAATTCCTTTACCCTGGATGATACTTTTTCACTCTGATTTTTGTGGAGTACCAGAGCACCAGACCTACGTTTTATGCTTTTTGTTCGTCTATGCAACCGTTTATTACAAGAGAAATGTGTGTAGCCTAAATTCTCAATGCAACTGCTTTACAGCTTGGTGTGTTTCGAAATCATGGTAATAAGTTAACAAATTTCTTCAATTCGTTTTTCCTCCACCCTATGTTTTTGGATAAATACAATTGTGGCTATTGTTCCTTTCATATTGATACTACTCGACACTTCTTTTTTTTGTTCTGGAATGTTGAAAAATAAATCATTCTGTTACACTTTGTTCATAGAATTTTAAATACATAACACTTGTGGTTCTGGTCCGTTTCATCTCGATGGTCCACCGTACTCATTCCTTTTTTTTGGGAACACTGGAAAGTTCAAAACCGCCCTCCCTCCACTGTTTTCAATGCAGACGTTTTTTAATACAAAACCATGGTGGTGTCTTGTTTTATCTCAATTCTACTGCTTCACTCATTGATGTCTTTCAAATAACACGAGAGCAAATAGTTAGTTTCGCAGTAGTTTGTTTATCAATCCTTTTAAATACAAGGCATTTCTGCGGATCCATTTTACCTCGATGCAACCTGCCTTGTCCCATTTCGTTTTTGAGAATTGTATTGAATTTATTAACAAGTTTCAACGGTTTCGCTTAATCGAACGAACATTATTTTGCAATACAACTCATTTGTGAGTCTCGTTCCATTCATCTTCAAGGCACTGCTTTACTCAATATTTTGTTTGAGAACACTGGAAAGGTAAATAAACTCTCTTACATTGTTTTATTCATCCAGATTGCTTTGAATACAAAGTCACTTCTCCTTTGTTCCTCTTCCAATTCATCTCAATGCTACTGCTTCACTCATTGATGTGTTTCGATTACTAAAGATCTAAAAACGAGCTTTATCCAACATTTTTGAACACAAAGCAATGTTGTTAATTATGTTGTTTTGCTGCAAACCATTTTTTTTCTTTGTCGGGAATACGGCTGAGAAGTTAGCACATGTCGTCGGTTTTGTTTGATCAACATTATATAGTTGCGGAACAGGGAAAATGCCTATTGAGATTAGGTAAACGAAATATTCTCGATTGGCAGATAATTAGCAAGGCAAATTCAGACAGGAAGTTAGGTCTTTCTGCCCATGCACACGCTAGTCTACCCGAGCGTCTTCTTCTTCCTCGATGGATAGCTACGCTTCCGCACAACCATGGCAAATGCCACTTTGGGGGATTTCGCCTCTTGCAAGTCGAAAGACTGGCCAACTCATTTCTCGGTCAGCTCATTTCTCTAATAACCACCGCGCGGCATAGCTTCCCGCTTGATGATCCCCGACTCGGTTCTGTGCAACTACAATGTGGAAGGTGAATCAGGGGAGTGGTACGATTTTCGGCGGGCGACGTTGACGATGTCAAGGTTCAGAGCTGGGAGGAACGACGGGAACGATTTCATACGTCACGTTCGCCACGTGACGAAGTACTTTGTAAGGACCAGCATAGCGGGAAAGCAGCTTCTCAGAAAGTCCCACATGGCGAGTCGGACCGCATAGTAAGACGAGGGACGCTGGCGAAAAGTGCACGACGTGGTGATGTTCGTCATAGCTGTTCTTCTGGCTGTTTTGCGAAACGGCGAGGTGGGAACGGGCAAGGTGACTTGCTTCGTCGGCTCTTGCGATATCTTCGTGGGCATATTTGGTGAACGGGTGTGTGGCGGGAGGCAGAAGGATATTAAGCGGCACGGCCGGTTTCCTCCCGCACAGGAGGTAAAAAGGAGGGAAGCCTGCAGTGTCATGGCGGGAGAAATTATACGCGAAAGTTACGAAAGACAGTGCAATATCCCAGTCGCTGTTGTCACTAGACACGCACATGCGAGCATGTCCGTAAGGGTTCTAATAAAACGCTCAGTAAAGACATTTGTTTGTGGTTGATATGCTGTAGTAACCTTGTGGCGAATCGGACATGCGCGAAGTATGTGCGCAATGACTTGGGAGAGGAAATTTTGACCACGGTGTTTTACAAGCTGCCGAGGAGCGCCGTGGTTCAGTATGACATGATAGAGAAGAAAATCAGCCACGTGAGTTGCACAGCTCGTGGTAGTGCATGGGTGATAGCAAAGCGGGTAGCGTAGTCGGTAGCGACAACAATTTCAATTGTTTCTGAATGTAGATAAAGGGAAGCGCCCAAGCAAATCTAGTCCGTTCCTGAAAAATGGTTCAGTGGAAATTTCAATGGGTTGCAGCTCGCCTGCTGGTTGCTTGGAGGGTAGATTACGGTGTTGGCACAGGTCACATTCACGCACGTAGCGCTGCACTGAGCGGTAGAGTCCTGGACAGAAAAAATGAGGTCGCACGCAGTCGAAGATGCGGGTCACTCCCAGATGGCCAGCCGTGGGTGCGTCCTAAAGTGGTAGCAAAGCATTTGCGCTCAGTTATAGAGTAATTGCCCAACGAGGGTGAAAGGAGGCAGCTAACGAACGCGACCACTCGGTCAGCACTCCACCGCAATATTTTTTAGTATACAACAATATTAGGATGTAAAAGCGTCTCTTACAGTGTTTTTTATACAGAAGATTTTGAGTACATCGCACTTGTCCATTCTTCTCTCTTTCATCGCAATGCTACAGCTTCACTCAATGAAGTATTTCGATTTCTAAAGATCTAAAAACTTAGTGTGACACCTTTTTCTTTATCCAACAGCTTTTAAATATAGGGCAATTGTTTTTTCTTCATTTCATCTTGATGCAACAGCTTTACTCTTTGCCGCGTCGGGAATAGTGGTGTCAGGTGAACAAGTTTTGTTGTTTTTGTTTCTAATACCAGATGTTTTTGACTACAACACGATTATATCTCTTTGTCCTTTCGTCCTCAATACTGCTCACATACTCATTTATTTGTTTGTAAACAGTGTTAACAAAAATCCGGTGTCCTACACTATTCTCGCATCCAGAGATTTTTGTACATGCCTGAGACCTGTCCTTCTGGTTTCCTTCATCTCGATGCTGCATCTTCACTTATTGATGTGTTGGGAGTACCGGAGTGCCAGAACTGGGTTTTGTACTCTTTTTTTGTCTATGCAACCACTTTACTATTTGCTGTATTTGGGAATACTGGTGATATGTTAACAACTTTTCTTTGTTTTGTTTTTCCACCTGTTTTTTAAAATACAACACAATTGTTGATCTTCTTTCTTTCATATTGATGCTACTTCTTTACTCAATTTTTTGTTCTGGAATGTTTTGAAGATAAATGAAAGCCTGTTACACCGTTTGTGGGTACAGTATGGTTGAAATACATAAATATTTTGGTTCTTGTCCGTTTCATTTCGAATTGTGCTACCCAACGCATTTCTTTTTCTGGGGAAAACACTGCATATTAGAAAGGCGCTTGTTTCACTGTTTTCAAATGCAGACGTTTTTTTTTAATACGAAATCATTATTGTTCTTGTTTCTTTCATCTGGATACTACTCCTCCACTCATTCGTTTGTTTCGAATAATGGATACCTAAAAGTGTTTTATACTATTTCATACTTAAAGAGTGTCATACATCAGTTTTGAATACATAAATCTTGGGTTTTATTTCGTTTCATCTCGCTGATGATACTTTACTCGTTTCTTTTTTGGGGGGAACACTGGAAAGTAAAAAGCGCCTGTTCCACTGGTTTTCAATGCAGACGTTTTTGAATACGAAGCGATTGTGTTTTTTGTTTCTTTCATCTCGATACTACTCCTCCACCCATTCACTTGTTTCAAATACCGGGTACCTAAAAGTGTTTCATACCCATTTTACGAAACCGATTTGAATACAAGGCAATTGTTTTTAGTATTTCAGCTAGATACAATAGCGTTACGCATATCTTTGTTGGAATACTGGTGTTAGGTTAACAAGATTCGTCTGTTTTGGTTGTTCTGCAGGATTTTTTTAGTACAAAACAAGTATGTCTCTTGTTCCTTTTATCTCAAGGCTATTCCTTTATTTATTTCTTTGTTTGAGAACACTGATCAGATTCGTTACACTGTTCTCTGATCCAGAAATTATTATGCATACGTAACACCTGTTCTAATTCCTTTAACCTTGATGTTACTTTTTCACTTTGGTGTGTTTAGAGAACCAGAGCGCCAGACCTAGTTTTATGCTTTTTGTTAGTCTATGCAACCGTTCTAATACAAGAGAAATGTGTGTATTCTAAATTCTCAATGCAACTGCTTTACAGCTTGGTGTGTTTGGGAATCATGGTGATAAGTTTACCAATTTCTTCAATTTTGCTTCCCCACACTATGTTTTTGGATTCAATACAATTGTGGCTATTGTTCCTTTCATATTGATACTTCTCAACACATTTTTGTTCTAGAATGTTGAAAATAAATCATTCTGTTACACTTTGTTCATAGAATTCTGAATACATAACACTTGTGGTTCTGGTTCATTTTATCTCGATGGTCCACCGTACTCCTTTCTTTTTTTGGGAACACGGGAAAGGTAAAAACCGCCTCCTCCACTGTTTTCCAATGCCGACGTTTTTTAATACACAACCATTGTGGTGTCTAGTTTTATCTCAATACTACTGCTTCACTCATTGATGTCTTTCAAATACCAGAGAGAAAATAGTATATTTCACGATATTTGTTTATCAATCCCTTTTGAATACAAGGCATTTCTGTGGATCATTTTACCTCGATGCAACCGTCTTCTTGTCCATTTCCGTTTTTGTGAATTGTATTGAATTGTTAACAAAATTCAACGGTTTTGCTCAATCGAACAAACATGATTTTGAATAAAACTCATTTGTGAGTGTCGTTCCATTCATCTTCAAGGCACTGCTTTACTCAATACTTTGTTTGAGAACACTGGAGAGGTAAATAAAACCTTTTAAACTGTTTTTTCATCCAGATTGCTTTGAATACAAAGTCATTTCTTCTTTGTTCCTCTTCCATTCATCTCAATGCTACTGCTTCGCTCATTGATGTGTTTCGTTTACTAAAGATCTAAAAACGAGGTTTCATACTGTGTTTCTTTGTGCAACATTGTTGAATACAAAGCAATGTTGTTAATTATGTTGTTTTGCTGCAACACCATTATTTAATGCTTTGCCGGGAATACGGGTGAGAGGTTAACACATTTCGTCGGTTTTGTTTGTTCTACAATATATAGTTGCGGAGCAGGGAAAAAGCCTATTCACAATTAGTAAAGGGAATATTTTCTATTGGCAGATAATTAGCAGGGAAAATTCAGACAGGAAGTCAGGTCTTTCTGCCCATGCACATGCTAGTCCACCCGAGCGTCTTCTTCTTCCTCGATGGATAGCTAGGCTTCCGCACAACCATGGCAAATGCCCATTTGGGGGATTTCGCCCCTTGAAAGTCGAAAGACTGGCCAACTCATTTCTCGGTCAGCTCATTTCTCTAATAACCACCGCGCGGCATAGCTTCCCGCTCGATGATCCCCGACTCGGTTCTGTGCAGCTACAATGTGGAAGGTGAATCTGGGGAGTGGTATGGTTTTCGGCGGGCGACGTTGACGATGTCACTCTGAGGTTCAGAGCTTGAAGGAACGACGGGGACGATTTCAATCGTCACTTTCGTCACTTGACGAAGTACTTTGTAAGGACCAGCATAGCGGGAAAGCAGCTTCTCAGAAAGTCCCACACGGCGAGTCGGACAGCATAGTAAGACGAGGGACACCGGCGAAAAGTGCACAACGCGGTGATGTTCGTCGTAGCTGTTCTTCTGGCTGATTTGCGAAACGGCGAGGTGGGAACGGGCAAGCTGACTTGCTTCGTCGGCTCTTGCGATATCTTCGTGGGCATATTCGGTGAACGGGTGTGTGGCGAAAGGCAGAAGGATATCAAGCGGCATGGCCGGTTTTCTCCTGCACAGAAGGTAAAAAGGTGAGAAGCCTGCAGTGTCATGGCGGGAGAAATTATACACGAAAGTGACGAATAGGCAGTGCAATGTCCCAGTCGCGGTTGTCACTGGACACGTACATGGCGAGCATGTCTGTAAGGGTTCTATTAAAACACTCAGTAAAGCCATTTGTTTGTGGTTGATAAGCTGTAGTCACCTTGTGGTCAAGCGGACATGCGCGAAGTATGTCCGCAATGACTTGGGAGAGGAAATTTTGACCACGGTGTTTTACAAGCTGCCGAGGAGCGCCGTGGTTCAGTATGACATGATAGAGAAGAAAATCAGCCACGTGAGTTGCACAGCTCGTGGGTAGTGCACGGGGATAGCAAAGCGGGTAGCGTATTTGGTAACGACAGCTATTCATTTGTTTCTGAATGTAGACAAAGAAAAGCGCCCAAGCAAATCTAGTCTGTTCCTGAAAAATGGTTCAGTGGAAATTTTAATGGGTTGCAGCTCGCCTGCTGGTTGCTTGGAGGGTAGCTTACGGCGTTGGCACAGGTCACATTCACGCACGTAGCGCTGCACTGAGTGGTAGAGTCCTAGGCAGAAAAAACGATGTAGCACCCAGTCGTAGGTACGGGTCACTCCCATATGGCCGCCCGTGGGTGCGTCATAAGGTGGTAGCGAGACATTTGCGCACAGTTATTGAGTAATTGCGCACCGAGGGGGAACGTAGGCGGCTAACGTACGTGACCACTCGATCAGCACTCCACCGAAATATTTTTGGAAACAACACAATTAGGGCTGTAAAAGCGTCTCCTACAGTGTTTTTTATACAGAAGATTTTGAGCACATAAGACTTCCTCTGTTCTCTTTTTCATCGCAATGCTACTGCTTCACTCAATGAAGTATTTCGATTTCTAAAAATCTAAAAACTTAGTTTGATACCTTTTTCTTTATCAAATAGCTTTTAAATATATGGAAATTGTTTTCTCGTCATTTCATCTTGATGCAACAGCTTTACTCTTTGCTGCGTCGGGAATAGTGGTGTCAGGTGAACAAGTTTTGTTGTTTTTGTTTCTCATACCAGAAGTTTTTGATTACAACACGATTGTATCTCTTGGTCCTTTCGTTTGAATACTGCTCATTTACTCATTAATTTGTTTGTAAACAGTGTTAACAAAAATCCGGTGTCCTACACTGTTCTCGCATCCAGAGATTTTTGTACATGCCTGAGACCTGTCCTTCTGGTTTCCTTCATCTCGATGCTACATCTTCACTTAATGATGCGTTGGGAGTACCGGAGCGCCAGAACTGGGTTTTCTACTCTTTTTTGTCTATGCAACCACTTTATTATAAGGCGATTCTGTGTATCATTATTCTCAATGCAGCCACTTTACTTTTTGCTGTATTTGAGAATACTGGTGATATGTTAACAAGTTTTCTCAGGTTTGTTTGCACCACCTGTTTGTTTAAATACAACACAATTGTTGCTCTTCTTTCTTTCATATTGATGCTACTTCTTTACTCAATCTTTTGTTCTGGAATGTTTTGAAGATAAATGAAGCCTGTTACACGATTTGTGGGTACAGAATGGTTGAAATACATAAATATTTTGGTTCTTGTCCGTTCCATCTCGATTGGGCTACCTAACTCATTTCTTTTTTGGGGGAGAACACTGCATATTAGAATGCGCTTGTTTCACTGTTTTCAAATGCAGACGTTCTTTAATACGAAATCATTATTGTTCTTGTTTCTTTCATCTCGACACTACTACTCCACTCATTCGTTTGTTTCGAATACCGGATACCTAAAAGTGTTTCATTTTAGGTATCCGGTACTTATGTATGACAAAACTTATGTATGACACACTAAAAGTGTGTCATACATAAGTTTTGAATACATAAATCTTGGGGTATTTTTCGTTTCATTTCGATGGTGATACTTTACTCGTTTCTTTTGGGGGGGGGACACTGGAAAGTAAAAAGCCCTGTTCAACTGGTTTTCAATGAAGACGTTTTTGAATACGAAGTCATTGTGTTTCTTGTTTTTTTCATCTCGATACTACTCCTCCACCCATTCATTTCTTTCGAATATCGGGTACCTAAAAGTGTTTCATACCAATTTTATGAAACCGATTTGAATACATGGCAATTGTTTTTAGTATTTCACCTAGATACAATAGCGTTACGCATTGCTGTGTTGGAATACTGGTGTTAGGTTAACAAGATTCGTCTGTTTTGGTTGTTCTACAGAAGTTTTTTAGTAGAAAACAAGTATGTCTCTTGTTGCTTTTATCTCAAGGCTATTCCTTTATTTATTTCTTTGTTTGAGAACAGTGATAAGAAAATCAGATTCGTTACACTGTTCTCTGATCCAGAAATTATTATGCATACGTAACACCTGTTCTAATTTCTTTAACCTCGATGTTATTTTTTCACTCTGGTGTGTTTAGAGAACCAGAGCGCCAGACCTAGTTTTTTGCTTTTTGTTAGTCTATGCAACCGTTTTATAACAAGAGAAATGTGTGTATTCTAAATTCTCAATGCAACTGCTTTACAGCTTGGTGTGTTTCGGAATCATTGTGATAAGTTTACAAATTTCTTCAATTTTTTTCCTCCACACTACGTTTTTGGATACAATACAATTGTGAATATTGTTCCTTTCATATTGATACTTCTCGACACTTCTTTTTTTGTTCTGGGATGTTGTAAAATAAATCATTCTGTTACACATTGTTCAGAGAATTTTAAATACATAACACTTGTGCTTCTGGTGCGTTTAATCTCGATGGTCCACCGTACTCATTTCTTTTTTTGGGAACACTGGAAGAGTTAAAAACCGCCCCCTCCACTGTTTTCCAATGCAGACGTTTTTTCATACAAAACCATTGTGGTGTCTTGTTTTATCTCAATAGTACAGCTTCACTCATTGATGTCTTTCAAATACAAGAGAGCAAATAGTAAGTTTCACACTATTTGTTTATCAATCCCTTTTGAATACAAGGCATTTCTATGGTTCATTTTACCTCGATGCAACCACCTTGTCCATTTCTGTTTTTGTGAATTGTATTGAATTGTTAACAAGTTTCAACGGTTTCGCTTAATCGAACAAACATGATTTTTAATACAACTCATTTATGAGTCTCGTTCCATTCATCTCCGAAGGCACTGCTTTACTCAATACTTTGAGAACACTGGAAAGGTAAATAAAACCTCTTACATTGTTTATTCATCCAGATTGCTTTGAATACAAAGTCACTTCTCCTTTGTTCCTCTTCCATTCATCTAAATGCTACAGCTTCACTCATTGATGTGTTTCGATTACTAAAGATCTAAAAACGAGGTTTCATACTGTATTTCTTTATCCAACTTTTTGGAATACAAAGCAATGATGTTAATTATGTTGTTTTGCTGCAAACCATTATTTATTTTTTTGTCGGGAATACGGCTGAGAAGTTAACACATTTCGTCGGTTTTGTTTGATCAACAATATATAGTTGCGGAACAGGAAAAATGCCTATTCACATCAAGTAAACGAAACATTCTCTATTGGCAGATAATTAGCAAGGCAAATTCAGACAGGAAGTTAGGTCTTTCTGCCCATGCACACGCTAGTCCACCCGAGCATCTTCTTCTTACTCGATGGATAGCTAGGCTTCCGCACAACCATGGCAAATGCCCACTTTGGGGGATTTCGCCCTTTGCAAGTCGAATGACTGGCCAACTCAATTCTCGGTCAGCTCATTTCTCTAATAACCACCGCGCGGCATAGGTTCCCGCGGGATAAGCCCCGACTCTGTGCTGTGCAGCTACAATGTGGAAGGTGAATCAGGGGAGTGGTAAGGTTTTCGGCGGGCGACGTTGACGATGACACTCTGAGGTTCAGAGCTGGAAGGAACGATGGGGACGATTTCCTACGTCACGTTCGTAACTTGACGAAGTACTTTGTAAGGACCAGCATAGCGGGAAAGCAGCTTCTCAGAAAGTCCCACATGGCAAGTCGGACAGCATAGTAAGACGAGGGACACCGGCGAAAAGTGCACGACGCGGTGATGTTCGTCATAGCTGTTCTTCTGGCTGATTTGCGAAACGGCGAGATGGGAACAGGCAAGGTGACTTGCTTCATCGGCTCTTGCGATATCTTCGTGGGCATATTTGGTGAACGGTTGTGTGGCGGGAGGCAGAAGGATATCAAATGGCATGGTTGGTTTCCTCCCGCACAGAAGATAAAAAGGAGAAAAGCCTGCAGTGTCATGGCGGGAGAAATTATACGCGAAAGTGTCGAAAGACAGTGCAATGTCCCAGTCGCTGTTGTCACTAGACACGTACGTGGCGAGCATGTACGTAAGGGTTCTAATAAAACGCTCAGTAAAGCCATTTGTTTGTGGTTGATAAGCTGTAGTCACCTTGTGGCGAATCGGACATGCGCGAAGTATGTGCGCAATGATTTGGGAGAGGAAATTTCCACCACGGCGTTTCACAAGCTGCCGAGAAGCGCCGTGGTTCCGCATGACATGATAGAGGAGAAAATCCGCCACGTGAGTTGCATAGCTCGTGGGTAGTTAACTTGTGATAGCAAAGCGGGTAACGTACTCGGTAGCGACAACAATTTTATTTGTTTCTGAATGTAGACAAAGGGAAGCGCCCAAGCAAATCTAGTCCGTTCCTGAAAAATGGTTCAGTGAGAATGTCAAGGGGTTGCAGCTCGCCTGCTGGTTGCTTGGAGGGTAGCTTACGGCGTTGGCACAGGTCACATTCACGCACGTAGCGCTGCACTGAGCGGTAGAGTCCTGGACAGAAAAAACGATGTCGCACGCAGTCGTAGGTGCGGGTCACTCCCAGATGGCCGGTTATGGGTGCGTCATAAAGTGGTAGCAAGGCATTTGCGCTCAGTTATAGAGTAATTGCGCACCGAGGGTGAAAGGAGGCGCCTAACGTACGCGACCACTCGATCAGCACTCCACCGCAATATTTTTGGATACAATGCAATTAGGGATGTAAAAATGTCTCTTACAGTGTTTTTACACAGAATATTTTAAGTAAATAACACTTGTCCGTTCTTCTCTCTTTCATCGCAATGCTACTGCTTCACTCAATGAAGTCTTTCGATTTCTAAAGATCTCAAAACTTAGTGTGATACCTTTTTTTTATCCAACAGCTTTAAATATAGGGCAATTGTTTTTTCTTCATTTCATCTTGATGCAACAGCTTTACTCTTTGCTGCGTTGGGAATAGTGGTGTCAGCTGAACAAGTTTTGTTGGTTTTGTTTGTCATACCAGATATTTTTTATTACAACACGATTACATCTTTTGGTTTCGAATCAATACTACTCCTTCACTCATTTTCGTCTCAATACTACTCCTTTACTCATTTATTTGTTTGTAAACTGTGTTAAGAAAAATCAGGTCTCCTACACTGTTCTCGCGTCCAGAGATTTTAATACATGCCTGAGACCTGTCCTTCTGCTTTCCTTCATCTCGATGCTACATCTTCACTTTTTGATGTGTCGGAAGTACGGGAGCACCAGAACTAGGTTTTATATTCTTCGTCTATGCAACCGCTTTTATGCGAGGCAATTATGTGCATCATTATTTCTCAATGCAACCGCTTGATTCCTTGCTGTGTTTGGAATACTTGCGATATGTTAACAAGTTTTCTTAGTTTTGTTTGCTCCACCTGACATTTTCGTTTATAGCAGAATTGTGGCTCTTGTTTCTTTCATATAGGTGCTACTTCTGTACTCGTTTTTTGTTCTGGAATGTTTTGAAGATAAATGAAGTCTGTTACACCGTTTTTTTTTGTACAGAAGTTACTCAATACATAAATATTGTGGTTCTTGTCTCTTTCATCTCCATTGTGCTACTTTACAAATTTCTTTTTTGGGGGGAATACTGCAAATTTAAAAGGCGCCTGTTTCACTGTTTTCCAATGCAGACGTTTCTGAATACGAAACAATTGCGGTTCTTCTTTCTTTCGTCTCGATAATACTGCATCACTCATTGATGGGTTTTATATTCTAGAGAACAAAAACTAAGTTTCACATTAGTTGTTTATCAAACCCTTTTGAATACAAAACATTTCTATGGATTATTTTACCTCGATGCAACTGCTTTACCCATTTCCGTATTTGGGAATGCTGTTGAAATATAACAAGTTTCATCCATTTCGCTTGATCAATCAAACATGATTTTGAATACAACACATTTGTACACTGTTGTTTCTTCGATCTCTATGGTACTGCTTTACTCCATCTTTTGTTTCTGAACACGGGCAAGATAAATAAATTCTCCTAAATTGTTTTTTCATACAGAAGGTTTTGAGTACATAAAACGTGTTGTTCGTTCTTCTCTATTTCGTCTCAATGCTATTGCTTCACTCAATGATGCCTTTCGATTACTAAGTATCGAAAACCTAAGTGTTATACCGTTTGTTTGTTTACCCAACAGCTTTTGAATATAGGCAATTGTTTTGTTTTTGCATTTCGTCTCGATGCACCTGCTAACTGATTGCGGCGTTGGGAACACTGGTGGTAGGCTAACAAGTTTCGTCAGTTTTGTTTGTTCTAACAGATATTTTTTATTGCAACACAATTATGTCTCTTGGTCCTTTCATCTCGATGCTACTCCTTTACTCAGTTCTTTGTTTAAGAACAGTGGTAAGAAAAATCAGGTCTTTTATACTTTTCTCTATCCCAGATATTTTCATGCATACTGAACACCTGTGTTTTTGGTTTCTTTCATCTCGATGCTACTTCTTCACTTATTAATGTGTTTCAGTAACGGAGCGATAGAAATACATTTTATACTCGTTGTTTATGCAACCGTTTCTAATACTAGGAAACTCTGTGTATCATTATTTCTCAATGCCACCACTTTGCTTCTTGCTGGGTTTGAGAATACTGGTGATATGTTAAGAAGTTTTCTCGGTTTTGTTTGCTACACCTGATGTTTTTGAATACAACGCAATTCTGGCTATTCTTCCTTTCTTATTAATGCTACTCGTTTACTCGATTTTTTTATTCTGTATTCTGGAATGTTTTTCAGATAAATGAGGTCTTTAACACTTTTTAATACAGAAGTTTTTCAATATATGAAACTTGTTGTTCTCCGTTTTGTATCGATTGTTCCACTTTACTGATTTATTCTCTTTGGAACACCAGAAAATAAAAAGCACGTCGTCCACTGTTTTTCAATGCAGACCTTTTTTATACAAACCATTCTGGTTCTTGTTTCATTTATCTCGATACAACTGCTTCAGTCACTGATGTGCTTTTAATACTGGCGGCCTAAAACTAATTTTCATACCATTTCTTTATCAAACCCATTTCAATAGAAGGCCCTTGTGTGTATCATTTTATCTCGATGCAACTGCTTTAGCAAATACCGTGTTTAAAAATACTGGTGAAATGTAACAAAATTCATCAGTTTCGTTCGATCTCGCAAAAGGTTTTGAATACAACACATTCGTGGAACTTGTTCCTTTCATCTCCATGGTACTGATTTACTCAATACGTGGTTTGAGAACCCTGGAAAACTTTTGGTCTCTTACATTTGTTTTCAGCAAGAAGTTTTCGAATACATAACACTTCTAGTTCGTCCTAGTTTCTTTCTTCTCAATGCTACTGCTTCAATCTTTGGTGTGTTTCGATTACTAAATATCTAAAAACGGAGTTTTATATTCTATGTTTAACAAATTGTTTTTGAAAAGAAAAAAAATTGTGGTAACTATTTCTTCTGGATGAAACAGGGTTATGTATTGGTGTGCTGGGAATAATGTTGATAGTTTAACAGGTTTCATCGGTTTTGTCAGTTCTACCAGACGGTTTTGAATAAAACGGAGATATTGCTCTTAGTTCTTTTATCTCTAGGCTGCTCCTTTACTCATTTATTTGTTTCGATGTATTGTAAAAACAGTCTCTTACATGGTTTTTCAATGAGAAATTTTTGAATACTTCACTTTTGTTCATTCTTTTGTCTTTCATCTCAATGCGTCTGCTTCACTTTAAATAGTAAGAAACAGCGCTAAAGGACAGGACGTAGATTAGACGACAAACACGCGGCGCTGACTAACAACCAGGTTTTATTGCTTGCAGGCGGCTTATATACACATCTGCACAGCAATGGAAAGAAAAAAAGGAAAATACAGATAGCAAGAGAGGAGGAAAATACACAGGTTATTGTCACATGGTCATCGATGAGTAAGGCCCGGTTATACATTGATGTGTTTCGTTTGCTAGGTATCTAAAAAAAGGTTTTATACCCTTTTTGTTTATATAACAGGTTTTGAATACAAGATAATTGTTTTTATGTGTTCATCTCAAAACAAGTGTTACTAATTGCTGTTTTGGGAATAATAGTACTTGGTTCATCGGTTTTGTGTTTTAACTGATGTTTCTTATTGCAACACAATTATGGCTCTTTGTCCTTTTATCTCAATACTTCCTTGCTGAATTCTTTGTTTGGGAACAGTGGAAACGCAAATCAGGCCTCTTACACCATCGTCTCATCTAGAGATTTGTATACATACATTATACGTGTCCTTCTGAGTTCTTTCATTTCGATGCTACAATTATTTATTTATTTATTTATTGAGTAATACTGCTAACTCCAATGAAAGAGGTTGTAGCAGAGTGGTTATAACGAAGATGCATTTGTACACGTTTGGATGACAAAACTTCAAAAACATTACATTACTTCCATGCAAACAATACAGCAATTTCTCGAGCTCGGCCTCGAGATTGAACTAAAGTGCGTTTATCACACAATGCGAGGAACAGGGATCAGAAGCAAGACATGTCTTTTTTTCAGCTAATGTATGTACGCGCAGACATCTACTAACCAATCGGACAAAATTGAAGGAGTGATACATTTTGACAGCAGCAATTCCAACTTTCAAGACGAATCTGGAATCTGTCAATGTCATTTTCTATAACTACTTGTGGGTTTAGCTAATTCTAGTTTAATATGGTCCGAAGAATAAAGGAGTACTTAAATACATTGTTTCGTTTCGTAAATGGCACTAAACTGAACGCATGTTGTTGCCTTGTTGCGTGCCCTGGGGAAAACTCAACATAGTCCGAGGTTCCGCTGTGGATCCTCGTTTTCACCAATTTAAACATGAAAAGCAATCGACAGATACGCTTTCCGCTGAAATTTGTTTTAAGCTTGCCCTGGCAACTAACTGACAAACCGATGTTATTCTATATCTGTTGAAGATGAACCTCACTGCCTTATTTTCTATTATTTCTAGTTTGCGAAGATTAACAGCAGAATAAGGATCCCAGATGATATTTGCACAGTCCAGAATTAGAAGAATAAGGGTTTTATTTGCCAGGAGCTTAGTCTCACTTGAAGCATTACGTAATGATTGTTTTAAAAAATAAAGTGTCGACATTGCTTTGCTGGATATGGTATCAATATGTTTGTCCCAATGGGGGTCATCGGATATGATAAGACCGAGGTATTTGAAGACACAATAGCACATTTATTAGAGATTGCGGGCATTTGCCAGGTATTGCACCATTGCATTATTTTACTTAGGTCGGTATTTAGTTTTAGTTCGTCGCTGGGTGACCTAATTTCGGGGTATATACTAAAGTCATCTGCGTACAGTCTTATATTTACGTCACATTGGTCTACCACGTCATCTATAAATATCAAGAATAGTAACGAGCCCAGTACTGAACCTTGTGGTATGCCAGAGCACACGTGCAAAACTTCTGAAGTAGTTTCATTGTATAATACATATTGCTTACTACCCGTAACAAAAGAACTAACCCAAATACAGAGCTGGAAATTTTTTAGAAGGTATGTGAGTTTGATGAGTAACTTTGGATGGGAGATCTTATCGAAGGCCTTCGCTAAGTCCAGAAAAATTGCGTCCACTTGACATCGTTCGTTTATGGCTGAAGCGAAATCATGGGTAGTTTCAACAAGTTGGGTTATTGTGGAAAAACCGCGCCGGAAGCCATGCTGGGTGTGATACAGGATTGAATGGGTATCGAGGAAAAGGGTAATGAGCTTGTGAATGACGTGCTCTAGCAATTTGCAGCAAGGGCTCGTCAGAGCTATTGGGCGATAATTAGCAATATTCTGTTTGCTACCTTGCTTGTGTAGTGGTTCTATAACCGACAGTGTCCAGTCGTCGAGCAATTTACCCATGACAGTGATGCAATAAATATAATAGCCAGAAATTTAGAGTACCACTCGGCATATCTTTTTAAGAAAGCATTTGGTATTCGGTCAGCACCCGGGTATTTCCGCATATATAACTTCAAGGGCAAGAAAAAAATATCACCCTCGGAAATTTGCAGGTCTTCAATTGGGGGTATCCCTTTGTATTTATCAAACCGTGGCCTTACGTTGTTATCGTCTTTAAATACTGAATGGAAATGGTCGTTGAAAGCATTAACGATTTCACTAGCACCACAAGTACAAACGTTACTGATGACAAAACTGTCAGTCGTAGACAACTTAGGTGATATAAAGCGCCAGAAGCGAGAAGGCGATTCTTTTATTATGCTACTCAAGCGAACGTCGTAGAAGTTGTGCTCGGCGTTTTTCAGTTTATCCGTAGGTTGACGCAACAGAAAAGAAATGTTATCATTAAAGTTTCTCGGAACAGCATTTTACGTGCTTTCCTAAGCCAGTTGATTTTCTCTTTAAGGTGAATAATGTCCCTCATGATCTTGGGGTTGCATAAATTTACCCTTTTATTTAAAAATGGGACAAACAGCTGAATACATGCATATACGGTGTTCTTGAACTTTACCAATAGTGTGTTGACGTCATACAAGTTAGCACTAGAAGGAAATTCATCATACGCCAGCTCCAATTTATCCAAAATTGACACATTGTCGGCTAACGAGAAAACAGG
Organism: Haemaphysalis longicornis; assembly: GCA_013339765.2. Classification (NCBI taxonomy): domain Eukaryota; kingdom Metazoa; phylum Arthropoda; class Arachnida; order Ixodida; family Ixodidae; genus Haemaphysalis; species Haemaphysalis longicornis. The sequence continues at coordinate 1,329,898 of JABSTR010001246.1, forward strand.
TACACGAGTGGATGTAACAACCTTCTTGTCCTTAATCGAGCTGAAATTTGGTGATGATGATGGTTGGTGTTTAATGGCGCAAGGCCAACGAGGGCAAAGAGTGCCAGAAAAGAAGTTATATAATGAAGCGAAGTGATTACCACAAAAAGGTAGGTATAAAAACATGTAAACCGAACATTGTAAAATCAATTAAAGGTAATGATGATGGCTGGTGTATAGGGCCAGATTTGATTATGCGTGATATGAGATAAGGTTTAAAAACTTAACATTTGACAAATAATCAAACACACGTTTCACAGAAACACTGGCATCGTCACCTAGAAACAGCGATGGATGTAGGGGGATATGTTGTCTGTAGAGTTCTCTGAAGTGTTTGTGTCGTGTTGTGTGAAGTGCCTTGCATGTTATTAGTATGTGGACTACTGATAGGCCCTCCCCACACCTGCTACACAGTGGTCTTGGAGATCCCGTGAGCAGGTGGGAATGTGTTGCATGCTTGTGGCCTATCCGTAATCGAGCCAGGGTAACTTCGTTGTGTCTGTTGTGAGTATCAGTGGTGTATGCTCCCAAGAGTGGTTTTATAATGTGTAGTTTGTTGTCAGTCTGTTGATTCCAGTGTGCCTGCCATGTTGTGCCAAGGTGTTGTCTGATGTGTGATTTGAGGTCGGTGTAGGGTATTGTTGTTATGTCAACGGTAGTTGTAAGGGCAGCCGCGGCCGCCATTCGGTCTGCGGTCTCATTATCTGGATAGCCATAGTGCCCTGACACCCAGCACATGGTCACCTCAAGGTTTAACGCATGCACAGACATAAGAGTACTAATGAGAGCATTGACCACATCGTTTTTAGACTTCTGTGAGGGTAATGTACGCACGACACCTAAAGAATCAGTGTAAATTACAGATTTCAGAATTCGACTTAGAACAATATGTTGAACTACAAGAAGTATGCCATAGGCCTCTGCCGTAAAGATACTTGTATTTTATTCATAGTTCTACAGACATTATATGTACAAATGCGCAGCACAGGAAACAGTTGTGGCAGTTTTTGAAGCTTCCGTGTAAAATTCAGCACACTTATATTTGTGCTGCCGGGACAAGAAATGTTGTACGATCGCGCTTCTAGGCACTCTGTTTTTCTCGACACTTAAAAAAGATACATCACATGATATCGGGCGAAGCTGCCACGGTACTAGAAGTTCAGTAGCAGAGGCTTTGATGGTGTCTGAGAACATGACATCAAGTTGCGACGCTTCTTCTCTTACTCTGAAAGCGAAGGGAGCACAGACTGATAGACGATTAGTAAGAAGTTGAGATATGGATGTATCATAAAAAACTGATGTAAAAGGATGGTGAGGCATTGATGAGATTTTAAAAGCATAAAGCAGGTCTGTGTAGGCTCGTTGGCGTTCTAGGCTCCATTTGTTGCACTCTACATACAGACTTTCGACTGGACTAGTCCGAAAGGCACCACATGACAAGCTGAGCCCTAGATGAAGCACAGTGTCAAGAATTCTGAGAGATGTTTTAGTAGCTGACCCACAGACAACGCTACCATAGTCCAGTCTTGAGCCTATCAAGCTGGTAAAAACACGTAAAAGAAGTTGTTTGTCAGCACCAAAAGAAATGTGCGACAGAACCTTCAGGATAGTCATTGTTTTATGTTTTATTTGTTTTATGTGCGGGATAAATGTGAGCTTTTCGTCAAAGATTATACCTAAAAACTTGTGTTCTTTCTTGACAGGAATCAAGACACCATTGAGATGAATGTCTGGATCCGGCCGGATGCCACGCCGCTTGGAAAACAAGACACAAGTGCACTTCCCTGGATTAAATTTAAAACCTTGGCTGTCTGCCCAACCAGCTAGCTTGTTAACACCAAGCTGGACTTGGCGCTCGCAGACAGACAGGTTACAAGACTTTAAGGATAATTGAACGTCGTCTACATAAATGGAGCAGGAAATCGATGGTGGTAGTGCCTTCCGAAAAGTATTCATTTTTACAATAAACAAAGGGCAACTCAAAACTCCACCTTGCGGCACGCCGTTTCCCTGCACATGAACCCTAGAAACTGCAGTTCCAACTCGCACGCGAAACGTTCTTTCAGACAGGTAACTGGCAAGCGTGTTCATCATGTTACCCGACATGCCAAAGGACTTCAAGTCGCTAAGGATGCCGTACCGCCAAGCAGTATCGTACGCCTTTTCAAGATCAAGAGAGAGAGAGAGAAAGCTCTTTATTAGAGGAAAAAAGAAGACTGTCATACAGTACTGCTTGTGGAGGAAAGCATATTTGATATAAGGCTCTAACGCAACGAGTTGATCGTTGGTAGATCGCCCCGCCCTGAAGCCCGCCTGGCAGCTCTCGAGAAGACCATTGTACCCTAAGAAGTACACAAGTCTCCTGTTTATCATCTTCTCGAAGAGCTTACACAGGCAGCTTGTCAGGGCAATGGGGCGATAACTGGCAGTTCCCTTCCTTTAGGACAGCCACTACTATGGCCTCCCCGCAAGAGCGTGGAATGTGCCCCGAAAGCCATATTTTATTGTAGATGTGTCAGAGTGTTTCAAGAGTGTTGGGTGTAGGTGCTGTATCATGGTGTATGTAATCTTATCTGCGCCTGGAGCTGAAGGTTTGCACGTGCTCAGGGCAGCCCTCAACTCATAGAGTGAATTCCGAGTTGTAATTAGTTTTTGATTTGTCTTCGTCGTGTAAGGGCTTTTTTTCTGGAGATGTTTTGTGTTTCATGAAAGTGTTTGTGTAGTGTGCTGAACTAGGCACGTGTTCGAAGTGTTGTGCAAGTGTGTTAGCCTGGTCTTCCAGTGTGTCCCCGGTTGTGCTAACCAGGGGCAGGCTGTGTGTCTGTTGTCCTTTGAGCTTGCGTGTACGTGTCCAGACTTTGTGTGTGTCTGTGTATGAATTAATAGATGTCAAGAAGGTGTGCCAACTCTCTCGTTTTGCCTCACGGCGCACACGTTTTCCAAAGGCCTTGGCCCGTTTGAACAAAATAAGGTTACCCGACGTGGGGTACGAGACGAAGGATACCCACGCCTTGTTCTGGGCCTCTCGGGGCACCAGAGGGGTTGCACGGGGCACCAGAGGCGTGGGGAATGGACTTTTCGGCGGCGTCGAGGATGTGCGCCGTGAGGAGTTGGGTAGCTTCTTCAATGTGTAGGTGTCCTATGGATGGTGGTGTAGTTTCGATGTCTCTGTAAATGTGTCCCAGTTAGCTCGTGCTTCATTGAACCTATTATGGGAAGATGAACTGTTTGAGCCTTTACCTGTATATGTTAGTGACGTGGGGAAGTGCTCACTGCCTAATGGGTCAGTGCCCACTCCCCACTCATGACATGAAAAGAGAATTGCCGAACCAATATCCAAGTTAAGATTTGAGTATGTATTGTGTGCTATGTTATGGTATGTAGGCTGTTTCTTGTTGAAAAGGCATGCTCCAGAAGATGTTAGGAATTTCTCTATCAGGCAACCTCGGGCATCCGTGCGAGAAGAGTCCCAAAGAGAATTGTGTGCATTGAATTCGCCTTTTAAGATGTACGGTTCAGGAAGCTGGTCGACCAGCGCATCAAAGTCAGAGCTCAGAAGTGCAAGATCAGGAGAGATGTAGATGGAGCATACCGTTGTCAGCCTAATAAAAATTATTGTGCGGACGGCTACAGCCTCAAAGACGGTGTTCAAGGCGACAGGGTGGCATGCTAAGGAATTGCGGGCGATTATGGCCACACCGCCAGAACAGTGTGTGCAGCCATCCCTGTCTTTCCTGTATACCAGGTAACTATTCAAGACATTTGTGTTTTTGTAATTCAGATGTGTTTCCTGGACACACATTAAACTTGGCTGGTTGGCATGCAGAATCTCATGCACGTCGTCAAGATTATTCAGAAGGCATCTGCAGTTCTATTGAACTATGTTTTCTCTTCCCATTATGATGTGTTAGAGCTACTGGAGTGTGACTATTTATGTTGGGTCTTTCGGGGTTTAGACTCTTGGGAGGGGCTATCTGGCCTTCTCTACTGACCTGGACGTCGCAGCCCGTTCCTTCCGCTGCGATGAAAGCTGGAAGTGCTCGACGTCGATGTCGTCATCTGAAGGCAAGGGGGTGCCCAGCGGACCAGGCCCCCTTGACGTGGTACCCTTTCGGGCGTTCTTTGCCTGCGCTGCCAGTGCCGAAGGCCTGGGGAGCACGACAGGTGGCACAGCCAGCAAGGCGGGGGAGGGGGTCGCTGCGACTGCCTCCGTCTCCATCTTCCGTGCCCTCACGCGTGCTTTTGGGGCGGTGGAGAGGTAGCAGCGGATGCAGCGGCATCCCCATCAGACGTTGCCACCACAGCCGCTGCTGGGTGAGCGAGCGGTGCACAGACTGGTTGGGCTGTTCACGGCACAAACTCTTCCCACGACAAGAGTTTGTGCCGTGGCCAAACCGCTGACACTTATAGCAGCGGCGTGGATTCGGCACGTAGGGTAGGACCGGACATCTAACGAAGCCTGCGTTGACCGACTCAGGAAGTGTTGAGCGGTCAAACGTCAAGATGATGTGTTTGGTAGGTATGATTTGATCGTTTCGGCGAATGGGTATTCGCCTCACTGCCGTCACGCCCTGATCATGGAGGCCGTCGAGCAGATTGGCTTCAGTTTCACTTATAAGATCGGGATCAGAGATCACGCCTTTACTGCTATTAAGGCTGCGATGAGGCGTGATCTTGATGTCAACATTGACCATGCGCGTTTGTGAAAGGAGGTTGGCGGACTGCTGTTTGTTGTCCACCTCAACCAAAAGTTCTCCCGTTTTCAGTTTCTTAGCCTTGTACGACTTTCCAACAAGGCTTTCAAGATTCTTTGAGATTAGAAAGACGGACTGGGTAGTGATTGGTTTTGTCTTGTAAACAGATTCCATGATCAGAAAGCGCGAGTTTTGGGAGCGAGATTGATTGCAACGGACGAAAAGGTATTTCGGTGGGGTCCTTTTTCGGGGGCCGATCACGTCATGGGGGGGTTTCGAAAAAGCCATGTGATACATTGGAAAGCAGGGAGACGGGGGTACTTTCTCCTTTGACCTTACCCTGGTAGTCAAAGAAGTCCCGGAGCTCCCTGCCTGGTAGACAGGCAGGGAGCCCATCGGCCGGAGCTTGACCAAGGCTCCGACGGCCACCGTTCACGGCTCCTAACCCTTCACCTTTCAACTTCTAGCCACTGGTAGGTGACAGCTTAAGTATGGGGGCTCGGGGTACGCGGTGTCGCCACTCACCGTCACCAAGATTACTCAAGGTGCCCCGTGCGGGGCGAGCTGAAATTTACTAGAACGGCATTACGATCTGAAATTCCCTCTACTACTTCACAATCAATTTCACCTGGTATATTTCTTTGAAAAAACACAAGGTCAAGAATCGACTTGCCATTGCCATGTACCCGAGTGTAGTCTTTTACCTGTTGTATTAGGTCAAAACGAAAGGCAATATCAATGAGCTCTTCATTATTATTAGTGGTATTGCTACCGCAGGTGAAAGAAGACCAATAGATTGTGGGTAAGTTGAAATCACCACATTAAATGAGTTTTGTAGTTCGGGATGTTATTAAAGTAAGGTTGCGCTTTAGGCTTTCTAACACCATAAGATCAGCCCGCAGTGGCCTGTAAACAACTCCAATTACTATACAGAGGCTTTCGCAAAACAATTTACAGAATAACGCCTAAAGACCTGCAGCGTCCAGCATTCGCATTACGTTCAAGTTTTTTTTAAAGAGCAGGGCGACTACCCCACCCTTCGAATCACGGTCTCGTCTGACCACACAGTACGCTGGCGGCAGAAATTCATTGTCAAAAACACTATCACGGAGCCAAGTTTCTGTGAGTGCTATAACGTCGGGGTCATGAATTGCTATCAAGTGTTCGATATCCAGTCCTTTTTTTACGACACTCCGGCAATTAACATTTAGCAGCTTCAGGGAATCACCGTACCCTTGAGGTCACGTCTGCGCATTCTTCGGAACAAGTACCCTATCGTTAGTTTGATCATTCCAAGCGTAAAGCTTTTTTCCCACCAAAATCTTATCAAACACAAGTTTGACACTCTCATGTTGATCCCTGTGGATAGCTCTGCTGTCCCATAACTTCTTCCTTGCTTCGCGGACAGGTAGTGTTCAGTAGTCTTCAGTGAAGAGTAGTCTTCAGTAACATAAAAAGTAGAACCTTTAAGTTTGGGGCAGTTTGTTAGTATCTGTAGCTTCTCTCGGAAGTCAATCAATTTAATAATTACCGGCCTGATTAAGTTAGGGCGTTTACGGCCTCAGGTACACTCAGATATGTTTTGCTCTTGAAAATAGTTTTGGTTATGCTTTCGCTTAGCGTAATCGGTGTTCACTTCACTAATTGATGTGTTGGGAGTACCCGAGCGCCAGAACTGTGTTTTATACTCTTTTTTTGTCTATGCAACCACTTTATTATACGCGAATTGTGGGTATCACTTTTCTCAATGCAACCACTTTACTATTTGCTGTATTTGGGAATACTGGTGATATGTTAACAAGTTCTCTTAGTTTTGTTTGCTCCACCGGATGTTTTTAAATAAAACACAATTCTTGTTCCTTTCATATTGATGCTACTTTACTCATTTTTTGTTATGGAATGTTTTGAAGATAAATCGTCTGTTACACCGTTTGTTGGTACAGACGTTGTTGAATACATAAATATTTTTGTTCTTGTTCGTTCATCTCGATTGCGCTACGTAACGCATTTCTTTTTAAGGGAGAACACCGCAAATTTAAAAGGCGCTTGTTTCACTTTTTTCCAATGAAGACGTTTTTTGAATATGAAATCATTGTAGTTCTTGTTTCTTTCATCTCGATATACTGCTCCACGCAATAATGTGTTTGGAATACCGGAGACCTAAAGCTGTGTTTCATACTACATGTTATGAAACCTTTTTCATTTCAAACCCTTTGTTTTATCATTTATCTAGATACACTAGCGTTACTCATTGCTGTGTTGCGCATACTAGTGATAGGTTAAAATTTCTGTCGGTTTTGTTGTTCCACCAAACTTTTTTTGATGACAACACATTTATGTCCCCTGTCCCTTTCATCTAAATGGTATTCCTTTCCTCATTTTTTGTTTGAGAACAGAGCTAAGAAAAATGAGGTTTCTTACATGACTTCGTGTAGCGCACAAAATGACTAGGACAAGGGGCGACGGGTACGAGCGCTTACTTCCAACTGAGGTTATTGAAAAAATGCGTGAATTTAGTAAACACTTATGAAAAGAAACAAAGATAGGAAACAACAGAAAAAAACAGGTCATGAAAAAATGTGCACAGAAATATAATTCGCACAAACACTGTGACGTCGAGAAAAAGGCAGCACGAGGCAATAACTAAGGTGGCACCCCCCCTCAGATAGCCAATCTACTTATCGGATAAGGCCGCAGATGGCTCTTCATCCTTTCATTTCGATGCTACTCTTTCACTCATTGGTTTGTTTAAGAACACTAGTATTCGAAATGCAGTCTCTGATATTGTTTTTTTTATACAGAAGGTTTTAAATACATAACACTTGTTCATTCACTCTTTCATAACAATGCTAGAGCTTCACTCAGTGATATCCTTCGATTACTAAAAAATCTTAAAACTAAGTATTATACCGTTTGCTTGTTTATTTAACAGCTTTTTATTATAAAGTAATTGTTTTTTCTTTCATTACGTCTCAATGCACCAGCGTTACTTATTGCAGCCTTGGGAATAATGGTGATAGGTTAACAAGTGTCGTCGGTTTTGTTTGTTCTGGCAGATATTTTTATTACAACCTAATTATGTCCCTTGGTCCTTCATCTTGATGCCAATCCCTTACTTATTTATTTGTTTGGGAATAGCGATAAGAAGAGTGGTGAGAAAAATCAGGTCTCTTACACTTTTCTGTTATCGAGATTTTTTATACATACCTAACACCCGTCCTTCCGGTTTCTTTCCTCTCGATGCTACTTCTTCTCTTATTGATATGCTAGAAGTACCGGAGCGATAGAACAACGTTTATACTGCTTGTTCTTGCTACTCTTTTTAATACAAGAAAATTCTGCGTATCTATATTTCTCAATGCCACCAATTTACTCCTTGGTTTGTTTGAGAATACTGGTGATAAGCTAACAAGTTTCGTAGGTTTTGTTTGCTGCACCTGATGTTTTTTTGAATATAACACAATTGTGGGTATTGTTCGTTTCTTAAAAATGCTACTCCTTTACTAAACTTTTTAGTCTCGTATGTTTTTATGATAAATCAAGTCACACTGTTTGTTCATACAGAAGCTTTTAAATACTTATCACTTGATCATTCCTCTGCCTTTCATCTCAATGTTACTGCTTCACGTTGATGTGTTTCGACTGCTAAGGATTGTGGTAATCCGGCAATAGTGGCGGTGGACAATCCCGCGCGATGGACATGTTCCGGCGGAGTATGAAGATGTGGCGCGAGATGAGATAGGATGGGACATGGCGGACTGGGCTGGGCTACGTGTGTGCGGCCGGATCGGCTGAGCAGTGGACCTACCTTGGCGGAGCGGGACTCCCAGTAAAGGTGTGATCGAGGGGGCTCAGTGTCTTTCTGGGGAACCGCGGCCGGGTGCAAGAACCCCGGTACCACATTTGGCGCCCAACGTGGGGCCGGCCGTGGTTCCTGGGAAGGGCATTGTGGTCTTCTTTTGTTTGGTTGTTCCGCGGTGGGCATTTTGCGGGGCGAACTACGTTGGCGTTTTTGAGTGGCTCTCGGGAATTTCGGTAGCCCTCCTCGTGATTTGAGGCGCCTTTGTAGTGGCTTCTGTTGTTTATAACCATTTTTTCTTCCCGTGTTCGCTTCGCGGCTCGCGAGAGCATTTCTTCCCAGGCACATGCCTGCCCGGGGAGCTTCTACCCGTCGGCGCCCTTTGGTTGCTTCGCGCGACCCCGCAAGGAATGCGAACGCCACTGGGCTCGTCGGCGTGCTCAGCCCGATCATGGACCTCTGCGAGAACCTCACGAACCGGCTGGCGGGTCTCGGGCTAGAAAGCGGTGGGTCCGAGCATGGGTCATCGTTCCAGCCGAGCATTTCGGTGCCACGGTTCACGGGCTACGACGACCGCAAGACCGTGGCGGACTTCCTGAGCGATCTCAATGTTTACAAGACGGCGTCGGGTGCTTCGGACGAGTTCGTGTTGACCCGTGTTCTGCCGGTTGCCCTGGAGGCATCGGCTGGTCGTTGGTGGCGCCTCCAGACCCCGTTCGCGTCCTGGGCTGACTTCGAGGCACGCTTCCGCGAGGAGTTCTTGCCTCCCGACTACGACTACCGCATCCGCCGTGAGCTGGAGGCACGTCAACACATATCTGTACCGTGCCAAGGTCAGCCGCAGTCGCAACGAAATCCGTGTTGCCTGAGCGAATCAGGCAGTTGCTTGAGGAGTGTCCTTGCAGTGACTATGAGAGGGAGCAGCTCGCCTATGTGCTGGAGCCGTTTGCTGAAATGTTCACGGAGGCCCCTGGGCGGACAACAGTCCTTCAACATCGCATTGACACGGAGACGCCCCTCCTTGGAGCTGCAATCCACGGCCGCTCAGCATCCAGAATAAGGCGAAACTGGATGTCGCCCTTCACGAGATGCTGAACACGGGGGTTGTGCGGCCGTCGCAGAGTGCCCATGCATCTCCAGTCGTGTTGGCGCCAAAAAAGGACGGCAGTGTGCGTCTCTGCGTGGACTACCGTCGTCTCAACGACGTAACTGTAAGAGACGCATATCCCTTTCCTGCCGTACAATTCATCATTTCCTCGCTTGGTGGTGCCCGCGTGTTTACCACTCTAGATTGCTCACGCGGCTTTTTGCAAATTGAAATGCACCCTGATGATATTCCTAAAACAGCTTTCACATGCTACAGGGGTCTTTTCGAGTTTGTGCGCATGCCGTTTGGGCTGAAGAACTCCCCGAGCTCGTTTCAAAGAATAATGGACATCGTCCTTGACGATGTACGTCATAAGTACGCGATGGCCTATATGGATGACGTCGTCGCTTTTCGCGCACCTTTGAGGAGCATCTCGTGCATCTCAGAGATGTGCTTGACCGCATGAAACGCGCCGGTCTCACCATCAATCCTAAAAAGGTCCAACTCGCCACAAGCAAAGTTGACTTGCTCGGCTTTGTCGTGGACAAGGGAGAGCTTCGTCCTAACGATGCCAAACTGAAAGCAATTACAGAGTATCCGTGCCCGCGTGACGTTAAGAGCTTGCAGCGCTTCTTGGGCATGATAGCCTTTTACCGCAGCTTCATCCCTCATTGTGCGGAGCTATCATGTCCGCTAAACCAGCTACTACAGAAAGGCGTGAAATGGCAATGGGAAGAGGCTGAACAGCAATCTTTTGAAGCACTGTCTCGCGCAATCGCGGCAACAGCGGCGTTAAGGATACCGGACCTTAACAAACAATTTGTCTTCCAGACCGATGCTAGCGACTATGGACTGGACGCAGTGCTGATGCAGGAGTTTGAGGGCGTTCTCCGTCCGGTCGCATTTGCTAGCCATACGCTCACTCCGGCTGAGCGCAATTACACGGTCACAGAACGTGATTGTCTAGCAATTGTGTTTGCAATAAAGAAATTTGACATGTTTCTTGACGGTGCCTCTTTCACCATTCAGACAGACCACATGGCATTAACGTGGCTGCAGCGTTTGCAGAACCCTGCTGGTCGTCTTGCGCGCTGGGTGCTTGCGCTTCAGCGCTACGATTTTACTATCCAGCACAGGAAGGGTTCGCAGAACCAAGTCGCTGACGCGCTATCGCGCGCGCCCCTGCCGCCATCTTCGGACGCGGAAGCGCAGGCGCTGGTGGTTGCAGTGGATGCTGACGCACGCTGGGGTACGCTGGTGAGCAGGGCAGATCTTCTCGCGGCGCAACGTGCCGACGGACTCTGCCCTAAGATCATTGAGCACGTCGGGGCACAGGGCGCAGCTCCCACCAGCAACAGCGGTGAGTTTGATACATATGTGTTGGCGGAAGACGGTCTCCTGCTACGGTATATCCCGCAGGACGATGATGAAGCTAATTCCCCATTCCGCGCTGTTGTACCGCGTAAGCTTCGGACGGCTTTCATCTGTTACTTCTATGATTCAGCTCTGGCTGGACACAGCTCTGGCAGCAAAACTTATGAGAAGTTATGTCGGACTGTCACGTGGCCGGGAATGAGGCAGGATGTGCTGCGGTACGCCAGGAGCCGTCACGTGTGTCAGACAGCAAAACCCCGCGTCGGTTGCCCGCCCGGATTGATGCAGTCTGTTGAGAGTAAGAGCCCCTGGCAAATCGTTGCTTGCGATATCATGGGCCCTTACCCCCGCAGCCCGCGTGGGAATTGTTATTTGTTTGTGGTGACGGACCATTTCACGAAGTGGGTAGAGCTGTTCCCGCTACGTACCGTCAATACACCGAATGTATGGAGGTGCTAATGGAAGTGTTTTCGCGCTTTGGGTTCCCCGCACAGCTTATAACGGATAATGCTACGTATTTTACGAGCAAATAGTTTGAGGACAACTGCCGAGCTGTAGGCGTGAAACACAATCGCACGACCACCTATCACCCTCAGGCAAACATAACTGAGCGTGTGAATCGCAATCTCAAGGCGATGCTAATTGCTCATACGGAGCAACACAAGGATTGGGATGCTAAGCTGCCTGAGATTGCATTTGCCACTCGCACCACGGTGAATCGCTCAACCGGGCTTACGCCGGCCTATTTGAACTACGGTCGGGAAATGCCATTTCCTCTTGACAGGACACTTGCAGAAACGGAGGCGGGTTCTGGTCTGTCGCCCCATGCTCTGGCCGTCCGCCAGCGCCTGCGCGACGCGATACAGGCTGCCCGGGAGCAGCTTGACGTTGCTCGTCTCCAGCAGGCGGAGCAGTACAACCGCTGTCGTCGAGATGCTCAGTTTGCGGTTGGCGACATGGTTCTCCGGTGCACTCATCCACTGAGCGATGCCTCACGCAAGTTTGCCGCGTCGCTAGCCCCTAAATGGGAGGGCCCTTTTACCATAATCGAGAAGCTGTCTTCTATAACGTATCTTTTACGCCACAGCAGTACAGGTGAACATGCAGGCCCGGTTAATATAGCAGACCTTAAACAGTACCACGTGGACTGATCTGCTTTTGGCCGCAACGCCTCTTGTTTCTCAATGGCGTCTGCGCACCCGTCATGTTAACTTTCTATGGGATGTATCTAGAGTATCCTTTTTAGGCTTTTTTTTGTTTCGGATTACCTATTCTTGGCCCTGAATTTGATGATTGATCAGTACCACGTGATGCGCTTCTTTATTTTTTTTTATTTTTCCCCCTGGTAGAATTGTGTTTCTTTCCGGGCGTTCATTTTTGCTTCTTTCGCGTCCAGAATTCATTTTGGCATTCGCTCCTGCTGCGCCCGCATTCACCGCCGACCCGTGTGGAGGACTTTCCCCACTGCCACATCCACATGTGCGTGGTGCATAACCCGGTGGCATCCTGAGTTCCTGACTCCCTGGCCTTGGGGATACCTTCTTGGCTTCACGGCTCTTGCTCCGGGCCGTGCCTGCTCTCTACTCTCCACTGTGGTACCTTGGCGTGTGTGCTGTGGGTCTTGAACCTGACGTTTGGGTGGTGCTCTCGGTTCCACTCCGGCGCTGCGTACCTCTCGCCGGGAGGCCCTATCTGCTACCTCTGGTACTGTTGAACAGACCGTCATCGGTTCAAGGGATTCCTCCAGTGGCGCCAGCGGTCCAGCGGCGTCCATAGCTGTTCCTGGGCTGATTTGATCCTGTGGCTGCTGTCCCGGAGGATGTCCCGAGTTCCAAGATTGCTGTAGACATCTCTTTCGTGGACTGTGACGTCATCTTGGGGCTCCGATGCGGATGCTTCGAGTTACTCTTCAACTGTCGGTTGGCTCGAGAAATGTGCGTGGGCCTTTTCTTCGGAGGGGGGAGAGTGTGGTAATCCGGCAATAGTGGCGGTGGACAATCCCGCGCGATGGACATGTTCCGGCGGAGTATGAAGATGTGGCGCGAGATGAGATAGGATGGGACATGGCGGACTGGGCTGGGCTACGTGTGTGCGGCCGGATCGGCTGAGCAGTGGACCTTGGCGGAGCGGGACTCCCAGTAAAGGTGTGATCGAGGGGGCTCAGTGTCCTTCTGGGGAACCGCGGCCGGGTGCAAGAACCCCGGTACCACAGTATCTAAAAACTAAGTTTTATACTCCTTGTCTGTTCATCTAACAGCTTTTGAATACAAGAGAATTGTTTTTTTTTGTCATTTCGTCTCAATACAAGTGTTACTCTTTGCTGTGTTTGGAATTCTGGTAATAGAATAGCAAGTTTGATCTATTTTATAGGTTCTACCTGATGTTCTTGATTACCACAAAATCATGACTGTTTGTCCTTTGTGTCTCAATACTCCTTTACTGATTTCTTTGTTTAAGAACAGTGGTAAGAGACATCAGGACTCTCACAGAGTCGTCAAAACAAGAGAATTTTATACATAACTTACACACATCTTTATTTTTTAAATCTCGATGCTACTTCCTCACTTATTGATGTGTTGGGAGTACCAGAGCGCAAAACCTACGTTTTATCCTCTTTTTAGTCCATGCAGCCGTTTTTAATACAAGGGAACTGTGCTTAATAAATTCTCAATACAACTGCTTTACGCCTTGCTGTGTTTGGGAATACTGGTGATTGGTTAACAAGTTTCGTCGGTTTTGTTTGGGCTACTATATGTTTTTGAATACCACGCAATTATGGCTCTTCGGCCTTCGTCTCGATGCTACTCATTTACTCATTTTTTTGTTTGGGAACACTGGTATTGTAAATAGAATCTCTTACATTGTTTTGTCATACAAAAGGTTTTGAGTACATAAAACGTGTTTGTTCTTCTCTCTTTCATCTCAACGCTACTGCTTCACTCAATGATGCCTTTCGATTACTATGTATCTAAATGTTTTTATTATAAGAAAATTGTTTTTTTTTTAATTTCTTCTTTATGCAACAGCGTTACTCTATGCTGTTGTGGGAAAACTGGTGTTACGTGAACACGTTTCGTTGGTTTTGTTTGTCATACCAGAGATTTTTGATTACTACACGATTCTGTCACTCGGTCCTTTCGTCTCGATACTACTCCTTTACTTATTTGTTTGTTTGGGAACAGTGTTAAGAAAAATCAGTTCTCTTGCACTGTTACCGCATCCAGAGATTTTTATGCACATTTGACAAATGTCCTTCTTGTTAAATTGATCTCGATGCTACAACTTCACTTTATGATGCGTTGGGAGTACCAGAGCAACCGAACTACTTTTTATACTGTTTGTTTGCCTGTGCAATCGCTTTTAATACAAGGATATTGTGTGTATCATTATATCTCAATGTAACCGCTTGGCTCCTGGCTGTGTTTGGGAATACTGACGACAAGTTAACAAGTTTCCTCAGTTTTGTTTTGATCCACATGATGTTGAATAAAGCGCAATTGTGGCTCTTGTTTCTTTCGTATTGATGCAACTTCTTTGTTTTTTGTACTGGAATGTTTGGAAGATTCATCAAGTTTGTTACACCATTTGTTCGTACAGAAGTTGTTTAATACAGAAAACGTGTTGGTCTTGTCCGCTTCTTTTCAATGGCACCACTTTACTCAAGTCTTTTTTGGGGTAGAACACTGGAAAGTTAAAAAAGCGCCTCTTCCACTGTTTTTCAATGCAGATAATTTATGAATACGATGCAACTTTGGTTCTTCTTTCTTTCAACTCAATACTACGGCTTCAATCGACCAGGTATTTTGAATAGCAGAGTCCTAAAACTAAGTTTCATACTATTTGTTTATCAAACCCTTTTGAATGCATGGCATTTGTGTGTATCATTTAATCTCGATGCACCTGCTCTACCCATTGCCGTGTTTGGGAATTCTGGTGCACTGTTAACAAGTTTTATAGGTTTCGCTTGATCACCCACATCTTTTGAATACAACACCATTATGAATTTTCATCCGTCGATCTCGATGCAACTCCTTCACTAATTGGTTTGTTTGGGAACAGTAATATTGTAAATACAGTCTCTTACATTGATTTTTTCTTACAGAAGGTTATGAATGCATAACACTTGTTGGTTCTCTGTTTCATAACAATGCTAGTGCTTCACTCAATGATGTCTTTCGATTACTAAAATCAAAAGTAAGTGTTACACCGTTAGTTTGTGTATCCAAAAGCTTGTGAATGTAAGGCAATTGTTTTTGTTTCATTTCGTCTCGATGCATTAGTATTACTCATTGCGGCATTGGTGGTACTGGTGATAGGTTTACACGTTTCGTCGCTTTTGTTTGTTCTTCCACGTATGTTTCATTGCCACACAATTATGCCTACCTTGTTCCTTACATCTCGATACTACTCCATTACCAATTTCTTCGCAAGGGAACAGTGGTAAAAACAGGGGTAAAGAAAATCAGGACTGTTACACTTTTCTCTCATCCAGACATTTCTTACTTACCTCACAACCGCCCTTTTGATTTCTTTCACAACGTTTCGTAATGTTTGTTCTTGCAACCGTTTAAAATACAAGGAAATTCTGTGTATCATTATTTCTCACTGCAACTACTTCACTTCTTGCTCTGTTTAAGAATACTGTTGATAAGCTAACACTTTTGTCGCGTTTGTTTGCTCCACCTGATGCTTTTGAACACAACAGATTGTGGGTATTGTTTCTTTCCTAATAATGCTACTCCTTTACTCGATTTTTTTATGTTCTGGAATGTTTTTAAGATAAATCAACCATGTTACACTGTTTGTTCATGCAGAAGGTTTTGAATAGTTAAAATTTGTTTATTCTTCTGTCTTTCATCTCAATGTTACTGCTTCACGTAATGAGTTTTGATTGCTAAGGATCTAAAAACTAAGTTTTACATTCTTTTTTTGTTTATCTAACACCTGTCGAATATAGGATAATTGGTTTTTTTTAATATTTCGTCTCGATACAAGTGTTACTCATTGCTGTGTTGGGAATTCTAGTGATAAGATAGCAGGTTTGATCTGTTTTGTTTGTTCTACGCGATGTTTGTGATTACAACACAATTATGGCTCTTTGTCTATTTATCTCAATACTCCTTTACTGATGTCATTGTTGGGGAATGGTGATAACAGAAATCCGGTCTCTTACACTGTTGTCTCATCCAGAGATTCTTATACATACGTCACATGTCCTAATTTCTTCCATCTCATTGCTACTTCTTCACTTATTGATGTGTTGGGAGAATCAGAGCGCCTGACCCACGTTTTATCCTCGTTTTTATTCCATGCAACCGTTTTTATACAAGAAAATTGTGTGTATCATTAATTTTAAATGCAAATGCTTTACACCTTGCTCTGTTTGGTAATACTGGTGATAAGTTAACAAGTTTTCTCAGTTTTGTTTCTTCCACGTGATGTTTTTGAATACAACGCAATTGTGGCTCTTGTTGCTTTTAAAGCCATGCTACTTCATCACTTTTTCATGTTCTGGAAAGTTTTTAAGATAAATCAAATTCTTTGCACTCTTTTTCATGCAAAAGTTTTTAAATACATAACCCTTGCGGTTCTTGTCTGTTTCATTTCGATGGTACTACCTTACTCATTTCTTTTTTTAGGAACACTGGAAAGTAAAAAGCGCATCTTCTACTATGTGCTAATGCAGACGTATTTGGTGTACGTACGATAAACAACAACATAGCTGTAGAGGTTCTGCGAAGGCAAGTTTGACATCCTCCTCAATGCAGCCGTACGGCACAAAAGAAAGAAGCAGAGCTTTCTTAGAAACAGTGCAGTTGAAGAGAAATTCGTCTTGGTCCAGGATTCCAAACCAGGACCACCAGATGTGCCTTGGGATCGCCGCTTGAACCACCGTTGTCGCCTCAGCATCTGGACATTGATTGTAGCCGCGGATTCGAATCTCTCAGTACTAGTACAAACTTTTCTTGGGCCCATGACGGGATTAGGAAAGAAAAGGACAAATGAGAAGGCCGTGTCTTTTACTAGTCTTTCTCCCCTCTTCCTGAATCGTCAGCAAGAAACCCTAGGGCTCTGGCAGCAGCTTCGGCCATATTGTTTTGTTCTGCGGTGGATATTGTGGACGCTTGCATTACATTTCACATGGTGAGAGCGGCGGGTGCTGCTTTATCAGCCAAACCGCTACTGCTTACTACTGACAAACCTGGCTCCAGCTGCCCACGTAGCCAGAGCTAGAGTTATGACCGCTTATCTGTAATTTTAATAGGGATTCATAATTAGCAATGACTTTGGCTGGTTCGTGAGCAATAGTGGTGTGGCTGGATGGGTTGAAATCAAGGCAGACTGCACGCGCTGCATATTGTGAACTGGTATAATTTAACAACTGTAGCCCGCTGCATTATAATAAATCCAAAATCTCAGTGTCTAGGCCGATAAACCTTCGAGCGACATATTACTTATGAACGTTATTGTGATTATACAATGCCCAGGTTTTTAACTTTACCCTGTGAAAGTAGCGAACAGCTGATACAAGAGAAAAATATATTTTTCTAATGCAAGCGTTAGGTAGCAATAAAAAAACTACAAATTGCTATGGTTTGACTAATGAGAGTATTAACGAAAATTATCTTTCTTTCCTTTCCCGATCCTAGGGAAACTGCTGATGAGCGACCAGGAAGTTGTTCAGGACGGAGTGGAAGTGCCAGCAGACTCAGCAGTGCAAGACGCTTTGGGGAATGTGGCTGGAGGCACACCAGTGGCGGTGTACTGCAATGATGTAGAAGCGGGGCAACCTGCACCGAATTCTGTTGGCGTCACGGAGGCCCCTGCAGAAGCCCGTGTGGAAGCCAGTGAAGAAACTTCCCCGTTTCTGCAGAAGGAACGGAGCATTTTAAAGCCAAAGACAAGCAACAAAGCTGCCCAAGTCAATATGACAAAGAGCACAACTTCGAACTCTGTGCAAACTTAGCCTCGTTGCGTTTCAGTTGGTGAGTAGTGAATATGGTTTGCACCGACATTTTTGTAATTATTTGGAGACTGCAGCACAAAAACAAAGGGCCCCTTAACTCTGCACACATTGGCCTGGTAGAGGTAGACTCATTTAATCGATGAG
Organism: Haemaphysalis longicornis; assembly: GCA_013339765.2. Taxonomy (NCBI): domain Eukaryota; kingdom Metazoa; phylum Arthropoda; class Arachnida; order Ixodida; family Ixodidae; genus Haemaphysalis; species Haemaphysalis longicornis. Next base: position 1,348,002 of record JABSTR010001246.1, read on the forward strand.
TTCGGTATAATTCAACCCTTCTCTGTATATAACTGAATATATCATGAGATCCGTGGTGGGGTGTCATTGCTGTGGCACTTTGCATTGGTGCGTGTCCAGACCCTCTATCTGTCTACTGGGCCTGCCTTTACTGCACATTTGTTGCGAGAGTCTAATGTCGCAGCCGTCGGTAAGCCTATATTTCGAGTAGGATTATGGCACCTTTAGTGTTCATGAAAAGAGACATACTCCGCATCATGGCCTGGTCAGTTGACATGTCCGAACCCAATGCTTCTTGAGTCAACCCGTCTGTGTGTACATGACTGGGTTAAGCCGAAAGATCTATCCATCTCAACTCGATTCTCTCCACCTGTATCCTCATATCCGTGGGCTCCTTTGTGTTGTCTTGTTTTAGGGCAGCGCTGTATTTCTCCCAAGCTTTCTGTATTAACTAGACCACGTACTGGTACTGAAAGTGAATGAAATCTTGTGGCAAGCAACTCTGCAAATAAGCAACATTACAATAAATATTAAGTGCAATAACACATTCCTCTACAAAATCTTCAACGTATGAACCACCTTTATAAAGGACTATACTACGTTATGAACTATGGAGTAATGAAATGCAGGGCTAGAGGGAGGAGGTGAATTTTGTTTTTGTCTGTAAAAACAATTTCTGAGCAGTAATGAATGCGATCTGAAAAAAAAAACCTTCTATGGCCGAACACAACTACCGCTTTTTGCGTAAGATTTAATCGAAGTTGAAATCAGGACTTCCGTAAGAGCTGCTTTGAAGACTATATAGCATCACTTATGAAGATATAACTGAAATTGGCCAACACCAACAGTTACGTCTTTCAGCTTGTTCTAACAACAAAGCTCTACTGCAACAATTGTTCTTGTGTGAAAAAAAATAGAACTTATTTTTTTAAGATGTGCTGACCACATGACATTAAAATCCCACTCCCTTAAGGAAATTGAGTGTCTACAACAAGACTTCGTAACTGTAAACAAAAGATATTTTATGACCATAGACTTCCCTTCAAAGCTGCGCCAAGCACTGACAGTTTGTTTGCGGCTCATGTCAAAATTGTGAATTTTGTTATACACGTAAAAAAGTCTGGTATCGTACACCAAGCCAGTGCAAGTTTTTTTTCTTTCTGACAATCCCTTTCTGGGACTCTCTTTTCCTCATCCCCGACCTTTAGCAGAGAAGCATGTAGGTGATAGTTATTTCAGGCAGAACTTCTTTTTCTGATAAAGATCCTTCTCTTTCTATCTCTTTCCTTCGTGCCTTTACAAAAAAAGCTTCTTCAGTAATATCTAGAGCATTTTCTTAGAGGTAATCAGGTTGTCGGAAGCTGCACTGAAAGTGTGCAACCCAAGTGAATATGGTGCCAGATGATGCAGGCGAAGATGACGGGGAGGAAGACGACTAAGAGGATGGCGAATGGGGGCATTACTTGGATGACGAAATGGCGGTTGCTAACCTCGATGACCCCGACTACAGCCCTCTGGATGAACAGAGTGGACAGTACGTTATTTCTCTTTTCCTAGTCATATTTTTTTACTGCAGATCTAAATGAGAAGTTAGTACTATTGTGACTGTATACCCTCAGTTTAGTTGGAAACACGATGATATTTTGTCTTGAAAGAGGCACTAGTCTTGGGATGTATTTTATAGTTTGAATAGTTGATTAGTTGAATTATTGGTTGATTCATTGTGGGTTTTAATATGCTGAAGATATTTTTGGGGCTATGAAGTGTGCCGAAGGGGAGGGCTCTGGATCAATTTTGACCACCTGGGTGTATTTCGTGGTCCATGCAGGTCTTGTGGGCCAAGCGGTCAAGATGGTGGCAGTGTTTTTTTGGTTCAGAAGTTCCTGAAATCACTCCTGCAACTTTTCTACGAGTGCCTTTCACCGTGCCAGCTCACGGTTTCCTGTGAGAGCACTCAAGTGAAAGTGCACGGACAGTGTGCCGCTGGGCATTATTGGCTTTGGACAAATAAGGATTTTGTCTGGCAGCACCCTGTCCTCAATCTGCAGCTTTGCGCAGCTATTATGCTTTCAGGCCACAGCCCCAACTGCTGCGCTTCGAATACTGGCCAGCATTGGTGTGCAAGTTGTCACTGCATGCACCTTCTTCATTATTCAGCATTACCATGTGTAGCGAGCAGTCGACCGGGCATATTTACACCACAAAAAAGTTTTATGGTTATTTGGGGATGTGCTCTTTTTTTTCCATTTCAGGTTTGGAAAGCTGAACCGAGCCACTTGCTCACGGAGGCGCCGGGACGGCCTGTGACCCTAGCCGGTAATTGACGATCTTATTCGCCGGGATATTGTGCCAAATAAGGCATATACTCGCTCCTTGATGTGGAGAACAACAAAATTCTTCGTGTTGAAGTTGTTGAGGTGAGCCAAATATACAGCAGTTGCTCAAACACGAGCAACGTATTGTCCACTGTATTTTTTATATTTTTGAGCAACGGACTAAAATGTTTTCATATTGCGCCCTTTAGTCAAATGAAGTTGGTGGCCGCTGTCGCACGGAACTGGAAGTCCTCAAATGTCGACTTGCATTACTGGAAGAAAATGCTGTAGAGGTGGCTTTTCTTGTCACCCACAGATATGTTCAGATCAAACGCTTCCTTCCCAGGGAAAAGAGCAACATCAAGTACGAGTTGGATGTTTGGCACTTCGCGAAATTACGTTGTATCTTCTGTTCAATTTAATATAATTGTGCAAGGAATATATGTTCTTTTATTTATGTGTATTGAATTACAAAAACAAGGTGTAAAGGAACGTTGCATGGAATTCTTTGAATTTGGGTTGTTTCATTTTAGGTGTCTTGAAAAAGCTTGCGGCGGGAGCCAAACAGCTCGGATGCGATGTGATGGTCCCGTGGGCAAAATCTATGTCCAACAACATTTACTGGGCAGCTGCTTCAAGTGCTGGACACCCTGAACTTAGTGTGCCTAAGCGGACATCCATCCTTAACCACATCTGGAACAATCATGTTCACGAAAATGATCCGTTCCGGAAGTGTGCTCATGGAGACGTCCATCCAAAGTCATGGCTTGTTGGAGGTAAAAATCTTATTGAATGGATTTGCAGGCCTGGTGCAACAATATTGTCAAAGTTGTAGCAACACATAAAATCTGAGAGGGTACACAAGTAGAGTCAACATGGCTGCTAACAACCCTATGAGAGCACTGGAACAGTAGACATTTTTGAAATAAATATAAAACTACATATTCACACTGGTTTCCTTCAAATTTTTAAGGTTCCAAGGCATTCAACATGCTGAGAGAAGTAGCCACAGCCAGAATGCTGCTTGCTGGCATGCCCCAGCTGTTTTCGTCGTTTCAAATGTGCGGCCTTGAGACCGACCGCAGGCTGCTGCTTCACTTTCACCCAAGTTCGGGCAGTACACCTATGACAGCATGAAAGCCATGTAAGCTTATGAAATTATAATTTTGTCATAGATTTCGCTTGCCATCATTATTTTGCCTGCAGCAGTTAAAATTCTGATTAGATGCAGGCATTAGAATAGGCACAGAACAAAATCATGCCTCTGTTGTCTAACGACGGTGATGGTTGAATGCGGAGCTTCTTCTGAGGCTTGCTTTGGTTGCCTTCTGAGTTTGGATTTTGACTCGTTAGGCTTTGAAATTGACTTGAATGTAGCTTTGAATTTCTCCATTTAAATTTGGTTTTGCACAAGGAAAGCTTTTCGTTCAACTATTTTTTGCTAGACGAAGAGGGTGAGGTAGGGTGTATGAGCTTTTTGTATAATTTTGCACATCGGAGTACCTCCCTCCAAATATAAACTGCTTTGACTGTTTGCAATGGCGCTGTCATATAGAAATCGGCTTCCTAACACGAAGGACCGAGGTTCAATTCTCACCACGGGGAAGTGTTTTTGTTGCTTCACCAGAACCATCAAGAAAGGTTGACTTTTCTGCAGTGTATTCGTGACACAACATACACCACCAGTGTGAGTTAGAAAGCCTTGCTTTAAAACATTTCACCACATATGTGAACATGCATGGATCACAAATGGTGTTTACTGATTTCTCGGCTCAAGCTTGAGGTGTAAGGCTAGCGAAGTGTTCTGGTTAGGAAAATGGTATTTAAAGGGCACAACTGTCAGCATTCCCCCACAATGAAAATAGTGAAAGGAAGCAAGTTACGACAAACGATGGCACTCCACGATTCACAGTGAGTTGTCAAAGGGCAGAAGAGGTGATGCTGTTGCTTGCCCAATAAAAGAAGATGCGTACTATGGTACGCTGAGGAAATTGATCCCTCTATGCCAATGTTTGCGGCTGCATGTGGTCGCTTGTATAAGATTTCTTGGCATTTCATTCCTCAACATTTTGAGTGCGGCACCGCCAGTGGTACAAATCATCCTGGAACAAATATTTCATATTTCAGAGTTGGTGTTCAACTTTTCCAACCGAAACTTTTCTTAGTGGTACTGATAGTGTCCTGTCAAAAAACAACCCCTTTTCCAGTAGAGTTGTTGGCCAACCGAAAGCTGTGCTAAAAATCTAAACAAAAGAGCTTAGGGCCTTGATATTTTTATAAAAGACGGCCTAAATGCTTATAAAAAAAGTTTCCCAACAACGCGATCATGTTGAGAAGTGAAGACGACTTTAAGGGTATCAGTGTACGCATTGTCTTGGTAATCTCGGTTCGCCACATTGCATGTTCTGTATATAAGCGTGGTCATCTGCAAAGCAAGTATAATTAGTAAAAGCACGCCTAACTCTTCTGTTCTAAAATGTATCCAAAAACAAATTACATGCTTATTACTCGCTAAAACTACTCTACAAGCGCGAAACCAAGATTTTATTGTGTTAAAATGGTTATTTGAAAATCACCAAAAAGGAACGGTTCTGGATAATACAAACTATGCAGCGATTATGAAGGTGTACAATAGTATACGTCGCATAAATCATGTATCAGTGTTCATTTAGACCATTCGTCGGTGCGTTTACTTAGTGCTCAAAAATCCTGGCCTTCGTGCTCCTGTCAACTTACTTCAGGATGGGATGGCAGCGTTTTGTAATCACGGAGACCAGTATTTATGTTTCTCGAATCCCGACACCAAAGTTCATTCAGAAATTACTTCTATATTTATATTATGAGGAAAAAGGAGTGGTTTCTTTCAAATGGCAGTGCTATCGGACATTTCATTACCCCCTGTGCTTCAAACGTTTTCACTGTCCCATCCTTTGCGGGACTTGATTTCGTTAGTAGAACCACTCATCGATGTGAGTTTAAAACTCCTGCTTTACGCAAATATTGCAACAGTCTTATTTGACCTGAAGCATAAAAAAGAATGGGTGAAAGAACACATAATATTAACAGTAAATTTTTTGATATTCGTCGATTCTCACCTTGTTTCTCTTGGCTGTGCCAGTATTGCATCTTACAAGCCAGCGTTGCTTGTATTGCATTTCGATGGTACCATTTTCGTAACCTTCATGCAGGCTACTTACAAAGGCTGCTAAGAGTAATGCTGGAAGCCAGCGAGCCAGGCGCTAAGAAACAAAAGGTTGGCATTCCGAAGCCCCCCTCTTAGCAGCAGCGTTTCTATGGTGCAGAGGGAAGTGGTTGTTGCCAGCCACACAACAAGGTTCAACAACTAGCCGAAGTAGAAGCCCAGAAGGCGCTGTACCTGAACATTGCAAAGTTTGCAAAAGCACATTTGCTATTGGGAGGCTTGTGCTAAGCAGCCCCTTCTTTATTCTTAGCGCCGGATGTCCTTTGTGCAGCTTGAATGTACTAGGTGAGCCCACACATGGCATAGGACACAGCAACACCCAAGGAGTGATAACATTATTGCTGTTGGTTCTGCATAGAGTTGCACCAGCGCTGTTACATAGATCCCCTCAGAGCACGCTGCATAAGTTGCAGTGTGCACTTGGAAAGTGCAAGAGGAAGCAAGCAAAGCCGCATAACACCCAGAAGGTGTAGAAAAAAAGAAACAGGCAAAACAAACACATGAAAGGTTCTCAGAAGCTGCGTACGGCTGCGTATGGGGTCAGTAGTACACTGTGGAAGTCCAGTGGTCAATCTCACGTCAAAAGGGAAAGGGAAGCTGTAGATGTGTGCCATTTAAGTGTTTATTAACAATGCATTCACATATATTGGGAAGGACTGGAATGGTGTCAGCTGGCTGTGCAACAAAAGATGGGGAAGAGAGAGTGCCATCACTAAGGTTAGCAAGAGGATGCTTGTCAAGGTGGGCAGGGGGGTTGACATATTGCACATTAGTTGATACATTACGTGCTTGGTGGCCTACTGCAATGCCTGTTGCACTAAGAAAAAAAACTAACTGCAAAAAAGTGCCCTTGACAACCCAGTATACTAGAAAATTATCTCTATCCCCAAGCAACTGTGACCCAACAAAACTACTTGTCTATCCTTGCAGCATACCATAACATACATAGTATGTGTCAACCTAAAATTTGTAGTTACATAATACTTGTATAGCTGCGACGTGAGCGGATTGCAAGAAAGGGAAGGGGGCTTGCTTGGAGGAACATACAATTTGAGATGGTTGCCTGTTAAAGCAATGGTAAGCTGCCGTGATTGCTGTATTTCTGGAAACGTTTATTAGCAGTTTACAATAATTGCACGTAATGATTCCGCCCAACTAAGTAGGGGACTCAAGTGCTGGTGTTCGGTTGCTTGCAAGCATTTGCTGGATTTCTTTGATGGCGTTTCTTTTGTTCTTGAAACCCCAGTGAGTCTTCTGAAACCTGAGTTTAAAAAAGATCTTCCTCAGTTTGTCATGGTTTTATTTGAATAGTGTAATTGCATATTAAACTACATGCATTGTTTGCTATATGCCTGCAGCATGTCTAGTAAACTGCTGCCGAGTGTAATGATGGGGGAGTAAGCTGGTATGACCAGGGATCAGTGTGACAAGTGGGGTTGATAGTGCAGTTTTTTTTGTCAGAACTGATTTGGCCATGTTTTGTTGCCTGTGGATATTGGCAGTTAATTTTGTGGCTCTGGTAATGTCAGACAAAACCTTAAAGCATGCTTCTGGTTCCCATTGTACGACATCAAGAATGATGACAGCGACCGTGGCACGATAACCTGGCTAAGTATCAGCGGTTGCGTGCAGCGCCGAGTCTACATACCGGGCTAGCATACTTGTTCAGGTAGCTTCTGTTGCACTACTTTACTCCTTATGTGCTCCGAGGTCCTCTACGCGCATGTAAATAATAATAAAAAGTATCACCTTGTTAACTGCTGATATTCGAGATCTCGCTAATATTCCAGGTCTGGAAGCGGCAAAGGGCAGTATCCGAAGATGCTTGCTTGGCAAAGCTGCTCGGTTAGCCCTGCGTCCTGGGCATTGCTGATGTTAGCGTGTCATATGACTACACTAGGAGCGGCATGGAGGTTTGCAGCAGTACAGCAATGTTTTATAATGCGTTTTGTGGTTGGAGGAAAGAGTCCCGTGTCACCGAGTCATTTCCTGGGGTCCCTGTTATGGCTGCTGTAATTGCCTGCTTTTGTGCATCAGATAGATGGATTGTCAAGATTTGAACTTGATAATGGTGTGCAAGGTACCATGTCAGCTTTCACGCATGGTTGTAGTTACACAAACCGAGGAATACAGGACAAAAGGAAGGGAGCACCACCGCACAAGTGCCCCTGGCCGTAGTTATATCCCCAAAAAAGGACAACATTTCCTGCGTTGCTCATTAGTGGTTATGTCAGAATTAAAGGAAACTTTACAGCTTTCTACTGACTTCTGCTTGACCTAACATATAATGTAACATTAGGCATGCCTGCGCTTGAACATAAATAGTGCAACCATCTAATGGGCAACATATTTGCGGGGTTTGCGAAAAGACCTGCAGCATCGTTTGAGGACCTGTGCTTGCTGTGCAAGGGCATTTACGTGCAATCTTCTTGGTTTAATAAAGAGGCAAGTTCTCAAGTTCCGAATTGTCTAAATTTAACATAATATTGCAGCACATATTTCGATTGGCAGTGCTACCAACTCTAAATTGATAATAAATTGACAGCTGCAAACATTCAAACTTTTTCACCAGCTTTAAACTTATCAGTTAAGAGCTGGTGAACAAATTTTGATGTTTGCGCTGATGTCCAAGAAGAAATTCATCAGGAACAACCATTATTTTGGTATCAACTTTACTGCAACTGAGTCTACTCGTTCAGTAGGTTTACCTTATTTGTAGTGATATTACTGTTGTTTGCAAATATTTTAAAATGTTGCTCAGCCAAAGGTCACTTCTGATAATGCCACCTGTTATGTTCCTCATAGGAAAGAGAACTTCGTGTTGCTGTTTACTAGCTCTTGATAATTTTTTTTTTGGGGGGGGGGGGGGTTTCTGGTCATACTTTATTCCAAATAGCAATGTAATGCCATCAATGCAACCACACAAATTTGTTGCTTTGATTGTTAGCGGATTGCAGCTAGGAAGAGTGAGTGCGTATTTATTTATAATTTATTTAATGTACTTTCTATTCTTGCTCTGAACCATACAGCTATTTTTTCTTCTACAGCTCTCTTCATTTTTCAAACCATTATTGCACATTGCACTTGAGCCTTTGTTAGCACTGCTGCTGGATTGAACCTAAAAAACCCAAACTTGTTTTTTCTTTTATGCAGCAGTGTATCCGTCTGCAGTGTATTGCTAATAATTGCTGAATTTATTCAAATGAGTGCTGCCCCCCTTGATTTTCATTTTGCTCTTTGTTTCACTTGCCCTAAGGACAGACAAATTCCCAGCTACTGCTTGTGCGCAGTTCCCTATTGAAGCACGCAAACAAAGCCATTCATTGGTTTTGACATTTCATGGTTCTTCTATCTTATGTAGAGCACATTTGTTGTAGTTGCGAATAGCATGCAATTCTGCAGTATATTACTGAACTTTGCTTCGTTCTTTCTTAATAGAAGAGTAAATGTTGGTGCTTTATCAAATTGTAAAGTTGAATAAAAATGAATCACCAGTACCAATTTTTAAATACAACAAGCATGTTGTCGGGTTGTTGAAAATGGTTCATATTATCTTTTCATGCACAAATGAGTAAAATGGACACAGGAAACCTTGAAACAAACCAGTAGTGGCGATTATGTTGCTTTTAATAATACACAATTCAGTGCCAAGGAAAAAAAACACACTAACCGAGTCTCACAAAACACGTTTCTGGGTATGAGAAGAAATCTTGCTCCTCATCAAATCTGGAAATTGAAAAAATAATGAGGTACAATTACTTGTTTTGTAGGCAACCTCAGTATATATTTTTTCTGCAACAAGATTTCAAATAAGCTTGAAGCCAGTGTAGGTCCCTTTGGCGACGGAAACCTTATCCGAATAGCTGCAAGCACACACCTGGGCCGAATTCGCCGCCTGTTCTTTCCGTGCTCCTTCCACGTCGTGAGAGCAAATAGATAGTAAGCACCATGCCTCAGTGCCCTAAGGAACTGAAATGAAGAATATAAGTGTGAAGCAGTTACTGCACATTTATTGATCTTACCTCTTCCTATACTCACTCCTGCTACCTGGAGGGGCCCTATTCCTACGTTGAATGAGGAACACTTCCAGCACTGTTTTTTTAAGCACACATCCATAAGCGTTTAGATGGTGTGTTTTACGCGGGCTGCTTTTGCTTTTTGGTAACCTGGGTGATATCCTGGCCGCAAACTGAACTCTCGTCATCCTCCATTTCCAGCACTTGCAAGATCACCTGTTAGGTGACCTATATGGTCAGCAATATCGAACCCGGGACTTGCAAGATCAATTTTTCATGCACCCGTACGAAGAACCAGTCGGAAATCAAAACGCGCCTTGTTCAAACCAACTGTGTTTACATGCACCCTCCACTGATATCGATCCAGCCCAGCGCAATGGACGGCCGAGGCGGGAGGCGAGGGAGTGTGGCAGAAAAAAAATTAATAGGTGATCATCACGCCCCAAGGGTCTATTTTTCTAGTAACTTTACAACCAATGTACACGACATGAAATGGGCGTTAGCTGGCCAGCAACACGTTATAAAGGGCGCCCTTTCGCAAGCGCAACCCTCACAAAGTACCAGCAAGAAAACAAAACAAAAAACACAGCTGTGCGAGTAGCCTCCTGTACCGGAGACTATGCTCTTGGTTATGCAGATCGCAATATATGTACGATGACCAACGTCCTTTCTTATCTAAACTCACTCAAGCTGCATCACACCGACATTTGCTTTCGTGACAGTCATGGCGCTGCTTCTTCGAATAAAGAAAGGTGTAACTAGATTATGTTCCGCATGCACATGAGTCTATAAATATTCTTTCTTACACGTAAATAGAATCAATACTACTTACCCGTCAGTCTTTCCCGCTCGAGAAACAGTGGCCACCTCGCTCCAGCTGGTAGCTACAGCTCCGCTGTTGCTGCTTCCCGTTCTCTGCGATCTCGATGTGAGAGTAAGCTCGAACATATACGGGCTGATACCGATGTCTTCTGGGTAGCCTAATCCTTCCTTTGTTAAAAATGTGCAATCAGGTGCAAAAACGTCGCAGAAATTTAGTCCACAATCAACTGACCCGAAACAACACTAGCAGTGGTTCGGCTGCGATGTCAAAGCCGTTGAAAGGTGTTCTTGGTTTTTGCGTGATGAAGCCTGTGGCCAATGGGATTCTGGGCGCTCTTTTAATGTAAAAAACGCATTTACGTTGAGATATCACAACTTTTACACCGAGTTTCGGAAAGAACGGTCGGAACACCATTAGAAACGACCTCTAACTCGTTTTTTTTTTTCAGAAAGCTCTTCACCTTCCCTTTAACTGTCTTCATCGGTATTCTTTTTCTACCAGATGTTTTTGAATAGGACACATTCCATGCTCTTGTGTCTTTTATCTCTGCGGTACGGTATTACTAAATTTTTTGTTTACCAACCGTGGCAAGGTAAATCAAATCTCTGGCAATGTTTCCGTCTATATGTTTTTGAATACACCATACTTTTGGTTCTTGTTTCTTTTATCTCTACGCTACTGCTAAACTCATTGATCTGTTTTGAATACATGAGAGCTAAAACTAAGTTTCATACTCTTTCTTTGTTTTTCAACTTTTCGTTTGTTGGCAATTGTGTGTACCATTTTATCTTGATACAACTGGTTTACTTATAGCTGTGTTTGGGAAAACTGGTGATAGTTTAAAAAGTATCATCGCCTTCTTCCCGAGTTTTAATACAACACATTTTTGGCCTATGTTCCTTTTGTCTCTATGCTACTACTTTACCTGTCTCTTTGTTTTGCAACCCTCGTCAGGTAAATCAAGTCTCTTACACGGTTTTCTAATCCAGACATTTCTGAATACATACCCCACTTGTTTTCGTACCTTTCAACCTAATACTACTGCTTCAGTTATTGATGTGTTTGCAATGCTCGAGAGCTAAAAACGTATTTACCCCTTCATATTCATACAACTTTTATTGAATGTAAGCAATTGTATGTATCATTTTATGTGTGATTGTGGGTAGGCTGTGAGTATTTATAACTGTGCGTATGAGAAATGAAACTAGCTGGATGCTAGGGCTGTGCAGGGGACCTTCTTTCTAGACCTGATTTTTTGCACTATAAGAAATAGTAAAAAGTGCCACACCATCTTGCGTATAAATTTTAGTTTTGGGACTCTGGTATTCAAAACACATCAATTTGTGACGCAGTAGCATCGAGATGAATCAAACAGGCACCACAAGTGTTACGAATTCAAACATGTCTCTACAAAAAAGTGTAAAAGACTTCATTTCTTTTACTAGGGTTGCCAAAGAAAAATGCGCAAAGAGTAGCATCGAGATGAAAGGAACAAGAGACGCATTTGTGTTTCATTCAAAAACATCTTGAAAAACAAACAAAGCCAATAAAACTTTTTAACAAATAACCATTATTCCCAAACACAACGATGAGTAAAGCAGTTATGTCGATATATGGTACACAAAATTGCGTGTACTAAAAGTGGTTGGATAAACAAACAGTATAAAACCTAATGTCATCTTTGGCATTCCAAACTGATCAACGAGTGAAGCAGTAGCAACGAGATGAAAGAAACAAAAAGCACAAGTTTTAAATATTCAGAAACGTCTGGATGACAAAACCATTTAAGACGCTTGGTATACTTCCTCTGGGTTCCCAAACCAACGAATAAGTAAAGCAGTGCCATAACGATAAAAATAACACAAGACACCATTGTGTTGTAAAAAACATCTGGAAGAACAAACAAAGTCGATGGAACTTGTTAAAATATTACCGCTATTCCCAAACACAGCATAGAGTAAAGCAGTTCCATCGAGAATAAATATTACATGCAATTATCTAGCATTCAAAAACGAATGGACGCAGAAATAATTTCAACCTTCTGGATAAAAAAACATAGTAAGAGACTTGATTTACCTTACCAGTGTTCGTAAACAAAAAATGAGTAAAGCAGCAGCATCGACATAAAAGAAACCCGATTCACAAATTCGCTGAATCCAAAAACATCTTGGAGAACAAAGCCAATGAAACTTGTTAACATATCACCAGTATTATCAAACTCATCAATCACTAAAGCAGTTTTATCAAGATTAATTACTACACACAGTTACACAATATTCAAAAAAGGATGAACAAACAAAAGAATATTTAGCCTAATTTTAGCTCTCTGGTTTTTCAATCACATCAAGAAGTGAAGCAGAAGCATCAAATTGAAAGAAACCGGAACCAAAAGTGTTATTTATGCAGACACTACTGAATAAAAAGATTCTAAAAGGTTTCATTTTTGACGAGGGTTCCCAAACAAAGAATCGAGTAATCCAGTAGCTTCAAGATGAAACGAACATGCGCCAACATTGCATTGTATTCAAATACATATAGAAGAAGAAACAAACCTGTTAAATCTTGCTAAAATATTCCCACTATTTCTAAACACAGCAAAGAGTAAAGCAGTTGCACAGAGATGAAATGACAAATCCACTTGCCTTGTAGTCATAAATGGTTGACTAAACAAACAAAAACTGGTAAATTTAGCAAACACACAATGACAATAAAATAACAATAATGAGTGAAGCAGTAGCCATGAAATGAAAGAAACTACATACATCTCGTACTATGCATTTAGGAACTTCCGTATGAAAATATTGTAAGAGACGATTTCTTGCGAGGATACCCAAACAAAGAAATAAGTAAGGCGGAATCCTCGAGATGAAACGAACACGAGCCACACGAGCCGCCAGTATTCCAAAACACAACAATGAATAAAGCATTTTCATCAAGAAGAAATAATAAGCCAAATTGCCCTATACTCCAAAAAGCTTGGGTGAACAAACATATATAATAAACTGTTACTTAGGAATCTGGTATTCCGAGCACATCAATTATATGACGGAGTAACAGGGGGATAAAAGAAACGAATAAAGCAAGTGGTGCATTCCAAATCTTCTGGATGCAAAGGCAGTGAAAGAAGGTTATTTATGTTACCAGGGCTCCCAAACAGTAAAATTTGTTAGGCTGTACCATCGAGAGGAAAGGACCGCGAGCTACAATTGTTTATATTCAAGAACATATCGAAGAACAAAGGGTAATAAACTTGCTAACCAATTATAAGTATTGCCAAACACAGCCGTGAGTAGAGCCGTAATATAGATATAAAATGTACACACAGATTCCTTGTATTTAAAAGCGGTTTTTATGAGCAAATAAAGGGTTTAAAACATAGTTTTATATCTCCGATATTCCAAAAAATCAATGAGTGTAGCTGTAACATTGAGATGAAAGACAGAAAAGCAGAAGTATTATGTATTCAAAACATTTGGAAAAGAGAATAGGGTAAAAGACTTGCTTTGCCTTTCCAGCGTTCTCAAACAATGAAATCAGTATAGCCGTAGCATCTAGATGAAAGGAACAAGATCCACAATGCTGTATGTTTTCAAAAAACATTTGAAAAACAAAACTTAACCGAAGAAAGCAAACATATGATCAGTATGTCCAAACACAGCAATGAGTAAACCAGTTTTATCGAGCTGAAATGATACCCACTATCGCCTTGGATAAAAAATGGTTGGATGAACAAGCAAAGACGATAAAACCTAGTTTTTGGTCTCCGTACATTACAAAAACATTAATTCCAGAAGCAGTAGCATTGAGAAGAATAAAAAAACACGGGTTATGTGTTCACAAACTAATGGGTGAATTAAGTAGAAGAGACTTGATTTTTTTACTATTCCTTACACACAAAAAATGAGCAAAGCAGTAGCATCGAGACGAACTAAACAATATCTACAATTGTGTTGTATTCAGAAACACCTGGAAAAACACTGCCGATAATACTCATTATCACATCATCAATATTCCTTAACACAACAATGAGTAAAGCAGTTTTGTTGAGATAAACAAATAGACAAAATTGCCTTATATTCAAAGCGGTTGAATAAAGAGAGTATAAAACTTCGTTTCATCTCTCCGGATTTCCAAAAAGGTCATTGAGGCAACCTGTTGGAGAGAGATAAAAAACAAGAACAGGAAGCTTTAGGTAATAAGAAACTTGCCAGCATTCCCAAACAAACAAATCAATAAAACAGTGGCATGAGTAAAACACACAAATGAGTAAAGCAGTAACAAGCACATGAAAAGAACCACAGCCACAAATTTGTAATATTGAAAAACTTTTGTAAGAAATAACCAAACCGATGAAGCTTGTTAACCGATCACCAGTATTCCCAAACAGGCGGAATGAGTAGCAGTCGGATCGAGATGAAATGCTCTTCAATAACAGCTGTATGAACATAAAAAATCAGGAAATATTTTTAGGTCTCCAGCATTCCAAACACATAAATAACTGAATCATTAGCATCAGATAGAAAGAAACAACAACCACAAGGGTTATTTATTCAAAAACATCTAGACATGAAAATTATGTAAGAGACTTGATTCACCTTACCGGGGTTACAATACAAAGACGTGCGTACGGTTTTAGCATCGAGATCGAAGGCATCGAGATCGAGATCGAAAAATGTGTTGTATTCAAAAGTATCTGGACGGACAAACAAAACCATTGAAATTTGTTAACCTATCACCAGTATTCCCAAACTCTGCAATTAGTAAACCAGTTGCGCCGTGATGAAAGGATACACGGAATTGCCTTGTATTCGAAAGTGTTGTACTTACTTCATCACATGGATAATATCCTTGTTAGACGCGGAGGTGGGTGCAAACATACATGAGTACACTAACTCAGTCTCATTTGGACTCAAACTCACGCGTGAGTTTGAATTTGAGTCAGTGCCAGGCTATTGTAGCATGGTAAGTCTGAGCTTGAATGAGTCTGAGTCCAACTGAGTTTGAGTACACCTGAGACCGAGTGAGTTCTGAGTCCATTTTGAATTTTGAGTGCATTTTGAGTTTGAGTACATGTTGAGTTTTGAGTACATTTTGAGTTTGAGTACATTTTAAACACTGAGTAAATTTTGAGTTAAATGACGTCTTGAGTTTTGAGAAGATTTTGCGTTTGAGTATATTTTGAGTACTGTATACATTTTGAGTTGGAGTACATTTTGATTTTTGGGTACATGTTGAGTTTGAGTACAATTCGAGTACTTACTACCATTTGAGTTTGAGTACTCTTTCATTTTTGAATATATTTTGAGTTTTGAGAACAATTCGAGTACTTACTACCATTTGAGTTTGAGTACTCTTTCATTTTTGAATATATTTTGAGTTTTGAGAACAATTTGAATACTGAGTATATTTTGAGTTTGAGAACATGTAGAGTAATGAGTACTTTTTTAGTTTGGGTGTGTTTTGAGTGCTGGGTGCATATTGAGTTTGGGTACATTTTGAGTACTGATTGCGTTTAGAGTTTGAGTACATTTTCAGTTATGAGTACATTTTGAGTTCTCAGTACATATGAGTAGGCTAGGAAGCAGATATAATGGAGCGGTTAAGTTTGATGTGCACTTCGGTCTCTGAATTCATGTTAGCTGCGGGTACGGCAGCATTCGCGATGCGCATAATGGGTTGGTGGGGTGCTGGCTCGGTAGGTGTCATATTTAGGTGCTGGGCGTGCGATTAATATTCCGCTGGTGAGATAATAAAAAAAAATTTATTGCACCTTTTCGTCTTGATGAATCCTCTAAGAAGGTGGGAGAGGGGGTGGGAAAACACAAGGCGCCGCTTTCTACTTGCTTGTTCGCATGCTTCTGTTAATGGTTTGATTTGCTACGGTCAAAAAAGAAGAGGTGAGCTCCGGCGGAAGGGGCGGCGGGTGTCCCCTCCGCTGTTTCAAATTAGTTTTTAACTGAACTGACTGTGCGACGCCCGTTTAGCAAAATTGACGACGTCATTATGAGAGAAATTGGGTGAAAATTTAAACAAATGTCGCTAATGTGTGCAAGGTACTAAGTTAAAGGTCCCAAATAACAGAGTCCCGTGAGGTATATTAAAAAAATGCTTTTTGTGAATATTCATCAGAGAATCGTATTAAGTCATAATTGGTTTAAAATTCATAATGATGCCACGACGCCATGTGAGGAATCAAGTTTAAGGTCTAAATGAGGAGAATCTTATGAGCAAAAATCCGCTATGGTTATATATGACCTAGTCATGTCTAGTTATATACTGGGTTAAAATTCAAATTCATAGTGCTTGGGCGTGCAGCGTATCGAAATAAAGGTCTCGATCAGGGGAATTACGTCAGACAAATGCAGAAATGCTTCCTGAACATTATCATATGACAGTAATAATAGGTCTAAAATTGGGTTAAAATTCAAAATAGTGCCACTAGGGTGTACGGGGCATCAAATTGAGATAGTGATGAGGGAAATAACATGGGACAATCATGTTGTATGGCTAAACTAAGAGATAGTTATGGTTAGTCACTGTTAGGGTAAACATTCAAAGTGATGCCAAGAGGATGTGTTGGGTATTGATATAATAGTCTCGATTACGAAAATCACGTAGGAGAAAAACAGAAACGCTTACTGGTTATGACCTTGAAATATTCATGGCGAGTCTTTTATCGGGTTACCATTCAAGTGACCCCCCTCGGGCGTTTAGTGTATCGAATTTGCGATCTTGATGAGAGGAACCATGTGGGACAAATAAAAAAAAGCTTCGTGGTTTTATCATGAGAGAGTCATCGTGAGTCCTAGGTTGGATTAAAACTCAAGGTGAGGCCGCTGAAGTAAATGAGGTATCAAATGCAAGGTTTCGATTAGGAGAATCACGTGGGGCATATAAATAATGCGGCCTGCTTACAGTCAATAGGCTCATGGTTAGTCAGATTTGACTAAAATTCGAAATGATCCTGGTAAAGTGTGGGGGGTATCATATTAAACGTTCAGTCGAGAGGAATCACGTGGGACAAATAAAAAAATGCTTTCTGGTTGTGGCTATGAGATAGTCAAGGTGAGTCATAGATTGAGTGAAAATTTAGAGTAACACCAATAGGGCTTGTTGTGTACCAAGGTAAATGTCTCGATGAGGGGAATAGCGTGGAATAAATAAAGGAATGCGTCTTTCGTGTCCTCATGATATAGTCATGACAAGTCAATGATTGGGTTAGAATTCAGAGTGATGTCCATAGGGTGTGTAGTAGGGTATCAAAATATTGTCTCGGTGAAGGAAGGTGGATTGGATGCAACCATTGGAAATCATTGCACTGAATAGTGAATACTTAAGTAAAAAACTCTTAGTCAGTGCCCGATAGATATAATTGTACTCGTTAATTGTTGGCACGCCATCTTGAAAACGTGGTTGGTTCGACACATTGCAGCACTCAACATCCGTCAACAAGCCTGCGTTCCCGTGAAACAGGTTAGGAACTATTGGGCTGGTACGCCTCCTACGTTTACGCTAATAAGTAACTGGGTTGGGGTAATCAGCGAATTCGTTTGGTTGGGCGCTCGAAAGTGCAAATTTTCATGCATGGCTTGCTGCTGTCGGTGCCCGAACGAGTTTACATTTATTATGCACTCCCATACCTCATACTGGGCTGGTTATTAAACAAGGCAATAAAATACTCTATTAACTGTGCAGGTCGTAGACGTACATACCTAAAATGTAAAATATTTACCGCTTCATAACAGTATTTCTGGCTACCAAACAGGGGCAACTTCTTTGATGCACAAAGATTTCACGGCCGCTTGCTTGGTCAGAAGAACTTTAGCGTTTCAGTGGGGGGTGAGAACCGCGCCCAGCTATGTCCTGACACGACCGGACGTTCTCCGCCACCGCGGCGGTTTAGTTCGCTTTAGGCTCAACTTTTTCGCATAACCGAGCTGCAGCATAGGTGTCCGGAGGATTTTTCTCGGCTTCCCGGCGATAAGAGGAATAGACCAGACCCCGCAGAGTCCAAAAACTTGTGACAGGGACTTAACATGAGCCTGAAGAAACAGTGCTTCCGGAAGCAGCGTACGACCGCACGTATTCTGGCAAATTTGTTTGCTTGGAAGTCTTTGCGATTCAGCACGGCGACCAATTTACGGCGGCATTCAAGGGGCGAGGAAAGTACTGCAGTGAATAGATTTGGCGCAGGCAGACACTTCATTTGTCGTGGTGCACTACACACGTTTATTGCACGAGCCCTTTGCCCTAATGCTGATTGTTGGTGCAGCCACCAATGGCGTAATCACGCCCCGATGAGTACCTCCGCCATTGGTGGCAAGTAAAGGCAATGACGGCAACCTGCCCCCAATGAAGAAAATAAAGATCAATTGTGTATGAAAAGTCGGCTATCCTGCTTGCATGGTTAAACGTAGCCACACAGGCAACCACCGTCAGGTGAAGCGCTAGTTGGGTGGCCCGCCGCCTTAGCAGGTTGGGGATATATGGGCAAATCTCACAGCTCTTGGACACTTTCAAAATTCTCTTTATAGAACTGTTGAACTTGGCGCTGCTGACGTACCGAATATATGACACTTACCGATTCTCGATGCCGCCTGGACGTCTGATATCCACGCGCGCCACGGAGCAACAGCATAGGGCTCGATTGTTAGAAAATGACCGGCACGGCAAAATTTTATTCTTTGCTTGTTATAGAGAAGGGTACAGTTATTTGTGGTTTGCTGCGTATGTTGTCCCATCCCAACATTTAAAACAGTTTCACCGGTTTCTATTTCCATCTTGCCCCTGCAGTGTGACTGTTCACCAGCGTTGTGTTGTTGGAAAAACGGCGTTTTTTCCAGACATTGCGAGCCGCAGGGTGCCCACAAACAATGTTTTAAAGATGACGTGGTGAAATGCCGAAAGCACGATTGATCCCCCTGAAGCACCACATGAGGGTTTTTGAATTGTAAGGGCTTTCGGAACTTTTGAAGTAGGACATGTATTCTACAACGCAGCCGTCTCCGAACACCAGTCCAGGAACCAACGTTGAGAAGACGAAGTGTTCCTGGAAGTGTGTGGTGATGGGGATAATGTGATAGTGAAATAAATGAATTTTCACGCTTCTGAGATTCGTGCTTACAATATGGGCGTCTTTCAAAACTGAACTTGCCATTACTAAGTAGCATGTGTTCGCTTTAGCTACACGCGTCTCCCGACACGGAAACCAAAGTTGTACAGCCTCGATAAGCCTACTACAGAACTACACATTATTTTATGAAGTGAGTGCACCTAATGGCCTTGTGATGCGGTCATTGCCCGGTTTAAATTTTGTCCCTCAAACCGTTCTCTCTGACACCACAATTTATTCTGTGCTACCGTTCTAGCATCTGCAATAAGTTTGAGCAGTTTACTCCTAACTAATACTGATCAGTAGGAGGTCCTTTTCATCTGTCCCACGTCATTTTATTCATCGAAATATTTATTTTGACACTCCAGACACTCTGCCAGAACTATTTTGAATGTTTACCTAATTTATGACTTACCATGAATCTCACATGAGGTTACGAGGAAGTATCGCTTATTTGTCAAAAGTGATTCCCCTCATCAAGACTGATTTTTAACCCAATTGATGACTCACCATCACTATAACATAAATATGGCCAGGAGCAATTTTTATTTGTGTCACGTGATTAATCTTATTGAAACCTTGAATTTGACACCCCACATGCCCTAGCGCACGTCACTTTGAATCTAAACCATATGTGTGACTCTTCATGACTGCATCACGATTAAAACCAGGCAGCATTTTTCGTCCCTTGCGAATAATCGGACCGAGATTTTCAATTGGGTGTGGGGAGATACACTAGCGACATCCTAATAAATTTTAAATCATTGCACGATTTACCGTAACTATGTCAATATTACTACCAGGATGCATTTCTTATGTGTGCAACGTTGTTTGCATAATCGAAACGCTTATTTGAGATCCCATACGCCTACAGGTAATCATTATGAAGTCCAACCCTTATTATGACTCACGATAACTAAGTTATGATTATGACCACGAAGCATTTTTTGTTTGTCCCATGTCATTTCCCTCCTCGAGGCTTTCAATTTGATTCCCCACATGCCCTAGGGGCACATCATTTTGAATTTTAACCCAATCTGTGGCCATCTATGACTCCAGTGTTACAAGATTTGCTATTTTTGATATTTTTACTTATTATGTTTTTTTAATTTTTTATTTCGATTGATGAATTATATACGTTGACGATTTTTAATGATTACAGGTCAAGCTTCCAATATCTGCATTTTTGGCATTACACAATTCTGGCTAGGGGAGGTGGAAGGGGTACTTGGCAAATAATGCAACGCATAAAAAAGCAAAGGCACGCCCTTGAACTGCTCACGCTTCAGAAATTCACGGGGACAGTTCACTTTGACATAAAGCGTTTTGTCAGAGTTCAGAAGGAGAATGCATGGATCGATACCCCTACACAGCTTCGACGTCAATGAAATGAACAGTGAGTCTACATCCCTCGCCCAATAGTGTAGTTCCTCCCCAGGGCCTGAGCACACCATTGAGTCTGGACCCCCTCTTTGATAAAAACAAGCACGGAGCCTACATAAAGAGTTTGGTATCCAGTATATACGTACACCGGCTCTTAAGCAGCGCTAATGATCATAGCCAGCAGGTATAGATTTAGTTGATTGATTGATTGTGGGGTTTAACGCGCCGACGCAACGCAGGCGATGAGGCGCGCCGTAGTGGAGGGCTCCGGGGATTGATTTTGACCACCTGGGGATCTTTATCGTGCGCCGAAATCTCGTACACACGGGCGTTTTTCCTTTTCGCCTCCATCAGAAAAGCGACCGCCGCGGTCGGGAATCGAACCCGCGACCTCGTGCTCAGCAGCGCAACGCCTTAGCCACTGAGCCACCACGGCGGGTTAATTTAGTCAATCTCGAATGCAAATTTTTTCTGACATCACACGAGTTATGGTGTTTTGTCGTACCGAATGGAAGAGTTTTAGCTCAAGAATTTGCACCCGTGATATCTTTACCACGCGTGAAGTTTCAAACTCTGACTGCTAATGAGATCAGAGTCCATCTGAGCCCGAGTAAATTCCTAGCCCAGGAGAGTTGTGAGTCCATTTGAGTTCTGAATTCATTTTGAGTTTTCAGTCGATTCTTAGTTTTGAGTTTTATTTTTGAGTTTTCAGTGCATTTTGAGTTATTGTACATTTTTGAGTTAAGGTAAACTTTGAGTTTTGCGTACATTTTTATTACTGATTACCTTTTGTGTAGCGAGTTCGTTTTGAGTAAATAAGTAAATTTTCAGTTTGAGTACATTTTGAGTTTGAGTACATTTTGTGTAGTGCGTACATTTTGAGTTTGAGTACCTCTTGAGTTTAAGGGCATTTTGTGTTTGAGTAAAATTTGAGTACTGAGTACATTTTTAGTGTGAGTAAAATTTGAGAATTGAGTACATTTTTAGTACTGAGTACATCTCGAGTTAGAGTACATTTTGAGTTTGAGTGCATTTTTAGTTGGAGTACATTTTGATTTTTCAGACCGAGCGAGTTTTGAGTTTTGTGCTCACTGTTAGTTTGAGTTTGACTGAGCGCAGACGTGCTGCACAGCATTGAGTCTGAGTTTGAGTGAGTGGTGATTGAAAAAAAAAATTGTGAGTGAGTTTTAGTGAGCTGCACCAACTTTGCCAAAGTATGGTTAGACGCCACTTTTAGGGATTTCTCAAAAGCCATCAACCGCGAAATCAGAATCAGCTGATTTGCAAGCTAACTTCTCTAAGTATTCCTCCTTATTTATTAAGATGGATTTGGCATGTTTGGAGGGGACGCATGCAGTTCACGTCAGCTAGTAACTATCAATCAGCATTTGTTGATGTAACATCCGGCATCCCGCAAGGTGCTGGCTTATCTTCCTTTCTGTTCCTCTTCTACATCAATGACTTGCCGGCTAACAATTAATCCAATGCCTGACTTTTCGCTCACGATTGCGTGATCTACACAGCAATCAATAGCACTGACGATACAAATACTCAAAAACGTGACCTCTACTAAATTGCTTCATGGTTTGATAAATGGCTCATGCCCCTTAACAGAGATAAGTGCAAATAATTATTATTTATTCATGAGCGTGGTGCACTTGCCAAAATATAATGAATTAACGCCGTGCCCCTCAACAGAGATAAGTGCAAATCATTATTATTTATTCTTGAGCCTGGTGCACTTCCGAAAATATAATCAATTAACGCCGTGCCCATCCCTTCAGTATCATGCTACAAATATTCTGGCGTCCACATGGCTTTATCGCTATCCTGGACCACCCACATCGATTCATCTGGTCTACAGAATCCCGGACACTCGGTTACCATCGATGCAACCGCAACTGGCATACTCAAACGTAATATATTCAAGCTTTCAACACCTTCGTCTGTTTTAAGCTTGAATATACTTCAGAAATCAGCATCTTTCACAAGCCTAACAACTAAATTAGAGTCTATCCAAACTCGCGCAGTTCACGTCATATCTTCGCCAGCTTTATACCAGTTTTACCCCACTAAAACAGTCTTTCCCTGCCAACTCTTGAATCCTGCCACTTGATCACCCGTCTCTACCTTCTTCACCTATTCTTCTATCCCCCCACCCTTAAGACCATTTGCTCAAATCTGCACACCACACTTTGTCGCCCATACATTTCGAATGCCTTACCGAATAACTGCACTTTATGCCCCTACTGGGAAATGTTCCGCGCCAAGCTGAAGGAACCTTTTTTGAAGCATCTCTCCTGATAATTTTAACTACATCGTGTTTATCGCTAATACCTCTAGAATTGTACCTAGTTTCGCTCTGAAATTATTTAAGACTTTTAAACAAATAATTCTTTTTTTTTTGCTTTTTTCCAGTTACGTTCATGTGATTTCTGGTTTCTGCTTCCGGTATGTTTATTTGCTTTTTTTCTAAAGAACATTGTACCCTATCTCTTCATTTGTGCCACCTAATGTAACGCCTTGGGGCCCCTAAGGAGAAAATAAATAAAATAAACTCTGGTGATATTTTTACACGTTTGAATAGTTTCGTTCTACAAGGCGTTTTTGAATACAATATTATTTTTTTCTTGTTTTCCCTTTGCTGTCGACGCTACTGCTATACTAATAAAATTGTCTGGGAACACTGGCAAGGAAAATTGTCTCTTACTCGGTTTTGAGATCCTGACGTTTTCGAAAACATAACACTAGTGGTTCTTGCTTCTTTATTTGCAATGCTACCGCTTCAGTCACTGATGTGTTTGAGATACGGTAGAGTCAAAACTGTTTTTTACTCTTTGATGTGCATCCAACATTTCTTAATGCAAGGTAATGTGTGTATCACTTCATCTCCATGCCACTGCTCAATTCATCGCTTTGTTTGGGAATACGGCTGTTAGCTCAACAAGGTTCATCGGTTTTATTTTACGAGATGTTTCTGAAACAAGATATTTCCGGCTGTTCTGCCTTTGATCTCGATGCTACCACTGTACTTATTGCTTGGTTTTGAAACCCCCGTAAAGTAAATAAAGTGTCTTACTCGGTTTTTATTATAACATACCAGTATCAGTTCTGTTTTTTTATTCTGAAGCTACTCCTTCAGTGATTGATGTGTTTAGAATACCCGCGATCTAAAACTGTTTTTTACTGTTTGATATTCTCCCAATGATTTTTCTAATGCAAGGCAATTCTCTGTATCACTTCACACTAATGCAACTGCTTCACTCATTTTGTGTTTGGAAAAACGGGTGAGAGGTCAACAAGTTCCTTCGGTTTTTTTCTACGTCATTTGTTTAAATACAACATATTTGTGGCGGTTGTGCCTTTCATGTCGATGTCTTCATTTTACTGATTTCTGCGTGTGCGAATCCTGGCAGGGTTGATAAAGTCTCTTACACTGTTTTTTCATTCATTTTTTTTTCAGACAGAACACCTGTGGTTCTTGTTTGTTTCATCTCGATGCTGCGGCTTCCCTTTGTGATGTGTTTGGAATACCGGAGAGGTGCAAGTATATTTATACTCAGTTTTGTTGATCCAACCGTTTTTGAATAAAAGGTGGTTGGGTATACAAGTTCATCTCGATGCAACGGCTTTACTCATTGCTGTATTTGGAATACCCGGGATATCTGAATGTGATGGAATACAGGCTCCTAATGATCGCCAGCGTTGTGAACAGAAGGTTCATAAAAAGGGGCACCGACACTGAAAATACTAAGCCATCACACTTGATCAGATCGGTTCGAGGAACAAGCACGCAGAGATGGAAGACGAAGAGAAAAGTATAAAGGGCTACCAACTCATAGCGAAGCCGACTGTAAGAAACACTGGTTGGTTCTAACGGAAGTCAAATTGAAAGCGTAGACAGTCTCACACGTTAGGTGACCTGCGTGGGCGCGTGAATGTTGGCTGTAGCTTCGTCGGCGTGCGGGCGGAACATTTTGGAACATGGCCGGGTAATGGGGCTCTGGTCCGTGCGGTCGTTCCCCTAGCTGTTGCTTTCTAGGCCGTCTCAGGGCAGCCACGGCCATGCACCCTGGAGTTGAACAGGGGCGTTGGGTACCAGGCTTCGCTCTTGCTCACGGTCACCGTACCGCAAGGCCAGAGCACCCCGTCGGTCCTTGGCCAGAATTCTCTTTCAGTCTTCCTCTTCTTCGTGGCACAATAGTTCCAAAATGAAGAATGGGTGTCTTGTTTGACGAAATTGTCTTCAAAAACCGGTAATCCTTCACATGTCTCCCCACTTAAGAAAGTTGTGGGGGAGGACACATACTTTCACACCCTTACTACCAAACCCACCATCAAGAAAAATGGTGTGGTTGTTTAAATACCACACGCATATGTTCGCACTCTATTGAGGAAATTGCAACAACGCTGTCACTGCCTGATGTACTTGAGAGTGTATTCATGTTCTAACACCATGAGTAGGCACTCTTGCAATAGGGCGGCTCCAACAGTTTTGTCGAATGTGTAAGTCTGCAAGACAACGCCGTCGAACAAATAGGCATCTTCCACGAAGGCACAACACCAACTTTATGATTTGGAGCTGTCTGCTATCAAACATGGCAACATTTGATGAATGCTGTAATGCAGGCGTAGATAATTGGCCAGTAAAAGTCATTAGGAATTGTCTCCGTTGTCTTCCGAATGTCTTCGTAGCAGGGTCTGGAGCTGTGTGCTGTCTGGACCGCAGAATTTCAGAATTGTTTTTGAATTATCAGTTGTGTGTTGTTTTGCCCCGATTAGAGGTGACATTGTTGGTGCAGCAAGCCGTACTCTCTGTCACATAGGTAGATGGTGTCCCTTCGAGATCTGACTTATTGTGTTCTCCTCTCAAAGCAACTACGAGGAGTTTCACCTTCGCATTGCTTTGTTTTGATCTCTCTTGTCACCTGAGTGAATGTGAAATTTTTTGTTGTTAATTTATCGGCTTTGACAATGGAGACTACTTCGGGTGCCTGTTTTTCTCTGGTGTCGCTGTGTTTGCGGCGGTACACACGTAGCTTCTTAATCTCATCTGCTTGCTGTGCTTGTTGCGTGAGGTTCGGATCAGGATGGCATGTATGTCTCGCGCTGGGCATGTTATCCAGTGCCAAGTCATAAAGTGAGTAATTCATGCCCTTCGCCAGGAAGTGGCCTGAAATGTATGGAGTATGGATATTGGTATACGCCTCTGCGAGGCGCTGTTTTCTTTTGACCAGGAACAGCACGGTGAAGGCGTGACCTTAAAGACCCGTATCTTGCACGAGAACTTTACGTACAATTACTGCATTACTTCGTGAATACCCTCTGCATAGTTCCGTATTTCCTCTACGTCTCAAAGGTAACGACCGGTAAGTTGTCCGCCGAGCGTCCTGGTTGGGCTACGTCTCCTCCAAATGACTTCCGTGATTGGGGACAGAAATATGCATACAAGAACGAGTAGCTTGTCTCCTCTTCCGGGATAACGCTACTGTGCAAGCAGAAACATGCTTGGGATTTGGCTCTCTCAATGTGCAGTGCTGTCTCTTGTGTCCTGCTTTGCTGCATTTAGAGTTACTAGGAGCTTGTTCTATCATACTGAAATCAGCAGCACGATGTGCAAGTCTGTCACAAAACAAGGAAGCCGGTCCTTTCTTTGTAGCCCCATGAGTATCACTCAAGCCTGCGTTTGTCGGAGTGTCTTTCTTGAACTTCCCCAAGTTCTTTAGAGACTTGCCTCACAAAAACAGATCGGAAACCTCTGCCATTTGCTGAGTAGTCTGGTAGTCCCTTTTTTTATTGAAGACAAATTCCTGGCAGCAGCACTTCAGGAACTCCTCGGCGATCATTTTTGCGCGTAGGCTCTCAATTATCTTTAGTACACCCGACCCGACGTTTTGATCCAACGATCAAAATATCCTGACAGGCAGGAAGTGAATTGTAGTCCAGTATCCTCCATCTCCGGCATATGCATGGCAGAAATTTTTATTGTAACCCTGTGCAGTGAATAAAAATCGCTGGAGAAGAGCGAACTTGACCTTCTGGTAATTCAGCGAGTCTTCCGGAGTCATTATCCTGATGACTGTGAGGCCTTCTCTAGTGAAACACCTGCTAAGGCCAACGGCCCATTTATCTTCCGGCCACTCTTGCGTGAGCGCTATCCCCTCAAATTTTATGATCTAGTCGTCTACATCACTCCGCCGATCGTCCAATGAGGGGATGAAGTTGTGTGGGATTATGGCGATAGGCGCCAGTGCTGCCGCTGATGCACTCGCTTCGTCAACCTGCGGATTGCTCCTGGCACCTTCATGCAGTCGTAACTTTACTGAAGGATCGCATGCTCCAACCCTGATGCTGTCTTGTTAGCCTCGCATTCTGCTACCCTCTATCTCACATGCGCTCTTTCTCTGCCCTCACCCATTCCCCGAGCTGAGAGTCTTTGCAGCCAAGTTGGATACCAAGCATGACTAGTTTTTCGAGTTCCATGTCGTGTCTCACACTCTCCAATTGCTCATGCTGTTGACGTTACCTCATCTGTTTGATCATAAAGAGTCCTCCGCGGACGCCAGATGTGATGGAATGCTGTCTCCCAATGGTCACAAATATTGCGAATGGGAGAATGATACAAAATGGCTGACGGAACAGGGAAAAACTAAGATGGCACATTTTATCCGGTCTGGTCAAAGAACAAGCATGCGTAGGTGGAAGCAGAAAAAAATATACAGGGCTGCCAACTAATAGCAAAACCATCTATAAAATACACGGGTCTGTTCTATCGAAAGTCAATGTGGAAGCGTGGACAGTCTCACAGGTTGAGTGACCTGCTTAGGAGGGTGTAGGTTGGCTGTGGCTTCGTCGGCGCGCCGATGGAATTTTCTGGAATGGGTCAGGGTCTTAGGGCGCAGGTCCGTGCTGTAAATGCCCTGGCCATTGCTTTCTAAGCGATTTCAGACGAACCATGGTCAGGCACCGGGTAGTTGAACAGCGGCCTCTGGTCCGCAAGCTTAGCATTTGGTAACAATCACAGCAGGGAAAGGCCGGAACACCCCATCTGTCCTTGGTGGGAGTCCTCTTTCTGCCTTCTTTTTCTTCCTCTTCTTCGTGCCACATAGCCTCATATTGCAGAATGGCCTTCGTCTTTGACGAAATTGTCTTCAAAAACTAGTATTTCCTGTAGTCAACAAGTTTGATTCGCTTTGTTAGTTCTTCCAGATGTTTTAATTACAACACAATTGTGGCTCTCACTCATTCATTTCGACGCTACCGATTTACTCATTTTTTTAATCGGGAACCCTGGTAAGATAAATCAAGTGTCTTAAAACTGTTTTACAACCAGACGTTTCTCAATACCTAAACCTTGTGGTTCTTCGTTATTTATCTCAATGCTACTGCTTCCTTTATTGATGTGTTTGGAATAGCTTGTGTTTTGAATACCAGCTATCTAAAACTGTTTTTTTAGTTTTTGATATTTATTCAATCGTTTATATGCAAGACAATTTTGTGTAATATTTCATCGTGGTGAAACGGCTTTATTCATTGCTGTGTTTGCGAATATTTGTGATTTGCTAACAAGTTTCTAGAGTTTTGGTTAACTACCAGATATTTTTATCGAACCACAATGGTTGCAGTTTGTCATGAGCAATCCCCCAAGAGACTAACTTCCTGAAGAAGTCTAGTAGAAGAAGAGGAGGAAAAAGGAGACATGGAGAATATCAAGGGCGAGGTATTCGCTGCGAATCCCGGATTACACACCCATTTTTATGGCCGAATTTTTAGCAATAGCTCTCGCTCTATGCAAAGTACCGCAGCATGTATCAAAAATTATCATATTATCTGATTCGATGGGAGTTATATCGGCGTTAACTTCCTCTTCGTAATCTCCATTGTACCGCACACTATTATTTTTTGTTCCCAGGCACGTGAAGGAGGTACGCTTGTCTTGGGTCCCTGGCCATACGGACATCAGGGGCAACGAGCAAGCGGACCATTTAGCTAATCTCGCCGTCACAACTCCCATTCAATTCGGAATTCCTAATCTGGCTCTATTTGCATCTGCGAGACTAAGACGATATTGGCATTTAGACGCCACCCGTTCCGATTCGCTTTTATCATTTGAAGAGTTCCAACATTTAAAGTTCGGGTGGAATGTTCATTTTTGTGGCTCTCGGCAATGCGAGGTGACCTTCACCGAGCTGCGCTGCAGGGTTTCACGGCTTAATTTCTATCTGTTCAGATCAGAACTTTCACCTACAGAACTATGTGTGCGGTGCCAGGTCCCCGAAACAATCGAACATTTTTTTCTCGACTGTCGCCGTTTCTCAACAGCTTGACAACTGTTTTTGAAAAAGCCGATTGAGCGATTGGAGTTGACTTTATCGATAACACTTATATTATCTATTGGCGCATCAAAGCTGGGGTTTGCAAGAAGGGATATATATAATTACATTCAAAATTTTCTTTCTGCCTCAGGTCGTTTGAATTGCTAAACGGTGCTGATTAATGGGTAATTCGGGTTTCATTCTGAACTAAGTTTCCTTTTACACCCTCTATCCGGAAATAAGTATTTTGAAGTCCTCACGTTTTTAACCAGTTTAGCCCTGGCCAATCCCCCCTTGTGGGTACGTGCCAAAATATTTGAGGACATCATCATCATCACCATCAACACTGCCAAGGAGGAGACTGGAAGAAGGAAAAGAAGAAGAGAGGCGCGTCGACAGAGGAGAGAGAGGAATGGCGACGCCTGCACGGAAGCTCTAGGCACCGAACCTGGAGAGGCGCCCAGCTGGCCTCCTGTGCGCGACAACGATCCTGGGGGCAACAACGCACCCTTGGCGGCTTCAGAGACGACCACCAGCGGGGCTACCTGGCTTGAACGCTCGGGCTGCGCAATCGAAACAAGGTCCCCACGGCACCCGTGCTACGCACCTTCGTCTCTGGCAGCGTGTCCGGCAAGACTCTCAAGTGGTCATCGACTACCGGACCCTAGTGACTACAGCTGCAACCCGCAACGGACATCAAGTGGAAAGTGAGCGGAAGTTAACTGTGTATAGTGCTCGCGCCCCGAACGTTTTACGCTAGTGCAATGAGGAGCGGTGTGATGTGTGGAGTCGCGCGTTATTTTCGGTGCCTATTAAACGACTCGTTTTTTCTGCGTACAGTTAGCCCAGCAGATGGACGTGACAATTTTGGCGAGCCTGCCAGGATCCACCCATTTGCATTGTCACTGTCAATTCAGCCGGGTGGATCATGGACCGAGAAAAACTGGTAGCCCCTACCTACGCGAGGTTGGACGAGGGAAGAGGCATTGGCAATGTACGAAAGAGCAGCCCCCAGGAGGAGCAGAAGAGAGCCGAACGAGAGCAGGAAAGAGCAGAGAGGGAACAGAAAAAACTAGAACTTAAATTGCAGCTCGCTGACTATGCTTCGCAGGGGGCAGTAGTGCAGACTGGAGAAGCATCGGGATCCGTATCACCTCCAGCCCCAAAGATTGTCCCAAAAAGTTGATGGCAGCTTTGGATGAAAAGCGAGATGACTTGTACGCGTACCTGAAGCGTTTTGAAGAGGATAGCCACTGGCCAGGGCTGGGAAAAGTAAGAATGGGCTACGGCTTTGAGCTTGTGTTTGGCAGGCGAAGCAAAAAGTATTTTCGGCCGAATGCCAGCGTCCGACTCACACGACTACGACAAGGTGAATATTGCGCTACTGTAGAGGTTTCGCTTGACTGCTGAAGGTTTCAGAGAAAAGTTAACGTGCTGCAAACCAGACGACGCTGAATTCGGTCGACAGTTCGCAGCACGATTCAGCAATTACTTTGATCTGTGCATGGAGCTCTCCGGCACGGAGAAGACCTATGAGTCTATCAGAAATCGCATGGTCTCCGAACAATTCTTGAATTGGTGTAATCGCAATTTAACCATGTTTTTAAAGGCGAAGAGATTACAAGCTATTGACGACCTGGCTGACTCAACTGATACCTTTCTCGAGGCGCAGGGCTTAAAAAACTTTGGTAAGGTGGCTGATGAAAAAGAACAG
The DNA here is from genome assembly GCA_013339765.2 of Haemaphysalis longicornis. Taxonomy (NCBI): domain Eukaryota; kingdom Metazoa; phylum Arthropoda; class Arachnida; order Ixodida; family Ixodidae; genus Haemaphysalis; species Haemaphysalis longicornis. Next base: position 1,378,861 of record JABSTR010001246.1, read on the forward strand.
CCGGCAAGTGGAGGAAACGCGCCACCATTGAGGAAGCTCCGCATCACCAAACAGGGCCGTTGGAGATGCTTCCTCTGTGATGGCATCGGTCATTTAGCCGCGGATTGTCGCATTAACTTTGAAGGCACCAAATCTGACCTGATTGGCCAAGTCTGGGATAGGAGGGGGCACAGGACTGAGGCCTGTCGGTTTAAGACTCAACACATAGTTGCGAGCAAGGTGTCTCCACATTCAAAACCAGAGCAATGGCCGAATGATGCTGAAGCAAAAGCAGATGAAGTCGGAAAAGTAGGAGCATGTACGACGGCGATGAACAAAAGGGACAGAATGCCAATCAGTGAGGGAATAGTCGGAGGGAAGAAGATCACGGTATTGAGGGATAGTGGTGCGAACACGGTGCTGATTAAAATGAGTTTTGTAGGTGATGAAGATTTGACAGGAAAGAAGTCACCAGTTGTTTTTGTTGACAATACCATGAAGTGGTTACCTGAAGCCATCAAAGAAATCTCAACACCCTATTACTGTGGAAGATTAAGTGCAAAATGCCTAGAGAACCCTTTATACGACCTGATATTGGGGAATGTTCTAGGTGTTCGAGATGTAGACACTCCCGACCCCCAATGGATTTGCAAGGCGGAAATCAGGGAGAAAGGAAGTCGCCGCATCATATGACAAGAGCTACACAAGGCAAATGGTGATTTACCGCATATAGAGTATGCCCAAGTGGAAATGTCAGCAGCCGTTGAAGCAACCATCAAGGGGGACGAGGAGAAGACCACTGCAAAAGCTTCACTTCATCAACCCCTTGCGCTAAATTCTCGTGAGTTGGCCAAGCACCAGATGCAAGATCGGACACTGCAGGGGCTGTTGTCAGCAAGTAGGGGTGGAATGGAGAGGACATCAGGCGGCTTACATGTTTATAGTTCAGAATGACCTTCTTTACCGAAGATGCCTATTCCGCTCAGGACGGCTAGTGATGCAACTTGTCGCGCCGCAATATATACGGCAGGGGCTCTTGGCATTAGCGCACAAAAACATCGTGGCTTGCCTCGAGGAATGTGTGAAACCATCAGAAGGAGTGCGGAAGATTTCTCTTGGCAAGTATGCAAAGTGACGCAAGGAGATACGTCAAGTCCTGCAAGAATTGCAAGCAAGTTTTTTCTTATTGTCGTGTTAGCCCAAGGAACGTGGATCGAGGAGAGGTGGGCCCCGAGCGGCTGTCGGAGCACAGCAAGCCTCATAGGAGCGGACAGTAAAGTGCACGAAGTTATCGCGTATTCAAGAAGAACTACGGCCAGACTTGCCCTGCTTAGTAGTATTAACTGGGACCATGTGACTGGGAAGAGAGAATGTAGGCGCGGACTTTATGAGTAAAGTAGCTGCCTAAGCGAAGGTGTATTCACTCTTTAATGGTTTGGGTATGGAATGGGTTAAATGTAGAGTGGACTTTGTGTGTTTATTATAAACGGACATTGAACTCGTGCTTTGTTTATTATCAATGGACATTGAACTGTGTCCTTAAATTGTGTTGTGAACGGTGTAGGTGAACACTGCAAGGTAGCATCGGTGAGAGAAGACTGCGCTCCACTTGTGCTAAGACAGTGCTTTGTCATTATCCACTGAGCCTACATTTTCCATGCAACTGGTGAGCCGTTTTTTTAGGAAAACGCGCTTAAAGGGGGGAGGTAATAATGTCATAAGCAATCCCCCCCATAGATTAACTTCCCGAAGAAGACTAGTAGATGAAGAGGAGGAAAAATGAGACATGGAGTATATCATGGGCAACCCCGCCAAGGAGGAGACTGGAAGAAGCAAAAGAAGAAGAGATGCGCATGGACAGAGCAGAGCGAGAAATGGCGACACCTGCACGGAAGCTGTAGACACCGAAGCTGGAAAGGCAACCAGCCGGCCTCCTGTGCGCGGCAACGTACCTGAGCGCAACAACGCACCCTTGGCGGCTTCAGAGACGACCACCAGCGGGGCTACCTGGCTTGAACGCTCGGGCTGCGCACCCGAACCAAGGTCCCCACGGCACCCGGTCTACGCACCCTGGTCTCCGGCAGCGTGTCAGGCAAGCCTCTCAAGTGGTCACCGACTACTGGACCCTAGTGACTACAGCTGCAACCAGCAACGCACATCAAGTGAAAAGTGAACGGAAGTTAACTGTGTATATTGCATGTGCCCCGAACATTTTACGCTAGGAGCGCTGTGATGTTTGGAGTCGCGCGCGTTATTTTCGTTGCCTATTAAATGTCTCGTTTTTTCTGCGTCCAGTTGGCCCAGCTAATTGACGTGACGCAGTTGTGCCTTTCATCTCCATCGTACTTCCTTATTTATTTCTATATTTGGGATCCCTGGTAAGGTATATCAAGCCTCTTACTACGTTTTCTCATTCAGAAGTTTATGAATACGTTACACTTGCGGTTCATGTTTCCTTTATCGGCATGCTACTGCGTCGGCGATCGATGCGTATGGAATACCTAGGAAATAAAATTTTTTACTCTTTGATATTCTTCAAACCCTTTTTAATACAAGCCATTGTGCATAACATTTCGTCTTGATGCAACTGGTTTGCTAATTGCTGTGTTAGGGAATGCTGGTGAAAGGTTTACAGGTTTCATTGGCTTTGTTCTTCTAGATGGTCTTTTAAAGTAACACAAATGGGGATCCTGTTGCTTTCATGCCGGTGCTACTGCTTCTCTCAATTTTGGTGGGAATCATTGTGACATAAATCAAGTATCCCTACAGTTTTTGCATCCTGACGTTTTGAATACAGAACACTTGAGGTTCTTGTTTCTTCTATTATCGATGCATCTGCTTCACTCATTTATCTGTTCGGAATACTGGAGAGCTTAAAATAGGTTTTATAGTCTTTTTTCAGCGAACATTTTTTGAATTTATGGTAATTCTAAGGATCGCTTGATCTAGATTCATCTGCTTTTAATTCCTCTGATAACTACTGATTACATGCTGACACGTTTTATTACGTTCGTTTGCATACTACGTGTTTGTTCTACTACATTCTGTAGTGCGTTTGATCTCGATGCTACTCATTTACCTATTGCTCTATTTGGAACAGTGGCGATACGTTAGCAAGTGTTACACGCTTTGTTACGTCTTCTAGATGTTCTGAATAACACACATTTCGCCTGTTGTGATTCTCATCTCGAAGATAGTACTTCGTTCATTTTTTGTTGGGAAACCTGGCAATGTATATCAAGTCTTTTACTCGGTTTTTTCATGCAGACGTTTTTCAAAACATAACACTAGTGGTTCTTGCTTTTTTCATCCTGATTGTTCCTCTACCGTTTTTTATGTGTTTGGAATACTGGGGAGCTAAAACTGTTTCTTTAATCTTTCATGATCATCCAACTGTTTTTTTAATGCAAGAGAGTTGTGTGTATCATGTCGTTTAGATACAACTGCTTTACTCCTTGCTCTGTTTGGGAATACTGGTGGCAGATTAAGAAGTTTTATTGGTAGTGTTTTACCAGATGTTCTTAAACACGATATTTGTGGCTGTTGTTCCTTTGATCTCGATGTTACTGGGTTAGTTATTGCTGTATTTGGAATACTGGTGCTATGATAGCAAGGTTTATTCGCTTTGTTTCTTCCTACAGATGTTTTTATTACAACATATTTGCGGCTATAGTGTCTTTAATCTTGATGCTACTGCTTTATTCATTTCTTTATTTTGAAACCCTGGTAAGGAAAATCATGTGTCTTAATTCGTTTTCACATCCAGACGTTTTAGAATGCATACAACTAGTGGTTCTTCTTTCTTTTTCCCAATCCTACTGCTTCAGGTATTTAAATGTTTTGAATAACGGCAATTTAAAGCTGTTTTTTGTCTTTGTTATTATTCCAAATGTTTTTAGTGCAATGCAATTGCGTGTGTTATTTCACCTTGAGAACCTGCTTTAGTCAGTACTGTATTCGCAAATACTTGTTCATAAGTTTTCACGAGTTTTGGTTGTTCTACGAGATACTTTTTCAACACATTGGTTTCTGTGGTGCCTTTCATCTCCATGCAACCGCCTTACTCCTTTCTTTGTTAGGGAACCCCGTTAAGGTTTTTCAAGTCGCTCACTCTGTTTTCTCAATTAGACGTTTATGAATACGTTACACTTACGGTTCATGTTTCGTTCATCGGCAGGCTATTGCTTCGGGTATTGATGTGTCTGGAATACCAAGGAAATACAAGATTTTTACTCTTTGATAGTCTTGCAATCCTTTTTATGCATGCCATTGTACGTAACATTTCATGTGGATGCAACTGCTTTCCTATTTCTGTTTGAGATTGCTGGTGAAACGTTAAGTTTTATGCGCTTTGTTCTTCGAGATGTTCTTTTAAAGCAACACAAATGGGGATCCTGTTGCTTTAATCTCGATGCTACTGCTTTACTCGATTTTGGTGGTAATCGAACACAAATCAATTGTCTCTACAGTTTTTTATCCAGAAGTTTTCAATACATTACACTTGGGGTTCTTTTTCTTGCAATCACGATGCATCTGATTCAGTCATTTATCTGTTCGGAATACCGGAGAGCTTAATAAAAGTTTCATACATTTCTTCAGCCAACCTTTTTAAATATATGCTAATTGTGTGCATCACTAAGTCTCGACGGGTCTGCTTTATTTAATGCTGTGTGTATGACTACTGGGGTACAGGCTAACAAGTTTTATTACTTTTGTTTGTTCTACCACTTCTTTTTGAATACAACACATTTGGGGCTGTTGTGCTTTTGATCTCGGTGCTACTCGTTTACTCATTGCTGTATTTGGAATACTTGTGATACGTTAGCAAGATATACCCGCTTTGTTCTTCCCGATGTTCTCAATAATACGCATTTCGCCTATTGTGCTTTTCATCTCGACGCTACTACTTTGTTCTTTTCTTCGTTTGGGAATGCTGCAATTGATGTCAAGTCTTTTACTCGATTTTCTCTTCCAGACGTTCTTGAAAACATAACACTAGTGGTTCTTGCTTTTTTCATTCTGTGCTACTCCTTGAGGTATTTATGTGCTCGGAATACTGGGGAGCTAAAAGTGTTTCTTCTTATTCTTTGATGATCATTCAACCATTTTTTCAATGCAAGGAAATGGTGTGTATCAATTCATCGGGATACAACTGCTTTACTCCTTGCTGTGTTTTGGAATACTGGTGACAGTATAGGAAGTTGCATTGTTTTTGTTTTACCAGATCTTTTGAAACAAGACATTTGCGGCTGTTGTGCATTTGATATCAATGTTACCGGTTTTCTTATTTCGGTATTTGAAATACTGGTGCTACGTTAACAAGGTTTCGTGGCTTTCTTTGTTATTATAGATGTGTTGAATACAACACATTTGCGACGTTTGTGCCTTTAATGTTGATGCACTGCTTTACTCACTTCTTTGTTTAGAAAGCCCAGTAAGGAAAATCAAGTGTCCTGCTCCGTTTTCACATCCAGACATTTTTGGTTACATAACACTAGTGATTCTTGTTTCTTTTAAACCATTGCTACTGCTTCAGGTATTGATGTGTTTTAAATGACGGTGATGTCAAGCTGCTCTTAGTCTATGATATTCATGCAACCGTTTGAATGCAAGGCAATCGTGGGTGTTATTTCAACTTGATGAACCTGCTTTAGTCAGTACAGTATTGTGGAATACTTGTTCATGAGTTGTCACGAGGTTTGGTTGTTCTACGAGATATTTTACTGCAACACATTGGATGCTGTGGTGCCTTTCATCTCCATGCAACCGCCTTACTCGTTTCTTTGTTTGGGAACCCCGTTAAGGTTTTTCAAATCTGTTACTCTGTTTTCTCATTTAGATGTTTATGAATACGTTTCACTTGCGGTTCATGTTTCGTTTATCGGCAGACTGCTGCGTCGGTTATTTATGTGTTTGGAATACCAAGGAAATACAAGATTTTTAGTGTTTGATAGTTTTCAAATCCTTTTTATGCAAGCCATTGTGCGTAACATTTCATCTCGATGCAACTGCTTTCCTAATTTCTATGTTTGGAATTGCTGGTGAAAGGCCAGGTTCCATACGCTTTGTTCTTTGAGATGTTCTTTTAAAGCCCCCATGTTCTTTTGATGTTCTTTTGAAACCCCAGTAAAGAAAATCAAGTGCCCTACTCTGTTTTTCCATCCAGACGTTTTTGGTTACATAACACTAGTGATTCTTGTTTCTTTTACACAAACGCTACTGATTCCGGTATTGATGTGTTGTGAATAACGGGGATATCAAAGCTGTTTTTTAGTCTTTGATATTAAACCAAACGTTCTTATGCCAGGCAACTGCGTGTGGTATTTAATCTTTATTATCCTGCTTTAGTGAGTGCTGTGTTTAAAAATACTTGTGATTTGTTAACTGGTTTCATGAGTTTTGGTTGTTCTACAAGATATTTTATTGCAACACATTTTTTGTGTGGTGTCTTTCTTCTCCGTGTAACCGCTTTAGTCATTCTTTGTTTGGGAACCCCATTCAGTAAATCAAGTTTGTTACTCTGTTTTCTCATTCAGACGTTTATAAACACGTTATACTTGCGGTTCATGTTTCATTCATCGGCATGCTACGGCTTCGAATATTGATTTGTTTAGAATAATAAGGAAATAAAAGTTTTTCACTCTTTGATATTTTCCCAACTCTTTTAATGTGAGCCATGGTGCGTAACTGTTCCTCTCGATGCAACTGCTTTGCTAATTGCTGTATCTGGGAATGCTGGTGAAAAGTACATAAGTTTCATAGGCTTTGTTCTTCCAGATGTTCTTTTAAAGCAACACCAAAAGGGCTCCTGTTCCTTTCATCTTTATTGGTCAGCTCTACTGAATTTTGGTAGGAATGTTTAACATAAATCAAGTCTTTCTATAGTTTTTTTATCCAGACGTTTTGAATACTTAACACTTGGGGTTCTTTTTTCTTCCAATCTCAATAAATCTGCTTCACTCATTGATCTGTTCTGAATACTGGAGAGCCTAAACTATGTTTTATACTCTTTTTTTCAGCCAACATTTTTTGAATATAAGGTAATTGTGTGCATGAATAAATCTCAAAGCATCTGTTTATTTATTGCTGTGTATGACTACTGGAAACAGGCTAACAATTTTTATCACTTTCGTTTGTCCTATCACATGTTTTTGAATACAACACATTTGGGGCTGTTGTGCCTTTGATCTCGAAGCTAATTGTTTATTCACTCCTGTATTTGGAATAGTGGTGATACGTGAGCAAATTTTAAACGCTTTGATTCGTCTTCTAGATGTTCTGATTAACACACATTTCGCCTTTTGTGCCTTTCATCTCGATGCTACCGCTTTGCTCATTTTTTTGTTTGGATGTCCTGGCAATTTAAATCAATTCTTTTACCCGGTTGCCTCTACCGGACGTTTTCGAAAACAAAACACTGGTGGTTCTCGCTTTTTTCACCCCATTGCTACTTCAGTGATAGCTATGTTCGGAATACTGTGGAGCTAAAACGGTTTTTATTCTTTGATGATCAGCCAACTTTTTTTCAATGCAGGCAAATTGTGTGTTTATTTCATCTAGATACAACTCCTTTATACCTCGCACAGTTTAGGGAATACTGGTGACAGAATAATAAGTTTCATTGGTTTTGTTTTACCAGATGTTTTGAAACAAGACATTTGTGGCTGTTGTGGCTGTGATATCAATGCTACTGGTTTACTCATTGCTGTATTTGGAATAGTAGTGCTATGTTAACAAAGTTTACCCGCTTTGTTTGTTCCTACAGATGTTTTAAATACAACACATATACGGCTATAGTGCATTTGATCTTGATGCTACTGCTTTACTCATTTCTTTGTTTTGAAGCCCTGGTAGGAAAAATCAAGTTTATTACTGCGTTTTCACATCCAAACTTTTTTGATTACATAGCACAAGTTGTCCTTTCTTTTACCCCAACTCTGTTGTTCAGGTATTGATGTGCTTTGAATAACGGCGATCTAAAACTGTTTTTAGTGTTTGATATTCATCCAAACGTTTTTAATGCAAGGCAATTGTGTGTGGTATTTTATCTTGGCGGACCTGCTTTAGTGTGTTCTGTGTTCTGGAATACTTGTGATTGTTTAACAGGTTTCGTGAGTTTTGATTGTTCTACAAGATATTTATTGCAACAAATTTGCTTGGGCAGTTCGTTTCTTCTCCATGCAACCGCTTTACTCAATTCATTATTTGGGAACCCCTTCCAGTGAAATCAAGTCTGTTACTCCTTTTTCTCATTCAGAAGTTGATGAAATTGTTAAACTTGCGGTTGATGTTTGGCTCTATTTGTTGTTCCAGATATTTTTTAAAAACAATACAAATAGAGCTCTGGTTGATTTCATCTCGTTGCTACTGCTTTACGCAATTTTTGGGGGAATCTTTTTCAGTCAAATCGAGTCTCTCTGTGCAGTTTTTTTTCATCCAGACGGTCTGAATACATCCCACTTGTGGTTCTTGTTTCTTCTATCTCGATGCCTATCATTAATTGTTTGATCTTTTTGGTATAACAGACAGCTAAAAATAGGCTTTATACTGTTTGTTCGTTAATCCAAGCTTTTTTCAATGCATGCCAATTGTATGCATCCCTTAATGTGGATCCAAGTGCTTTACTCATTGCTGTTTTAAGACTACGTGTTATATGCTAATAAGTGTGACTGGATATGTTTTCCTTCCACACGTTTTGGAATACAACGCATTTTTGCTGTTGTGCAGACTCCTATCTCGATGCTACACGGCTTTACTTATTTTTTCTTTGCGAACACTGGTAAAGTAACCAGTATTTCTTGCACTGTTTTCTCAAGCAGAAGTTTTTGTATATATCAACTCGGTGTATTTATATCAACTCGGTGCTACTGCTTGAGCTTTTGATGTGTTTGTAATAGCAGAGAGCTAAAACAGTTTCGTACATTCTTTGTTCGTCGAACGGTTTTAGAATACAAGGAATTTGTGTGTATCACTGTATCTCGATGCAAATGCATAACCCATTGATGTGTTTGCAACAAAAATGTTGGCTTTACAAATTTTATATGCTTTGTTCTTCCAGATGTTTTTGAGAACAATGCAATCTTGATGCTGCCGCTGTACACAATTTTTCTGTTTTAGGGCGTGGGAAGGTAAATCCCGCGTGTTATATTGTTTTTTCATCCCGAAGTATTTGAATACATAACACTTGCGGTTGTTGCTTATTTAGTCTCGATGATACTGCTTGACTAAGTGATGTGTTTCGTATACCGTAGACGAAAAAAAACTTTATACTCTGTGTTTGTTCATCCCACCATTTTTATAACAATGCAAAGAGTGAGTCGTTTCACCTCAATGTAACTGCTTTACTGATTGCTGTGTTTGGGAATACTGGTTATATGTTCACAAATTTTATTGCGTTTGTTCTTCCAGATGTTTTTGAGGAGAACATCATTGTAGATTTTGTTTCTTTATTCCCAATAATACTGTTTTTTTTTTCATTTCTTTCGATTAGAGTCTTGGTGACTGTAAGCCAAGTCGCTTACATTGATTTACCATTCACAAGTTTTTGAATAACCAACAGTTGTGGTTCTTGTTTCTTCTATATCGACGCTTCCAGCTTCACTCAATGATGTGTTTGCAATACCCGAGAGTTGAAACTAAGTTTTGTACTCGTTATTTATCGAACCCTTTTGATTACATGCAATTGTGTGTATAATTTTATCTCTATATAACTGTTTTACTCATTGATTTGTTTGGGAATACTGATGGCAGGTAAACATTTAAAAGGGTTTCTTCTTCTTGATGTTTTTGATTACAAAACAATGGTGTCTCGTGTTTCTTTCATCTCGATGTATTGCTTTACCAATATACTTGTTTGGGAACCCCGGTAAGGCAAATATAATATTCTACACTGTTTTGTCACCCAGAAGTTATTGAATACATGACACGTGTTTTTTTTTATTTCAACTGGATACTTCTACTTCAGAGGTTGATGTGTGTGGAATATCGGAGAGCCAAATCTAAGTTTTATATATTTTGTATGTTCGTCCAACGGTTTTGTATGTTAGGCAATTGTGTGTAATATTTCATATCGATGTAATTGGTTTACTCTTTGCAGTTTTTGGGAATACATGAAATTTGTTACAAACTCTATCGGATTTGTTCTTCCCGATGTTTTTGGATACAACACATTAGTGGTTCTCCTTTCTTTCTCCTCGATGCTACTACTTTAGACATTATTTTGTTTGGGAACTAAGCCTCTTACACAGTTCTTCTATTGAGATGCTTTTATGCAAAACACTTTTTCTTCTTGTTTGTTTCATTTAATTGTTACTGCTTCTCTCATTAATGTGTTTTCAAAAACAGCGAGCAGAAACTAAGTTCTATACTATTTGTTTGCTCATTCAACCGTTTTGGAATGTTTGGCATTTGTGTGTACTGTTTATGTCATTGGAACTGGTTTACTGATATAAGTGTTTGGGAATAGAGGTGATCTGTTAACAAGCTTCATCAGCTGTGTTCTTCTTGATGCTTTTGAATAGGACACAATAGTCTTTTTTCCTTTCATCTCAATGCTACTACTTTACTCATTTTTTTTGTTTAGGAACCCTGTAGGGCAAATAAAGTCTGTGACATTGTTTTTCATCAAGAATTTTTTGAATACATTATACTTGTGGTTCTTGTTTCTTTCAACTCGACGCTGCGGCTTCACTGATTCATGTGTGTAAAGTATAGGGAGTAAAACTCATTTTTGTGCTCTTTATTCATTTAACCGTTTCCGAATACAAAGTTAGTGTGTCTATCAGTTCATCTCGATGAAACTACTTTAGCCATTTCTTTGTTTGGGAGTACTGTTGGAAATTTACCAAGTTTCGTATGCTGTGTTTGTTTTTGCAGATGTTGTTCAATACAAGAAAATTGTATAACTGCTCCCTTCGTTTCGCTGCATCAGTTTTAATCATTTCTTTGTTTGGGAGTGCTATCAAGGTACATAAAGCCTCTTCACTGCCTTTCATCCAGAAATCTTAATACATACCATTTTTTGCTCTTAGTTTTTTAAGTCTCGATGCCACTGCTTTAGTCATAATTGTTTTTGGAATAGCGGATAGCTAAAAATAAATTTTATACTATTTGTTCATCCACCGTTTTTGAATGCGAGACAAATGTTTATATCATTACTCCTCTACCAAACTGCTTTTCTTGTTGCTATGTTTAGTTATATGGAAGTAATGATAACATGTTTTATCAGTTTTGTTCGTTCTTGTGTATATTTTTAAATAAAAATAAGTTCTGACTGTTTTGCATTTGATATCTATACTACAACTTTACTCTTTTGTTTTGTTTGCGAACATAGGCAAAGATGATCAAGTTTCTTACGCTGTTTTTCATGCAGATTTATTTCAATGCATATCACTTGCGGTTCTAGTTTGTTTCATGACGGTGCTAATGTGTTTCAAAAAAAATAAATGCATGGCGGTGCATTGATGTGTTTGAAACTTCGGCTAGCTAAAGCTAAGTTTTATAAATTTTGATGTTCTTCAACATGTTTTTGAATGCAAAAGCATTGCGTATATTCTGGTTAGCATAAATTTAACTGTGGACGCAGACAAAGACGCAAGATGAAGCCGAAGCGCTGACACTACCAACTGTATTTTTATTACTCGTTGCTTGTACATTCATACCCTCCTCTATCCACGTGGTCCAGGAGGAACAGCGGGCCGGAATAGTTTTTCTTTATCCCTTTGCACAAGCGATGCAATACTGACACAATCTTCGATGCCTTCTTCAATTTTAATAGATTTGATGATTTCGCTCTCAAGCCCATTCATATTTTCCTCCATGATATTGACGCCATAGAAGTCTGCTTCATACTTGGGAAATCCCGGAGGTGCATAGCCAAATGTCCTCATGGAATGTTCTTTCTTGCGGCCTTGTGCTCTCGAGCTCCGTCGTTCATACAACAGGCTGTCTGGCCAATGTTGCTTTTTTGGCACGATAACGGTAGGTTGTAGACAAACCCCTGAACACATGTTGCGTAATTGGTATGATGGTAGGCTGTGCAATGTCTCGCTATCATTGGCTGGCTGACATGGCGGCACATGGAATACCCTTTGTTTGGTGTTGAGCACCAACTGTCGCCCCGTCTCTGGCTGCTATCTTCTTAATGTTGTGTGTTATTCCATGCAGATAGGTCACAACCGCAAGTTTCCTCCTTTTAACAGCCTTTCTTGCAGCCACGGAGACTTTCCATTTTATGTTTTTAGCTAATGACTTGCAGATGGACACAAGAATGGCATTTGGATAGCCTGCATTGAGCAGCTTCAAGATTTTGTCTATGAAGCTCCTCTTCATTTCGTGGCAGCATGACTGGCTTAAAGCCGAGTTCAGGGCTTGTGTTCGCAAACCGTGCTCGACCTTCCTTGAATGCCCAGAGTTAAAGGGCAAAAAGCCCTTCCATTCGCGCGGTGCGTATCTGCAGCACACGAGATCAGTCCTGAAGTGCCGTATTAGGTCCAGAAACGTTATTTGTCTTTGACTGCCATCTCGTGAGTTAAAAGTGTGTTCTTCATGGCCCTTTGAATGTGTGCAAAACCCTTATTACGCGTTCTTCTTGGTATGCTGCTGGGCTCTCCGTGCACAAAACTAAAAAGTTGCACACATAACGGTAGATCACGAGCGCTCACTCTGTACCAAGCATATCGGTGAACCGCCTTCTGACGAGTGCTCGAAAAATGTCGTACCAGTATGGTGGAACTCGTTAGCCAGTGCAGATGCTTCTGCTCTGCGTATAGGATTATCTTGGAAAGGCACTAATTGTGTCTCCAAGGTATGCAGCAAGAAGGTCTAGGTCAGTGCCGATGGACCCAAATGCTGAATTTTTGAAAGCCACCGCCCCCTCCTCTTCGACTGCAATCCTCAAACCAGGTAGAAGTCCACCGAGCGGTATAAAGTAATACATGTCAATAATGCCTATTGAAAACCCTGATGTGACGCGTGACCCTTGATCCTCCAGAAACTGGCATACAGGTACTGAATTAGGAATCCTAAATGGATGCTGTGGCTCCACTGTAGGGAGCTGTCTAAGCTAGGAAGCTTGAGACTTGAACTTGTCGAATATGCCCTTCTGAGATAGTAGCACTGAACAGAACGTCGAGTTTGTGTTTCGGTGCTAAAGAAAACCGACACGCAATTTTTTTTATGGCTTTTTTTGCAGAAAAATTTTTCTTGGCTGGCTTTCTGCAGGATCTTAACAACCTCGAAATTCGCCTCCTTCAGCAGGGACTTGTTCACTGCTATGAAATTTTCCAATAAAGTGTCATACATGAATTCGCCCGTAACTCCACAGCCTCCTTTGTCAGAAATAATATTCTGGAGTCTTTCTCATTTAGTTCTCGAACAGCGGAAACAAAACTTACGCTGTCTGTTCATCGGCGGTTATTTTTGGGCAGTACACCAATTCTTGCAGCAATTATTCGCTGTGCAGACTCCTATACCGCTTCCATGGAGACTCTGTGAACCATGGCGCTCTGGTCACCTGCATCGAGTTTTGGTTCAAGAGCAAAATTCGGGCCCCGAGCAAAGGTATCCTAGTTTTTTTTTCTGTGAGCTGAACGTGTGCTAAAGATGTAAATAGCACTAAACTGGGTTCAACCCGCTCTCTTGATTGTAGACTACGCTTAAAGATTGGAATGTACATTCTGTTCTATACAGCTTCTGTAAGCAGTTTGGTAATGGAATCTCCGAAAACCCGAACAAATAACTTGCATGGAATCCTTCAGCACACAGATTTGCTTCCTCAGTTCGCATCTCAAGGTCTTAATACTCGCCTTGCGTCACTTTGCGACTTTCTAGATTTGTGCACGCAGAGCCAAGCAGCTGACCAAGAAGACGGCGCGGAAATGGTTTTCGACGCATTCAAATGCGCATGCCCAGAACTCACTTTCATTCACGAGATGACAGTCAAACAAAGAATAAGTTTTCTTAAATAACACTGCAATTGAGGACCGATCTATGGTGCTGGAGATACGCACCGTGGGAAGGGAAGTGTTTTCGGCCCTTTCAACTCGCGCATTTGAAAGAAAGTCAAGCGCGGTTTGGCGAACAGTGCCCTGAACTTCGCTTTAGGCCGGTCATGCTGCCATGAAACGGAGAGCTTCCGGGGCCAAATTTCGAAGCTGCGCAATGCAGGCTATCCGAATGCGGTCCTGCGGTCGAACTGGAAGTCATTGCTTAAAACATGAAAAGAAAAGTACCCGAGGGTCCGAGAGAGGCCGTTAACGGTAGAAAGCTTGCGGTTGTGTCCTATCTGCACAGAATATTACAAAACATTACGAAGATAGCTGCCAGAGATGTGGTGAAAGCTGTGTCCTCAGCCACAAACAAAGGGCTCGCCTTGTGCCACCGCGTCCACCAGCCAATGATAGTGAGTCATCGCACAGCCAACCACCGTACCAAGTACGCAGCATGAGTGCAGTGGCTTATGTGCAGGCTACTGTTATTGTGTGAAAAATTTACATTAGCCAATCAGGCCGTTGTATCACACTAACAAAAAATCACACAATCGTCTGCAAACAAATGAATATTATAGCACACACTCGAGTGCAGGTCAAAATGCTGCATAAGAAATAGGAAGAGCAGAAGGACGGATCCTTGTGGACCCCAGAGGGCACTTCGCTGAAAGAACACCTAAGGCCATTAGCTTGAACAGATTGAGTGCGGCAGGTCAGGAAAGACTTAATCCTTTGTAGCACGTTTTTATCAAGGTTGATGTTACATAGCTTTTGAAGTAGAAGTTGTTTACCTTAGGAATGCTTTAGAAAAATTTTACTAAATGCAATGTGATTAAGACAAAGTGTTCATGATGGTGTGAAAGTTTTCAGTTAAGGATATGAGCTGTGTTTCGCAGGAGTATGTTTAACGAAACCCGTGTTGCGCTGGAGAGAAAAATAAGTTTCATTGTAGAAGAGAACAAGTTTTGTGAATAGCATATGTTCTAGAAGCTTGCACCAGGTGCTAGAAAAATGAGAATGTCTATTTGCGCATGTATAGATAGAAACCACCTTCCCGATTTTCCATTTAGGATGTAGCGTACATTCGTACAGTAATGTTGAAAATTTTTGCCAAAATGATTGAGCTTATCGCAGTTGTATTTTTAAAAACTTTAGGGTCAATAATGTTGTTCCCACCGTGAACAATGAAACTTGAAATGGTTTATAAGAGCGGCAATACGAGGAGCATCCTCGATGTCTGGTGTCTGTGGGACATAATTACTGTAAGGTAGGAGTGGCGAAGATCTGTTAGATTTATGCGAAAAATAGTTTAAATAGTTTTGTTAAGGATACAAGCACATTCACTTTCAGAAACATCATAACGAGACATGTCTGCGAGAGACATGGATCATTAAACGTCCGGTTAATAGTGCCCCAGAATTGTTTAACTTTTGATGATAGCATGAATGGTATTGCATTCAACACGAAATTTTCTTTAGCATCTTTTAGAGCTCTCACATAGCTGTCGGAATCTTTTTTGTAGGAAGCGCATTTTGCATTGCTCTGAGAAAGTTTAGCAGAAAACTAAAGACGTTTCTTTTTGTTTGGTAGGCATTTGATGCGTGGGTTGTATTATGGCCATTGTGCTCGAGCCGTATTGACATGCGTGCTGATGTACTTATCGGTTAGTAGGCGAACTTCGGAAGAAAACATATCACAATTAGTTTGAACAGATCGATCATCATAATCCATCAAAACAAAACATCAAGGGATACCACAATTTCTAAATTATTGGCGTCAAAATAGGTTTTCTGTCATTCTGTATTATTTTTATTTTCTTGCTACTTGTGCGGAATGGCGCCTTGATACAGAATGTGAGCAATGAAGGTACACATTATTTCCAGTAAGCATGTAATGTCGGACGCAAGATGAGGTGTGAATGTTAAGAATAAATCGATGGTGTTGGTGGCGCGTGAGGTTTCCTCGTGGGTAGTATAACTTATTGGGTAAGTGAAAAAGTTGATAACATTTGCAGCAATTCACTAGCTTCGCTTGAAAATGGTGACAAAGAGGGAGGGGCGGCATGCTACTTTATTTTTGGGAAATTTAAATAACCAAAAATGAACAAAGGACAGGAAGGCAACCGGGTATGAATGATATTAAGAACATCGTGTAATTCATTAACGAAAGTCGGTGATAAGGAAGGAGGGCGATAACATACACCAACAATGTACTTTCCATGACCTAGTATAAGTGAGAAAAATATTATTTCTAGATTGCTGCAAACATGGACAGGCGAAGAAGGAATGTCTTTTCAGATTGCCAAAAAAAAAAAACACCATCTCTTCGCCTTTCATTTTGGTCGCAGCAATAAATTGGGAAGCAAAAGGAATGCAGAAAAAGCCCGGTATCACGCACATGAGTATTTAGCCATGGTTCAGTTAAAGCGATTATGTGGGATGAAATAAGTATTTATTGCGGAAGATATTGATTTATGTTTGTAAAGGATGCTTCTTATATTTCTAAAAAAGAACAGATACACGAGGTAAGATCTGGTGGCCACTGCACTTTCGTTTTTCTAAGGCAGTGCACTCGCGGCAGTATCATAAGAACGCCTGACACGTGTCCTTGCCGCCGAATATCTTGAACGGCATTGATAACAGGGTCGTGCATGTAATGTTTGTTAGCAATTTAGCAGTTTTTACATTGGAGTGTCTAAAGTATAGAGCCGGTTTGATTTTTTCTAAATTTTATTACCTTCTTCCACGCTGTATGAGTGTTGGTTCAGGCCTTCAGGTATCGAGATATCGCTTTCTTTGAGGTGATTGTGAAGAATAAGTATGTTTATTTACTCTCATAAATTTTAAACTCGGCTCTAACTGGGCGACACTTGTTAGGCGAGTAAGTACCCAGAAGGTGCGCTCTTTGAGTGTCGCCGGACGCAAGGGCATAATCCCAGGTGTTTAGTAAGCCAATTACTTGGATTCATTTAACAATACATGTTTCTTTCGGAATCAGGAATTCTATAGAAAATAGGTTGTTCCGACGTGAATGCTCTTAGACTTCATCAAGGCGAGACTGTAGAAAGGTATTCAAGGAAGGGAACTCATTTGTGGACTTTGGGCTTCCGAGAAACTGTTATTGAGCCAATAAAGTATTTTGGTTGATGTTCAAAGTCGTCAAGCCTATGTTCGAAAGAATTTATTTTTGTTTCCACACTTTTTTATCTGTCTCTAATTGAGTTTATACCTTCCACAAGTTGTTCTTGAAGATTTGAGCTATGGAATAATGGCGCACGGACATCCCTAAGAACTTTGAAGATTCTGTTGAGCCGGGTTTTCGGCCAAAGACGCAATTTGCAATGGGGTTTACGAGCGAGCACTACGGGTAGTAGGTCCAGGATTACTTTTCTCATCACCCGAAAGTAACTGTGTTAACGCCATAGCAGAATATTTCTGACAATCACTCGCAAAACACCCTTGGGCACAAGAACAGCCCCAATAAAGATTATCAGACTTTCTCGCATATAATAAAATTGGGTTACACCCCTGCATTTGGAAAAAAACACGGGTGAGCGAGAAGACAAAGCGGCTGCTCCCGTACAATAGTATGTCCTGGAAGGATACACAATATCGCCACCTTAGTTTACAGCCTGTCTGGAAGGTGTCTTCAGAAACTTAGGTGTAGGAAAATAGGATGCGTCTAAATGGTGAATTTCTAGTCATCTAAGGTTTGAAGACGACCATGACTTGTTCAGAAAGAGGGGGCAAGATTTGCAACGCATGCTTTACCAATTGTGGTGGGCAAGTTTGTTTATTGACCTAAATATAAACACGAAACAATCCAAGAGAATGTCGAATCAGCTCTACAAGGCGCTCGTCATGTTGTCTCCTCTTCGTGTCGTCGTTCCACGCAATCCTCATGGCTGTTCTAGTATCAGACCAACTAGCCCGTCAACAAATCTTGTTGAACTACATGTTACATCCTTTCCAGGTAGGTATAGAAGTTTTCGGAAACCGGCACTGAACTATATATTGGGCACGTCGTAGCTGCTTATCTAAACCATGAAAGAGGAAGGCATGAGCCGGTTTCTTATTTCGTATGAGGGACAACCGATGGAAAATTCATTTGACAACGCGGCTGCCAATACACCGGAAGCGTAATACAAGTCCGCCGAGAACTCGTTGGCGAGATAAGCCTCAAAAATATTGGGGGAAAACATGTACCACATAGCACTCGATATGTGTGGCTTGAAAGGTTTGAGCTACGCTTTCGTTCACAAGTAAACACAAACAGGCTTTCAAGGAAGATGTTGATGTATATATATATTTAAATATATATACATCGTGAAATTACTAGCTAGGAAAAGATTTTGGGAGCGGGACGAAGGCCGCTCTCTCGGCCGAAATGTCATTCACGAAAGTTCTTGTTCGCCTGGTTGAAAAAGTTTTATTAATACCCTCCGCAGACAATAACCTATAAATATATATATGTAGATAATATGATACCGGGATTCTTGCCCCCGGGCACTACTCCCCAGAAAGGCACTGCACCCCCTAAAACCGCACCTTTATTGGCAGTCCGATGCGGCTACGCCCAACTAGTCCATCCCAGTCTGCCCTGTTTAGCCCTAGGTCTTCTGACGCCACCAGAGGTTGGCGGACTCACTCATGAGTCCACTAACTCAGACTCATTTGGACTCAAACTAACACGTGAGTTTATGTTAGAGTATAAATTGACGTTCTCCGCCACAGCGGCGCTTATATTTCGGTTTAGGCTCAACTATTTCGCATAACCCTGCTGCAGCATTGCTGCCTGGATGCTTTTTCACTGGATCCCGTCGATAAGATGAACAGAAGATCCTTCCAGATACCCAAAACGTGCGATAGGGATTGAAAATGAGTGTGAATAAACAGTGTTTACAGAAGGAGCATACGACCGTAGGTATTCTAACAAATTTGTTTGGTTCGAAGTCTTTGCGATTCAGCACGGTGACCAATTCGTGGCAGTCGAAGGGGAGAAAATTGCTGCAGCGAATAGATTCAGCACAGCCAGACACTTCTTTTGTCGTGGTGCACTTCCCACGTTTATTGCACGAGCCCTTTGCCATAACGCTGATTGTTGCTGCAGCAAACAATGTCGTAATCACGCCCCGACAAGTAGCTCCTACACAATTCCAAGTAAAGAAAATGACGGCCACCTTCCCACAATTATATAATAGACATGAATTGTAGATGAAAAGTCGGCTCTCCTGCTTGTATTGTTAAACGACATCTCAAAGGCAACCCTCGTCAGGAGAAAGCGCTTGTGGGGTGGCGCGCTGCCTTAGTGGGATGGGGAGAGAATTTATAGGCAAATCTGACAGCTCTCGAGCGCTTTGAACGTTCTATTTAACGCCTTCTTGAACTTGCCCCTGCTGACGTACCAAATAAACCACACTTACCGATTTACAATGTGGTTTAGGCGCATGATGTTCTCAGCGGAGGACTGCGGCGTCGTATGCTCACCCACAGTCTCAAAGAAATGAGCACCAGATGGTGCCTCGATCGTTAGGAAGTGGCCAACCCGGCGACTTTCTAGCGTCTTGTCGAAGCCAAGATGCCCAGCGGTCCCTGCGTCGTGACACGCTTCCAAAATTGATTGCGGAGAGAACGAGGGACGACACGGACCAGCTTGTGTGCTGTAGCAAGGTAATTGCGTGGTAAACCACGCTTTGGAGTAGCTGGAAATTTTGCAGTTGACGGCGAGCACAGGTGTTTGGAGGTGGGACGCGGGCGGTGAACCGATCAATGATGGGACCACAATACGGGTCCGCATGTTCAAAGATGGCAAATGCGGAAGTCCGGCGACCCCTGCAGAGGTAATGGGTGCGAGAGAACACTGTAGTGGGGACCTCTGGAACAAATAAAGACGAAGGGGAGGCCAATGAAAACCGAGACAGGGCGTCAGCGTCAGGGAGTTTCTTGCCTGTAATGTAGGTGACTGTAAAGTTATACTGATGGAGCTATAGAATCCAGCGGCTCAGGCGTCGAGACAAGTTTTTGAGAGACGACAGCCAGCAAAGTGCATGATGGTCAGTCACCACTGTAAAGTGTTGACCGTGCAAGTATGACCGAAACGTTTGTACAGCCCACATGACGGCAAACCATTCCTGCTCAGTTATGGTGCAATTTTTCTCAGCCGGTGTGAGCGAGAGGCTTGCGTAAGCAACAGATCACTCTTTAGGCTGGGCATCGCTCTGAAGCTGGACAGCAATTATTCCATGCCCCCTTGCGTCGGTGTGAAGTATGATCGGCTTTGTATCATCGAACTGACTGAGCACTGGTCCAGACGTGAGAGCGGATTTAAGGGCTTCAAAAGCATGTTGGCACTCACTCGACCACACGTAAGGTGTGCCCGCCGGTAGGAGTTGGTTCAGAGGGGATGCAAAGGTAGCAATGTTCCTGATGAACCGAAGAAAATACCACGCTCGCCCCAGGAAACTCTGAAGCACCTTAACAGAAGTGATCGAGTAAAGTGTAGAACTGTCAATACTTTACTATGATTGGGTCGCATGCCTTCTCTGCTCATAACGTGACCATGCACTTGGATTGTTTTACTAGCAATGCTGCATTTTTTAGTTGAGCTGAAGTCCGGCTTTGGACAGGAACGTGAGGACTGCATCCAGATGCCGTATAATGTTCGTGAAAGTTCGACAAAAAGACAATGATTTCGTAAGGGTAATAAAGGCAAATTTTCCATATTTGAGTCCTCGGAGCCCAGTATTCATCATTCGCTCAAAAGTGGCGGGAGCATAGCAGAGCCCAAAGGCATTACAATAAATTCATATAGACCGTCGGTAGTGGCAACTGCTGTCTTTTCCTTGTCGGACTCAAGCATGGAAATTTGCCAATAGCCTGAATGGCGGTCCAGGCTCAAAAATTATTCGGCTCCTATTAGGCAGTCTAGTGCCTCATCTATTCATGGCATTGGATACAGCATCTTTGCGGGTAACTTTGTGTAAAGCCCAATAGACCACGCAAAATTTCACGGGGCCGTCTTTCTTCACTACCGTTACGACTGGACAGGACCATACATTTGACAACGGCCGAAAAAATTCCCCGCATTTCCCCGAGGGGAAGAATGTGAAAGTGCGAATGCACGAGTTGAATTTGCGCGGTTCGGTAATGTTAGCGAAAGAGAGATCACACACACACACACACAACTACAAAGAAAGAAAGATGCATATATTCACAGACTGTTGAAGAATCTCAAAGGCGAACGGAAAGCAAGAAAGCAAACTGTATATTACAGTAAGTACAGGGCAAAACAAGCTTTAACATGGCGACCGAGAATCTTCTTTCTTCTTTCTCGTCTTCGTCTGTCTCCTCCGCGTGCCATCACGCCGAGATTCCCGCTATTTTTCCACGTGCTGGGCCCCGCACGCTGGCGCCAATTTCAAACCAGATCACAGTTCCATGGCAATAAGAAACATCCTCCCGGCCCCAGCACTGAGGGTTGTAATCTCCGTCTACGCTGCAGTAAGCTCTAATGGGTACAGTAGCTGCACCGGTCGTCGCAATGTAGCTCCGCTAGGAATCCTTACAATGCAGGCTCGGACGTTGTGGTCGCGTCCCATGATAACTTGTATAACCGGACCAGTCTTCCACATTTGTCGAGGAGCTTTTTCTTCGTGCACAAGCACCAAATCTCCAACTTTGAGCTCGTGGGTGGGCACATGTTTCGCATGGTGGAAAGAGCGCAACTGCAACAAATATTCCTTACGCCATCTCCTCCAGAACTGTTCCGCAAGCCGTTTACGATGGAGCCACCTTCGCGTGACTTCGCTTCTTGTTGATTGCGCTGTTGGTGGTTGACCCGCAGGTATCGCAACAAGCCTCCTTCCTATTAGGAAGTGTGCGGGCGTGAGTACCTCTGGGTCATTTGGTGCTGAAGAAAGGTACGTGAGCGGACGGGAATTAATTACCGCCTCTGCCTCTTGAAGTACAGTCGTCAGTTCTTCAGTCGTCAGTGCAGCTTTCCCCAGGACTCGCCGTAAACAGGATTTTACGGTTCGCACCATACGCTCCCAAATCCGCCCCTCCACGCCGCTCTTTCTACAATAAACTTCCATTGCACGCGTGTTTGAGCACAGTAATCTTGAAACTTTACGTCCAGGAACGCCTTTTCCAACGATGCAATATCTTTGGATGCCTTTTTGAAAGTTCGTGCGTTGTCCGTGTAGATGACAGCCGGGAGTCCACGGCGAGACGTGAATCTTCGTAGGGCTAGAAGAAACGCTTCACTCAGCAGTCTCGAAACCAACTCCAAATGCAGGGCTCTCGTAAATGCACATGAAAACAAGGCAATGTAAACTTTCGCAGATGAGCCTTCAGTGCGAGCATAAAGAGGTCCAGCGAAGTCTATCCCTACTACCTCGAAGGGATCCGAGCGGCGCACTCTATCACCAGGTAAAGGGGCTACAGGTGCACTGGCTGGCCTTAGTCGTGTCCTTATGCAAGTATTGCATCTGCCGATTACTTTTTTTACTATTTGTCTTCCGCGCTGGACCCATAATCTCTGTCTTAGCTCGGTCAATGTGTCTTGAGTCCCGCCATGAAGGGTTCGTTGGTGGCAATCGCGAATGACAAGTTCGGTGAACGCATGAGAAGGTGGCAGCAAGAGAGGGTGCTTGACTTCTTGTTCTTCTTGAGAGAACTCTAGCCTGCTTCGTACACGCATCAATCCCGTTGAGTCAAGGAACGTCTGCAGAAGTACCTCGTTAGTCAAGTATGAACACGTGCTTGTGTGAAGGCTGTTAGCGTTCACACTTTTTGTGACTTCAGCTTTCTTGGGTTGCCACGTTGGATCGCACATAGATGAAACATGCCTCCCTTGACACTTGCTGCACTTTAATTTCCGGCGACAATCCTTTGAACGATGCCCACGCGTAGTGCACCGAAAGCATCGGTTGTCTTTGGCGAGTTTCTTCAACTTTTCTTCTTTCGTGATAGTTACATCACAGTTCTCGGTAGAATGCTTCGGAGAGCAGCAAAAGAAGCAGGTCTTGTTTTCCTGTGGAGCGACAGTATGCAGTACGGCTGCAGTTGGTAGGTGCGCCAATTGTTTGCGGTCAAATTCATTTCGAGGACTTCTTTTATCTTGGCGATCAGCCAACCCACTTCGCTCTCGACTCTCTACCTCTACCAGCAGATATTCAAGAAGACCTTGCAGCTCACGCTCTGCCGTGCCTGTTTCGCAAGTTTGCGGGGATAGCGACCGCCCGCCTTCGTCTTGCTGTTCGGTGCGCGACGTGGATGAGGTCTTAGAAGTCGCCACCAGTCGATGATAGCCAACGACGACGTCGCTTGGTAAAGCTTGCAGTATGATGTCCGTCAGCATGGTCGCATAGGTAGCCGAACTGATGTTCAGGGCTTTAAGTCCCCTCATGTGGCAGTGCACGTAGTCCATAAGCTTGCGCAAACCCTTCACGTCGTCCGATGCTTGCACCGAGGGCAGAGACCTCAAGCGAGCCAGATGCTCTTGAACGATGCGTCGAGTGTCACCAAAGCGCCTTTTAAGAATGTCGACGGCATCATCGTAGCATTCACTCGTCGCTTGAAGGCCCGCGATAGACGCAGCTTCCTTGCCGTTGAGAAGCGTACGTAGGTACTGGAACTTTTCTCCCTTAGTTAGACAGTCGTTGGTATGAACAGACGCCTGATAATGCTCCCAGAAACTAGGCCACTGGCATATTTCCCCGTCGAAGGACTGCAGTTTGAGTGTCGGAAGCTTGACGGAACTGCCTCGCGCTAGTTCCTCGCGTTGATCCACCCTCGTATGTGACGGGTTCCTTGGGATAGGTGACACGTGGCTTGATTGAAGCATTGTTTCTCTTGACTTTAATTGAGCGAGCATACCTTTAGCGGCGTCTTCGTACTTCAGTACAGCCTCCATTTCCGCTGCGACCTCTTCGTCCTTGAGGTGCTCTTCGAACAAAACATTCAGCCTTTCCAATTCGTCGTTGTTGGCCTGCAGTCTTTCACGCAACGACGCCAGCTCGCCGATGTCTGCCGTATCCAAGACAGCTTTTGCTTCATTGATGAGGCGAGTATTCTGTTGCCGCCGAGCAGTACGCTTCTCCTTCAGTCGGTTCATCCTTGCTTCCGAACACCGGTCGCACCGTTCACCTCCTGGTGGACACCCGAAGCTTTTCCGCTGTCTCTTTCACTGTAGGGCGTTCCACAGCTCCCGGTCTTTCGGCACCAGTTGTTGAAGAATCTCAAAGGCGAACGGAAAGCAAGAAAGCAAACTGTATTTACAGTAAGTACAGGGCAAAACAAGCTTTAACATGGCGACCGAGAATCTTCTTTCTTCTTTCTCGTCTTCGTCTGTCTCCTCCGCGTGCCATCACGCCGAGATTCCCGCTATTTTTCCACGTGCTGGGCCCCGCACGCTGGCGCCAATTTCAAACCAGATCACAGTTCTATGGCAATAAGAAACACAGACACCTATTTGTGTTGTCGTTGTACTTGATTGCTAGAGCGGATCTCAGCTTTGATTTTTCGTGTCAGTACTCCTTTAAGCAGGTGCATTAGCCCTTCTCACGCCTGATTCTTGGCCAATCCCCCATGTGGGTATGTGCCATGTCGGCGGCCAGGCAGCACGCGCCCATCTCTCCCCGTTGCCAAGGAAGACGAGGAGATTCCTGGCCAATCCCCCACGTGGGTATGTGCTATGTCAGCGGCCAGGCTTTGCGCGAAAATCTCCACGTGCGCGGACATCGCCGGTGGACGCAGGTTCAAGGTCACTTAAGAAGTGCATTGCACTTAAAACGTTGCGTTTTGGCATGTCTGCCACATTCTCCTCAATTATATTTCCTCCCGAGGCAGAGACATGATACGGGCGGCAGCGGGCAATGGTGTCCCAATCCGTTTGAATTCGACGCGCGGGGGTTGTGTGGGTGCAAAGATTTAAATTGGAATCAAAGGAGCCCCGATGGTTGCCTAAAACTTTGAGTACTGCCAGAATCTCACCTTGTGTAAGGTCGGGGTGGAGCGTAAGTGCGAAAGAATACTGGTGGGCTGTTGGTTTTTGGGCGAGCTGAGGCAGAACTGCTGGGAATAATGTTAATTTCGTTCTCGGAAACAGAAGCTACAGTACAGCCTTCCGGAAGTAGAACTAGTGCTTGTGTGGCGTTCTGTAAAGGAATTAGTGTTTGACAACAGGAAAACCGTGTGAGGCAGGTAGCAAAGGCCATGCCTCTAGAACGGAGATGGCCAGCGATGGCCAGCATTGCATCGTTAACAGCTGTTCCAGCAAAAACCAAAAGGCCGCGTTCGTGGTGTGGAGGTACGACATAGTCATCAGTCAACACCAGACGAAGGGAACAAGTTTCAGGGAGTACAAAATGTTCTGTGTCTGTTAGACTGATACTGGGCGAGCGGCAAGAAATTATAGCAGACGTCGAAGACAGGAAGTCCCAGCCAAGGATAAGCAAGTAAGGGAACGGGGAAAGCGCCACACACTGGGTGTGGGGACAAACTCCCTCAATACAAAGCGAACTGTACACTGTCCTGACGGTCGTACTGACGTCTTGTTAGCTGCATGCAATAGAGGCCCCCTGTATGGAGTTTGCACTTTTCGTAGTCTTTCACACAAATCAGCTTGGATAATCGTGACATTTGCCACAGTGTCCACCAACGCGTTAATCAAAATGCGTTTTACTTACACTGACAATAAGTTTGACGGATTCTCTCGAGGAATTTGCGCCCTCCCAATCGATGCAGTTTTTTCCAAAAAAACTGCATGGCCTAGTTTATAGAGTGGTGGTGATCATGCTGCACAAAGGGACGTAGGGCTGAAACAAAACGGCTGAACAGAGGGAGATCGGCGCCGAAACTCGCGAGTATTTCTAAGAACATCAGAAGAATCAGATGTAGCTGGCAAACGTCCTGCCGGAGACTGGAAGGCTTGTTGTCGATAACAGAAGCGAGGGTTCATTTCATCACACTCGTAGATGTCACAGCCGCGTCATTCATCCTGCTGGAGGCAGCGGCTAACTCGTGCAATATGGCCCCGTATTCCACTATAAAAACACACTTTCCGAATTCCCGGTGGCTCTGGACAGGTCTGTCGCCATATGGGGTAGGTAGTACGGTCGTGGCCCAGGAGCAGAAGGGAACGCAGAAGTATACCCTGTGTGATGCTGAGGGCTGACCTGTGCCAGTAGGGCGGGAGGGCATCCAGCAACTTTGGAGTAGGACGCCGTGGCCAAAGAGCCACAAGACCGTGAGGTCTCTGACTGGTCACCGACGAGAGCTCTCCTTTGATGGTTTCTCCCAGACCTATCGTCTCAGGGATAGTAGTAGGAGTTGGGTGCATATGAGGGGACCTGGTTGTCGAGTTTTTCCCTGAATATGACCCGTATAAGAGAGCGAAGCTCTTCATCTCCAAGCTGCCGAACTGGTGTTTTCGGCTGAATGCGCGAAGCCTGAAGGGCATTCAGGAGCTTGCAAGTGGCAGTAACAGCCGAAAGAGTCGTAGGATTTTGAGGGCAAGGGCGCTGAATGCAAACTGCTCGATACCTTTCAGAATGCGATGCACTCGATGAACCTCGGTCATGACCTTGTCAACGCGGCGGCAGAGCGCAAGGATGTCTTCAATGTATTAGGTGTACGTTTCATTCGGACGTTGCAGGCACACCGATGGTTGTTTCTTCGCAGCTGCGGAACGTACAGCCCACAACCCGATAATCAGGCGTAACTATAATGTTAACCGTCCCAATCAATGATGGTAATTGCATTGTTCAAGTACCTTGTTTCGGCAACCTCCGTGAAGGCAAAAAGCGTCTGAAGGCGTCTGCTAGCTCAATCTTATCGTCCTAGCCGTTTAACAAACTCACCATTTTGATGCTGTCGAGCTTGTCTTTAACATCTCTGCTCCGATGGCCAGCGAAGTTCCGGGTATCGCGCTGACGGCTCATGGCGAAGCACTGCGCCGGACTGGGGACGAAGCGTTGGCCGATTGCTGCATCATGGGCATGGTGAGGCGTACCTCACAGCGACCCGAGCAGAGCTCCAGGAGTGAGAACGCAGAGGTACATTGCGGGACCGAGATGCATCCTCCATCACTTGATAGACAAGCGCTAGGAACGGCGTTTATTGAACCGTTTGATCCGCAAGCACACCAAACACACGATTGTGATGATCATGTGCATCAAAGATGACGACGCAGTGGCTCATGGGCTGGGCCTGATGAGTATGTACAAATAAAGAGGAAGGGCGGGAATTTTCCTCGGGAATTCTTCAACGCCGAAATCGTGGTCAAGAAGAATATGTATATTTGAATATACATATCGTGAGTGCAAATCATAAACGTCTCCTCGTATTAAGACTTGCCAACACCGCTTTTTCGTTTTGTCATCGTTGCTGAATTGTGTAAGTCCATCATCGCCTAATCATTCTTTGTCTTCTTCGGGCGCACCATCATAATAGTCGGGATTTGTCCTGTTTCGGGTAGGGTACCGCGCACCGAATAAGCATCGTCCACCAACCCTCATGGCTTCACCTCTGAAGTGGTGGAACCTGCGGCTTGATACTTCGCCCTCCATGTCTGAGCGCACCCCTGGAGCACAGTTCGGGTCGTCGCCTACCGCAATACGCCATGCCCATGACAGCAGAACCTCCCAACAGTGCTGGTTCGGTGTCCGTTCCGCCCCGTACTTTGTCACCAGCCGTCCGCAGGATTCATCAATATTTTCTGGCCTTGGCCGTGGGGACGTCGAGGAATCGCTGGATGGCTACACGAGTTAACGGGCGGGACGACCACGCGATGCTTTAAAACGTCTCGTGGTCACTGACCAAAGTAAAAAAGAGGTTGTTTCTGAACAATGAGGACCGTATCGCAGACTTGTCAAACTTGACCACGAAGCTGCGCCGTATTCTAGGCTCTACCGCGATTTGCGCCGACGCAGCAATGAAGAAGCTATTGAGGCGTGTCTAGCAGGTTCACGAGACTTACACCCGCACATCCAGGATGTTCTTGCGTGGTGCTACCACGTTAACCGAGATATGCCTGAGGGAAACCTCGTTAGTCACATTATGAAGGGCAAGAACTTCTTGGATATCACCGCTCACCCCTTCAAAACCCGTCGACCGTTACTAATGTAACCTTTGCCTGCCAAAGGCGGAAGGAGCTACAGCCTATCCCTCTTCAGCAGGAGGTCATCGGCTGCAGTACCACATTGATGACAACCTTCGCACGCTGATTCGGGCTATCATCCGTTGAGAGGATCGTGAAAACGGTTATTCTTGCGTCTGTGGTTTTTATGTTCCGCCTTCTGCAATTGTGTTTTGTGAAGTCATTAAAAAGGAGCTTTCCGCAATAGAAGGTCTCGCTCTATCCTACCCTCCCAATGCTTTGACGCTTCCATCATGCCCAGAGGTTGCTGGGTGACCACGAATGCTTCGGGCGTTGGTCCTGTCACAAACTGCAACCAAATGTGTGGCGGCCACTACTCCGGCGAAAGGTCTTCGTTTCCACTAACAAACGTGGCGACCACCCACGCAAGGCTTAGTTGTGGGCCTACCGTGTTTCTGTGTCCACTTATTGCATAAGTGGCCACATCTTCTTATTTTGTGCAGGTGTCACCACGACATCCGACGTGACTACAACACGTACGAGACTGCAACATGCGTATATACTGCTGCTTCCGCCAAAAACGTTATATGCCGGCCTCACGTCGTTCTTGACCTGCAGCGGGCCCGGCTAATTTTTCTCGCAACTGCCAAAACGAATTAAGCCGTTTACCATTTGACACTAAACTTCTCAACTTCTACACTAAAGGACAAGTCAATAGCCCTGTTCGTCGGTGGAAAAGTTTGACTGTCGGCATTGAGTTAATTCCTGTGGAAGCATTGGATATCCTCCTGCTGGGATGTATATCATTCATGAAAGTTTGTGCTCTCGACTAAAAAAGGTGAGTACTCTTTATTCCGGCCTATGTCTTTCAAGTGCGAACGTGGATATGACTCAGCCGTCAGGATATTGTACAGCATATGTACTGATCAACAACAGTCACCATCGCATTCAGTTTGTGGAACTCTCTTGTTGCATCTAGCAAGTAAATATACATTTTGACATTTTTTTTACTTTCCACATCTGGGATAATCTCGTATTGTCAAGGCTTGATTGGTATCGCAGACAGAGTTCGAAATTGACGATTGCTTGTCCGCGCTACGTTTTTTTACGAGGTCCGACATTTATTTAGGACTTTTTTTACTTTCAACATCAGTGATCATCTCGTATTGTCAAACCTTGATTGGTATCGCAGATAAAGAGTTCGCAATTGACGATTGCGTGTCCGCGCTACGTTTCGTGACGACTCCGTCTTTTCACTATCCCTGACGAAAAAAGTGCACTTTCAGTATGATCAGGCTAAATTGTGGTCGGCGACATGGTGATCGCACCAACCTGAAAATCCTTCACTAGAGGACTGTTAAAATCACCACGCTTTCTCGGTTTTCATTGTGGCTCTACCAATCCCGCCGCCAGAAATACGACGTCGCAGGCCCCCTTTATTATTCAATACGCCACTGTTGCTTCTGTGCCCCATATTGATGCAATCGCTGTTATTCAAATTCACTCTGTTGGCTACAGCGTGGACAGCACGAGACAACGAAAACACGGGGTCACAGAACACACCTATATTTAGATCAGACCGCAGCTGCTGACGGTCCAACGGCAACTCTGCCTGGCTGACAGGAACACTGACTGTTCGTGCCACGAAGCTCGCGCCGTGAGGCTCAGAGTGGTGCTTCGTCGTCTTCGGGAATGCTGCTACAGGAGGTCTCTCGAAAGCGGCGGATCCGTGGAGTAAGCCAGAAGTATAATTTTGCAGGCCCCCTTTTACGCGTTGGTGGCTGTTGCGGCTGGGAGGGTGAACGGCAGTCAGTATTGGGGATTCCTCTGGTTGTGCAGAAAGCGGCTTCCTATTGAAGGCTTTTTTGGCGCAGTCAACCATAATAATGCCTTGCGTGCACTACAAATCTACGATGTAATGCTTATGACCACGGTGAAATATGCGGTTGGGTCCGTCGTAAGGGCGCTGAAGTGGTCACCGTACCTCATCGCGTCAGATGAAACCATATGAAGATGTCGCCAGCTCTTTAGGCACATGGAGAGGCACATGGACTCTGCTGGTACTATGACTCGAGTGCACAAACAGAGTGAAACGAATCGTGGAGTTTGGTAACGTAGTTGGTGGATCAGGGCACGGTCGTGCTTCCGAAGATGTGAAAACCTCTCCTGGCAGGTGTTGCGGCGCACCAAAGAACATGTCTCCGACCGTGCAATACAGACCCTGCTTCGAAAGTAGGCCTAAGTCACAGCCGAACCAACGGAACCCAGTGGACCAATGGGTAGCGTCCGGCTGAGGCCTGGTTGCGGTCTTCAGGGCGCGGTCAAAACTCTCAAAGAGCCCGTTGGCAGTGAAGAGGTACAATGTGGTGCGAACGTGTAAAGCGCCAAGCAGGGTCAGAAGGTATTGACGAGGGCCTCCTCAAACAGGCGATCACTGGTAGGTATTGCTTCTTGGCCGGATAATCTCAACCCGGTTGGCATTTTTTACTACCCCCTTTCTGACTCAAAATATTATTCATGTGTTTCTATGACCTATCGCGTTCCCCCCTTTGCTTTCTTAGGTTTTCTTGACTGACAACCCATAGTTCTATGAATAAATATAGATATATATTTATATATCTTTTCCTTTATATTAGGCCTGTTATGCCCACTGTAGATTTGTTTATATATGGTAGGAAACGAGGAGCTGATTGAGAAAATACCGCTATATAAGTCAGCAGGCTACAACTACGAACGACGGAGAGAATGTAGCGTGCTTTTATATATGCATGTTTGTATCATATGTATACAATATATATATATATATATATATATATATATATATATATATATATATATATATATATATATATATATATATTTATATAGCGAATCACAACAGGAAATGAGGGGCTCGTTTACAACAAGAAAGAAATAAGAGTTTGCAGTCAAGGAAACCTCGGAAAGCAAGGGGGAGGATTTGGTAGCTCATTGAAACAGATGAAGAATTTGGAAAGAAAGAAAGTGAAAAAAAATGTCCGCCAGTTAGGATACGAACCCACGACCTCCAGTATACCGGTCTGGTGCGATAACCACTACGCTACTGGCGGGGCGATTGTCCCTTTCACTTTGTGGGGTATTTATGTTAATGTATTTTTGTTTCCTGTGCCTGGGGGTGGTAGCAAGCGCCACTTGTACTCCTCGAGGAGGGGACCTCCTTTTTAACCCCATGGTCGTGAATCGAGTGTCTACGACATGTCAAGAGTGGTCGACCAGCGTTCAACCCTCTTAAGCTTCCTATGGCACCAAGACTGCCAGAACAAAGGCCATCGCTATGCATGTAGCGAATCCGAATACGAAATAAGGGGCTCGTTGAAAAGAAGACAGAAATAAGAATTGGCAGTCCAGAAAACCTTGGAAAGCAAAGGGGAGGATGTGGTAGAACACTGAAAGAGATAAAGTATTTCGAAATAATGAAAGAAAGTGGAGAAAAAATGCCCGCCAGGTTGGATTCGAACCCACATCCTCCAGAATACTGGTCTGGTGCAAGAACCAGTACGCTACAGGCGGGGCGATTTTCCCCGTCACTTTCTGAGGTATTTATGTTACCGTATTTTTGTTCCCTGTTCTTAGGGGTGGTAGCCAGCGCCACTCGGACTACTCGGGGTGAAGGGAACCTTCTTTTCAAACCCCGTGGTGTGACTCGAGTGTCTACGACATGTCAATTGTGTTCGACTAGCGTTGAACCCTCTTAAGCTTTCTATGGCACCAAGAGTGCCAGAACAGAGGCCGTCGCTATGAATGAAGCGAATCAGAATGGGAAACATGTTGTTTTAATGACCACGAGCTCGACTTTATTGACTGGCAGCGATTTAATTCTTAGCTGCACCTATTCTTCGCAACGTCGTCTACGGGTACGGAAGCCCCAAAACGAGATTGGACGAGCGCATACAAAGAGCTGGTGAGTCGTACACATCATACATTCAGGACGTTTTCGCTTTATGCCTGCGTGCAAAGAAAGACATGGTGGAGGACAGCCGATTGCGTCATGTCCTCAAGGGAATTTCTCCCTTCGCATTTAACGCGCCGGTCACACAGAACCCAACTAGCGTTAACGAGGTGGTAATGATGCGTCAGCTCCTCGACGATCTGTAGTCCCTCCACGTGCAACCAACCCACGGGACACGCGTGCCTCCATGGACGACGCAGACTTGCGCTCCATGATAAGATCGATTACCCGCGATGAACGGAGAGGGCAGACACCGCTCGTATTTTTGGAAGTACGACGCGAGACCTCTGCTCCGGATCTGCGTGACATGAATGAAACAATAGCTGGCCTAATTTATGCCGGCCTCCCAGTCAGCAACGATTATTCATCCCGGCTCTTCTCTAGGGGCATTGGCATCGCTACTTTACGTTTCCACCCGCACCGATTTGGACAGCTCGCTCCGACTCGGTATGTTCACCTTCGGCACCCGTGTGTACCTTTGTCCCTCGACCTCCTATGCTCACCCAGTCCGAACAAGTGCATCCTCAACCAGTGCAACCTGCGGGTCCCCTTTCGTTTCAACTGGGTCCTCTCCAGTTCAGCTACGGCTACCCTGCTTGGCGTCTGTCACACCCAACATGCTTCTATTGTGTCATCCGAAGGCATATCTCCCGTTTCTGTCGAAGACGCCAAAAAGATGAGAAGCTCGTACACTCCCCCGTTCCAGAAAGCAGGAGTCAACCGTCTTACGAACACTACTCGAAAAGGTGCCATGTACACACAATGTTGGCGTCACCTGCAGACTATCAGTATGAGCACCTCAGCTCCTGCCCCCCGACACAAAGTTCCCCATCCCCGTTCCGCCACCCCTCTACTTCAGGGTGCGAACCATATCACGAAAAAGTTGAGGCGCAGTTTCTGGGGGCGAAACTTGGTCACTTTATAATTCTTGAAGTCCTCCTCATTGGCCATAGAACACTTCATCTGTTTTACTTGAAGGACGTAATGTTCAAGCTCTTGTGGACACTTGTGCGACCATTTCTATAATTAACGAATGTTTATGTCCTCGAATGCGAAACGTAAAAACTCCATATTCTGGCCCCGCCCTACGAGGTGTGAACTCCGCAAGTATTCAATGTTCTGGACTGCGTACAGCTCGTGTTGTTATCCACGGCATTCATCAGAACATTAGGTTCCCACTATTGGGATCATGTTTTCACCAAATGATTTTAGGCTGGGATTTTGTTAAATCGGCGTCTGCTGTGATTTCATGCGGTGAACCGATTAATCACATGAATGATACAGACCTGACCACTGTTTCGGGTATTGCCGACCTGCGGTTGGCGGCGTCGTGTGACTTTAAACTGCTCCCAGCTCAAGAAACTATACTGCCGGGTACTTCGGACGAACTTGTGCACGGTGATGCACTTATTGCTCCTACAGAAAAACACCCCATTTTTCTGAGGGAACTGCTCTTCTGGGGTGCAGGGACTACTACAGCCAAAACTGCTTTCTTACACCGAGAAACCACTGTTGCTCGTGCTCCGTTACATCGAACGATCATTCTATGAGCACTAAGCCTTCATCATTTTCCATTTGTGCATCAATAAGCTCTGATCTCGACCGAGAGGAACAGAAAATTTTATTTTATTCTTCTTCTACCATTTTACGGCAGACCTCCAGCGCCACCCGCCGAGTCGACACAGATTTCTCTAGTATCATTCGACGTCTGCCATACCGCGTCTTAATAAAGCAACATTAAACCAGTTAGGAACATGTGTACGACATGCTTAAAAAAACATAATTCGCCATTCAACGGGTCCTGGTCATAGCCTGTTATAGTCAAGAAGAAGGACGGATCTGTACGATTGTGTGTGTATTACTGAGCACTGTTGCTCAGTTTCGGCAACATTCGGTCCGACCATAAAAACTGCGACGTCCTTCTTCTCTTCGTCACCAACGCTTATATTACAGCGGTTCGAAGAACCAAAAACTTTTTGACATTCTTCCTTGTCCATGGACACCCTCCTTCATCTGTTCTCGATAAAACATGTTCGATTACTTTATTTCTTGCCGGTCTTTTAGCCGTCATCTCGCTCTTCTCAGGACAACAGCCTCACAGGAACACTGCAAGACAAACTAAGACGCTTCGCACAGCGTTGTCTCATTTAAACCCGGAGATCAGGTGCTACTTTCCACTCCGCAGCGTACACCAAGACTCTGCGAAAAGTTCCTTCCCCGCTTTCTAGGCCCTCACAGTATCCAGGAGCCGACTTCTCAGGTAAATTACCGCGTTACGCCCACCACTACAATCACCGACTGCGGGAGACCTAAAGCCCGCTGGGTGGGTACTGAACCCACGACCTCCAGAATCCCGCTCTGGCGCGATGACCACTACGCTACCGGCAGGGCTAGTGGTCATTGCACAAGACCGGGGTTCTAGAGGTGGTGGTTTCGAATCCCACTTGGTGGGCATTTTTTGTGCAATTTCTGTCTTTTCAAACACTTTATCTGTTTCAATGACCTATCACATCCCCTAGGCTTTCCGAGGTTTTCTTGACTGCCAACCCTAATTTCTGTCTTATTACAACGAGCCCCTCATTAATATTCTGATACACTCCACAATACACAAGCATATATATATGTATATATATATATATATATATATATAGGGAGTAGTACAACTTTGAAGATGGTAGAGAACACAAGGGAAGTAAAAACTTCGAAAAAGGTAAAAGCACGATTGTGGCCTACGTTTCAGCAAAGAGAACTTGCTTTCCTCAGGGCAATCTCTCGCCTGGCCGGCACGGTTTATATAGGGGTAGGACCCCAGGTGAAAGGATAGGGAAAGATGGAAGGGAAATTGAGCAAGCTGATTGGTTTGGGAGTGTGTCTGGGGAGAGATTGAGGGGCCAAGAAGGTTGTCTAGTTTAAGCCGCGAAGTAGGTCACACGGAAGTCAGCTGGTGGTTGATATTCGTGGAATTTTCGGAGAGAAGGGATGAGAGGGTGTTTATTGACAAGCCGCGGGGTATGAAGAAAGGATCTCAGAACCGCCGGAAGCATACCAGGCGGTGAGGGTGGGGTCCTTATCAGAAACTATCTGCAAGCCTCAGGTCAAAAGAAAAGTTAGAGACGGGGGGAAACTAACTAGGTCAAGGAAAAAAAGGAAAAAAAAAGAGAAAAAACAGGGAGGGAAACCACATAAAACCACACACAAAAAAAAGCAATGACCCGGCAACTGAAAGGGCACGTGTCACCCACGGCAACATTCCTGGAACGGGCCTGTCCTGGAACTCAAAAACGAAAAGATAAAGTAAGAGTGACGTACAGGGCACAGGACCACGCGGAATAAAAAAAAAGAAATAAAATAAATAACCTTGAATTTCAAAAGCAAAGGTTGGAGGGATGAGGGCGAGTATTAAGCTAGACGCTAAGGAATGAACAACAAAAAAAGGAAATTAGGTGACCAGGTAGAGAGCAGAGTGAACGGTCATAGTCTTTGGATGAGGTATATGCACGAAAATGCCTAATGCTGTATTTCCGGTGAATATCGCAAGGATTCCAAGTTGCCCTTAGACGCATTAATTCCAGCAGGTTCCGTGGAGTTGAATGTGTGAATTAAGTAGGATTCTCGGCATTTTCTGTCCCTAGGAGACTTAAAATTTGACTGAAGTATATTGTCCCGGTATAAAAAAAACTACTAGCCGAATGGTTTATTTACACAGGCGAACTTGTGCCCACAAGCAAGCTGCGAACCTCTAGCCTTTTCCGAACTCTCGAGCTCCTCTTCCTTCTCTTCTTCTCCGGGTCCCTTTCTTCGTCGTCGTCGTCTCCACAAGTTATCAGTGGCTATCCACCAAGTTGGGTATCTGGAGAAACAAGAGTGGTTGTTGAATGCCTGCCCAGGGCATGGCGTCAAAGTTCAAACTCATTACCAGCCGTGGCATTGCCCCCCCTCCTGGATGGCATCGACCCGATGCCACTCGTTCAAGACAAGAGCATAATCATAACCACTAGGTTACAATGTCAGCATGAGGCAGGGACGCCAACGCGGACGAACAGTCAACGCCTTGTCATCGGGCGTGATACGGTTTCAGGCGTACGACATGTACAACGTCTGGGCAATGTTGACGCCTTGGAGAGGAAAACGCGTTTCCTTCTGGAACCACGACGTAGGTAACGTCCGATAGACGCGACAGAACCTTATAAGGACCGAAGTAACGCCGTAGTAGCTTCTCTGAAAGGCCGCGACGGCGAACGGGTGTCCATACACATACGAGATCGCCGGGTCGGTACTGCACATCGCGACGTCCGGTATTGTACCGTCGGGTATCAATTTCTTGCTGTGTGCGGATTCGAAAGCGGGCCAGCTGGCGAGCCTCTTCAGCTCTCTGCGTCAGGTTTTCGATATTGTCGTTGGTTATTGCACCGTTGTCAACAGGCAGCATTGCGTCTAGCGTCGTAGTGACCTCGCGACCGTACACAAGTTCAAACGGAGTGAAGGGAGTAGTTTCCTGCACAGCCGTATTGAAAGCGAAGGTGGCGTAGGGAAGAATTTCGTCCCAGGTCTTGTGGTGAAGGTCAATGTACATAGACAGCATATCTGCCAATGTTCGGTTTAGTCGTTTCGTCAAGCCGTTTGTTTGGGGATGGTATGCGGTACTTTTCCGATGAGCGCTGTGCGTCAACCGGAGGAGGTCCTGCACTAAGTCTGCGGTGAATGCTGTGCCGCGGTCTGTTATAATAACAGCAGGCGCGCCATGTCGGACAACTATGTTGTAGAGAAAAAATTTGGCCACCTCTGCAGCAGTTGCACGTGGAAGTGCTACGTCTCAGCGTACCGGGTCAAATAATCCGTACCAACGATAATCCACTTGTTCCCCGATGACGACCTCGGGAATGGGCCAAGTAGATCCATTCCAATTTGGAGAAATGGTGCGTCCGGCGGATACAGCGGATGTAGTAGTCCTGCGGGTTTGACGGTTGGTGCCTTGCATCGCTGGCAGTCACGGCAGGTCCTCACATACTGCTGCACTGATGTTAGTAGTTTGGGCCAGTAGTATTTCTGATGGATTCTTGCAAACGTGCGGCTGACTCCTAGGTGCCCAGAGGTTGGTTCATCATGGCAGGCCTGTAAAATTTCAGTTCGTAATGCTGACGGAATGACGAGGAGAAACTTCTCCTTCCTATGGTCGTGATTCCTTTTGTACAGTACGTCGTCTAGTAGGCAGTAAGAATTTATTCCCCGAAGAAAGGCGCGTGGAGCCGTGGTAACGTTTCCGCGAAGGTATTCAATGAGTGGTCGCAATTCTGCGTCGGCAAATTGATGTGCTGCTATATCCGCAGTATGAACGACTCCGATGAACGGATATTCCTCGTCGGCGTCGGACGATCCGGCCGGAAGCGGTGCTCGGGGCAAGCAGTCAGCGTCACAGTGTTTCCTACCCGATTTGTATACGACCGTGATGTCGTATTCTTGTAGCCGTAAGCTCCATCGAGCAAGCAGTCCGGACGGGTCTTTGAGGTTTGCGAGCCAGCAGAGTGAACGGTAGTCGCTAACAGCACGGAACGGCCTACCGTACAAGTACGGGCGGAACTTGCTTAGAGCCCACACTACTGCTAGGCATTCTTTCTCTGTCGCGGAATAGTTACTTTCCGCTTTGGAAAGAGCGCGGCTAGCGTATGCTATCACTTTTTCTACACCGTTCTGCCACTGTACGAGGATGGCACCGATGCCAACGTTGCTGGCGTCAGTACGGATTTCGGTGTCCGAAGCATCGTCGAATTGAGCCAGCACGGGTGCAGTTTGCAAGCGCTCACGGAGTGTGTCAAACGCATTCTGCTGTTCCTCACTCCATTCGAAGGCTATGCAATCTTTCATAAGTCGCGTGAGGGGCTTCGCTATGTGAGAAAAGCCTTCCACAAAGCGTCTATAGTATGCGAAAAGTCCCAAGAAGCGTCTGACAGCCTTCTTATCACTGGGTCGAGAAAACGAGGCTACAGCAGTCGTTTTTTCGGGGTCTGGTAGAACGCCATTAGCACTCACAACATGGCCCAGAAATTTAAGCTCTTGAAAACCTAGGTGACATTTCTCCGGCTTGATAGTTAACTGCGCTGCATGAATGGCTTCCAGGACACTTTTCAGGTTGACGAATGCTCTGCGAACGTGCGAGAAAACACAACCACGTCATCCAAATACACGAGGCACGTCTGCCATTTGAGTCCAGCCAGAACAGTGTCCATCATGCGCTGGAACGTAGCCGGCGCAGAGCATAGGCCGAAGGGAAGGACCTTGAATTCGTACAGACCATCCGGTGTCACGAACGCCGTCTTCTCGCGATCTCGCTCGTCGACTTCGATCTGCCAATAGCCAGATTTCAGGTCCAATGAAGAAAAGAATTTAGCATCACGCAGGCGGTCTAATGTGTCATCAATTCTGGGCAGGGGATAGACGTCTCGCTTCGTAACACTGTTCAATCTGCGGTAATCAACGCAGAAACGGAAGGTGTTGTCTTTTTTCCTTACTAGCACGACAGGTGTGGCCCATGCGCTTCTCGACGGTTGGATAACATCATCTGCCAGCATCTCTTCCACTTGCGTCTTGATTGCCCCCCGCTCCTTAGGCGACACTCTGTAGGGGTGCTGCCGCACGGGCCTGGCGGACTGGTCCGTAATTATTCTGTGCTTCGCGACCGGCGTACGGTGCACTTTAGATGTCGTGGCAAAGCAATCGGCGAATTCACGCACAGGGCGTATTAAAGCATCCTTCTCTGTGGTCGAGAGTTTCTGGTCGATTTCCACGGGTATGTGTATGTCAGCTGTCGGCGACTCATCCGAAGTTGTCCCCAATGTGGTTAAATTGGTCACTTCGGCGACTTCCACGATGAATGCAACGGTGGTACCTTTCGCGAGGTGGCGACGCTCATTTGTGAAGTTGGTAAGTAAGACGGGTGTGCACCCATTCTGAAGGTGTACAAACCCTCTTGCGATACAGATACCCTTGTCCAGTAGCAACCGGATATTTCCTTCGGCTATACCTTCGTAGTCGACGAATGCGTCACTTCTAACGTCGACAACTACGCTTGTGCGAGCGGGAAGCGTTACGTTGTCGTCGACAATGCGAAGGGCCGTGTCATGCCGGTCGGTGATGCTTCCGGCTATAGCTTTCTTTGTGGAGAAGGTGATTGTGGACTTCGGTAAGTCAATAACGGCCCCATACGAGTTGAGAAAGTCTATGCCCAGTATCAAATCCCTCGAACAATCGGGTAGTACTACGAAGGTGCCGATCTACGTGAAGCCGCGTATCTCGACCCGCGCAGTGCATACACAGGCAGGTGTAAGTAGATGACCCCCAGCTGTGCGAATTTGTAGGCCTGTCCTAGGGGTGATAACTTTCTTAAGTGAAATCGCTAGAGCCTTGCTAATAACGGAGTAATCTGCACCCGTGTCGGCCAACGCAGTCGTCGGAAAGTCGTCGATTCGTACAAGTAGGTCGCAGGAAGCCGGTTGGGTGGTGCAGATTTTGTTGTCACTGGGCGTCTCGTCGTTGCTATCCGGTCGTTCACGTCGACGTCGTCGCAATGGAGGATCTTCGAGCGATTTGTCATCAGCGGCCTCACCTCCAGGGGTGGCTGACTTCAGTTTCCCTGGCTTTCAGGGCTGCGCGATAGGCGGTTGGTGGAGTTGGGCGCGAAGCGAGGACTGAAGGAGCGGCGTCGGTTCTGGGACGGTGAACGGGACTCAGAGCGTCGGTGGGGGAACATGTCGTGACGTTCGGCCAGGTATCTTGCTATCTCAGGCGGACGTTCTCCGTTTCGTGGACGCGGTGCATTGAGTGCGAACCCACGCAAACCGGCCTGGCGGTATGGGCACGCGCGATAAACATGACCAGCCTCCCCGCAGTGGAAGCAAAGGGGTGTGTGGTCAGGGGTGCGCCAGATATCACTTTTCCGGGAGTTTCTCTCTTCTGAGTACAGCACGGTGGGACGTGGCGCGGCGTAACGCGGCATGAAGTTTACGGCGGTTGGTTGCGGTTTGACAGTGGTGATAGTAGGCCGAGGACAGTAGTGGGACTGACGCAGGGTCTCTGCATACGTAGATCTGGCAGCGCTGGCCATGCACACTCGTCAGCAGGTTCGGGAACCCGCACAGCCCTCCTGATTTCATCCCTAACGAGCTCAGTAACTGACACAGTGGGACGGCGCACCTCAACATGAAGCACTGCCTGCAGCTCCTCCCGGACTATCCCCCTGACCAGTTCACAAAGGCCGTCGACGTGGCCTTCCAGCGCTGTGAGAACGTTCGTACCAGAGACGGGAGTTTCCCGGCGGCTATACTGCCGTGCCCTTTGTTGAAGCGCCCTCTCTATCGCGGTGACCTCTTCAACAAATTCGGGGACTGTTTTTGGAGGACCCCTCATCAGTCCGGCGAAGATCTCTTGCTTCACGCCGCGGATCGAATGCCGCAACTTCTTGTCCTCGGGCATGGATGGATCTGCGCGCCGAAATAAGCTAACCATGTCTTCGACGTACATGGCAATGCTCTCATTCAGACGTTGGTTCCTCGCCTGCAGCGCAATCTCAGTCTTTTCTTTGCGCTCCATGCTCCCATAGGTAGCGAGTAGCCGCTGGCGAAAAGCCTCTCAGGAGATCATTGCAGCTTCGGTTGTTTTCAAACCAGCTACGGGCGGATTCTTCCAGAGCATAGTAGGCATTGTGAAGCTTATGCTGCTCATTCCAACCGTTGAATCTGGCAACACGCTCAAACTGGTCGAGCCAGTCCTCCGCATCTTCGAAAGGTTCGCCATAAAAGAACTTCGGCACCCGTTGCTGCTGGACCACGTACCCAAGTGTCATGGGAGTCTCAGGTGGGACCGGTGCGCTGTTGTCCCGTCCCGTCATCCTTGCTCTGCGATCTGGAAGCAGCCCGTACTCCACCGGCCGACCAAGTAGGCGGCGGCTGGTCCTCTCGTGAACAGGCGTGATCGGGGTGTTTTGGAGCTTACTCGAAGCACTTGATGAACCGGGTATCATGTACCCCGCACCTCCACCACTTCTGTCACGGTGTAAACAAAACTACTAGCGGAATGGTTTATTTACACAGGCGAACTTGTGCCCACAAGCAAGCTGCGAACCTCTAGCCTTTTCCGAACTCTCGAGCTCCTCTTCCTTCTCTTCTTCTCCGGGTCCCTTTCTTCGTCGTCGTCGTCTCCACAAGTTATAAGCGGCTATCCCCCAAGTTGGGTATGTGGAGAAACAAGAGCGGTTGGTGAATGCCTGCCCAGGGCATGGCGTCAAAGTTCAAACTTATTACCAGCCGTGGCAATATATAACTTAAGGTCATCAAAATTGTGGCCTGGTTGGTTGAAATGCTGCGCTACAGCTATGGAGGATTTGCTAAGAGTATCTGCCCGGTGACCATTAAGCCGTAGGC
Source organism: Haemaphysalis longicornis (assembly GCA_013339765.2). Lineage (NCBI taxonomy): Eukaryota > Metazoa > Arthropoda > Arachnida > Ixodida > Ixodidae > Haemaphysalis > Haemaphysalis longicornis. Next base: position 1,420,329 of record JABSTR010001246.1, read on the forward strand.
TCATAGGTTGATTCGTTTCGCCTATATACTGTTTGTGGCATATTGAGCATTCCAACATATACACAATGTTGGATGAAGTGTACGTAAAACTTGAAATTATCTTGTGGACATAATTACTGGGTGTGCTCTCTAAGAATTTCCTAGGAGGAAAAGAGAAGCATTATTCAGAATATCTTGCCACCTGGCAGCTAGTTCAGGAGGTAGCTCTCCAAGGGCACAACTAAGGGCACATCCGCCTAAAAGTTAGATGTGCCCTTGGAGAGCTCCCTCCTGAACTAGCTGCCAGGTGGCAAGATATTCTGAATAATGCTTCTCTTTCCCTCCTAGAAATTCTTAGAGAGCACTGTACTAGCCAACTCAGCCTCTTCAACGACCAGATTGAAGCTCTTCCACTAACCGAGCAGTAGAAACTAGATCTCAATATTTTCTAAATCGTAAGGAAAATGATCTTAGCAATAAGCAAGCGGTTAAGTTTCAGCGTGACCAACTTCCCTCGCAAAATGCAGCATGTACTGTAGGAGATCAGCCTCTCAATAGCCGCGACTACGAAGTACTAGGTCATGCAATGTTCCCCCTCGATACAGAGATCGCTTTATTAGAACTCCTCCCCCAGCCAATAATCCTATAGAAAAAACGAGCTCTTTCGCTACCTGCCCTAGCAACGTTATTGACATTTCCAAAACACTAACGACCGAAGAAAAAGGTATCCTAGAGCGAGGTCTAACTTTCTGTCCCACAAATAAGAGTGTGAATGAATACGAGTTACACAAAAATCTCACTGAATTTTCTTGGAGAATGAGACTAGCGAGTTTTTTTCGGAGAAGCAGGACCAACCTGACATCAACGAACGAACCCTCCACCCTCCTAGCACTTGGACTCCAGATGTAGATCAATCTCCAGAATTGGATCTGTACTTAAAATCAGTATCAAGAGAAATATTGGCAACAACTAAGCGATCAAACAAGCGCAAGAACCTAACTCCGTCGGAAGAAGTTACCCTGAATTGCCTATCAGCCAGAACCGACATAGTCATAAAGCCAGCCGACAAAGGTGGCAGTGTAGTTGTTTTACCTATGGGAAAATACGAAGATGAAGCTTATAAGCAGCTCAATAACCCTTGCCACTACAAGCAGTTAGCCATCCCAGCCAGGAATACAGTCTAAAAATCCTTCAGAGCCTCACAGATCTACGATCTAGAGAATTATAACGACTGCTGAATTAAATTTTATGAAACCGAATAATAAGCATGCAGGACGTTTTTACACCCTCCCAAAAGTCCATAAAGTCCCCGTAGAATTATTGTTCACTGCCGACATTCCTGGCAGACCCATAGTTTCGAATAATAATACCCCAACCGAAGCACTATCTCTGTTTCTGAATCATCACCTATCCGACATTCCGGCTCTTCTTCCTTCATTCATTCAGGACACCCCCCACTTCCTCCGCATAATAGAAGAGATAAATATGGGCGGGCGCCTACCCAGTGGAACCCTCCTTGTTACTCTTGACGTTGCTGCATTGTATACAAACATTCCGTTCGCCGAAGGAATTAAAGCGATTTCAAAATCTCTATCAGTGAACCCGCACCAACATGCACCAGAAGTGTACATAACTTTTTAAAACTAGTTCTAACTCTCAAATATTTTGAATTTGACTCTTCTTACTTTTTGCAAGCTTTTGGAACTAGCATGGGCACCCCATTCGCACCGACCTATGCCAACATTTTCATGGGGCAACTTGAAGCTACCCTATTAAGCTCTTTTCCGCATAAACCTCAGGTTTACCTCTGCTACATAGAAGACATCTTCATGATTTGGGAACACGGTCGCGCGACTCTAGAAACGTTTATATCCTATCTCAATTCTTCGCATCCGAATATTAAATTCTCCTGCCAGTATTCTGAAAAAGAAGTGAACTTCCTAGATACTACCGTATTTCTGGACAACACTAAACTTAAAACCACGCTTTTTAGAAAGCCAACAGACAGGCAGCAGTACCTAGATTATAAAAGCCATCATCCCAGACACTGCAAACAAGGGATCTTTATAGGACAAGCCACCAGGCTTAGAAGAGTATGCAGTGATGACAGTGACTATGTAGAGCACCTAGACGAACTCAAGGCCACCCTTATGAACAGGAACCACCCCAAAAGCTCACTTGATCAGGCGTACCAACGTGTGTCTAATCTCAAAAGGGATGACGTTCTCAACAAGCAGCGGCAAAACGAAAGCGCCAGGCCACCTGCCCTAATAACTAAATTTTCAAACGCCCCCGCAAACGTAAACAATATACTGCGGAAGTACTACCCCATTTTAGCCAGCAACGACCGACTTAAAAAGACTTTCCCGGAAGCACCAAGGGTTACCTACCGGAGAAACAGGAATCTAAAAGATATTTTAGTGCATGCTAAAACAGGGCCTTCAAAGCAACCAGTCATAGCCAGCTGCTCCCGCCCCAGATGCAAGACTTGTAGGCACCTGCAAACAGACTGCGTTGTAAAAAGCACAGCCAGTAATTATGTCCACAAGATTACTTCAAGTTTTACGTGTACTTCATCCAACATTGTGTATATGTTGGAATGCTCAATGTGCCACAAACAGTATATAGGCGAAACGAGTCAACCTATGAGCCTACGGCCTAATGGTCACTGTTCAGATACTCTTAGCAAACCCTCCATAGCTGTAGCGCAGCATTTCAACCAACCAGGCCACAATTTTGATGACCTTAAGTTATATATACTTCAGTCAAATTTTAAGTCTCCTAGGGACAGGAAATGCCGAGAATCCTACTTAATTCACAAATTCAACTCCACGGAACCTGCTGGAATAATGCGTCTAAGGGCAACTTGGAATCCTTGCGATATTTACCGGGAATACAGCATTAGGCATTTTCGTGCATATACCTCATCCAAAGACTATGACCGTTCACTCTGCTCTGTACCTGGTGACCTAATTTCCTTTTTTTTGTTCATTCTTTAGCGTCCAGCTTAATACTCGCCCTCATCCCTCCAACCTTTGCTTTTGGAATTCAATGTTATTTATTTTATTTCTTTTTTTTTCTCCGCGTGGTCCTGTGCCCCGTACGTCACTCTAACTTTATCTTTTCGTTTCTGAGTTTCAGGACAGGCCTGTTCCAGGAATGTTGCCGTTGGTGACACGTGCCATATCAGTTGCCGGGTCATTGCTTTTTCTTTTGTGTGTGGTTTTATGTGGTTTCCCTCCCTGTTTTTTTCTCCTTTTTTTTCTTTTTTTTCCTTGACCTAGTTAGTTTCCCCCCGTCTCTATCTTTTCTTTTGACCTGAGGCTTGCAGATAGTTTCTGATAAAGACCCCACCCTCACCGCCTGGTCTGCTTCTGGCGGTTCTGAGATCGTTTCCCTATACCCCGCGGCGGGTCAATAAACACCCTTTCATCCTTTCTCTCCAAAAATTCCACGAATATCAACCACCAGCTGACTTCCGTGTGACCCACTCCGCGGCTTAAACTAGACAACCTTCTTGGCGCCTCAATCTCTCCCCCGACACACTCGCAAACCAATCAGCTTGCTCAATTTTCCTTCCATCTTTCCCTCTCCTTTCACCTGGGGTCCTACCCCTATATAAACCGTGCCTGCCAGGCGAGAGATTACCCTGAGGAAAGCAAGTTCTCTGACCGACAAACGGCCGAAGAATGCGCCGCAAATGAAACCAAATCCCAGTGTTACTTGTTCCGCGGCTCGCTGGCCGCGTAGCAAAGCTTGGCTGCACCACTCGGTTTCGTCGAAGCGGCGCCAAGACGAGAGCTTCTGTAGGTTTAACCAGTAGTAAAATAAAACCGAAAATGGGACAGAAAATTCCGAGTATGGCGCGTGGACCATGCGTCGACTGGGTGGGCCGTGCATGCATGCGGTCTTGGGAGTTTGACCGAATCGAAGATCCATGCCTGTGCCGCCATCTTATGTCCGTCTCCCTTCATCACCCCCCCCCCTTTTTTTCTTTTTCCCGCTGACTACTTTTACACCATTTGCGGAGCGCGCAGGACTCACTCTTGTTTTTTATCTTGTGTTTGCTTGTGTGCCTCTTGTTACGTGTTTTCGTGCTGCCTTTTCGTCCGTGTTCTTTCCCCTTCCCTCACCTTCCACCTTTCTAGCCAATAGGAATGCCTCACTTGCTGAAACTGTTTGAAACACCGCTCACCCGCGACCTCTCCTGCAGGGATGAGGGAAGTAACCCTCCGTCACAGAAGTTTTTGTATAAAAACGCAATGTGAGAAATTAAAATAGAGCCCTGAAGAAGGAGTTTCTAACTCCGAAACTGTTGGCAACAAAAACGGGAAACGTGTCAGTCGAATTCTTTCACTATTTTTATACTGGCCCATCGAACCTGATGATCTCTCTCTCTCTCTCTCTCTCTCTCTCTCTATATATATATATATATATATATATATATATATATATATATATATATATATATATGTATATATATATTTATACATATATACATATAAATATATATATAAATATATATATATATGTCATTTTTATTATTTAATAAACCCTGAAAGGACCCCAGAGGGGTATTACATAAGGAGGGGGCAGAGCCATCAGTAGTGCATATGTGGTACGAGAAAAATACGGTAGTATGCATGGTTCACTAGACAATTTATAAAACAACAAATTTAATTTTAGAATTTACAACAAACCAATTAATAATAAACTATAAATGCCGCAGCGGCAATCTTGGGAATTATATGAAATTAAAGGCTAATGTGAGATAACAATGTTTTTATAAATAACGTCGGATGGCGTTCACGGACAACTGAGTCTCGCAGCTTGTTCCGTTCTTCGATGGAACGTAGTAGGAATGACATATTGATTGCGTTAGCTGAACCATGCAATCGTTTTATGCTCATGGAATTGAAGAGACGGCGTGAGTAACGGGATCGCGTGAGCAGGAGGGAAGTACAGAGATGGTGAAAGTGATAATACAGTTTCTGGAAGAGGCATATCGGCCTGTTTCATGTATTTTTTGTCAGAGAGGGAAGGGAGAGGGATGCTTTTGTGTCGGTGACGTTCAGATGCCGGTCATATTTAGAGGTGACGGAGCGGGCTGCGCGGTTCTGAACTGATTTGGTGGCGTTGATTAGGTACGACTGATGACGGTTCCAAATAGATGATGCGTATTCTAGCTTTGATCGGATGAAGGTCTCGTATGCCATTTTGCGAATGGTTGAGGGCGAAAGTGAAAGGTTTCTTCTAATGTAACCAAGCGCCTGGGATGCTCCGGCAACGAGTTTTAGTATGGGTTCGGACCATGTTAGGTTTTTTTGTTAACAGAATTCCCAGGTATCGGCATGATTCTACAAGTGAAGGGCAAGTTGACATCAAAGTGTATGTGTAATTAGGTTCGCAACGACTACGTGTTACGTGCATGAATTTGCATTTGGATAAGTTGAGTGACATTAGCCAAAGAGAGCAGCAATTTTTTGCGAAACTTTTTGTAGTAGGCTTTGGTCTTGGTTGTTACTTATTCGGCGATAAATAACGCAATCGTCGGCGAGAGGCGGATAGTTGATGAAATGCCAGATGAAATGTCATTGCTATAAATTAAAAATAGTAGCGGACCGAGAACTGAGCCCTGAGGGACGCCAGACAACACCTGAGCAGGGGGTGAAGGTTGGCCAGCAATGACAGTGAATTGGCTGCGGTTAGGTTATAAAAGCTCGAATTCAGGAAGGGGTTAGTAGATTAAGACGAAGACACGAAAGTTTGGATAGCAGTCTTTTGTGAGGGACGCGGTCGAAAGCTTTCGAAAAATGTAAAAAGATGACATCAGTTTGGAAAGAGGAGTCTATATTCCGATGAAGATCAGTAGTAAATTCGAAGAGCTGGGTTTCGCATGACAACCCGCGCCGGAAGCCATATTGTTTATGGTAGAGGAAGTGGTTGATTTCAAGGTGGCACGAGATGTGAGCGTATATATGTTCCAGTAATTTACAAGGTATACAATTTATTGAAATGGGAGGGTAAAAGAGGGATCGGAGCGATTGCCTGCCTTGAATATCGGTGTTACTTTACTTACATTCCAATCAGACGGAAGGATGCCAGTAGAAATGGTTTGGTTAAAGATAATAAACAACATGCTACTCGAGCTAGCGATTGTGCCTTTGAGTACCTTCGCTGAGATGTTATCAGGACCTGGTGCCCCGAAGTTTAAGGTTGTTCGTTAGTTTGGCACTACCATCCACCGAGATTTTGATAGGAGACATTTACGAGTTCATGGTATACAAGTTCATGGTGTGCGAACGCTTCACTGGTATACGTGACCATCGGCAGCCATCCAAGAATTGTATGGGTCTGATTAGTCCAGGTTTTTGTTGATTCAAAACTTTTTTAGGGTTATATCGAAGTATGTTTAGAAGATCGGTGTGAACAAATTTCTTTCTAGAGCATTTATTAAAGTGGTTTATTGGCGCAGGCAAGCAAATTATTCTTTCCAACGTTTGGTAGATTTCGACTCTTTAGCAGCGCGGAAAAGGCATTTTTTTCTGTGATAGTCGTCTTAAATGATTAGCTACCAAGCCTTGCCTGCCTCACCACAAATACAGATGAGGGGCACGTGTTTATCACTTGGGGCGGTAATTTTTTGTTTGAAGAAAAGCCAAATTTCATCATAAGATCTGCTAGGTGCACCCCGGGCAAATATATGGTAAAAGTTTTCGAGTTCAGTAATAATGACATTGAAGTTTGTTTTGCTGTTTTCACAGATGTTCTCTGGCTGCCGGAGGGGAATGGGGATGGACAGGATAAATAAGATAATACAGTGGGCAATAATTCCATCAATGCAGGAGAAATAACAAGGACTAAGACTAGAATGTTGGCTCCTCTGGTCGGAGTGGAAACCGATTGCGTACGGTTTAGTTTCAGCGTGAGGTTAAGAAATTCCTGCGCCTGCCTTGAGGTTGCTGTAAGAAAATTCCAGTCTATATCAGGCAAGTTGAAGTCACCGCAGATGATATAGAGAGTGCGGAAAGCGAGTCTGAAGGTCTATGAGGACGGAGAAGAGGTAGTCAATGAAGGAAGTGTCGCAGTCAGGTGGACGGTAGCAAGCAACCAGCATGATATATATATTGTAAGGAGAAGGAATACCCGGCACAAGTCGGCACCAGTACCAGCGGACTAGGTTTAATGAGACCGTCGGTGACTCAACGGAATCAGCCACTCGTGACGACGATTATGTACAGATGATGGTGATAATGGGTATGCACAGATGAGGGATTGGTCCTACCGAATGACGGCGATTGGCCACAGCACGTAAGTGTCCCAGAGCGCAATAATTGTCCAATAATGTTGACTGCGGTTACACACGCTCACAATATCCCCCCTCGGCTGGAAGTGGCCTCCTGGTCGCCGAGAGTCATGATGTACGCTGGTTGTAACGTTTCATGCGAGAGATGTGCACTATTTCAGTTCCTCGCCGTCGGCGGTCAGTAGGGGCAGCTGCCGGAGATACCAGAGAGTACAGGAGATGTCTGCTCAACTACGAGTAGGGACCAATGTACCTATGCAAAAATTTCTCGCATAGACCGGGGGAGCGTAGTGGCATTCACAGTAATACTTCGTCCCCAGGACGGAAGTGAACGGAGCGGTGAGTGGAATCGTACTGGCTTTTGCGTTCTTGCTGTGTGAGTTCAGTGTCAAGACGGGCCAGGACACGAGAGTGGTTAGGCCGAGAGATGAACACGTCAGAAAACGGGGCGGCAAGGGAGTCCGGGGCAGAAAAGAAAGCCGTGTCAATGATGAAAGAGGGGGAGCATCCAAAAACCAGGAAGAAAGGTGAGTAGTGAGTGGTGCGCTGGGTAGCCGAATTGTAGGCGAATGTAACAAAAGGAAGAATTCGATCCCAGTTAGTGTGGTCCGGCTTAATATACATGGATAGCATGTCGGAGGGCGTACGATGAAATCGTGCGGTGATGCCGTTGGTTTGAGGATGGTAGCTAGTGGTAGTTTTATGCACAGTATTTGCTGCTTGAAGCACTTCAACAAGAATTTGAGAAAGGAATGCCTTGCCTCGGTCGCTCAAAAGGACGCCAGGTGCACCGTGGCGCAAGATGATGCTCTTAAGTACAAAATCTAATATTTCTTGAGCGCATCCAGATCACAGAGGTGATGTTTCCGCGTACCTGGTGAAATGGTCGACCGCCGTTGCAATCCAGTGGTAGCGGTTGGTGTGCGTGGCAGTGGTCCATACAGATCAATGCCCACCGTATCAAAAGAAGAAGGGGGACAGGGAACTGGTTGTAACGGACCAGCTGGGGAAGACGTACTGCGTTTTTTGTGTTGGCATTTGGCACATGATGAAATGTATTTTGCCACACTTGTTGACATTCCAGGCCAGAAAAAACGACTGCAGATTCGGTCGTACGTTTTATCAAAAACAAGGTGTCCAGCGGTCGCGTCATCGTGGAATGCCTCTAAAATAACTGGCCTAAGCATCCGAGGCAAAACAGTGACCCATCGGCTGCCGGCAGGGTGATGGCTGTAACGGCAGAGAACTCCACTAACGAGCTGAAAGTTCTTGAGCTGCCGACGTAAGCGGCGTTTGGGTGGTCGTGCGGTGCCTTCAAGTCTTTCTATGATTCGGCGGCAATAATTATCGCCACGTTGCAAGGCCGATAAGTTAAGTGTGTCTTCAACCATGGCGCAAGGAATGGGTGCGATGGGGAGGACAGGCTACGTCGACGCGGAGGCAGGGGCTGGCGATTTGGACAACGGGCAGCGTGAAAGGGCGTCCGCATCCAAATGCTTCTTGCCGGACTTATAAGTAACAGTATAACTGTACTGCTGCAGATGAAGAACCCAACGTCAAAGGCTTCCGGAAAGGTTCTTGAGTGTCGACAGCCAGCACAACGCATGGTGATCAATAACGACAGTGAAATGCCTGCCGTATAAGTAAGGGCGAAACTTTTGAATTGCCCAAACAACGGCGAGGCACTCCTTTTCCGTTATGCTGTAGTTTTTTTCTGGCGCCGTAAGTGAACGACTGGCATATGCAACCACTCACTCTTTTTGTTCGGCGTGTAGTTGAAGCAAGACGGCACCAATACCTTGCCCACTGGCGTCCGTGTGTAGGTTCGTGGGAGCGCTGTCGTTAAAATGGCAAAGGACGGGGCTCGACGTGAGGGCGTCTTTGAGGGCCCGAAAAGCCCGTTCGCAATCTTCTGTGCAAACGAAAGGGATGCTAGGGCGTTGAAGGGGATGTAGCAGGGAAGCAACTTTTGCGAACTTTTGTATAAATCTGCGGAAGTATGATGCGAGTCCGATGAAGCTGCGGAGTTCCTTCTGGTGTTGTGGATGGGGAAAATTTAAAACTGCCGAATTTTTTCGGGGCCTGGTTGAATTCCTTTTTTGCTCACGACGTGGCCTAATACTTTGATAGATTTGCTGGCGAAAGTGCATTTATTTGTGTTTATCTGCAGTCCTGCGTTGGAAAGACAACTCAGTACTTCGTCCAGACGACGTAAGTGTTGGTCAAATGTATCTGAGAAAACAACAATGTCATCCAGGTAGCAGAGACAAGTTTTTCACTTAAGACCACAAAGCACGGTATCAATCATTCGTTCAAACGTGGCAGGTGCGTTACAGAGCCCAAAGGGCATCACGTTGAACTAGAAAAGCCCGTCTGGGGTGGGAAACGCCGTCTTCTCTTTGTCATCCTCGTGCATTGGGATCTGCCAATATCCCGAGCGTAAGTCTAGACTCGACAAGTACTCCACTCCTTGAAGACTGTCCAAAGCATCGTCGATGCGGGGCAGCGCATGAACGTCTTTTCGAGTGATCTTATTTAGTGAACGGTAGTCGACACAAAAGCGAACTGATCCATCTTTCTTCTCGACTAACACAACCGGCGATGACCAAGAGCTTGACGATGAGCGGATAACGTCGCGCTTGAGCAACTCAGTGACCTGCTCTTCAATAAGTTTTCTTTCGTGAGAAGAGAAGCGGTACGGTCGCCGGCGTACAATCGCTGAGCCATCTGTCTCAATTCGTTGAGCGGTCACAGTCGTCCGTTTTAGTGTGTTAGCAACCACGTCAAAGGATGCAAGGTGCTTCGCCAGTCCACTGAGCAGCTGTTCTGTTTTCTCAGATGGAAGGTCGGGGCTGATGGTTGAAGCGATACTAGACATACCACCCGAAGAAGCAAGGTCACATGCACGCGAAGTTGGTAATGCGTTGGACAGGACAGAAACAGGCTCTCTGTCAACCACAGCAGCGACGGTCATGCCTTTAGGCAACAAAGTTGGCTCTGTGGTGGTGTTCCGAGCAGCTAAAGCTGCAGATCCTTGTGAAAAACGGACGAGGCATGTGGACATAGCAATTCCTCGGAGAAGCATACGGCTTGATGGAGACGCAATCACATCACCTGCGGAAATGCAGCTCGAGGACACCAAAAGAACTTCTTCACAACCCGGCAGCAAAAAACAGTCCGTCCATAAGGTTAAGTTCTGCTGTCGTGAGTTTGGTGAAGGGGAAGGCTCTGTGCTGGAAATGTGAATGGCTGGTTGGCGACAGGAAATAACCGCAGAAGCTGAAGAAAGAATGTCCCATCCAAAATATTTCATGGGCGCATTCTGGCAAAACGGCAAACTCAATATGTTGACAATCGTCACCGATGACGACACGTGCTGTGCAAGATGCGGCAGGCTGTATGACATTTCCATTTGCACTGCACAATAAAGGTCCAGAGAAGGGCGTCTTCACTTTTCGTAGCCGGCCACACAGATCACTATGCATGACGGAGATACTGGCACCAGTGTACACTAAAGCTTGTACAACAATTCCTTCCACAGTTACGGGCAAAATTTTCGAGGGACGCGCCGGAGGAGTTGTAGACAGTTCACACGATGCAGTTTCCCCTCCGTAAACTGCAGCATCTAGTTTTCAGGAAGGTGGTTGGCGTCGTTCGAAACGGGGCGAAGACGCGAGAGGAAACGACGTCCGGGTGAAGGGGAACGGCGTCTGGGATCTAGTTGACGGCGCGAACTGTCTGGAGAAAGCTGAGGTGGCGGGAAGCGGTCGTGAGGTGGATATCCCGGTCGTCGAGATCCGTAGCTGTAGCGAACGTCGCGTTCGTAGGGCGCGTAGCGTCCGCCGCTCATCTTGCTGGCGCCGTCGGGAAAACCGCGAGATGTGGCCGCGGATTCCACAATAAAAACATACCGGGCGTTCGTTAGGCTGGAAATTCATACGCGGTCGCCAGTTGGAATATGTTGGTGATGCATGAGCCGCTGAGGAGATCGCTGTGAGCTGTTCGAACATTGGCGGATGTGCAGGAACTCCGATCGGTGTGACCGGTGGTCGCGAAGCTGCCTGTGCGTACGTGGGAGCGGCGAAAGCCATTGGGGGGCTACAGCGCGGGCTACACGTCATCGATGCCAGCTCCTCTTTAATATCTCCCCTGCAAATCAGTCGCAGGCTGAGCACACCGGTCACCATGAGAGCACGATGGGCCTTGCTTTTGGAGTTCCTCACGAATGATATCGCGTATGAGAGCACGAAGCTCCGACTCAGGAGGAAGACGAGCTGATTCCTGCCATGGCTGCAGGCGGATCGCTTGTAGCTGGTCGAGGCGCTGACACGAGGTTCGTACGTCCTCCACGGAAGACGGATTTTGTAGGGCAAGCGAGTTGAAGGCGAACTCTGCGATTCCCTTGAGTAGATGACGAACCTTGTCAGCCTCTGCCATGTCTGGGTTCACCCGACGGCAAAGAGCTAGCACATCCTCAATATAAGACGCAAATGTATCGTCTGGACGCTGCCAGCGGGCACCTAGTTTTCTTTTTGCCTCATCTGAGCGTGCAGACGGTGTGCCAAATATCTTGCGGATCTTCTCAGTGAAGGAGGCCCAATCAGTTATGGTATGTTCGTTGTTGCGGTACCAGGTCTTTGCAACTTCATGCAGGGAAAGACCTACGTTATGGAGCTTGAACTTCTCGTCCCACCTGTTAAATTGGCTGGCCGGTTGAATTCGTCAAGGCACTCCTCGACGTCTTCGCCACGAAGACCAGCGAAGCTGGTAGGGTCACGCTGGCGGCAAGTCACCATCCATGCCGGCGTGGTAGGAGCGGCAGCATTCGGTGGCGGTTGAGCAAGGCGACCTGAACGGAGCTCCAGGGGTGCAGCTAGGTCAGGGAGAGGTCAGGGTCGAAAGAAGCACCCTCCACCCTTTGTAAGGGGACGGAAGACCCGGCACAAGTCGGCACCAGTACCAGCGGACTAGGTTTAATGATACCGTCGGTGACTCAACGGAATCAGCCACTCGTGACGATGATTATGTACAGGTGATGATGATAATGGGTATGCACAGATGAGGAATTGGTCCTACCGAATGACAGCGATTGGCCACAGCACGTAAGTGTCCCAGAGCGCAATAATTGTCCAGTAATGTTGACTGCGGTTACACACGCTCAGAATATATATATATATATATATATATATATATATATATATATATATATCATCATCATCACCAGCCTATCTACGCCCACTGCAGGGCAAAGGCCTCTTCCATTATTCTCCAATTACCTCGGTCCTGTGCCAACTGTGACCAATTTATCCCCGCAAACTTCTTGATCTCATCTGCCCATCTAATTTTCTGCTGCCCCCTGCAACGCCTGCCTTCTCTAGGGATCCACTCTGTTCCCCTAATGACCAGCGGTTATCTTGCCTTCACATTACATGCCCTGCCCATGTCCATTTGTTCTTCTTAATTTCTACTAATATGTCTTTAACACCAGTTTGCTCTCTGACCCACTCCGCTCTCTTCTTGTCCCTTAATGTTACACCTATCATTTTCCGCTCCATTGCCCGCTGAGTCGTTCTCAATTTAAGTTGAACCCTCTTAGTGAGCCTCCAAGTTTCTGCCCCGTAGGTGAGTATCGGTAAGATGCAGCTGTCATACACTTTCTTCTTCAGCTACAATGGTAGGCTGCTATTCATTATCTGGGAATGTCTGCCATATGCACCCCACCCCATTCTGATCCTTCTAATTATCTCTGCCTCATGGTTGGGATCTGGGGTCACAACTTGGTCTAAGTAGATATATTCGCTTACCACTTCCACTGCCTCGCCACCTATCTCAAACGGCTGTGCTGTCCCGAGGTTATTGATCATTACTTTAGTTTTCTGCATATTAATTTTCAGGCCCACGGTCGTTCAGGCGCACGGTATTAATTTTCAGGCCCATGCAGTGATGGCGTAGAGGTAGAACACCCGCCTCACTTGCAGAAGGACCGTGGTTCGAGTCAAGGTGCTGGACAATTCCCACCGGATTTTAAAAAACAAATCCGCATATTGATGAAATTGCACAAAGGGGCTTGGGGTGCGGCCTGACCCCGGCGACCATTGCCGGTAATGCACTCCCTCACCAGAGCAGGATTGACCACCCTGGTGTAGTAATGGCCACAACCTCCCATGAATACGCCAACTGATACATATATATATATATATATATATATATATATATATATATATATATATATACATATATATACATATACATATATATATATATATACATATATATATATATATATATGTATATATATATACATCTGTATATATATATATATATACATACTGGTTTGGTTCGCTGAGTAGAAGTATAACTGAAATTAAGAAAGAAACATTTAGTTGATTAAAAAGACAGTTAAATCGAAATACAAGAAACATTCAAATTGCGGCTGTTTGCCAAGGCCAGTGGCGCAATTGCAAAGGAAACATTAATTAATTACGAGATATTAGAGAAACGGACGAAGTGGTGACGATTTGCTACCTACTTTCTCGCCCAAACCTTATGTTGTCCTAGCAACTATTCATAAAGCCACCGCCAAGAGATATGATGGTGTGATACACTTTCTGCCCCTTCCTTTTTTGCTGAAATTGCAATTGTTGCTATGCAATCGCCCATGGTGCTAACCTGGAAGCCTTAAATATCGGCCTGCAAACTCGCGCGTTGAAATACAAGCGCCTATTACAAATAGCGATCTTTTTCTTATATTTCTAATAAACGGAAAAATCCTACAAAAGGCACATAAATATTACCAATGAATATGGTTACCGTTATTACCAAATATTGCCAATGAATGAATATTCCGTCACCCTCAATTATTTGTTAGCTGTCACCTTACGAAATGTGTTACCCACACTTTTTTTAATGGAAGTTTAGTTAACGCTCAGTCACTACATTATACTCTTACAACTGCAATTCTTTTTACGATAGCTTTACCTGATGTGTTCGTTACAGTCAGTATGTCTTCGAACAGCCGGACCCCCAGCCATCGTTCCGTGTTCTGCAATGCGAAATCTCATCAGAGATTATGCTGTTAAAAGACGAGAGGGAAATGTGATGCACACAGCACGAGATGGGACTTTTTTGGGTAGACGCTCTTTATTTCGTCTACAGCAATACTCCCCTCCAAAAAGATTAGCAGTATGAGTAATGTAGCGAGTTTGCCAGTCAGTAAAAGGGTACCTTCAAAAAAAGGCAGATCAGAAGAGACAAAACTGCAGAACAAGCAGAAAAGATTATCGCTGGGCGAATGCGACCGTGTGAGGTACGGCCCTGCCTTTGTGCACGTGTCATCTGCTTTATTACGGTTTCTGCTTCCAAGACAAGGTCGAAGGCGGCGGTTTCTGGCAGTTTTTAGCAGTTTTCTCTGACATATCTGTTATTTGTATCTGTAAAAAGGAAACTTGTCAACTGTACTGTCTTGAAAATATGGCCACGAAGATCACGTCAAAATGGCTCTGGTCTGTGCTAGTTGGTACATCTTCGGTGGGAATCAGCTTGAATAAAACGAACACAAAAGGAAGATGGGGTAACACGACACACTGCTGGTGTCGTCTTACCCCCTCTTCCTTTTGTGTTCGTTTTATTCAAGCTGATTCCCACGGAAGATCACGTCCTTCGTATTTATGACAGGCTTGGTAGTGAAAACCAGGGTAAAGACTGTTTTTTTTGTGCGTTTTTTGCCTAGTTGGTTTTACTTACTTTTTGCGTATTATTTTAGAACAACGTGATCCGCCTTTTCGTGTTTATTGTTTTTCATGTAAACGCAATTTTAATAAAACTGGCGCATTTGGTGCCCCCGGCTATATCTCTGATCCGAGCCGCTGGTTATGTTGCAGGCCGGCAGACTTATTTTACGAGCTGGTGATAATAAACGCGGATCAAAATCTTCACACAGGAACGTTCTCAATTTCCATCTACTTCAGAAAAACTGTCATGGGGAAGGAAGAGCGAGGCGCTTGTGGTCAGCAGCAAATGGCTTAGCCACTGAGAAGCTCCTTCGGTCACACTTGTCAAGTATGAACAATTTGAGAGTGTCGGACCTTTTAAACAAATTATAAAACCCAAAATATTTGCACACATCGGACGTGGGCTTTCGCTTTGGCGCAGTAGAGCACTCCTGCATCCTCATTGCACCAAAAGAGTAGCAGATAGGAATGCAAAAGTCGTTTTATATCCCCGCAAGCTCGAAGAATGACGTTTTGTTTGGTCAGCTTGCACTACGCTCGCGCGTCCAGCAGCAACAGACCATTGCTACATTGGGGCTCATTTATTTCTCCTGTGGTTACATAGAGCGCGATAGAGCTCAACTGTCTAAACGGGAAGGTGCGCGAGTGGGTAGGAAGGTACAAAGTTGATGATACGTGAAAGAAAAAAAGGCCTGAATTTCACTGACTCTTCAATATAAACAACAGGGGTTGAACCGTTGCTGCATGAACCTGTAACCGTTATTTCTATTTTCTGTTCAGTTCCAGTTCGGGTTCTGCGTTCGAACAAAATAGCGGTTCGGGTTCCGGTTCAGTTCCGGTTTTCGGTTCGGTTCAGCAGCGTGACATTTATTTATATATAAATATATATGCATATATATATATATATATATATATATATATATGTATATTTATATATATATATATATAGGACAAAGGGGTCCAATAAAAAAACATAACAATTTTACTTCGAAAACATAACTTTACATTGAGGTTTCGGGGCGGTGACATAAATTTAAGATTGGAAGCGAGGAGGAAGAGAGAAAAGCGCATTGAAACATGAGAGAAAAAGCCAGCAATAAGGAAGCACAAACTAGAAAAGCTTAAATATGTGAGAGAGGGGGATAGATAGGCAGCGGTGGGGAAGGGCAAACTAAAAAGAACCGAAAGGACACGACAAACAGAAGCTCAGGATCGATGGGACACACGTAATTGCATGGTCGAGAGGGATGACCCACCAGGGCGGCCAGTTGTACCTGCCCGTGGCCATCGCCGGCGAACAATATGCAAGGGTTGTTGTACGTGCGCGCGCTTCCAAGACTCCCGTGCGAGGAGCGCGTGTTTTTCGTCGGTCCTCAAAGATGCACCGCCATCTACTTCCCCCCACCCTTCCTGCTCAGTTCGCGGAAGCCATACTGTGTCGCTGTGTCGGAGAAACCCGGGAAGAAACAGGCCGCCCCAGTCGCGCCGGCCAGAAGATAAGCAATCCGAAAGTCCGAATAAGAGTGATTATGTCTGAGTGAAGAGACATGAATCAGGTTGCCTGCAGAGACAGCGAGAATAGTAAGTCAACGTGAGCGATAGGGGGCACATAATTGCGTGGTTGACAGGGGTGACGAGTTGTAAGCACCCGCGGTCAGCGCCCGTGAACAATATGCGAGGAGCGTAGTACGTACGCGTGCCCTGAAGACTCCCGAGCGAGGGGCGCGGGGTTTCGTCCCCAACCGAAGATCATCGGAAGAAGTACATCAAGTTCTTTCCAAGGGGCTCAACTTTTGCCCTGCTACAGGCTCCGTCAATGAATTTCAGCTCAACAGAGACGTAGATAACTTTGCAAGATCTTGAAGACTCAGCGAATATTTCCTGGACAAGCCGCAAAACACGGATGGCGAGTCAAAACTCCCATCTATTTGTCAATGGAAACCTCCGGCGCAATGAGACAAATGCCTTGATATTTATATTAGGGCAGTCAACGTGAGATCGTGTCATCATATAGGAATCAGACACCCTACCGCAAAAACCTTTCCCGCGGGGAAGAAAAGGCACTGGAGGCTTTAAGCACCCGTACCGACATAATAATAAAGCCAGCAGACAAAGAAGGAGCGATAGTGGTCATGAACCGATCAGACTACATAGCCGAAGCCAAGGGACAACTGAATAATACTTCTTTTTACAAATTATTACCGAACGACCCAACCCCTCACTTTAAAGATAAGATAAAGGAAAATCTGGACCACCTTGTGAAAGGACAAAACATAACTGAATCGGTGGCGCGGTCTCTTTTACCACTAATTCTAGTAGCTGAGAGGTTCCATACTCTGCCTAAAATACACAAGGAAAACAATGCAGGACGACCGATCGTGTCTGGCATAGGCACAGTGTCCGAACACATATCTAGTTTTGTGGACGGTTTGATACGGAACATACCATGCTCTCTTCCCTCCTACATTAGACACACCACCCATTTCATTGCCCAAACAATTAACATCAGTACACCTGAAAACAGCCTTTTAGTGACCCTGGATGTGGCCTCGGTATACACAAACATCCCTCACGAAGATGGCATAAACTCAGTAATACTTGCTTATGAGGAAATGGAGCCGCTTAACAGATCAACCGATAGTTACACGCTTGGGGAACTCTTGAAAATAATTATTGAAATGCATAACTTTGACTTTAACAAAAACCATTATGTGCAAATCAATGGCACCTCTATGGGCACAAACATTGGTCCGAATTATGCCAACATCTTCATGGGAAATTTGGAAAACCAAGTTCCTAGGCGACTACCCGTTAATGCCGCTCTTCTATAAGATATTTATTGACGACATATTTCTGATCTGGCATCACGGAGAGGATGCTCTCCTTACGTTTATTGAAGCATTCAACAATGTCCACAGCGACGTCAGGTTCTCTCACTCGTACTCTGCCTGTAGCATAAACTTTTTGAACGTAACCGTGCAAATATCTCACTGTTAACATGACAACATCACTTTTCAGAAAACCCACTGACCGACACTAGTATCTAAACTTTCACAGCAGCCATGTTCGCCATTGCCAAACCGGAATTCCTTACAGCCAGTCCATCCGATTAAAAAAAACATGTTCCAACCCTCAAGACTTTGCCGCCAACTGTGACCAACTACGCAAAGATTTAACCCGCCAACAATACCCTCTTCCCGTAATGAACGATGCCATTGAAAAATTGAAAACAATGGACAGACTTGAACTAAGAAACAGCAGCAGCAACGTCGAAACTGATAAACCTCGAACCGACTTGGTTCTTACATACTCGGCCTCTGCTCCGAACGTAAAAACAATTTTGCTAAAACATCACAACATCCTTCTGGAAAGTGATCGATAGCGACGTGTCCTCCCTGAACCGCCCTGCATCGTATATAGACGAGCAAAAAACCTGAGAGATATAACTTCTTCAAAAACTGACATTTCCCAATTTCAAGGCTCTGGACCATGCAACAAGCCCCGCTGTAAGCTTTGCCCCATTATGCCAAAAACTGTTGTTGCTAAAAGCACTGCCACTAGCTTCTCCTTTCAAATACGTTGAACCTTCGATTGTGATAGTGCTAATGTTGTGTACCTTCATCAGTGCTCTGTATGAGCGCACAGTACATCGGTCAGACGGAAACACCACTGCGAGTACGAATTAATAACCACAGATCACACACCGAAACGCTACCTCACCTCCCTGTCTCAAAACGCGTTACTTGCCTTGGTCACTCTTTTTTACAAATTCACGGTGACCGTGCTACAATCGAAGTTCAGAACACACCACGAAAGAGAGATGCTTGAATCATTTCTAATCCACAAATTCAACACAGTTGCAGGTGGAGTAAATGAACAAGAAGGCAAGTTTTCGTTTTTGTCCCCGTAACGCACACATCTGCTGCTTTTTTTTTATCGGTAGGTTGTGGTGATGGGGAAAATGTGCTCATTGTAATTATGTGTAAACATTGTGTTATTTAGGAGTTGACCGTGTACGCGTGTGTATGTATAGGCACAGAATGGTGTAAGAATGTTTCTACACGTCATTCTTCTTGTTTGTATACAAGATTGTTTGTATGCCTCATTTCTAGAGAATTGTTTCTATACGTAATTCTTTTTGAGACCATTGATAATATTTTGTCTCACCCAGTGTACCCACGCATCAAAAGAAACTGCCTTGTCACTGTTTATTTTGCTTGCTTTATCGGCCACTCGGTTGATTTCGTTGATTGGGTCAATCGGTCAAGCCATTGGCGTTTTTCCTTCTTTCTATGGCCACTTGGTCGTTTGTGTGTGTTTGTTACTTGCTTGCGCGTGTGCGCGGCTATTGCCTTTGACCTTCGCCCTCTTTCTGTTTTGATTTGTGGCACCGGTATCCCTCTCTTTTTTTTCCCCGTTGGCTTACTACTTTCACTGTCTCTGCACTCGGACATAATTACTCTCACTCGACAGCTTAGCCCTCTTATCGCCATGGCCTTCTTTCTTCCGAGGTTTCTCGAACACGTGGGCACATTACGAGATTGGCGCCGACACTGACTAGGAAGATGGGGTGGGGGGAACTGAATGGGGGATCATCCGCGGGAGCCGACGAAACCCCGCGCCCCTCGCTCGGGAGTCTTCAGGGCACGCGTACGTAGGACCCCGCTCGCATATTGTTCACGGGCGCTGACCGCGGGCGCTTACAACTCGTCACCCCTGTCAACCACGCAATTATGTGCCCCCTATCGCTCACGTTGACTTACTATTCTCGCTGTCTCTGCAGGCAACGTGATTCATGTCTCCTCACTCAGACATAATTACTCTCATTCGGGCTTTCGGATTGCTTATCTTCTCGCCGGCGCGACTGGGGTGGCCTGTTTCTTCCCGAGTTTCTCCGACACGGCGACACATTACGGCTTCCGCGAACTGAGCAGGAAGGGTAGCGGGAAGTAGATGGCGATGCGTCTTTGAGGGCCAACAAAAAACACGCACTCCTGGCACTGGAGTCTTGAAAGCGCGCGCACGTACAACAACCCTTGCATATTGTTCGCCGGCAATGGCCACGGGCAGGTACAACTCGCCGCCCCGGTGGGTCATCCCTGTCGACCACGCAATTACGTTTCTCCCATCGCTCCTAAGCATCTGTTTGTCGTATCTTCTCGGTTCTTTTTAGTTTGCCCGTCACCACCCCTGCCTTTCCATCCCCCTCCCTCACATATTTATGCTTTTCTAGTTTGTGCTTCCTTATTGCAGGCTTTTTCTCTCATGTTTCAATGCGCTGTTCTCTCTTCCTCCTCGCCCCGGAACTTCAAGTGCTTGAACTGTATATAAACCGCTTCCATTCTGTAAAATATTACTCTTGATAAAGGATGGTCCCCATCCAAAACGTCGATGTAAAGTTATGTTTGCGAAGTAAACTTGTGTTGTTTATTGCTCCCCTTTTTACTATTTAACCTTCACTAGCCTAACCATATATATTTATATATATATATATATATATATATATATATATTGTGAGCAGCAGCAGAATGTACAGTGCTGGGGCAATCACCGTGCTGGGATAGCGCGCACTGTCGTCATGGCTTTAATTTCATCCTCTTGGCTTCTCGCATCATCATCAGCGCTTCCTGCCGGGGTCTTCCTGGGTGCTCGGCTCTCGAGATAAACCATTCTAAACTCTCTCAAGTGGTGGATGGTACCTTTATTCCTGCCGTCTCCCTCTCCCTATCGCTCAGCTGGAGCTCCGATCAGGTCGGCGCTTACCAATTAGCCCCATGGACCGCGTGAGCAGCAATGGTGGCAGCAACGCTGCAGTTCCCGTCCAGCCAACCTTTACTGTCACCACGCCCCGACACGAACCGTCCTTTTTCGCTGGCTTTAACGACGAAGAGGTTGAGAAATCGCTTGACCAGTTTGAGCAAATGAGCACGTTCAACCGGCGGGACGACGCATTCAAACGGTAGACGGATTCGACCTCTGTACTATGCACTGCTCGTGTTTTTGTCGATGACATTCACCACCACATACAGATTGCGGTATTGTCCCTGTTTGCACCTCATGTCATGTTGGGTTGGGATTTTCTGTCTTCAGCATCGGCAATCATCACCGGTAATCAACTCGCCATTTGCATCACTGACCCGTGCCTTGTTAATTTGTCAAAAGGGGAACGCACCGTCTGGTCGCAACAACTGATTGTGTGCTCTCCCGGCAAAGAAACAGTTTTCTCTGTGTCGTCCGATAGAGTCACCGACGGCTACGTGATGTTTGCACCAGCTGGCAACTTAATTCTCAAAGGAGTGGTCATACCTGCCTGTCTCATTAGTTTTTCGTGGGGGCGGATTTTGTAGCCGCGGTGAATTCCTCTCCTGAGGCAATTTTAGTGCCGCGAGAGACCACCATCACTTCGGTTTTCCGCAATGGAGAAGCCTGTCTTCTTCCGCTGTCAACCATTTCGACAGATGAACACGTTTCCCCATCGCCAGCTCCAGCTTCGGCTTTTGCACCGCCGTAAGGTCCGACCTTCTGCCAGAGGAGAGGCAAGCATTGGTGCTTCTGCTGACCAAACACCATTGCTCTATTGTTCTTCTGACGCGTACTCTTCTGTCCTAGGGAAGACATCTGCACCGGTACACCACATCGACCCAGATGGAAATTGTATTGTTTGACGCTGTCCATACCATGTGTTTTTGTCTCAGCGGAAAATAATACAGGAGCACGTCGACGACATGCTGAAGTGAATTATTGTTCGCCCTTCATCGATTCCATTTTTTTCACCTGTCATTTTGGTCCAGAAAAAGTATTGTTCTGTACGACTATGCGTGGACTATAGGGCACTGAACAAAATACCACGCAGGACGTGCAGACAATGCTTCGCATTGATGACGCCATAGACACTTTACAAGGTGCCGAATACTTCTTGAGCGTGGACCTCCGCTGAGGGTACGGGCAGGTTCTCATGCACGAGGCAGACAAAAAACACCTTTCGCCCCACCCGATGGTCTTTACAAATTTAGGGTGATTCTATTCGGGCTGTGTATTGCTGTAGCCGCATTAGAGAGAATGATTTATGCAGACCTTTGTGGCCTTAAGGAAAGAACCTGCCTCTGCTACCTCAACCATATAGTCGTTTTTCCTTGACTTTTGACGACCACATAAAGCGCTTGGATAAAATCCTAACATGTCTTACCAACACCGGAATTCAACTAAATGCGAAAAGTGCCGATTAGCGAGCAAGTTCATCAAGGTGCTCGGGCATGTTGTTAGCGAAAAGAGATTCGCCCTGACCCGGACAAAAGTATTGCTGTAGGCAATTTTCCCTGTCCAGCACGCCAAAATTCCTTCGCAGCTTCCTTGGTTTAGCTTCCTGTTTGCGGCGTTTCCTTCGTAAATTTGCGGTCCTTGCTTTCCCCTCCACAAACTTCTAACATCCGCTCTCCTATTTGTGTGGTCTCAAGATTGCGAACCCGCCTTTCAAAAGCATGCCGTGACATCTGCCCCAGTGCTGCATCATTCTGACAGAACGGCCGCCACAGTCCCCCACCCAGACGCCAGTGGACATGGCCTTGGTGCCGTGTTGGTACAACGCAACGCCTCCTCCGAGGGAAATGTTGTAGCTTACGCAAAGCACAGAGCGACACCTGTCGAACGCAAATACTCAATCACTGAGCAGAAATGTCTTGCATTTGTCTGGGCCGTAAAGAAATTTCGTCCATACTTCTACGAAGGGCATTTCTGTTTGGTCACTGATCATTATGCTTTCTGTTGGCTTTCGTTGAAAAAACCTATATTGACGGCTTGGACGTTGAATTTTGAGGTGAGAGCAATACGACTCTAATATTACATGCAAGTCTGGCAAGACGCACATGGATGGGGACGCCCTTTCCCGCTGCCCCGTGCCCCTTGAAAATGATTCGCCATCCAATGCCGCCCAAGTCGCCTTACCAATGTCAGCTTAGTATGATTTAAAGTTCGACCACATCGAGGATCTACCGTCCCTTCAACCCGCAGACCGGTGCTGCAGAAACCTAAGTGATCAACATACCGGTTCGACGAACCCTCTTAACAAACGCTTGCACCACCAACTGCCAAAGTTTCTACTTTGGGACGGTGTTTTATATCATTAAAATTACGACCCTACCGGTGACAAGTGGCTTTCTGTCTTTCCGCGATCTCTACAGAAGCATATTCTGAAGGTCTTTAATGACGACGCTGTTGCGAATGAAGAAGAGGACGAAGCGGGCGTGAGCACCCGCCAGGATCATCATCGGTATTGTGGTTCGATGACAGCCAATAAAGAAGCACGTATCGCTCCATCTAGGGCTCGAAATCGCCCTTCCGAGCATAACCCGCATGTCTTCACCGATCGACCGCCTTCGGAATACTCGTGGCGTCGTCAAAAGCGGCTTCACGCGAGCTCTCAACCAGCTGACGGACCTGGTGCAGCAGCCCTCTCCCGACGCGGCAACCCTTAGCTCCCATGTCGACTACATCGTTCAGCAAGACGCTGAGCTCACGGCTCTCAACGGGAAGATCGCCGAGGCAACGGATGATGACGCGCTGGAGCAAGAGCTCGAGGGAGCGGCAGAGTACAACCGCAAGAATTCGTACGCCGTCTCTCGGACACGGTTTCTTCTCAGAAATGGCCAGCCGAACGCTCCCGTAGCCAGCGAAAGCGGGACAGCAGCTGCTTTAGCCCATGATCCGACGGGTACGTTATCACGCATTGTGCCTGCGTGACGGCATCGGACAGTCGCCCTTCCGAAACTTCAGATTCCAGCGTTTTCGGGAATTCTGCATAAATTGCAAGCTTTTTTGGGATCACTACAACGTGACCATTCATGACAACGTCGAGCTGACAAAAATCGAGAAAGTCAAGTACTTGCTGACGTACTTGATCAGCGATGCCAGGCGAGCCATCGAGGGTATCCGACTCTCGGAAGCAAACTACGACGTTTCGGTGAGAGACGTCGTTCAACGCTTTGGCCGTCCGGAGTTGCTCATTAACGACCATATCGATTAACTGCTGGCATTCAAACCGATACGTAGCTCGACGAATATCGACAGAGTCCGGAAGTTGTACGACAAGGTACATTTCCGCGTCAGCGCCATCGAAACCCTGGGAGTTCCGCAAGAGCAGTGTGCCGTGGTTCTCAACCATGTGCTCCTGCAATACCTGCCCATGACATAACCTAGATGTACGGGCAGAGGGCTAAGGAATTGGGCCAAGGGTCGACTGCTGGATCCGCGACAGAATCCGTGATGAGTCAAGGACATGGTTGCCAGATGAAGAAACTACTGGAATTATTGAGGATCCAAATTGAGATTCGCGAGGAAGGGAAGCAAGGGTAGCCTCTATCAACCGCAGCTCGCCGGTCCGTTCAGAACGCAGACTTGAACCCCCCAGGGAATTTCCTCAGCGCTGGCATTGACCGCGAAGACCGAGTCCCCAGCCACACCGGCGGGTCCCTTATGCGACAGCCACCGTCACAAGGTTGCGTACTGCCGGGTAAGCCAGTGGGCGGCCGAAAAGAGGGCACGATTGCGCAACGCTCGCTGCTTCTTCTGGTGCGGCAGACGCAACCACGTGGCTCGCCAATGCAGAGCGTCGCGCAACCTAACCTGCAGTCCCTGCAACGGGCGTCACCTAACTGTTCTGTGTGATATGCTCCCGCCGTCTCACCAAACCACGCCCAGGCCAAGGCCGCAGGCACAAGCTGAACAAGTTGCACCTATAACTGTGCTGACGGCTACGAGCGGGCACTCCGGAGATACGTCAGTACTACTGCAGACGGCCCAAGCCTGGTCCGAGGGTGCTCGGTGACGTTTAGTGCGAGTACTTCTGGATAACGGAAGCAAGCGGACGTTCATTCGTCAGGATCTGTCTAAAGCCCTTAAATGCACAGTTCTCGACACAGAACAGGTACCGTTGGTAACGTTCGGAAGAAAAAAGGCTGAGAAGATATTATGCGGCCGGCGAGTAGAGGATACGCTACGCGGACACGCTCGCGGAGGCCCAATCACGTTAGAAGCCTTGGAGGTCTTTAAGATTCGCTCGGTCACCAGTCCGCAACTCGATAGCGCGACCGTCAATATCCTCAGTGAAACGTGGTACGGCGCTGCTGACGTCTACCATCCGAATACATGGAAAGAGTATGAAATCGGCATACTGGTTGGAGCGCATGCCTACTGGAAGGTGGCCACAAGCAAAATAGACCGAATCAATGCAGATCTCACACCTGCAGAAACAGCTCTAGATTTGACAATTTAAGAAACACTCAAATCAACGGCTTGTAGATTTACTAGCGCAATGGTCCTCTCGGGTGGCACCGGACGGCGTTTAGAATTTGGCGCACGTGCTGTGTGGCGATGGCGGAAGTGCTGGTCCAGTTCATCGCTTGAACCCGAGTCGCCTTATCCTACCCGAGCACTTGCAAAGGATTCAGCACCAAATGCAAAGTAATTGAAGACGGGATGATGGAGAAAGGGACGGAAGGAACGGATAGCTCTAGCGAGCAAGCACCGAAGGAAGAACCTGCCTAGAAGATGCCCACTTATCAATCCACACGTAGACGCAAGAAAAATCGATCCCTCTAAATGGCCCCTAAAAGATATGCACCTAAGGATCCGACATGAAACCCGAACGCGTTATCTAATAAGGGCACCGTAAAGGCATGCTCGAGACCCGTGGGTTCTGGAAGTCTAGCAAAGGGGGAGACGAAGACAAACCAACCGCCCAATGCGGGTTCAGCCAACCGTAAACATACGCTTGTGGAGAAACGCCACAAACTTAGCTTCGGCAGCCGCAGTGAAGGAACCAACAAGAGGACTTAGGGCACATCAGCCGTTTCGCAAAGCAAACCGAGGCTAAACAGTGTGCACCACCATTTATGACTGCGGAGCCGGAACGTCAGATTTCGGGTGGCTGCAGGAAACCTCATACGCTTGCCTGTAACCGGAAGATTCTCACGCTGTTGACTCCATCTCCAAGCGAAGGAGGTCACACGTCGAATAGCGACGATGGAGTTGGACGCCATCGCGATCGTGATCCTGGGCGACAAGGCTCTTCAATATCAATGGGGACTTCGCGAAGTGTTACCGCCACATGCAACCCAGTAGAAAAACACAGAAGGAATTTCTGTCGCACAACAGAAAGTTCTGTCGCATGACAGAGATTTCTGTCGCACGACAGGGATTTCTGTTGGGACTACAGGATGCTCTGTCGTGGGACAGGAATTTCTGTAGTGCAACTACAAAAAATCTGTCATACGACAGGCATTTCTGTCGCACGACAGGAATTTTTGTTGAGACTACCGGATGGTCTGTCGTGCGACAGGAATTTCTGTAGTACAACTACAGAAAACCTGTCGTACGACAGCCATTTCCGTCACACAACTGCAATTTCTGTTGGGAATGCCGAGTGGTCTGTTGTGAGATGAGACAGAAATCTTTGTAGTATGACGACAGAATGTCTGTCGTACGACAGAAATTCTTGCAGTACAACACACATATCTATCATGCGACCGACATTCTGTACTCCAACAAAAAAACTTTGTAGTAAAACTACAATATGTCTGTCGCATGCGACATTTCTGTTGTACTACAGAAATTTCTGTTGTGCAACACCCTGTAGGCAATACACAAGTTACCTGTTGCACCACAAACTGTTCTTCAACCGCTACATCTAGCATTCCGTAATTACTATTATTATCTGCCGTGCGACAGACCATTTTGTAGTCCCTGCTATATTTTTATTGTGTGAAATATAATTTTATATTCATTGCAAAAGTGTCACATGACAGACCGTTCAGTATTGCTACGAAATCTCTTGCTTAACCTGTCGGAAAACTCCGCGTTTTCCAGCATTAGGAGAACGATGGAATACGCCAGAAAGAACGGAATACACTGGAAAATGCCGAGCTGGACAACAGCAACGCGGGGACCGCATTTTCCAAAATTAGGAGAGCGGTGGAATACGCGGCAGACAACGGCAAACACTGGAAAACGCCGCACTCAACGACAGAAACGCGGAGATGTTGCTGGAGAGCAACGAATACCACGGGGACATTGCCTTTGGCGACAGGGCTTCAGCAGAATGAACGGGATAGCATGAACAGGATAGTACCTGATAGTACGGGATAATGTGGTGCCGCTGCTTGGCTGGACGCGGGAATGCCGCGCGCCGGTTCAGGGGCGGACTGGTTGTATTCGAGCGCCGCGATTGACGCAGATGCTGAGAAACTTGGAGTTTGCGGCCGGTTCGGAGCCGCAAATACCCATTTTTTTTAGCGTGCGCTGCACGGAAACAATGGTGCGTGCAAGTGACGGTCATCTCGTTCAATTGCATTGCAAGCGTCTGTTGTAATGAATGTTTGTTGAATTGCTGCCAGTAGCATTCTGGCCGTGTTCAAAAAAAACCTTCGCTACAAATTTGCAATTAACAACGCAACTTAGCACAAATCACTCTAATGTTGGAACATCTAAGCGTAGCCCCATACCAAAGAAATGGACACATAAAGAACTTCGCAAATTCCTTGGCTTCTTTGAGTGAATTGCAATTGCATATATTGTACTGTGGACAATCTTTGATAAAGCAATGAGACAATAAGGGTAGCCCGGCGGCAAAACGAACGCATAAAGGACAAGCAAGACGTGCTTTTTGAAGACGTGGGGTAATAATTGCAGTGCACATTCTGACATGTATTTCGGGATGTCCTTGAGAGCCCTATTTTTCCAATCTGCGTGCTGTTTTATTTTTTTAGCGAGCAATTTGTTCACTTTAACGCGAACCATGTGTCCAATCAAGCCTAAATATTGAAAATAAGATTTTAAAACCTGCTAACCAGTTGCCGCTACAAGTGTGAAAAAAAAAGAAACAGCGCCAGTGAACCGGTTGCATTACCAAGATGTGTTAAAAAAATAAATGTAGAAAGAAAGAAAACGCACGCCTTCACTCTAGCCCGGCCCTTCGGAAAAGGTCGGGGAAGCATCGTCACCCCTGAAGGCATGTCGTGCGACAGCCCTCGCGGGGCGGGGAGACCACAATACGAAGAAATGGGAAGGAAAGGGAGGGATCGGGGAAACAAGTTCTCGTGATCGGCCGGTTCCCTCCTTACCCTTCCTTTGTTCCTTCCTGCTTTTCGTCTTTCGGTCAAAATTTGGCAGTGGCTGTGTGCCCGAGTGGCTCGTTCACATTTAACATCAGCGCTTTGCCTAGCTGAAGTTACGCGTAACTTTTTTGTGAAAACGTTTATCTTATGTCTCCGCGAAGTATCAACCGCAACATTTGAAGCTTCGGAAGATGTGGTAAAAGCAAGATCAGTGGTCCGGATTTCAAGCATCTCGAAGTGAGGACTCCTCTAGCGACGACTAACTGTGCTGCTTGGGATTATTGGCACATTGATGCAAGTGAATACGACGAATTTCGCTGGCAGTGTGATTTCGAATACGTGCGATGTGCTTCGACAATCGACTGAACTGGCAATGACCCCTGCGTGACTTCGGCAGGTATCGTGCGTGCATACTCTTGGAGATAGTGCAGCACCACAGAGACGTGCGCTTTTCGCCACAGGATACCCTGCCACGTTTTGCTGAGCGAATGCATTGTCAACTGATCAAGGTTCACCAAGGCAAGCATTCTAGCTAAAGGTTGACTTTCCATTTTAATTCTCTAACGTTCTCTCGCGTTTTGCTGTTTAAATAAATCAAGTTCAAGGAATATTTGTTTGCTTGTGTTTCAATGGTCCTAACTAATATAAGGAATGAATTTTCGAACGGTTATTGTCCATGCTTGTTTAATAGTTTTTTTCTCTCCGGGAGAATAAATTTGCTTTCATGAACAGATTGAGCGTCATTGACGGAACGCGACGATGGGACGCGATTTGGCCCTGCTTCAGAAGCACGGCCAAATCAGCTGAAAAGTGCCCAAATGAGTCTAGCTAAATTTTGTAGCGCTACTTAGGTGTCCCTGAAGAAGGACTTCTGTATTTCTTGTTAACAGCTACTCTGGTTCGTAATTACACGGCTATTATAGAAAAACGGTCTAGCGCGAGCATAGGCCACGCTATTCGCTGGAGATGGCGTGGTCTCCGGCGTGTTCCAGCGGCTGCCCGATCCACGAGTTTCCGCGTGTGCAGTGTGCGTGTGCACGAGTTTCCGCGACTGCACATGCATCAGGCATGTGCAATCTGCGTAACATCAAACTTTTGTATTGCATGCATAAATGTACCACTTGTTGCACTGCTTACATTGCCTTTTGGTGCAGCTTTCTGAAATCAGTTATTCAATTACAAATTTTTTAGCTTGTTCCAGAAAGGCAGGAATTCCCCCAAATGCTTATGTTTGATGGTCATGTTTTTATTGAAATTGTTCAGCATATCCTGCATGTTTCAGTAACCTAATAGAAAAAAACATCAAGGGAAGTAAATTTCTTATGCAAAACAAGTTGAAATTCGAGACATGACAGGATTTACTACGAAAACAGACATGACAGGATTTACTACAGACTACATAACAGGATTTACTACAGACTACATGACAGGATTTACTACAGACTGCACGACAGGATTTACGACACACTACAGGACAGGATTTACTACAGACTACAGGACAGGATTTACTACAGACTACAGGACAGGGTTTACTAGACTATAGGACAGGATTTACTACAGACTACAGAATGTCCCATTCCCTCACAGGATCATTCTGTCGTATTTTTCTGTTGTGTTTTTCGACTGGGCAAGATTCATGTGCAACCTTCCTGTGTAATAACTGCACGTTTTTGAACTCGCCGACGGACCATATTGGGCGCGCGGGAAGATGTTGCAAATGAAGAAGAGGACGAAGCGTGCGTGAGCAAGCACCACGATCATCATCGGTAGTGTGGTTTGATGTCAGCCAATAAAGAAGCACGTATCGCTCCATCTACGGCTCTGTTCCATGACTCGCGGTAGCTTCCGTGACAAACGCTACTGCTGGGCATTTCGGTTTCCCACAAGACCTACCACCGCGTTAAAACTCGTTTCTTTTCGTCTGGCTTTTTCACAAGTGTGCAAAATACGTCGCCTCCTGCGGGCCCTGCCAGCACCGTCAACGGCCAACGTCACCTCCTGTTGTAGTGCTACAACCGCTGCGTTGTCCGTCAGCACCGGTAGAAGTCGGCGGCAATGGCCTGCATGGTCCTTTGCCTATTTTCACAGCTGGTCATAGTTGGGCTGTAACCGCCATTGATGATCTATACCGCTAAGCAGAAACCGCCCCTCTCCGCACCTATTGCACTGTAAAAGTCACCGAGTTCTTTTGCGCTCCATATTTTTCCGCCACCTACCTCCCCGAGTTCTTCTGAGCGACCGCGGAAAAACATTTTTGTCGCCTACTCTCGCGGAAGTTCGTGCCGCCGACACCGTCCACAAAACTACTACCAGTTATCACACTGAAACGAATGGTTTGACTGAACGTTTTTATTGAACACTATCCGACATTATCTCTTTGTACACCCGTTCGCATAACAGCAATTCGGACACAATTCTTTTCTTCGTAACGTATGCCTATAAGTCCGCAGTTCAGCGCACCACAGGTTTTTCTCTTTTTTCTTGTGTTTGGCCTTCCGCCTCCATCCATTCTCAATTATTCTTCATTGTCCGCACCTGTTGACTGCACGACCAGAGGTCCTGAACATTTCGTTACCGGGTCGCACTGCAGCCGTTTCGCCTGTATGAACACAGAAGCCAGCCAAAACGCCTGGAAGTCTCGGTGCTACGAATCTTATCTTGATGTCACGCTTCACGCAGGGGATGCGGTCTTCTTATGGACTCCTGTGCGTCAACCTGGCCTCTTAGAAAAGTGGCATTCGCCATACATCGGTTCCTATACAGTGATCAAGCAAACATCTCCTGTAAATTACCGCGTGGCCCCAAAGAGAGCCGTTACCGATCGTCGCTGCCGTGGAACAGAAATTTCCCACGTTTAGTGACTCAAGCCTTATGTCCAGCGGTCCGACACAACCTCGATAGCAGCCGGGTGACCGCTTTCGAAGAGAGGGGCACACGTGAGGACCAGCAGAATCTACAGTCCTTGGATAATCTGCGGCGCTCGAAAAATCGCCGTGCTTGGATAGGACGCACTATCGTTATCGCTTCATCTTCATCCTCTTGGCTTCTCGCATCATCATCACCGCTTCCTGACAGAGTCTGCCTGGGTCCTCGGCTCCCAGAATATATACATATACATATATATAAATATATATATATATATATATATATATATATATATATATATATATATATTATATATATATATATATGTATGTATGTATGTATGCACACACATACATGTATATAAATATATATATACAAGAGAAGAAACACTTCGAACAAGGTAAAAGCACGATTGTGGCCTACGTTTCAGCAAAGAGAACTTGCTTTCCCCTCTTTGCTGAAACGTAGGCCCACAGTCGTGCTTTTACCTTGTTTCGAAGTTTTTCTTCTCTTGTGTTCTCTGCCATCTTCAAAGTTTCTACTACTCCCTATATATATTATATATATATTATATATATATATATCTATATTTATATATTATATATATTGTAAACACAAATAGTTAACGCTGCACACCAATATTGGATACCGAAGCGCCATTTGCCCAATCGGGTATGCTCCGAGGATAATCGTGAAGACGACGAAGTCCCGACTCGGACGTTCATGCTCACGAGCTCGTAACGGCTGGACCTGCGCTCGGCCCGTTACCTTACGTGACGCCTTGAATAAACCCCCACGATCAACTACCGTCGTAACTGCTATTCCCCTTTACAAGTGGTGGAGGTCAAGGGTCTCGGTTTAACGCTGTAGCTTCGCAACCGGACACTGCCCGAGATGAACCACCGAGAGACCAGCCAGCACCCTGCGCCACCGGGCGCACTCGTGATCTGTTCTTGCGCGATGCGACAACGGGACTTAACCATTTTCACTGGCGAGGACGAGACTGACGTCGAAGACTGACTGTCGTACTATGAGCGTGTGAGTGCCTACAACAAATTGGATGATCCGACTAAGCTGCATAACGTATTTTACGCCCTTGACAAGCTCGCCCGGCGGTGTTACGCGAATAATTATTCAGACATTGCTACCTGGTTTGTCTTCCGCACCCGCTTTGTGGCAGCATTCGGCCGCCCAGCTGTACGCAAGCTTCATGCCGAGCAGCAGTTGCGTGTACGCGGCCGACAAGCCGGGGAAACATTCACCAGTTACATCGAGGACGTGGTTGACTTGTGACGGAAACGGACAAGATCAGGCACGTCCTTAAAGGAGTGGACGATGACGCGTTCCAGATGCTGCTGTCCAAGGATCCCCTAACGATAGCGGGCGTCGTACGTTTGTGTCATAGCTTCGACGAGCTTCGAAAGCAACGGGCCCTAACTCGGCAAACTTGAGCTCAGGCCGAGACTTTTTTGAGTTTGGCTGCGACCTACCCAAAAGACCCGACGCTGTTCACCCTGATAAAAGATTTTATTCGGGAAGAGGTGGCTCGTCAGGTGTCCCTCCTGCCGTACACCGCGGAACCGTCGTCCCCTCTAGCTCCTGCACTGAGGCACGTGATACAAGGAGAGGTCGCTGAGGCACTACCAACTGCCCACTACCAGGCACCGGTCGCCGGCCCCTTAACATACGTCGAAGCTGCAGGGAGGTCACCTCTGCGGCCTGCTCCTTCGGTCAACCCTCGAGTGGTGCACCCGCCTGCTCCACCAGCCCAGCATGGCGTGCCACTGCGTCCGTTGCAGACCAATCTGATTCCGAATGTCGTGCCGGCAAGCCGTCTTCCAACTGCTGTGGGTAGTCCTCTTACCCGCACGTGGCGTACGCAGGACAATCGCCCTATATGTTTTGTAGGTGGTATTGCCGGACATGTAGCTCGCTACTGCCGCCGTCGCATGCCGCCTCCGAACACCTTCCAACAGGTTCCGTACTAAGACCCCACTTACGCCCAGCCGTATATCGTTCCGCAGCCAATGTACCTAGTCGCCTCTGATCCACCGATGACGTCGCTGCCGCCTGACCGCTCTACTACGTCCACCAACAGCCGATCTCCTTCTCCACGTCCTCGCTCGCTGTCGCCTATGCGACACCGCTCGGCCAGCACTAGGGAGGATAACTAACAGCCGCAGTTCCCGAGCCAAGCGCTGCGTCGCCCTCTAAAGCTAAAAGTCCTCACGTCCCGCCTGAAAATGTTATTGATGTGTTTGTTGAAGGTATCCCCACTACTGCGCTAATCGACACTGGAGCTGCTGTTTCTGTCGTTCACGCCGACCTATGCCGCTCAATTCGTAAGGTTCTGACGCCACTTTCCGGAATATCATTGCGCACCGCCAGTGCACAAAAAATTAAACCCATAGCAGCCTGCACGGCCCGTGTCGTTATTCAGCATATTCTCTACACCATTGAATTTGTCGTATTGCCGTCTTGCTCTCATGATGTAATCCTGGGTTTGGACTTTCTCACGCGCCATCATGCCATCATACGGAGTGCACCTGCCGAAGTGGAGTTTTCGCCTCTTTTGGAAGATTCTTTCTGTGCTCCCAACACCAAGGTGGTCATCGCCGAAGACTCTGTCGTCCAACCCCGTTCTACCGTTCTTGTTCCTCTTTCCTGCTCATCTATTCCTGACGATACGGTGCTTTTTACGCCGTCCGACATTTTCTCCCGCCGCAGATGTCTTCCGCTACCCCTCGCCCTTTTGACAATTCGCAATGGCGCGAGTGCAATGATGATTGTGAACCAGTCGACGACTTCGTGCGCCCGTTTACACGGCGAAACACGCGGCTTTGTAGAGCCGGTCGATCCCCGTCTTGTTACGGAGCTTCTTGATGATGTCCATGTCCAAGTCGACGAGCTGAGCACTACTACGCCATGCACACGTGACGAAACATGTCCCGAGTTTTTCTCCCGCTCAATTGACGAAAGGTTAGACGCCACCCAACGAGCCCAGCTTACTGCACTTCTGAGCCAGTTTTCTTTGTCTTTCGATAGTGGACAAAGTTCTCTTGGTCGCACGTCATCGATACAGGCTCGCATTCCCGGCTTCGACAACAACCGTATCGTGTGTCACCGGCAGAGCGACTCACCATTGAAGACCACGTGAATG
This sequence comes from Haemaphysalis longicornis, assembly GCA_013339765.2. NCBI lineage: Eukaryota > Metazoa > Arthropoda > Arachnida > Ixodida > Ixodidae > Haemaphysalis > Haemaphysalis longicornis. The sequence goes on from JABSTR010001246.1 coordinate 1,454,475, forward strand.
ACATGCTTAAGCTTGACATTATTCGTCCCTCCAAGAGTCCCTGGGCGTCACCCGTGGTTCTTGTGAAAAGGAAGGATGGGTTCATTCGGTTTTGCGTGGACTACCGCCGTTTGATCACCATAACCAGCAAGGACGTGTATCCCCTCCCCCGCATCGACGACGCCCTCGACTGTTTTCAGGGAGCAGAATACTTCTCGTCGCTAGACCTTCGATCCGGGTACTGGCAGGTCCCGATGGCAGAAGCAGGTCGAGAGAAAACTGCCTTTGTTACCCCTGACGGTCTTTATAAATTTAATTTATTGCCGTTCGGGCTTTGCAATGCTCCTGCCACCTTCGAGCGAATGATGGACAGTATTTTAAGCGGACTAAAGTGGAAGACGTGTCTTTGCTATCTGGACGACGTCGTTGTTTTCTCTTCGGACTTCAAAACGCACCTCGCCCGCCTGCAGCAAGTTTTGACGTGCCTTGCAAGAGCTGGGCTGCAGCTGAATCTCAAAAATTGTCGTTTTGCTGCGTGCAAACTGACGATGCAGGGCCACGCCGTTTCGAAGGACCGGATCTTCCCAGATGTTACGAAGCTGAGAGCCGTAGCCGAATTTCCGAAACCGACCACTATATAGGCGCTTCGGAGCTTTATCGGTCTTTACTCGTAATTGAGACGCTTTGTACACAACTTCGCCAGCATAATTGCGCCTTTACCTCAGCTCCCCGGTGGTGCCAGCGACATATCTGCCTGGTCACCCTCCTGCGACGAAGCCTTTGTGACGCTACGGCGTGTACTCACATCCCCGCCGATACTGCGGCACTTCGACCCGTCCACCCCAACTGAGTTCCACACTGATGCTTGTGGGAGTGGCCTCGGAGCTGTGCTTGCCCAACGAAAGCCCGGTTTTGACGAGTACGTCGTTGCATACGCGAGCCGTGTACTGACGATAGCCGAGTCGAACTACTCTGTAACAGAGGAGTGCTTGGCGATAATTTGGGCACTGAGCAAGTTCCGCCCGTACTTGTATGGTCGCCCATTCGATGTTGTCACCGATCATCATGCACTCTGTTGGCTCTCCTCCCTCAAGGATCCATCAGGTCGTCTTGGTCGGTGGGCTCTCCGACGGCAAGAATACGACATCCGGATCATTTACCGTTCAGGTGTCAAGCACGCCGACGCTGATGCTCTTTCACTCTCACCCGTGCGTGCTGAAGTTTCCTGCCTTGCCTGAAGAGATTGTGACTTACCTCTGTCGCTCTTGCAGTACGCAACATGTCAACCGAACAACGCAAGGACCCGTGGATTGCTTCTCTTATTGGGATGCTCTCCGGTACATCGCCTGCCGGGGGACCTCGGGCCCTGCGCCGGCAGGTTGCTCACTTTGCGTTCCGTGACGAGCTACTCTACTGCCGCAACTACTGCTCCGACGGCCAAAAGTGGCTGCTGGTCACACCCTGTCATTTGCGCAGTGACATATGCACCTCCTTTTACGCTGATCCAAGTTGCGGTCTTGCTGCGTTACTAAATACCTATGAGCGTCTTCGCCTGCGATACTACTGGCGTGGTATGTATACCTTCGTGCGCAAGTACGTGCGCTCTTGCCCTGAATGTCAACACCGAAAATCGCCGCCGCCCCGCCTTGCCGGTCTGTTGCAGCCACTACTATGCCCAGCAAAGCCATTGGAACGTGTGGGCATCGACCTGTATGGCCCACTTCCGTCTACTGCCGCCGGAAACCGATGGTTCATTGTCGCCCTGGGTCACCTTACTCGGTACGCCGAAACAGATGCTCTTCCTGCTGCCACGGCTGGCGACGTAACCTCCTTCCTGCTTCGCCGCTTTGTTCTTCGACACAGGGCACCTCAGGAGCTACTCAGCGAGCGAGGGCGGGTTTTCTTGTCTGAGGTTATTGAATCACTGCTCTCTGAGTGCCCCGTCGTTCATCGGAGTACCACATCATACCATCCACAACCGAACGGGATCATGGAACGCTTCAATCGCACCCTTGGTGACATGCTGTCCATGTACGTGTCAGCCAACCAGTCGAAGTGGGACATCGCAATCCCGTTTGTAACATTTGCTTACAATACGGCAACGCATACGATTACGGGATTCTCGTTGTTTTTCTTGTTGTATGGGCGATAGCCGTTCTGCACAATCGACACGATACTCCCCTACAAGCCCGACGCCAGTGAGTTTACGCCGATTTCAGACGTTGCTCGTCGCGCCAAGGAATGCCGTCGACGGGCCCATTCGTTTACATTGACCGATCAGCAGCGCCAGAAGCATCGTCACGACGAATGCATCAAAGATCGCAGTTTTAATCCCGGCTCCCTTGTGTGGCTTTGGTTGCCCTGCTCAACACCCGGTCTCTCCCCAAAACTCACCACCAAGTACCACGGCCTGTACAGAGTCATTGAGCGGACATCGCCCCTCAATTTCCTTGTGGAGCCAGTTGAACGAACTACAGATCATCGCCGCCGAGGGCGTGAAATTGTTCACGTGGATCGGTTAAAGCCATACTACGACCCTCTAGTTTCGTCGTGCCCTTGAGTAGCCAGGATGGCTCCTTTCGCACCGGGCGCAATTGTAACACAAACAGTTAACGCTGCACAACAATATTAGATACCGATGCGCCATTTGCCAAATCGGGTATGCTCCGAGGATTATCGTGAAGACGACGAAGTCCCGACTCGGACGTTCATGCTCACGAGCTCGTACTGGCTGGACCTGCGTTCGGCCCGTCACCTTATGCGACGCCTTGAATAAACACCCACGATTAACTACCGTCGTGACTGCTATTCCCCTTTACAATATATATATTTTTATAGGACATGAGAAGCTCGTTGAAGTAAGAGAGAAATAGGGGTTGGCAGTAAAGAAAACCTTGGAAAGCAAAGGGACGCAAGTGGTAGTTCATTGAAACAGATAAAGAATTTGGGAACAAAAGAAAGTGCAGACAAATTGCCCGCCATGTGGCATCCTAACCCAAGTCCTCCAGAATAGCGGTCGGGTTCCATGACCACTACGCTACCGGCGGGGCGATTTTACCCTGTACATTCTGGGGCATTTATTTGAGGTATTTTTGATTCCTGCGCTTGGGGGTGGTAGCCGGCGCCACTCGGACCACTCGGGGTGGAGGGGACTTTCTATTTAACAGAGACCCTCGCTATGCCAGACGGTATTCTGGAGGTCGTGGGTGAGGAGCCCACCCGGCTGGCATTTTTTCACCAATTTTTTTGACACATAAAAATTCTTCATCTGTTTCTATGAAATACCGCATTCCCCATTTGCCCTCTGAGGATTTCTAGACTGCCAACCCGTATTCTGTCTTTATTCACTGAGCCCGTCATTAACCCTTTCTTATTCGCTCCATGATTAGTCAAGGCCTCTGTTCTGTCAGACGTGTTGCCAAAGGAGGCTGAAGAGGGTTTAACGCTGATCCCCCACTCTCGACATGTCGTAGACACTCTAGTCACGGCCCGGGGGTTAATTAGAAGGTCTCCTTCCCCCTCAGTAGTCCGAATGGTGCTGGCTATCACCCCCAAGTTCAGGAAACAAAATATGCCCTAACAAATATACTTGAGAAAGTGGTGGAGAAATAGCCCTGGTGGTAGCGTACCGGTCATCACACCAGACCGGTATTCATTCATAATTTCGTTCGTTCATTGATTCATTCATTCATTCATTCATTCATTCATTCATTCATTCATTCATTCATTTATTCATTCATTTATTCATTATTGATTCATTCATTCATTCTTTTATTCATTCATTCATTCATTCTTTATTTCTTTTTTTACAGGCGGGGGACCGACAAAAAGCTGTTGGAACAGCTTGACGGGGCACCGACCCCCTTTTCGTCGACAGCTTAGCGGAGAGAGCTCATGTTACAAGCACATTTTCAAAAACATATTGCATATTACCACTTCATGCAATAACACAGAAAGTGAGGTTCTTTCATGTAAAACAAAACCAACAACAACCAACACCTGAACAACAGCAACAACCCAAAAAAAGTACAAAAATCACAACTTGTGCTCACAAAATCATCTAATGTTAAGGTTTGTATTACATATAGGGTCAAAGGTTTCTTTAACTATCTTTTTTACCTGAACAGGGAATGTGTACCGTAAAGATTGTTGAACATAATAGGCGTGCCGCGTCGGCACTATCCATCTCTCCAAGTGACGTGTTTGTCAAACATAGGTGTTTTGTTTGCAGTTGAAATAGCATGGTTAGGACATTTTCATGACACTGTGCAAATCGTTTGTAGATTAACAACAGCCTATAATTGGACAAATAGTACACTAAAAGAATGCCGTACTTCGAAAAAAGGTGTTCAGTGGGATGAAGGAAGTGAACGTTAGCTATGTAGCGAACAGCTCTTTTTTGTAATAGATGTAACTTTGTCAATCTGGACAGACCCGTCTTGCACCAAAGAAGGCTGCAGTAAGAAAACAACGAGAATACAAAGGATTTGCACAATACAATCTTCACTTTCACAGGACAAATAGGCCTAATTCGAGCAATAATGCCAACAGCAGATGACGCATTGATTGTACATACTGGATATGCTCGTTCCACGTTCAATTTTTTGAAAAAATCAATCCGAGGATTTTTACAGAATTGACAATCTCTATCAGCGTACTACCTAAGTTCACACGTATTGGAGCTACTTGTTTTCCTTTAGGGGAATACACGACCACCTTAGTTTTTTTTCGTATTTACGCGAAGGTGGTTCGCGCCAGCCAAACTCTCTAAGTCAAGCAACATTTTATTGCTTTGTACCTCTAATTCGTTTTCGAATTGCCTGTAGCAAAAACTCTAGTATCGTCGGCGTAAGACACAAAAGTTGCATTATGAGTTCAATTGACCATATCAATAATATAACTAGAGAACAAAGGGGCCTTAAAATAGTCCCTTGAGGTACACCCGCTTTAATATCTTGTATTGAAGATTTGAACCCGTTTACATCCACATATTGTGTTCTCTGCGCAAGATAGGTTTTAAACAAATTGTGGGCTGTTCCTGTCACCGGATACATATATAATTTGGACAGAAGGATTGAGTGATTTATGAGGTCGATTGCTTTTGAAAAGTCTGTATAAATGCCTATTGGTAATTGTTTACGAATAAAAGCATCGAAAATGTTTTTTTTTTGCTTTTGAAGTGCAGTTCCAGTGGAACGGTGATTTCTGAATCTATGTTAAAAATCACAGAGGAACTCATTCTTACTAAAATAAGACGTAACCCTAATGTGTAATATTTTTTCTATACCTGTTGAAAAGAGTGGTCATATTGAAATAGGGCGATAATTATAACGTTTCTTTCTCCAGTCTTGAACACTGGTGCTACACGTGCTGCTTGTATCGCCTTAGGGAACTCGCCAGTCAGTAATATCAAATTAAATATGTGCGCAATAACTAGGCATAAAAAATCTAAAACATACTTATTGGTCTGATCTGAAATTCATTAGTGTCTATTCAGTGCGTGTTCTTTAGACTATTGATACAGCAAACTACTTCTACATCAGTATTAAGGGCTAAAAACAGGGAAATAGGGGTATTGATATCTGGTAAGTATTTTTTTCAAAATTGAAACTGCTGGGACATACCAATGTCGGATTGCGCAATAAAAAAACTGTTAAATGCATTAGCTAAAGCCACGCCGCTCTCTTTCTAACCGTTATATTGAACGATTTCAGGGACGCTGTGTCCTCAGCCGCAAACAAAGGGCTCGCCATGTGCCGCCGCGTCCACCAGCCAATGATAGTGAGTCATCGCACAACCAACCACCGTACCAAGTACGCAGCATGAGTGCAGTGGCTTGTGTGCAGGCTGTTGTTATTGTGTGAAAAAAGCTACATTGGCCAATCAGGCCGTTGTAACAAAAAATCACACAATCGTCTACAAGCAAATGAATATTAGAGCACACACTCGAGTGCAGGTCAATATTCTACTTAAGAAATAGGAGGGCCCAAGGACGGATTTTTGCGGACCCCAGAGGGCACTTCGCTGGAAGACCAGTTAAGGCCATTGAAGGCCATTAGCTTGAACAGATTGAGTGCGGCAGGTCAGGAAAGACTTAATCAATTGTAGCACGTTTTTATCAACTTTTAAGTTACATAGCTTTTGAAGTAGAAGTTCTTGTCCTAAGGAATGCTTTAGAAAAATTTTAGTAAATGCAGTCTGATTGAGACAAAGTGTTCATGATGGTGTGAAATGTTTCAGTGAAGGATATGAGCTGTGTTTCGCAGGAGTATGTTTAACCAAACCCGTGTTGCGCTGGAGAGAGCGAGCGAGCGAAGCAACTTCATTGAAAATGCCTGCAGAACGATTAGCCCTCCCATGTAAGGAAGGCGTCACCGTGACGCGGATGTGACGTCTTCCCAGCTGTTGGCGCCTCTACTCCGGCCGCGGCATCACGATTCCCTTTGGTCGACTGCGCCTGCCCCTGTTTTGGGGTGGCAGCCTCTCTCCGGTTTCGCTCGGTCGTTGCCTTTCGAGGGCCGCCGAGATCTGCTGGAAGGGCTGGGCTTGGACTTCTTGATCGTAGCAACGCATTGCGGCCTCGAGCCGCGGCGGAATCGTTGTCATCGTTGTAGCTTGCTGCGGGTTCTTGGCACAGTCCCAAAGGATGTGAGCCGCACTGGCTCTCTCCTTTCGGCACACACAACAAAGGTCACTTACATAAACACTCGGACATATGTGCTTCAGCAGAACCCGGGCGAGTAACGATCCTGTCTGTAGTTGTCGATATATTAGTGCTTCCTCACGGGTCAAGCCCGGATGAGGTGCTGGCATAGTTCTTCTATTTAGTCTGTACCACTTGACGATTTTAGTGTAAGATGTCATCCTGTCCTTGGTTTCCCACCACCACGTCGGGTCGACCGCAGTAGCAGCGGCACGGTTGGTTAGTCCTCGCGGCGCCGCGTTCGCCGTCTCGTGGTGGTTTGCGTTGCCGCGATCCGAGACATCACTGCCCATGTGTGCCGGAAACCACTTAATCACAACACACCTACTTTCACTCGCGAGATCGACCGCACGCAACACACGTGCGGCTTCACCACACACTCTTCCATCTGGCGTAGTTTTTCACTGCCGTCCTAGAATCACCGAGCACAGTCGTGCACACTCGCCGCCGTCCGTGTAGCACCGGTCGCTGCCCCTAAAACGGCTGCGGCGAATGCTCTTCTGCCGTCTGGATACTCTGCCGCATCCACAAACACAGCACCCCTGTATTTAGCATGGAGATCGATGAGCGCCTTTGCTCTCGCCGCCCGTCGCTCCTTGTTGAACTCGGGGTTCATGTTTCTTGGCACAGGACATACCCGCAACCGTCTGCTAATTGCTTCTGATACATGCCCGTCTGTATTCTCGGGTCCCCCTTCCTTTGGCTCCAGGCCTAGGTCACGCAGCACTTGTCTACCCGTTCTTGTTTCCGATAGCCGCACGAGCTAGGCGGTCCTCTGCGCCTCGGCGATTTCTTCCAAGGTGTTATGCACTGCCAGGGCCAGAAACGTTTCGGTGCTTGTGCAGTCGAGAATTCCGAGTGCTGACTTGTACGCTTTGCGTATGAGCGCGTTGATCTTTGTATGCTCGCATTGCCTCAAGTTGTGGAAAGCAGCGACGTACGTAATGTGGCTTATAGCGAAGGATTGCACTAGCCGGGTGAGGCTTTCTTCCTTCATGCCTGCCTTCCTGTTTGACACCCTCTTTATGAGGCGAATTGCCGTGGTGACTTTAGCCGCGAGACGGTTCACTGTCTCGCCGTTCACTCGTTTGCGCTCAATCAGCATACCCAGCACTCTGATCTTCGCTACCTCCGGGATAGTGTGACCGCCGCTTGTCATCTTGATTTTCTCTTGCTCTCTCGCAGAATCGTTGCCTTTCGCCTTCCTAGCTGCCCCTTTCGGTAGAATTACCAGCAGCTCGGACTTGCTTGGAGAGCAGACGAGTCCGGACCCACCCCGCTGGTCCTCGATAGCATCAACCGCCTCTTGCACTGCACCCTCAATGTGTCCGTCGCTTCCACCTGGGACCCATAGCGTTATGTCATCGGCTTAGATGGTGTGTCGGACACCCGCGACTCGCAAGGGCCGCTCGGCCATCCCAATCATTACAAGGTTGAAAAGTAATGGCGAGATGACCGAGCCCTGGGGGGTCCCGACACTGTCGAGCTTCTTCTCTTTGAGCCGCCGGTCCCCGGCGTTGATCTCGGTGGTCCGCCCGGTGAAGAAATCCTTGATGTACCCATAGGTTCTGTTGCCCATGTTTAGCCGCGACACCTGGGACAGGATTGCAGAGTGCCTCACTTTGTCGAAAGCACTCTGCAGGTCTAAACCCATGATGGCTCTGTTGTGTTGCGTGTTGGTAGTGTCATCGAGGATTTCATTTTTTAGTTGTATCATGGCGTCCTGAGTTCCGAGCTTGTTTCGGAAACCGATGACGGTGTTTGGGTAGAGCTCCGAATCTTCCAGGTACCTCTGCCACCTGTTCATGAGAACATGCTCCGACGCTTTGCCCACACAGGATGTAAGCGAGATCGGCCGGAGGTTCTCAATGTTGGGTGGCTTGCCCGGTTTGGGAATCAAGATGGTCTTGGCAGCTTTCTATTGCCGGGGCAGTGACCCGGCTCCCCAGCATTTGTTGAAGTATGCTGTGAGGTTCTTGATGACCGCTTCATTAAGATTTTTCAGCGCTATATTTGTAACCCAATCGGGACCAGCGGCGGATTTGCTGTTGAGATCGTGCAGAGCAACCCTCACTTCCCTTACTTCAATTTCTCGATCTAGCCACTCGTTTGCTTCGCCTTGGTAGTCCGGGTGCGTCTCTGTGGGAGTGACCGACAGGTACTTATCGTCAAGGCGTTTCTTCACCCCATCTTCCCCCTGCTCGGTCAGTGCCCTGTGGACGATCTTGGCCACGTTGTTGTGCTGGTGCGTCTTGGTCGAGGTCTCATCCAAAAGATGTCTCAGCATACTCCACGTCTTGCCGCAGTGCATCTGGCCGTCCGCCGCGTTACAAGCCTCATTCCACTGCTGAGTGCAAAGCACACTGCGGTGGGACTCGATCTCTCCGTTGAGTTTGGCGACCTTCTTGCGTAGCTTTCTGTTTGTCCGCTGCGTCTTCCATCTCGCCAGGATGGACTGCTTGGCTGCGATGATGTGAGTCAGGCGGCTGTCGACCCTTTCGATGCGCTCGTCCGTCTTGACTTCCTTGGTGGCCTCTTCTGCCTTCTTTACAATCTGGGTGGACCACTCCTCAATGTCTGTAATTTCGGTCTTCTCCTCGGGTAACAACCTCCGAAAGGCTTCCCAATCCGTAAGTCAATGTTTCCGAAAGCTTCTGCCGACTTTTTCGTCACCACCGAGCGGGACAGTGACGTCCACAATGTAGTGGTCATTGCCCAACTCGTGCCCCGTGTTTCGCCATTCAATGTCCCCGTACTGCTGCCGTTACCCCTGACGAAAGTGAGATCAGGTGTTGTGTCCCGGGTGATCGAGTTGCCGATTCTGGTAGGGTATGCTGGGTCGTTTATTAGATTTAGACCCAAGTCAGTAGCATCTTACATTAGTTCCCTGCCCTTTGCCAATGTTTTGTGGTAACCCCAGGCTTGATTGGGCCCGTTGAAGTCCCCGCAGATTACCAGCCTGCTGTCGGGCCCCGCGACGTTGCATGCCTTGTATAACAGTGCTTTGAATTTCTGCTTTCCGTGTGACGGGCTACTGTACAAGTTTACTAGAAAAGTGCTTTCCTTCTTCTTTTTCCCCGTAAGCACTTCTACAAAGGTAAGCTCAATTGTGCTCTTGCCCAACAACTCGTGCTCGACGTACGGAAGGTTTTTCCTCACCAAGGTGCAAATTTCTCTGCCACTACTGCCAGCCACCGCCCAGAGGCTTGGCGGGCTAGCGTGGGACCGGTAACCCGAGAGCTTGACCTCTTCAATACGGGTCTCTTGCAACATGATGATATTTGTCTTTTTTGATACATGTTGTAAGTGTTGTTGGAGTACAGGGTTCTTCCCAGCAAAACCGTTGCAGTTCCAATTCCAGACGAGGAGGCCTTTCACTGCTGTTGTGGTTGCGGTGGTTGATGTCCAATCCATGTTTGCTGAAGGTTAGCCATTTGAGTCGCCAAATTCTGCATTGTCGTAGCCAATTGCTGGCATGTCTGTTCAATTCTATGAAACGGTCGGTGATTGTTCTGGTGAACGTCGTGCGAATATACTCTTCAATGTGGTCCAGCCTATCTTCAAGTTTGTCGACCCTATCGCTGAGTCTACGCTCTTTAAGATTTTCAATTGCCCTTGTCTTGGATGCCGGAGCCGCCTCTGCCCCGTTTGCTTCCCTCGGGTTCACCTCTACTTCTGGTTCATCCTCGGTCATTGCCATTTCTGTGGTGGTGGCGATAACTGCTGCTGCTGCTGTGCCTGCAGTCGCTGTAACTGTGCCGCCATCGTTCTCTGGAGCTCTGCCATTTCCTTATTTATCTTATTGACTGTCGCTTCTAGTTCAGTGTTCTTCTTCCGCAACGCCTCGTATGCGTCTCTAAGCACTTTCATCGCCCCACGTTCACCTTGAAATTTCCTTCTACCACTTTGCAATGGCAATGACTGCTGCTGCTGTCATTGCTGCTGCTCCCTCGTGGCTATCCCGGACTTTGCCGCGTCTGCCCAGCCGACTCTGTCTTCGGATTGCGATTGGCGGCGGCGGCTCGTGCTTCGGTTTCGGTGTCTGCTTTCGCTTTTGTCCCCACCGATCGTGACTCACGGCAACCAGCTGTGCTGCTCTTACCTGCTGACGTCAGCAATGGTGGAAACTCTGCGGGCGCAAGTTGTTGCTTTACGCACTGCTCCGCAATCTTGCGCTCCCACTGCCTTCTGGTAACTACGTAGGGAGTCTTGTATCTATTTTTGCATTCTCTGCTGCCCGTTGGGTGTTGTCCCCCACAAAGCTTGCATTTAGGGTTACACTCGTGCTCGTGGCCCTTAGCAGGTTTGTTGGCCCCACAGTCGAAACACACTTTCACATCAGGGTTAGGGCAAACGTCTTTTCTGTGGCCTAATTTGCCGCACTGTTTGCAGACATCGAAATGTTTGCGATATAGACTACACCTTGTTAATACAGGGCCGTAACACACATAATTTGGAAACTTTTCGCCCTCAAAGACCACAATTACGGTAGTCGTGTTGTCAATTCGTTGCGCTCCTCTTGCTAACGGATTTCTTGAGTTAACGACCTTGCGGTCAATCTCCGCCGAAGTATCTTCGGTGGGAATGCCTGGAATGATCCCCTTTACCGTACCATATGGTGTGGTTTGGTATGCGCCCACCTCGTGTATCTTGTCCCCGATACGGATTGCCTGGATCTTGGCATAGGACAAAGCCCGCCCCTCATCAGGGGTACTCACAACCATGATGTTCTGGTGTAGGTTAGAGCAGAAGGTATCCGCCGCACCGTCTTCTCTTGAAACCCTCGCCGCCGCCATGATGGCCGAGGCAACGATCGCAGTCTGCGTTCTTGCAATGTTTAGGCCTCCCCGCGGCCTCACGATCACTTTGATGTCCTCTCTCGGCAGCACGTCTGGCATTCTCGCTGCCCTCGTTGTCGATGCGATCACTTTTCTGGGGAAATGGTACCTTGTTTTAGGCCTAGACTCGTGGGTAATGATGGAGGCGCCCTCTCCTCCGGCCGGGGCTCTGATATTCCGGCCCACGTGCGACCAACCGGAACTCTCATTAAAATCTTCCGAGGAAATTTCCTCACCTGGAACCTCAATGCACATCGGTCCACCGCTGTTGCTGGGGCCTGGGGTCGTTAACTCCTCCGGAGACGTGGTCGTCTCCATGTCGGAAGCCATGATGCCGTAATTTTTCACCACGCCAGGGTTAGGCCCAAATGGCCTAGCGGGCCGAAGTCCTCGCCGTTGTCCTCAGCAGGTCGGGTAGGCTTAGCGGCAGGCCGCCACCACCACGAATACGAAGTCTGCGTAAATCACCAAATATCGTACGGTTTGATCGAAACTGGTACCGGTCGACCTCTCGTACCTTCACCCGCACATCGGTACCACTTATAGCGCGGTAACTGCTAATTAACACTGCGAAAAGTGACAGAAAAGACGGAGACGGAACAGACTCCAGCGCTCTTCTTCTTCTTCTTCTTCTTCCTCGACCGCTGGAGAGAAAAATGAGTTTGATTGTAGAAGCTGTACAAGTTTTGTGAATAATATATGTTCTAGAAGCTTGCACCAGGTGCTAGAAAAAGGAGAATATCTATTTGCGGATTTGTAGATACGAAGCACCTTCCCGATTTTCCATTTAGGATGTAGCGTACATTCGTAGAGTGATTGTTGAAATTTTTTGCCAAAATGATTGATCTTATCGCAGTTGTATTTTTAAAAACTTTAGGGTCAACACTATTCTTCCCACGGTGAAGAATAAAACTTGAAATGGTTTATAAGAGCGGCAATACAAGGAGCGTCCCCGGTGTCTGGTGTGTGTGGGACACAATTACTTTAAGGTAGGAGTGCCAAAGATCTGTTAGATTTATGCGAAAAAATAGTTTACAAAAGTTTTGTTAAGGATACAAGCACATTCACTTTCAGAAACATCATAACAAGACATGTCTGCGAGAGACATGGATCATTAAACGTCCGGTTAATAGTGCGCCAGAATTGTTTAACTTTTGATGATAGCATGGATGGTATTACATTCGACACGAAATTTTCTTTAGCATCTTTTAGAGCTGTCACATAGCTGTCGGAATCTTCTTTGTAGGAAGCAGATTTTGCATTGCTCTGAGAAAGTTTAGCAGAAAACTCAAGACGTTTCTTTTTGTTTGATAGGCGTTTGATGCGTGGGTGGTACTATGGGCATTGTGCTCGAGCCGTATTGAAATGCGTGCTGATGTACTTATCGGTTAGTAGGCGAACTTTGGAAGAAAACTTATGCCAACTAGTTTGAACAGTTCGATCATCGTGATCTATCAAAACAAAACTTCAAGGTATACCACAATTTCTAAATTATTAGCGCCAAATTAGGTTTTCCGTCATTCTGTAGTATTTTTATTTTCTTGCTACTTGTGCGGAATGGCGGCTTGACACAGAATGTGAGCAATGAAGGTACATGTTATTTCCAGTAAGCATGTATTGTCGGACGCAAGCTCAGGTGTAATTGTTAAGAATAAATCAAGGGTGTTGGTTGCGTGTGATGTTCCCTCGTGGGTAGTATAACTAATTGGGTAAGTGAAAAATTGGATAGCATTTGCAGGAATTTACTAGCTTCGCTTGAAAATGGTGACAAAGAGGGAGGGGTGGCATGCCACTTTATTTTTGGGAAATTTAAATCATCAAAAATGAACAAAGGACAGGAAGGCAACCGGGTATGAATGGTGTTAAGAACATCGTGTGATTCATTAACAAAAGTCGTTGATAAGGAAGGAGGGCGATAACATACACCAACAATGTACTTTCGATGACCTATTTTAACTGAGAAAAATATTATTTCTAGATTGCTGCCAACATGGACAGGCGAAGAAGGAATGTCTTTTCTGATTGCCAACAAAACAAAAAAACACCATCTTATTGCCTTTCATATTGGTCACAGCAATAAATTGATAACCAAAGGGAATTCAGAAAATGCCCGGTATTACGCACATGAGTATTTAGCCATGTTTCACTTAAAGCGATTATGTGGGAATGAAATAAGTATTTATTGCTGAAGATAGTGATTTATGTTTGTTAAGAATGCTTCCTATATTTCTAAAAAAGAACAGATACACGAGGTAAGATCTGGTGGCCACTGCACTTTCCTTTTTCTAAGGCAGTGCACTCGCGGCAGAATCATAAGAACGCCCGACACGTGTCGCTTGCCGCCGAATATCTTGAACGGCATTGGTAACAGGGTTGTGCCTATAATGTTTGTTTGCGATTGAGCCCTTTTTACAGTGGAGTTTCAAAAGTGGGGAGCCGGTTTGATTTTTTCTCAATTTTATTAGCTTCTTCCACGCTGTATGAGTGTTGGTTGAAGCGTTCAGTTATCGAGATATCGCTTTCTTTGAGGTGATTGCGCAGATTAAGTATTTTTATTTATTCTCATAAATTGTAAACTTGTCTATAACTGGGCGACACTTGTTACGCGAGTAAGTACCAGGCCGTGTGCTCTTTCAGGGTCGCCGGACGCAAGGGCCTAGTCCCAGGTGTTTAGCAAGCCGATTCATTTTGGATTTATTTGGTGCCATGTTTCTTTCGGAATCGGGAATTCTATAAAAAATAGGTTGTTCTGACGTGAACGCTCTTCGATTTCATCAAGGCGAGACTGTAGAAAGGTATTCAAGGAAGATAACTCATTTGTGGAGATTTGGGCTTCCGAGAAACTCTTATTGAGCCAATAAAGTCTTTTAGTTGACGTTCAAAATCGTCAAGCCTATGTTCGACAGAATTTATTTTTGTTTCCACACTTTTTTATCTTGCTCTAATTGAGTTTATACCTTCCAAAAGTTCTTCTTGAAGATTTGAGCCATGGTATAATGGTGCACTGACATCCCTAAGAACTTCGCAGATTCTGTTCAGCCGGGTTTTCGGGCAAAGACGCAACTTCCAATGGGGTTTCCTAGCGAGCACAACGGGCAGTAGGTCCAGGATTAGTTTTCTCATCACCCGAAAGTAACTGTGTTAATGCCATAGCAGAATATTTCGGACAAAAGACTCGCAAAAGATCTTTGGGCACAAGAACAGCACCAATAAAGATCATCAGACTCTCGCATATAATAAAATTGGGTTACACCCTTGCATTTGGAAAAAAAACACGGGTGAGCGAGAAGCCAAATTGGCTGCTCCCGTGCCTGCTGAAATAGACGTTGGGGCGGCGTTTATTTAAAAATGGGCAGATTGGTGATGTAGTTGCTCATAGTATGGTGCATCTGTCGTCTAGTAGAGGGCTGGCAGATGGGTCCGTGAAGAATGTCTAAGATTTTGTGACGCCGGCTTGATTCCGAACCATGCGCAGTAGCTGCTCGGGCACACTGCAATCGGTGATTGCTCGAGCGAGCATGGCGAACAGCAGGAAGACAGCGGTAGCCACGTCACGAAAATGGAAAGCATGGCGTGCATTTCGAAAAAAAACACGGGTGAGCGCGGCGCCGAAGATGCTGCTCCCGTGCGCGCTATGCATGAAACTGTAGTTCCTAAATTTCTGCTTCAAACACTTGACAGCATTTAAGTGAAAAGTGTAATTATTGGCGCTTTTTTGTGAGGGAAACAAAAAAATTACAAGTAAGGTCTACAAAAATTACAAATAGGCGATTTTACTCAGCCTGAAATGATTTTAAGAATTCTAAGATGTACGAAATGTGTCAATGTCCTCAAGCTATGCTTCAGTATATACATATACCCTGTATACCAAGTTCTGTATTTTTTCTAGCCCACTAACCTAACGGCACTGACGGCTGTGCTGCACCCCGACGCCGCTCGAGAGTCAGTGGGTCTCTCTAAACTATACAACCAAGCACGCTTCTTAGCGTTTTCCCACCAAATCCTTATCACTGCAGTTGTAAAAAACAAAAAACATAGCGTTCTTGAGAAGCAGCGCACGTCGCTTCGCAGCGGTATGCAAGAGCGCCAGGCAATTTTGAAGGTGATAACGCAATACCGCGCGTTGTATTATACAAAATATCCCCGACGCGCGTTGTCCAGGCCCAACACCTAAAGTAATTCCTCAATTGTCTATATGAGACACAGTTTCTTTGAAAATACCGCGCGATGGTACTTAGGAACCTTGAATGGCAGCCCCTGTCGACATCTGAGGCTGTTGAAAGGGAGATGCTTAATCCAGCCCAAAATCAGAATATTCCACTTTCTTGCTGGAGTCCTCACTGCTGCTGGGGTAGAAAAAATATGCAGCAGCAGTGGCCGAAATTCATAAAAGCACTGTCCCCCTTTGCTGAGCTCGCAGTGAAACAGGACGCATTTTCGCCGAACTGGCTGCTACCTTGGGTTCAAATTTGATCAAGGTTTCAAACGACCCGTTCACCCAAGAATGATAGCGTATGGTACGGTCACGCAAGAGTTAAGAACTGAAGCCTTTGAAAACAATTTTTAATAGAAGGTCAGATGCTCATTGATAAAAAGGGCAAATGTATTGTCTGTGAACTCATCGTTGCTCGTGCACAGCTTTGCTTTTGGTGCCTTTTGGAGAAGGACGTTTGTATTTCCACGTGAGAAAAAACGGACGATTGGGATTTTCCCTTCTCGTTCATTGATATTATAAGGAGACGGTGCTGTATGGTATAGAAAAGTCATCGCTATCTAAGGTTTTCGCACCCTCCCACTACCTTTACTCCATCCAGCAACTTTGGAGTAGGACGCCGTGGTCAACGGAGCCACAAGACCGTGAGGTCTGTGACTGGTCACCGACGAGAGCTCTCGTGTGATGGTTTCACCCAGACCTGGCGTCTCAGGGATAGTAGGAGGAGTTGGGTGCATATGAGGGGACCTGGTTGTCGAGTTTTTCTATGAATATGACCCGTATAGGGGAGCGAAGCTCTTCATCTCCAAGCTGCAGAACTGGTGTTTTCGGCTGAATGCGCGAAGACTGAAGGGCATTCAGGATCTTCCAAGTGGCAGTAATAGCCAAAAGAGTCGTAGGATTTTGGAGGGAAACGGCGCTGAATGCAAACTGCTCGATACCTTTCAGAATGTGATGTACTCGATGAGCCTCGGTCAAGACCTTATCAACGCGGTGGCAGAGGGCAAGGATGTCTTCAATGTATTAAGTGTACGTTTCATTCGGATGTCGCGGGCACACCGATGGTTATTTCTTTGCAGCTGCGGAACGTACAGCCGACCACCCGATAATCAGGCGTAACTCTTAAGTAAAGCCGTCCCAATCAATGTTGGTAATTGCATTGTAAAAGTACCACGTTTCGGCAACCTCCGTGAAGGCAAAACCATCTGAAGGCGTCTGCTAGCTTAATCTTATCGTCCCAGCCGTTTAACGAACTAACCATTTCGACGCTGTCGAGCCAGTCTTTAACATCTTCGGTCCGATGGCCAGTGAAGTTCCGGGTATCGCGCTGACGGCTCATGGCGAAGCACTACACCGCACCGGGGACGAAGCGTTGGCCGTTTGCTGCATCATGGGCATGGTGAGGCGTACCAAACAGCAACCCGAGCGGAGCTCCAGGAGTGATTACGGAGAGGTACATTGCGGGACCGAGATGCACCCTTCACCACTTGAGAGACAAGCGCTAGGAACGGCGTTTATTGAACCGTTTGATCCGCAAGCACACCCAACACACGATGATGATGATCATGTACATCAAAGATGATGACGCAGTGCCTGATGGCCTGGGGCTGATGAGTATGTACAAATAAAGAGGAAGGGCGGGAATTGTCCTCGGGAATTCTTCACCACCGCAAGCGGGGTCAAGAATGGTCACACTATATGTATATTTATTTGAATAAACAAATCGTGAGGGCAAATCATAAATGTCTCTTCATCAGGCCATACTTAAGTATTAAGACTCGCCAACACCACTTTCTCGTTTTGCCATCGTTGCTGCATTGTGTAAGTCCATCAACGGCTAATCATTCTTTGTCTTCTTCGGGCGCGCCATCATATTCGTCAAGATTGGTCCTGTTTTAGGTAGGGTACTGCCCACCGAATAAATATCTTCCGCCAACTCTCATGGCTTCACCTCTGAAGTGGTGGAGCCTGCGGCTTGACACTTTGCCCTCCATGTCTGAGCGCACCCATGGAGCACCGTTCGGGTCGTCACCTACCGCAATAAGCCATGCTCATGACAGCAGAACCTGCCAACAGTGCTGATTCGGTGTCGTTTCCTCCCCGTACTTTGTCACCAGCCGTCAGCAGGATTCATTAATATTTTCTGGCCTTGGCCGTCAGGAATCGCTGGATGGCTATGCGAGTTAGTGGCTTTGACGGGCGGGACGACCACGCGATGCTTTACAACGTCTCGTGGTCACTGACCAAAGTAAAAAAGAGGTTGTTTCTGAACAATAAGGACCGTATCGCTGACTAGTAAAACATGACCTCGCAGCTGCGCCGTATTTTAGGCTCTACCGCGGGTGTAAGTCTCACGAGACTTACACCCGCACATCCAGGATCTTCGTGCGTGGTGCTACCACGTTAACCGAGATATGCCCCTGAGGGAAACCTCGTTAGTCACATTATGAAGGGCAAGAACTTCTTTGATATCACCGCTCACCCCTTCAAAACCCGTCGACCGTTACTAATGTAACCTTTGCCTGCCAAAGGCGGGAGGAGCTACAGCCTATCCCTCTTCAGCAGGAGGTCATCGGCTGCAGTACCACATTGATGACAACCTTCGCATGCTGATTCGAGCTATCATCCGTTGAGAGCATTGTGAAAACGGTTATTCTTGCGTCTGTGGTTTTTATGTTCCGCCTTCTGCAATTGTGTTTTGTGAAGTCATTAAAAAGAAGCTTTCCGCAATAGAAGGTCTCGCTCTATGCGACCCTCCCAATGCTTTGACGCTTCCATCATGACCAAAGGTTGCTGGGTGACCACGAATGCTTCAGGCGTTGGTCCTGTCGCAAACTGCAACCAAATGTGTGGCGGCCACTACTCCGGCGAAGGGTCTTCGTTTTCACTAACAAACGTGGCGACCACCCACGCAAGGCTTAGTTGTGGGCCTACCGTTTTGCTGTGTCCACTTATTGCATAAGTGGCCACATCTTCTAATTTTGCGCAGGTGTCACCACGACATCCGACGTGACTACAACACGTACGAGACAGCAACAAGCGTATATACTGCTGCTTCCGCCAAAAACGTTACATGCCGGCCTCACGTCGTTCTTCATCTGCAGCTGGCCCGGCTAATTTTCCTCGCAATTGCCAAAACGAACCAAGCCGTTCACCATTCGACGCTAAACTTCTCAACTTCTACACTAAAAGACAATTCAATAGCCCTGTTCGTCGGTGAAAAAGTTTGATTGTCGGCATTGAGTTAATTCCTGTGGAAACATTGGATATCCTCCTGCTGGGATGTATATCATTCATGAAAGTTTGTGCTCTCGACTAAAAATAGTGAGTACTCTTTATTCCAGCCTATGTCTTTCAAGTGCGAACATGGATATGATTCAGCCGTCAGGATATTGTACAGCATGTGTACTGATCAACGACAGTCACCATCGCATTCAGTTTGCGGAACCCTCTTGTTGCATCTAGCAAGTAAATATACATTATGACATTTTTTTTACTTTCCACATCTGGGATCATCTCGTATTGTCAAGCCTTGATTGGTATAGCAGACAGAGTTCGAAATTGACGATTGCGTGTCCGCGCTACGTTTTTTGAAGAGCTCCGACATTTATTTAAGACTTTTTTTTACTTTCAACATCAGTGATCATCTCGTATTGTCAAACCTTCTATGGTATCGCAGATACACAGTTCGCAATGGACGATTGCATGTCCGTGCTACGTTTCGTTACGAGCTCCGACTTTTCACTATCTCTGACGAAAGAAGTACACTTTCAGTATCATCAGGCTAAATTGTTGTCGGCGACATGGTGATCGCACCAACCTGAAAATTCTTCATTAAAGGACTGTTAAAATCACCACGCTTTGTCGGTTTTCAGCGAAAACACGGAGTAACAGAACACACCTATATTTAAATCAGACCGCAGCTGCTGACGGTCCAGCGGCAACTCTGCCTGGCCGACAGGAACACTGACTGTTAATGCCACGAAGCTCGCACCGTGAGGCTCAGAATGGTGCTTCGTCGTCTTCGGGAATGCTGCTACAGGAGGTCTCTCGAAACTGGTGGATCCGTGGAGTAAGCCGGCATTATAATTTTGCAGGCCCCCGTTTGCGCGTTGGTGGCTGTTGCGGCTGGGAGGGTGAACGGCAGTTAGTATTGGGGATTCCTCTGGTTGTGCAGAGAGCTACTTCCTATTGAAGGCTTTTTTGACGCGGTCAACATTAATAATGCCCTGCGTGCTCTCCAAATCTACGATGAAATGGTTATGAGCACGATGAATGACGCGGTTGGGTCCGTCGTAAGAGCGCTGAAGTGGTCACCATACCTCGTCGCGTGAGATGGAACCATATCAAGATGTTGACAGCTCTATAGGCACATGGGGAGGCGGACTCTGCTGGTACTATGACCCGAGTGCACAAACAGAATGAAACGAATCGTGGAGTTTGTTAACGTAGTTGGTGGATCAGGGCACGGTCGTGCTTCCGAAGCAGTGAAAACCTCTTCTGGCAGGTGTTGCGGCGCACCAAAGACCATGTCTCCGACCGTGCAATGCAGATCCTGCTTCGAAAGTAGGCCTAAGTCACAGCCGAACCAACGGAACACAGGTGGACCAATGGGTAGCGTCCGGCTGAGGCGTGGTTGCGGTCTTCAGGGCGCGGTCAAAACTCTCAAAGAGCCCGTGGGCAGTGAAAAGGTACAATGTGGTGCGGATGTGTAAAGCGTCAAGCAGGGTCAGCAGGTTATTGAAGAGGGCCGACTCAAACAGGCGATCACCGGTAGGTGATGCTTGTTGGCCGGACGCCAAAGCGGACAATCTCCCCCCGGTGGCCATTTTTTTACTACTCCCTTTCTGACTCACAATATTATTCATATGTTTCTATGACCTATCGCGTTCCCCCCGTTGCTTTCCGAGGTTTTCTTGACTGACAACCCATAGTTTTATACATATATATATATATATAAATATATATATATATATATATATATATATATATATATATATATATATATATATATATATATATATATATATATATTATATATATATATATATATATATATATATATATCCTTTCTTTTATCTTAAGCCTGTTATGTCCACTGTACATTTGGTTATATATGTGAGGAAATGAGGAGCTGATTGAGAAAATACCGCAATATAAGTCAGCAGTCTACAACGCCGAACGACGAATAGGAGAAAGTAGGGTGCTTGCATGTATGTATGTTTGTATCATATATACACAACATATATATATATATATATTGTAATGAGGTAAAGCGCGCTGCAATAATTAGAAACTGCGGACAATCCCTTGTAATGGCTATGTGCCATCGGTCATCGCCATGTTGCTAGCAGACAACCAGCCGCTCGTGCGAACGAAGAAGAAGCTCGGTCTGCGCGGCTTTGGGTGTGACCGTTCGTCGGCTCTCTCGCTCTCTGTGGTTCTGGACCTATGCGACCGTCTGCATCTACCAGCCAATAAACCCCCTTTCATTTTGGTAAAGGTTGCGGTTCTTCAGCTACGCCCGTCTGGGTTCTTGAAGCAATCCCCTCAAGGTTCAAGTATCCCGTCGGTCCGCGTCCGTCGGCGTCCCTCACCAAGCCCTGGAACTACGCAGCCGCACTATACCAACGGCCATGCCTGGCGGTAACGACACGCCTCATGTGCCTCCGGGCCCAGCTATCATCTGCGCTGGCGCTCTCCGTGAACGTGAACCTGCCAAGTTCAACGGCAATGAGGAGCAAGACGTTGAGGACTGGTTGGCGTCCTTCGAACGTGTTATTACGCATAACAGATGGGACGACGCCATGAAACTCAATAACGTCAGCTTTTCTTTCACCGGTCTCGCCGAAGTGTGGTTCAACAACCATGGATCCGGCATAACCACGTGGCCGGCCTTCAAGACGGAATTAGTTGCTGCTTTTGGCCGTCCCGCTGTGCGGAAACTGCTCGCCGAACAGCGCTTGCATGGCCGCGTCCAGAAGACCGGCGAGACGTTCCCGAGCTACATCGAGGATGTTTTGGACCTCTGCAAGCGTCTGAATCCATCTATGACAGACCCTGAGAAAATCAAGCACGTCATGAAAGGCATCGACGAGGGTGCCTTCCAGATGCTCTTGGCGAGAGGCCCAGGCTCCATTGCTGAACTGGTGAACCTTTGCCAGAGTTACGACGAGGTTCGTCGACAGCGAGTGAGCACACGACGCACCTCTGTTCAAGACGAAGCCATAGCGAGCTTGGTCCGTGACCCTGACAACTCTTCTCTGCTGTTGCAGTTCAAGCAGATAGTGCGGGAAGAAGTCGCCCGTCAGCTCTCCCTGCTGCCATACACCCCGGAGCCTTCGTCTACTTTGGCGCCAACACTCCGCAGCGTAATTCAAGAGCAAGTTGCTGACGCCATTTCGCCGACTCCCACTGCGCCTCCTCGTCATAACTTGAGCGTTACCACCCCGCTGCCGTATTCCGAAAACGTCGCAAGGGCTCCGGTACCGATCGTCACGTACGCTGACGCCGTGGGTGTCTCCCCTCAGCGGGTCCCCATGTCTTACCAACACCCTGTACCGATGAGGCCACCGCCCTTGTCTCGGCCTCCGCCGCAATCCAGCAGTGCCTGGCGAACGTGGGACAACCGTCCCATCTGTTTCAATTGCCGCTGTGCCGGACATGTCGCCCGATATTGCCGCCGACGCCTGACGCCCACCAACGACGATATCGGAGCCAATACTTACGGCCCTCGCAGCCAATCACCACGCGAAGTCTCCTACAGGTCCGACTTCACCACTGCACCTTCTGACTCTCGCCCTTTCGCTACCCGTCGCTCGTCCTCCCCTCGTCGTCGGTCTTTTTCTCCCGTGCGCCGCCGACCAACCATTACCGAAGAGAAAAACTAGTTGACGCAGTTCAGGAGGCAAGAACTGCGTTACCAGCGAACTGTCCAAGGCCTCATTTTTTGCCCTCAAATGTTATAGACGTATTTGTGGAAGATCGACGTGCATTGGCGTTAGTCGACACGGGCGCTTCCGTTTCAGTTATTCATGCCGACCTTTGCCGTGTCCTTCGAAAAGTGATGACGCCGTTGGATGGCTTTGCGCTACGTACTGCAAACGCACAGACGTCCATGCGTCTGCAGCGTGCATGGCGCGAGTGACGATTCAGGATGTTTTGTACATTGTAGAGTTCATCGTGCTTCCTACTTGTTCCCATAACCTCATATTGGGTTGGGATTTTCTCGCTCGTCACCACGCCGTCATCGATTGCGCGCGTGCGGAAGTTGAATTTGCACCAGATTGCGACGCGCACCATAATGAGGCAACTGCTGCTAAATTGGTCGTCAGCGAAGATGCAAAAATTTCGCCGCACTTCTCGGTTTCTGTGCCCCTGTGCTGTGTGTGCACTGCTGACAAAACCGTGCTTTTTACGCCATCGGACCTCTTCGTCCGACGGAGACGTCTTCCGCTGCCGACCGCTCTGTTGACGACCCATGCTGGTACGAGCCGCATGATTGTTAGTAACTGGTCCTCGGATGAAATTTCGCTGCTACAGGGCGAGACTATCGGGTGGATTGAGCCTGTCGAGCCAAGTGCTGTCATCGATGTTCCCGACGATACTCCCATTATCTTTCATGCCGCAGAATTGAGTGCTACATCCGAAGCAGAGGTTTTACCATCCGACGTTTTCAATCAGGCTATCGATGGAGATCTCACGCCCACACAACGAGATCAACTGCTGGCCCTCCTCCATCGGTTTCGCTTGTCTTTTGACTGCTTGAAAGCTCCGCTAAGTCAAACATCAACAGTCGAACACACGATTGACACTGGCTCACACCCGCCGCTACGACAACGACCTTATCGCGTTTCCCACAAAGAACGACGTACTATTGATGAAAACGTGGACGAGATGCTTGAGCGAGGCGTCATTAGGCCCTCCAACAGTCCCTGGGCGTCTCCCGTAGTCCTTGTGACCAAGAACGACGGTTCGATACGCTTTTGCGTCGACTATCGGCGCCTCAATAAGATAACTAGAAAGGATGTCTACCCTCTCCCGCGTATTGATGACGCCCTCGACTGTCTGCAGGGTGCCCAATATTTCTCGTCGCTCGACTTGCGCTCCGGGTACTGGCAGGTACCTATGGCCGAGGCTGATCGCGCAAAGACGGCTTTCATAACACCTGACGGCCTGTATGAGTTTAATGTGATGCCGTTCGGCCTTTGTAATGCGCCTGCCACTTTCGAGCACATGATGGACAGCATTTTGCGCAAACTAAAATGGAAAGCATGCCTGTGCTACCTTGACGACATCGTCGTTTTTTCTCCGGATTTCGAGACACACCTACGCCGATTAGAACAAGTTTTACTTGTCTTGCCGACGCAAAGCTGCAGCTCAACCTTTAGAAATGTCGCTTCGCCGCTCGCAAGCTCACTATTTTGGGCCACGTCGTTTCGAAGGATGGAGTTCTACCCGATACGTCTAAGCTGAAGGCAGTTGCGGCGTTCCCGAAGCCGACATCTATGAAGACCCTCAGGAGCTTCCTCGGGCTGTGTTCTTACTTCAGGCGCTTCGTCCGCAACTTTGCGACCATCGTTGCACCATTAACGCAGCTTCTGTGCGGTACCTCTAAAAACCTCACTTCATGGTCCCCTGCTTGTGAAAACGCGTTCGCGACACTGCGGAAGCTTCTTACTTCGCCACCTATCCTGCGGCATTTCGACCCGAACGCCCCCACTGAGGTTCACACTGATGCCAGCGGCATTGGTCTTGGGGCTGTGCTTGCTCAGCGAAAATCGGGCTTTGACGAGTACGTTGTCGCCTACGCTAGCCGTACCCTTACAAAGGCTGAGGTAAACTACTCCGTCACGGAAAAAGAGTGTTTGGCCATAGTTTGGGCCCTAGATAAGTTCCGACCTTACTTGTACGGCCGCCCTTTCGACGTCGTCACAGACCATCATGCGCTATGCTGGTTGTCCACACTAAAAGATCCGTCTGGACGGCTAGCTCGCTGGGCTTTACGGCTACAAGAGTACGACATACGTGTCATATATCGGTCTGGCCGCAAACATTCCGACGCTGATGCCTTATCCCGTTCTCCAGTGTCACCAGAGAATGCCTGCATCCTGCCTGACGAGGCTGTTGTGTCCCCTCTCCCTTTGACTGACATGCCCTCTGAACAACGCAAGGACCCATGGATTGCTTCGCTCATCTCCTTGCTCTCGGACATCTCTCGTACTGAACAACCTCGGGCCCTGCGCAGACAAGCTATGCATTTCATGCTTCGTGACGGGTTGATATATCGGCGGAATTACCTCAACGAAGGGCGGAAGTGGCTGCTCGTAATTCCTCGGCACCTTCGCACCGACATTTGCGCATCGCTTCATGCCGACCTAACGTGTGCCCACACTGGCTTGCTAAAAACGTACCACCGTGTCCGTCTCCGCTATTACTGGCGCGGCATGTACACCTTTGTGCGCAAGTACGTAAGGTCATGCACTACCTGCCAGCGTCGCAAGTCTTCGCCTTCCAGCTCGGTGGGTCCACTGCAGCCGCTTCGTTGCCCGGAGAAACCATTTCACCGTGTTGGTATAGACCTGTATGGACCTTTGCCCAACACAGTCTCCGGCAACCGATGGGTTATCGTCGCCGTCGATCACCTGACGCGCTATGCCGAAACTGCGGCTCTGCCTGCCGCCACAGCACGAGACGTCGCCTCTTTCATCATACGGCGCTTCATTCTGCGGCATGGGGCGCTTCGTGAGCTCCTCAGCGACAGGGGACGTGTGTTTCTGTAAGACGTCATTTGTGCCCTCCTCGCTGAGTGCCGTGTTGTCCATCGAACAAGTACAGCGTACCATCCGCAGACAAACGGCCTCACTGAGCGCTTCAACCGCACCCTCGGCGACATGCTGTCGATGTACATCTCAGCGGATCACGACGACTGGGACCTTGTGCTGCCCTACGTGACCTATGCGTACAATACAGCCATTCAGGCCACAACAGGTTTCTCACCCTTTTTCCTCCTGTACGGTCGCGAGCCGTCATGTACCCTCGATACGGTTCTCCCCTACCGACCGGATCGCTCCGAGTGCTCCCCAGCTTCTGAAGCTGCCAAGTACGCAGAGGAATGCCGCCAGCTTGCAAGGTCCTTTACTACTCAAGATCAGCTACATCAAAAATCTCGGCACGACGACACAGCATCCCACCCAACGTATTCTCCAGGATCTCTGGTGTGGCTGTGGATTCCGTCCACCACACCAGGATTGTGTAGGAAGCTTCTTTCTCGGTTTCACGGACCCTACCGTGTCCTCGAAAGGACGTCACCGGTAAACTACGTAATAGAGCCCATGACACCTTCCTCAGACCTCCGTCGCCGCGGGAAGGAGACTGTTCATGTCCAGCGTTTGAAGCCGTATTATGATCCCCTAGTGTCGTGTGCCCCGTGACACGCCAGGATGAGGCTTTATTCCCCGGGGGGTAGTTGTAATGAGGTAAAGCGCGCTGCAATAATTAGAAACTGCGGACAATCGCTTGTAATGGCTATGTGCCATCGGTCATCGCCATGTTGCTAGCAGACAACCAGCCGCTCGTGCGAACGAAGAAGAAGCTCGGTCTGCGCGGCTTTGGGTGTGACCGTTCGTCGGCTCTCTCGCTCTCTGTGGTTCTGGACCTCTGCGACCGTCTGCATCTACCAGCCAATAAACCCCCTTTCAATATATATATATATATAGCGAAACAGAATAGGAAATGAGGGGCTCGTTTAAAATAAGACAGAAATAAGAGTTGGCAGTCAAGAAAACCTAGGAAACAGAGGGGAGGATGTGGTAGATCATTGAAACAGATAAAGAATTTGGAAAGAAAGAAAGTGGAAAAAAATGCCCGCCAGGTAAGATCCGAACCCACGACCTGCAGAATACCGGCCTGGTGCGATAACCACTACGCTACCGGTGAGGCGATTTTCCCCTCCACTTTCGGGGGTATTTATGGTAACGTATTTTTGTTTCTTGTGCTTGGGCGTGGTAGCCAGTACCACTCGGACTACGCGGGGTAATAGTGACCTTGTTTTTAACCCCCTGGTCGTGACTCGAGTGTTTACGACATGTCAAGAGTGGTCGGCCAGCGGTCAATCCTCTTAAGCTTCCTATGGCACCAAGATGCTAGAACAAAGGCCCTCGCTATGCATTGAGCTAATCAGAATAGAAAATGAGGGGCTTGTAGAAAATAAACCAGAAATGAGAGTTGGCAGTCAAGAAAACTTTGGAAAGCAAAGGGGAGGATGTGGTATAACACTGAAAGAGATAAAGAATTTCGAAAGAATGAAAGAAAGTGGAGAAAATAAGCCCGCCACGTTGGGTACGAACCCACAACATCCAGAATACTGGTCTGGTGTGATAACCACTACGCTACCGGTGGGGTGATTTTCCCCGCCACTGTCTGGGGTGTTTATGTTACCGTAATTGTGTTTCCTGTGCTTGGAGGTGGCAGCCAGTTCCACTCGGACTACTCGGGGTGAAGGGAACCTTCTTTTCAACCCCCGCGCTGTGACTCGAGTGTCTACGACATGTCAATTGTGTTCGACCAGCGTTGAACCCTCATAAGCTTTCTATGGTACCAAGACTGCCAGACAGAGGCCATCGCTATGAATGTAGCGAATCAGAATAGGAAACATCTGGTTTTATTGACCACGGGCTCGACTTTATTGACTGGCAGCGATTTAATTCTCAGATGTGCCTAGTCTTCGCAACGTCGTCTATGGGTACGGAAGCCCCCAAACGAGATTAATCGAGCGAATAAAAAGAGCTGGTGAGTCGCACACAGCATACATTCAGGACGTTTTCGGTTTATACCATCGTGCAAAGAAAGACATGGTGGAGGACAGCCGAGTTCATTATGTCCTCAAGGGAATTTCACCCTTCGCATTTAACGCGCTGGTAACACCGAACCCAACTAGCGTTAACGAGGTGGTAATGATGTGTCAGGTCATCGACGATCTGTAGTCCCTCCACGTGCAACCAACCCACGGGACACGCGTGCCTCCATGGACGACGCAGACTTGCGCTCCATGATAAGATCGATTACCCGCGATGAACGGAGAGGGCAGACACCGCTCGTATTTTTGGAAGTACGACGCGAGACCTTTGCTCCGGATCTGCGTGACATGAATGAAACAATAGCTGGCCTACTTTATGCCGGCCTCCCAGTCAGCAACGATTATTCATCCCGGCTCTTCTCTAGGGCCATTGGCATCGCTACTTTACGTTTCCACCCGCACCGATTTGAACAGCTCGCTCCGACTTGGTATGTTCACCTTTGGCACCCGTGTGTACCCCTGTCCCTCGAACGCCCATGCTCACCCAGTCCGACCAAGAGCATCTTCAACCAGTACCACCTAATAGTCTCCTTCCGTTTCAACTGGGTCGTCCCCAGTTCAACTACGGCTACCCTGCTTGGCGTCCGTCCCGCCCAACACGCTTCTATTGTGGCATCCGAAGGCATATCTCCCTTTCTGTCGAAGACGCCAAAAAGATGAGAAGCTCGCATACTCCCCCGTACCACAAAGCAGGAGTCAACCGTCTTACGAATACTACTCGCAAAGGTGCCATGTACGCACAACGTTTCCGTCACCTGCGGACTATCAGTACGAGCACATCAGCTCCTGCCCGCCGACACAAAGTTCCCCATCCCCGTTCCGCCACCCCTTTACTTCAGGGTGCGAACCATACCACGGAAAACTAGCAGCGGTAGTTTCTGGGGGCGAAACTGCGTCACTTTAGAATTCTTGAAGTCCTCCTCATCGGCCATCGAACACTTCATCAGTTTTACTTGAAGGACGTAATCTTCAAGCTCTTGTGGACACTTGTGCGACCATTTGGATATTTCACGAAAGTTTATGTCCTCGAATGCGAAACGTAAACACTCCCTATTCTGGCCCCGCTCTACGAGGTGCGAACTCCGCTAGTATTCAATCTTCTGGACTGTGTACAGCTCATGTTGTTATCCACGGCATTCAACAGAACATTCGGTCCCCACTAATGGCATCATGTTTTAATCAAATGTTTTTAGGCTGGGATTTTGTTAAATCGGCGTCTGGTGTGATTTCTTGTGGTGAACCGATGAATCACATGTATGATACAGACCTGGCTAGTGTTTTGGGTATTCCCAACCAGCGGTTGGCCGCGTCATGTGACTTTACTCTGCTCCCAGCTCAAGTAACTATACTCCCAGTAACTTTGGACAAAATTGTCGACGGTGATGCACTTATTGCTCCTACAGAAAAACACCCCCTTCATGGCATTGCTATATCCTCCTGCATCGTCCATTTTTCTGAGGGAACTGCCCTTCTGGGGTGCAGGGAATACTACAGCAAAAACTGTTTTCTTACACCGCGAAACTTCTGTTGCTCGTGCTCCGCTACATCGGACGATCAATCAATGAGCACTAAGCCTTCATCATTTTCTATTTGTGCATCAATAAGCTCTGATCTCGACCCAGAGCAATTGGAAATGTTTTTCGCTTTTCTGAGAAACAGAAAGTTTTTTTATTCTTCTTCTACCATTTTACACCAGTCCTCCACCGCCAGCCGCCGAGTCGACACAGGTTTCTCTTGTATCATTCGACGTCGGCCGTACCGCGTCTAAATGAAGCAACATTAAACCATTCAGGAACATGTGTACGACATGCTTAAGAAAAACATAGTTCGCCATTCAACGGGCCCGGGTCATAGCCTGTATAGTCAAAAAGAAGGACGGATCTGTACGATTTTGTGTGTATTACTGAGCAATGTTGCTCAGTTTCGGCTAATATACTGTGCTGGGGCAATCACCGTGCTGGGAGCACGCACTGTCGTCACGGCTTCAACTTCGTCCTCTCGGCTTCTCGCATCATCATCACTGCTTCCTGTCGGGGTCTTCCTGGGTCCTCGGCTCTCGAAATAAACCATTTTGAACTCTCTCAAGTGGCGGAGGGTACCTTTATTACTGCCGTCTCCCTCTCCCGATTGCTCAGCGGGAGCTCCCATCGTTTCGGCGCTTACCAATTAGCCCCATGGACCGCGTGAGCAGCAATGGTGGCAGCAACGCTGCAGTTCCCGTCCAGCCGACCTCTACTCTCACGACGCCGCAACGCGAACCATCCTTTTTCGCTGGCTTTAGGGACGAAGACTTTGAGGAATCGCTTTACCACTTTGAGCGAGAGAGCACGTTCAACCGGTGGGATGACAGATTCAAACTGAAGAATGCTTGCTGGTATTTGAACGAAGTTGCGAAGACTTGGTTTTTTAACCAGGACGGTCTCTCTAATTGCGCGAGCTGCAAGGAGGAAATATGTAAGATCTTCAGAACGTCCTCGGCTCTCTCGGAGACAGCCAAAAGGAAATTTTATGCCCATGTGCAGCTTTCGGGGGAGACCTACCCTTCATACATTGAATATGTCCTCGCGCTATGGTGCCGGTTCGACAAGGACATGCCTGAAACGGAGAATGTACGCCACATACTGAAAGGGATCACTGATTTTGCCTTCATAGCTATAGCAATTCTGAATCACCCTACCATTGCCGATGTGCGAGTGATCTGCCAGAGACTCGACGATCTCCAGTACATCTTTATTCAACAGGATACAATACCTGCCCACCCCTCTGGCTAAGCGGAGCTCCGTACTCGGATTCTCCGAGATTGTCCGTGAAGAGCTGCGTCAGCGGGACACACCCTGCGCTCAGAACAACCACGGTCACACACCTGGGCTGCGTGACATGATCAGAGAGGAGCTTTGTACATGACAACGCTTCCTCAGCCATGTCACATTGTTCCTCTGCACATGCCGACTTACTCCGAGGCCGTATCCCGATCACGTGTGCCCATGGAGCAGATCGTGTGCTGACATTAAATGGCCACTTGACCACCATTTCTCCGCCTCGCGCACCGCTTTTCCATTCAACCTGGCGAGCATCACACCCAATTAGTGGCCGGCCTGTCTGCTTTTACTGTGGCATTCGAGCGCACATTTCTTCCTTTTGAAGTCGACGATAGCTGCACGAGCACCGCGGTTATGCCCCATACGAGCCAGATAACCGATTCAACTACGACCCTCGCCAGCGTGTGCACTCGCCACCTCCGCCTCTCTCTACGCCCACAATTAATTACGATGACAGGTCTGGGAGTCCACGTTCTCGCATACGCCGTTAGTCTTCGTCTTTCCGCCAGTCTTCGTCCCTTCTTCTTCACGCATCACAAGTTTTCGACATACACCTTGGAAAACTGAAAGCAGCACTTTTCTGCGGGGAACCTGCATCACAGAAAAAAGCTCAAAGTCCCCCTGAGTCACCATCGAAAACATTAACGGTTTTTATTGAAGGCGTTTGCGTTGAAACTTTAGTAGGTCATTCCAGAAGATTTGTGCTCTCGGATACGCATGTTGGCGATGCCATATGATGGTGCTGCTCTGCGTGGCGTCAACGGAAGACGGATTCGACCTCTGTACTATGCACACCGCGTGTTTTTATTGATGGCATTCACCACCACATACAGTTTGCGGTATTGTCCCCGTTTGCACATCATGTAATGTTGGGTTGGTATTTTCTGTCATCAGCATGGGCAATCATTACCGGTAATCAACCTGCCATTTGCATCATTGAGCCCTGCCTTGTTAATTTGTCAAAAGCGGAACGCACCGTTTGGTCGCAACGACTGATTGTGTGCTCTCTCCAGGCAAAAAAACAGTTTTTACGTGTTGTCCGACAGAGTCACCGACGGCTACATATTGTTTGCACCAGCTGGCAACTTCATTCTCAAAGGAGTGGCCATACCTACTGGTCTCATTCGTTTTTCGTGGGGGCGGATTTTGTAGCCGCGGGGAATTTCTCTCCTGAGGCAATTTTACGGCCGCAAGGGGCCACCATCATTCGGTTTTCTGCAATGAAGAAGCCTGTGTTCTTCCGATGTGAACCATTTCTACAGAAGAACACGTTTCCACATCGCCAGCTCCAGCTTCGGCTTTTGCACCGCCGTAAGGTCTGACCTTTTTCCAGAGGGGAGGCAACCATTGGTGCTTCTGCTGACGAAACACCATTGTTCTTTTGACGCGTACTCTTCTGTCTTAGGGAAGACATCTGCACCGGTACACCACATCGACGAGGATGGAAATTGTATTGTTTGTGGCTGTCCATACCATGTGTTTATGTCCGAGCGGAAAATAATACAGGAGCACGTCGACGGCATGCTCAAGAGAAATATTGTTCGCCCTTCATCGAGTCCATGTTTTTCTCCTGTCGTTTTGGTGCAGAAAAATGATGGTTCTGTACGACTAGCGTGGACTATAGGGCACTGAACAAAATACCACGCAAGGACGTGCAGCCAATGCTTCGCATTGATGACGCCATAGACATTTTACAAGGTGCCGAATATTTCTCGAGCATGGACCACCGCTGACGGTACGGAGAGGTTCTCATGCAAGTGGCAGACAAAAAACCGCTTTCGGCACACCCGGTGGTCTTTACAAATTTAAGGTGATGCTACTAGGGCTGTGTATTGCTGCAGCCACATTAGAGAGAATGATTTATACAGACCTTTGTGGCCTTAAAGGAAGAACCTGCCTCTGCTAACTCGACCATATAGTCGTTTTTCCTTGATATTTGACTACCATATAAAGCGCTTGGATGAATTCCTAACCTGTCTTACCAACGCCGGAATTCAACTAAACACGAAAAGTGCCAATCAGCGAGCAAGTCCATCAAGGTGCTCAGCCATGTTGTTAGCAAAGACAGATTCGTCCTGACCCGGACAAAATTATTGCTGTAGGCAACTTTCTCTGTCCAGCACGCCAAAAAACCTTCGCAGCTTCCTTGGTTAGCTTCCTGTTTGCGGCGTTTTTTTCGTAAATTTGCGGTCCTTGCTGTCCCCCTCGACAAACTTCTAGCATCCACTGTCCTATTTGTATGTTCTCAAATTTGCGAACCCGCCTTTCAAAAGCTCAAGCATGCCGTGACATCTGCCCTAGTGCAGCATCATTCTGACAGAACAGCAGCCACAGTCCCACACCCAGACACCAGTGGACATGGCCTTGGTGCCGTGTTTTTACAACGCAACGCCTCCTCTGAGAGAAATGTTGTGGCTTACGCAAGGCACAGAGTGACACCCGCCGAACGCAAATACTCATTCACTGAGCAGGAATGTCTTGCATTTGTCTGGGCCGTCAAGAAATTTCGTCCATACTTCTACGGGGGGCATTTCTCTTTGGTCACTGACTATTATGCTTTCTGTTGGCTTTCGTTGAAAAAAAAACTATATGGACAGCTTGGTCGCTGGATTTGGAGGTGAGAGCAATACGACTCTACTATTACATACAAGTCTGGCAAGACGCACATGGATGGGGAGGCCCTTTCCCGGTGCCCCGTGTCTCCTGAAGATGATTCGCCATCCAATGCTGCCCAAGTCGTCTTACCAATGTCAGCTCAGTATGATTTAAATTTCGACCACATCGAACATCTACCGTCCCTTCAACCCGGAGACCGCTACTGCAGAAACCTAACTGATAACTTACCGGTTCGACGAAGCCACTTAACAAACGCTGGCACCACCAACTGCCAAAGTTTCGGCTTTGGGACGGTGTTTCATATCATTATAACTACACCCCTACCGGTGACAAGTGGGTTTCTGTCGTTCCGCGATCTCTACAGAACCATATTCTGAAGGTCTTTCATGGCGACGCTGTTGCGTATGAAGAAGAGGACGAAGTGGGCGCGAGCACGCGCCAGGATCATCATCGGTGTTGTGGTTCGATGACAGCCAATAAAGAAGCACGTATCGCTGTATCTAGCGCTCTGGGTTGTTACTCGCGGTAGCTTCCGCGACATCGTTGGTGCCGATCAACCCGGGAAATCGCCCTTCCGAGTCACACCCGCATGGCTTCGCCGATCGACCACCTTCGGAAGACTCGTGGCGTTGTCAGGAGCGGCTCCACGCGAGCTCTCAACCAGGTGAACGGCCTGCTCAAGCAGCCCTCTCCCGACGCGGCGACACGTAGCTCGCACGTGGACTACATCGTTCATCAAGACGCTGAGCTCACTGCGCTCAACGAGATCGCCGATGCAACGGATGATGACGCGCTGGAGCAAGAGCTCGAGGGAGCGGCCGAGTACAACCGGAAGAATTCGTACGCCGTCTCTCGGGCACAGTTTCTTCTCAGTAATTGCCAGCCGAACGCTCCCATAGCCAGTGAAAGCGGGACACCAGCTGCTTCAGCCCATGATCCGACGGATACATTATCACGCATTGTGCCTGCATCACGGAATCGAACAGTCGCCCTTCCGAAACTTCAGATTCCAGCGTTTTCGGGAATTCAGCACGAATGACAAGCTTTTTGGGATCACTACAGCGTGACCATTCATAACAACGTCGAGCTGACAAGAATCGAGAAAGTCAATTACCTGCTGACGTGCTTGATAGGCAATGCCAGGCGAGCCATCGAGAGTATCCGACTGTCGGAAGCAAACTACGACGTTGCGGTGAGCGCCGTCGTTCAACGCTTTGGCCGTCTAGAGTTGCTCATTAAGCGGGATTCACACGATGGAGAAACCCTATCTTTTTGGCCCGCGGGACCCGCTCACGTGACCGGTTTTAGGCTCCGCCCCTCGGTGGGGATAGCACGCGGTGGCTCCGCGAAAGAAAATGCCTCCGCGCGACGGCGGTGGCCCTCGGCGGGGAATAAAACCTGTTCCTCGGCGCTTTCGTCTGCTACTCACTCCGCGTAGCTCCGCACGTGTGGATGCGCCGCCAGGCCGGATAATCCGGTCACGTGCTGTTGACGTCACATATCCGTCCGCCTCCGTGAGAGGGTTCCTCCGTCGTGTGAATCCCGCTTTAGCGAGCATATCGATCAACTGCTGGCATTCACACCGATACGTATCTCGACAAATATCGACAGGCTCCGGGAGTTGTACGACAAGGTACATTTCCGCGTCAGTGCCATCGAAGCCCTGGGAGTTCCGCAAGAGCAGCATGCCGTGGTTCTCAAGCATGTGCTCCTGCGATACCTGCCCGATGACAGAACCTAGATTTATGGGCAGAGGGCTAAGGAATTAGGCCAAGGGTCGACTGCTGGATCCACGACGGAATCCGCGATGAGTCAAGGACATGGTTGCCAGATGAAGAAACTACTGGAATTATTAAGGATCCAAATTGAGATTCGCGAGTAAGGGAAGCAAGGGCAGCCTCTATCAACCGCAGCTCGTCGGTCCGTCCAGAACGCCGACTTGAACCCCCCAGGGCAATCGGAGACACCCGTTCCCTCAGCGCTGGCATTGACCGCGAAGACCGAGTCCCCAGCCACACCCGCGTGTCCCTTACGCGACGGGCACCGTCAGTACTACTGCAGTACTACTGCAGATACGTCAGTACTACTGCAGACGGCCCGAGCCTGGGCAGAGGGTGCTCGGTGACGTTTAGTGCGAGTACTTCTGGATAACGGAGGCCAGTGGACGTTCATTCGTCAGGATCTGTTTAAAGCCATTAAATGTACAGTTCTCGACACAGATGGACAAAGGCTCACAAGATATTACGCTGCCGGCGAGTAGACGTTATGCTAGGGGGACACGCTCGCGGAGACTCAATCACGTTAGAAGGCTTGTAGGTCCCTTTGATTTGCTCGGTCACCAGTCCGCAACTCGATAGCGCGACCGTCAATATCCTCAGTGAAACGTGGTACGACGCTGCTGACGTCTACCAGCCGAATACATGAAAAGAGTATGAAATCGGCATACTGGTTGGATCGGACGCCTACTGGAAAGTGGCCACAGGCAAAATAGACCGAATCAATGCCGATCTCACAGCTGCAGGAACAGCTCTAAATTGGACAATTCAAGAAACACTCAAATCTACGGCCTGTAGATTTACTAGCGCCATGGTCCTATCACGTGGCACTGGACGCCGTTTAGAATTTGGCGCAAGTGCTGTGTTGCGAGGGCGGAACTGCTGTTCCAGTTCATCGCATGAACCCGAGTCGCCTAATGCCTACCCGAGCACTTGCAAAGGATTCAGCACCAAATGCAAAGTAATTGAATTCGTGATGATGGAGAAAGGAACGGAAGGAACGGATAGCTGTAGCGAGCAAACACCGAAGGAAGAACCTGCCCAGAAGATGAACACTTATGAATCCCAACGTAGACGCAAGAAAAATCGATTCCCCGAAATAGCCCCGAAAGAATATGCACCTAAGGATCAGACGTCGAACCCAAACGCGTTATCGAAAGAGGGCACCGCAAAGGCATGCTCGAGACGGGTGGGTACTGGAAGTCTAGCAAAGTAGGAGACGAAGACAAACCGAACGCCCAATGCGGGTTAAGCCAACCGTAAACATACACATGTTGAGAAACGCCAGAAACGTAGCTTGGGCAGCAGCAGCGAAGGAACCAACTCGGAGAGCGTAGAGTGCATCAGACGTTCCTCAAGGCAAACGGAGGCTAAACAGTGTGCACAGCCATTTGTGTCTGCTGAGCCGGAACATCAGGTTTCGGGTGGCTGCAGGAAACCTCATACGCTTGCCTGTAACACGAAGGTTCTGACGCTGTTGACTCCATCTTCAAGCGAAGGAGGTCACACGTCAAATACCGACGATGGAGTTTTACACCATCGCGACCGTGATCCTGGGCGACAGGGCTCTTCAATTGCAATGGGGACTTCGCCAAGTGTTACCGCCACATGAGAAGCTTCATGTGCAACATTCCAGTGTAATAACTGCACGTTTTTGAACTCGCCGACTGACCATCTTGGCCGCGCGGGAAGACGTTGCAAATGAAGAAGAGGACGAGGCGGGCGTGAGGATGAGGCACGATCATCTTCGGTAGTGTGGTTCGATGACAGCCAATAAAGAAGCACGTATCGCTCCGTCTACGGCTCTGTTCTATGACTCGCGGTAGCTTCCGCGACAAACGCTACTGCGGGCATTTCGGTTTCCCACAAGACCTACAACCGCGTTAAAAGTCGTTTCTTTTGGTCTGGCCTTTCCACCAGTGTCGCCAAAACGTCGCCTCCTGCCCCTGCCAGCACGGTAAACGGCCAACGTCACCTCCTGTTGTAGTGCTACAACCGCTGCCTTGTCCTTCAGCACCGGCCGAAGTCGGCGGCAGAGACCTGCATGGTCCTTTGCCTATTTTCTCAGCTAGTCATAGTTGGGCTGTAACCGCCATTGATAATGTAGACCGCTCAGCAGAAACCGCCCCTCTTCGGACCTATTGCACTGTAAAAGTCGCCGAGTTCTTTTGCACTCCATATTTTTCAGCCACGTACCTCCCCGAGTTCTTCTGAGCGACCGCGGAAAACATTTTTCTCGCCTACACTAGCGGAAGTTCGTGCCGCCGACACCGTCCACAAAACTACTAGCAGTTATCACACTGAAACAAATGCTTTGACTGAACGTTTTTACTGAACACTGACCGACATGCTCTCTTTGTACACCTGTTCGAATAACAGCAATTCGGACACAATTCTTTTCTTCGTAACGTACGCCTATAAGTCTGCAGTTCAGCGCACCACAGGTTTTTGCCCTATTTTCTTGTCTTTGGCCTTCCGCCTCCCTCCATTCTCAATTATTCTTCATTGTCCGCACCTGGTGACTGCACGACCAGTGGTCCTGAACAATACGCTTCCGGGTCGCTTACTGCCGCCGTCTCGCCTGTATGAACAGACGCCAGCCAAAACGCCCGCAAGTCACGGTGCGACGAATCTCATCTTGATGTCACGTTTCACGCAGGGGATGTGGTCTTGTTATGGACTCCTGTGCGTCAACCTTGCCTCTTAGAAAATGGCTTTCTCCATACGTCGGTCCCTATACAGTGCTCGAGCAAACATCTCCTGTAAATTACCGCGTGGCCCGACAGAGTGCCGTTACCGATCGTCGCTGCCGTGGAACAGAAATTACCCACGTTTAGTGATTCAACCCTTATGTCAAGCGGTCCGACATAATCTCGATAGCAGCCTGGTGACCGCTTTTGAAGAGACGGGCACACGTGAGGACGAGCAGAATCTACAGTCCTTGGATAATCTGCTGCGCTCTGACAATCGCCGTGCTTGGATAGGACGCACTATCGTCGTCGCTTCATCTTCATCCTCTCGGCTTCTCGCATCATCATCACCGCTTCCTGCCGGGGTGTTCCTGGGCCCTCGGCCCCAGAATAAACCGTTCTCCACCTCGAGTCTTCGACTCTCTCAATTTACACATACATGTGTATATAAATATATATATATATATATATATATATATATATATATATATATATATATATATATATATATATATAATATATATATATATATATATATATATATATATATTTAGGGCATGAGGAGCTCGTTGAAATAAGACAGAAATAAAGGTTGGCACTAAAGAAAACCTCCGAAAGCAAAGGGGCGGATGTGGTAGTTCAATGAAACAGATAAAGAATTTGGGAACAAAAGAAAGTGGAGACAAAATGCCCCTCATATGGGATCCGAACTCACGACCTCCAGAATACCAGTCTGGTGCGATGACCTCTACGCTACCGGCGGGGCGATTTAACCCTATACTTTCTGGGGTATTTATTTGCAGGCATTTTTGATTCCTGCGCTTGGGGGTGGTAGCCAGCGCCACTCGCACCACTCGGGGTGAAGAGGACTTTCTATTTAACAGAGACCCTCGCTATGCCAGACCGGTATTCTGGAGGTCGTGGGTGCGGAACCCACC
The DNA here is from genome assembly GCA_013339765.2 of Haemaphysalis longicornis. Taxonomy (NCBI): domain Eukaryota; kingdom Metazoa; phylum Arthropoda; class Arachnida; order Ixodida; family Ixodidae; genus Haemaphysalis; species Haemaphysalis longicornis. Next base: position 1,492,903 of record JABSTR010001246.1, read on the forward strand.
CTGCTGGCATTTTTTCACCACTTTCTTTCTGACACATAAAAATTCTTCATCTGTTTCTATGAACTACCGCATTCCCCATTTGCGCTCCGAGGATTTCTAGACAACCAACCCGTATTCTGTCTTAATTCACCGAGCCCGTCATTTCCTCTTTCTTATTCGCTCCATCCATAGTCAAGGCCTCTGTTCTGTCAGACGTGGTGCCAAAGGAGGCTTAAGAGGTTGTAACGCTGCTCCACCACTCTCGACATGTGGTAGACACTCAAGTCACGGCCCTGGGGTTAACTAGAATGTCCCCTTCCCCCTGAGTAGTCCGAGTGGTGCTGGCTATCACCCCCAAGTTAGGAAACAAAATATGCCCTAACATAAATACTTGAGAAAGTGGTGGGGAAATAGCCCTGGTGGTAGCGGACTGGTCATCGCACCAGACCGGTATTCGTTCATTATTTCATTCATTCATTCACTGATTCATTCATTCATTCATTCATTCATTCATTCATTCATTCCTTCATTCATTCATTCATTAATTCATTATTTATTTATTGATTTATTCAATCATACATTTATCATTCATTCATTCATTCTTTATTTCCTTTTTTACAGCCGCGGACAGACAAAAAGCCGTTTGAACAGCTTGACTGGGCCCCGACCCCCTTTTCGTCAACAGCTTAGCGGAGAGAGCTTATGTTACAAGCATATTTTCAAAAACATATTGCATACTACCACTTCATGCAATAACACAGAAAGTGAGGTTCTTTGACGTAAAACAAAACCAACAACAACAACCGCATAAACAACAACAGCACAGAAAAGCTACAAAAATCACAACTTGTGCTCAATAAACCATTTAGTGGTAAGGTTTGCATTACATATAGGGTCAAAGTTTTCTTTAACTATCTTTTTTAACCGTAAAGATTGTTGAACGTACCGTAAAGATTTTTGAACATAATAAGCGTGCCGCGTCGGCACTATACATCTCTCCAAGTGACGTGTTTGCCGAACATGGGTCTTTTGTCGCAGTTCAAATAGCAGGGTTACGACATTTTCATTACACTGTACAATTCTTTTGTAGATTACCAACAGCCTATAATTGGAAAAAGAGTACACTGAAAGAATGTCGTACTTCAAAAAAAGGTGTTTAGTGGGATGAAGGAAGTGAACGGTAGCTATGTAGCGAACAGATCTTTTTTGTACTAGATGTAGATTTGTCAATCTGGACACACCCGTCTTGCACCAAAGAAGGCTGCAGTAAGAAAACAACGAGAATACAAAGGAGTTGCACATAGAATCTTCACATTTACAGGTCAAATATGCCTCATTTGAGCAATAATGCTAAAATCAGATGACGCTTTTGATTGTACATACTGGATATGCTCGTTCCACGTTAAATGGTTTGAAAAAATCAATCCGAGGATGTTTACAGAATTGACAATCTCTATCTGCGTACTGCCTAAGTTTACACTTATTGGAGCTACTTGTTTTCCTTTAGGGGAATACACGACCACCTTAGTTTTTTTCGTATTTATGCGAAGGTGGTTCGCGCATGCCAAACTCTCTAAGTCAAGCAGCATTTTATTGCTTTGTACCTCTAATTCGTTTTTCGAATTGCCTGTAGCAAAAACTCTAGTATCTTCGGCGTAAGACACAAAAGTTGCATTATGAGTGCAATTGACAATATCAATAATATAACTAGAGAACAAAAGTGGCCCTAAAATAGTCCCATGAGGTACACCCGCTTGATTACCTTGTATTGAAGATTTGAACCCGTTTACATCCACATTTTGTGTTCTCTGCGCAAGATAGGTTTTAAACAAATTGTGGGCTGTTCCTGTCACCGGACACATATATAATTTGGACAGAAGGATTGAGTGATTTATGTGGGCGATTGCTTTTGAAAAGTCTGTATAAATGCCAATTGGTAATTGTTTACGAATAAAAGCATCAAAAATGTTTTTTTTTTGCTTTAGAAGTGCAGTTTCAGTGGTACGGGTGATTTCTGAATCCATGTTAAAAATCACAGAGGAACTCATGCCTACTATTATAAGACGTAACCCTAATATGTAATATTATCTCTATACCTTTTGAAAAGATTGGTCCTATTGAAATAGGGCGATAATATAACGTTTCTTTCTCCAGTCTTGAACACTGGTGCTACACGTGCTGCTGGCATCGCCTTAGGGAACTCGCCAGTCAGTAATATCAAATTATATATGTGCGTAATAACCAGGAATATTAAATCTAAAACATACTTTATAGGTCTGATCTGAAATTTATTAGTGTCTATTCAGTGCGTGTTCTTAGGCTATTGATACAGCAAACTACTTCTACTTCAGTATTGGGGGCAAAAAACAGGGAATAAGGGGTATTGAGTTCAGGTGAGTATTTTTCAAACTTGATACTGCTGGGACATTACCAATGTCGGATTGCGCAATAAAGAAACTGTTAAATGCATTAGCTAAAGCCACGCCGCTCTCTTTTTCACCGTTATATTGAACGACTTCACGGACGCTGGCTCGATTACTTGGATGTAATAGGGTATTTACTTTCCTCCAAATTATATCATATCCTCGTTGATCAATATTCCAGAAAACATTTTAAAGTACAAATTCCTAGCAGCTCCCAGGTTTGAGTAACGCTTATTACGATACAGCCTAAATTGTTTAAGCACATTTGGATCTCTTGGCTCTACAAACTTCGTGTAGAAGTCATTTTTAACTTTAATCATGGCGAGTAGTTCGTACGTGAGCCAAGGTTTCCTCGCCTTGGGTGGTTTACTCAGATTTTAATGGAGAAACACTCATTGTATACCTGCTGAAAAATTGTAATAAATTGGAGTATGCTGCATCACTGCTGGTTGACTCGTAGGCGGCATTCCAATTTTGTACAGCAACTAAACGACGGAACCTGTCCTAATTGCCTGGGGTAATATTCTCTACATAATTTGTTGGCATGGCATTTTTTTTTCAGGGTATTATTTTTTTCAGTAAGCTGTATTATTCTAAGGCGATCAATATTATCAGTATATACAACATCGGCCATAAGTAAGTCGTTAGGGATATTCGTAATGAACACATCAAGCAAGGAAGCGCTAGCTGCGGTAACTCGTGCAGGGTTTTTATTATTACATTACTTAGACCATGCTCATTTATAGTAGACTGAAAGTCTGTCTGTGCACTTAAATTGGCAAGCATGTCAATATTTGTATCGATACCTAAATATAGGTGAACGTTCTGCTCCAATGCATAAGCAAAAAAATTGTCAATAAAAGAGAAAAATTGGTTGAAATCCCCTGCAGGCGGCCTGCAAATAACTGAGATTAGGCTGTTTTCAGAACGCTGTATTCTTCGACCATGTCACAGGCGACGCAATCGTGAACAAGAAGTAGACGCCACCATCCCGTTTACAATGCCTGTTACAAAAAAATGCTGATAGTCATCCGGACAATACACTTGTGATGCTAAACTATACTTGTCTCTATTAACAGTATCGCGGTAAAACGCGTGCTAAAATTTTCAAGTAGTGCTGTCATTTCGACTGTTTTATTCGCAAAAGAACGCACGTTGAAATGAAAAAAAAACGCCATAGCTGGTGTTTTGGTGCTTACTAACGGTTTGATTTCTGATGACTCAATCCCCGTAATACGATTCAAGCTAGGAACGCACGAAACATGCACACAGCATTCTTACACGGTAACAGCCAGGTCATCCAAATGAGTGGTGGTAGCAGTGGGCAATTTATCTTCCTTACGCACAAGATTATTTTCGTTTTTGACCTAGCGTGTTTCGAATTCGCTTCCTTTCTCTTTGCGTTTGCTGCACCGAATAACCGCTTCATAGCTGGACAAAGATGTTCATTTACAAAGATTGGGAGATCCGATGCATACCAACGGTTTTGCGACATTAGCTTTTTATTTTTGGTTTTCTTGAGGAAAAGTTCACGTTTTTTTCCTGCTTGCATATTGCACGACAATGTTTGGCGCCGTAGCGTGGCCAGCCGTCGCAACACGGTGCCATACTTCCACATTCACGTCTTCGAGAGGTTCATTCCAGCGCTTTTGACAGTTCTTTTGTTATGTCTAAGACAATTTCTTTAAGCTGTTTTGGCACGCCTTTTACCTCTACATTGCAGCGGCGCGTGTACTGCGCACTTGGCATGAGCCTGATTTCCTGGTCTTTTAGTTTTGCGCGTAAAACTTTGCATTCACCTTCTAAGGTGGCCACAGTCCGCTCTGGTTCAACGATTTCTTTTTGTTACAGTGCTCACTCAGCCCTTCATTTCTTCAAAAGTGTCATTGAAGAACCTGATGCTCTGCCTAATTTTCCTGATCTCCTTTCGAAAATCGCTTTCCAAACTCTCTCGTAGTTCCTTGAACTCGAGCAAAATATCACGTTTCAGCTCCTTATACACAAGGTTTGGAGGCATCGTAGATGGCAAGAACCGGCTCTTCCGTGACACATTTCTTCAGCTTAGTGAAAGCCAGTTGGCAGTCAGAGTCCCAGTTCCACGTAGCGTCTTTGCTGAGGAGGCACGTAAGTGGATGGGCAATTTCACTGAAGTGAGCGATATACCGACGGTAAACATTCACGGTACCGAAAAAACGCTGCAGCTCTTTCGGGCGCGATGGTGTGGGAAACCGCAAAATCGCCTCCACGTTGCTTTGTTTCGGAGTGACTACGCCATTTGAAACCCTGTGTCTCAGGTACTCAATGGATGTTTGTGCGAATTGACATTTCTTCATTTTGAGCCTGACGCATTCGCTTTTAAAAGCGTTTAGAACGGCATCGAGATGCTTCATATGGTCAGAAAACGTCTCAGAGTACACCACAATATGATCGAAGTAGTTCGTGACGTGCGCTAAGCGATGTTTTGCTAGGATGGACTTGACAGCCCGCTCAAAAGTGACTGGGGCGTTCCGGAGACCGAAAGGCATAACAAGCCATTCGTAGTGACCGGTACGTGTCACAAAGGCTGTTTTCGGAATGTCTTCCAGGTGCATCTTGACGTGCCAGTAACCCGATGTGATGGCTAATGTTGAAAAGTACGTCGATTTCCCGAGAGAGTCTAGAACGTCGTCAATGCGAGGGATGGGTTGGTAGTCGGGAACCGTCACTGCGTTCAGCTTGCGGTAATCTATGCAGAAACGTGTGCGCCCTTCTCCCTTTTTCTCTGCCAGAAGTGCCGGGGCAGCGTACGGCGACGTAGACAGCCGTATTACACCTTGCGTGAGAAGGTCGCTGACTTGTCTGTTCATTTCGACGCTATCGGCTTCTGAGCATCGATAGGGAGCCCTGCGGATGGGGACGTTGTTTGTGACGGGAATGCGATGCATTTAGCTACTGATACACCCAATGTCAGTTTGTGCTTTGGAAAAAATGTCCTCGTACTTGCGGAGAAGCTGCTTAAGTTCAGACCTCTGAGTTTCATTTAGGTGGGCCAAATCAGAAGCTTGAGTTTCCTGTACACAAGCGTTTTTGTCAGCCGCGTAACGGACTTGTAGGCGTTGAGAGTGAAGGACATCATTTCTTTGGCGTAGGGTCAGGGTGTCGAGGTCTAGAAACAAGTTGAAGAGGTAGGCGCTGTCCAAGCCAAGAAGTAGATTGCTCTTCATTCCTTGCAGAACGTGCGCTTCTATTTCCTTCGTGATTTTTCCGATTTGTAGTTTTAGATTGACGCGACCCAAAGTTTTGGTAGATGATGTTACTTGATCTACAGTGATGCATAAATCTCTCATTATTTGTAGGCGAAGGGTTGTCAGCACTGCTTCGCTGATACAGGTAATTGTGGCTCCGGTATCAAGAGTAGCGCTGACTGGGTGCCCGTTAATGAGTGCATCAAAGTGAATTAACATAGCTTTGGGTCGCCCTCCTCGTTTCCCTGGTTGGTAGCGAGGGCGTAAATGCTTGCGCGTCGTGGGCATTCATTGTGCCAGTGCATCTGTCGTGGCAAGCCGGCCATGGCGCAATGCCTGCTTTCGGACATGTGTGCTCGGCCCGGCGTATTAGGCGGACGCTGATAGGAATTGCCGCTCGGTGCATTGATCTGTGCGTGTCGACCTGGTGGAACGCGGTGCGACTTAGCTCGGTTCATAGCAGCCTCTACTCTAAGCGCAGCTGAAAGCCACGCTGCTGGGGTGGGTGGAGTAAGCCCGGCAAGAGCCATTTCCATTTCAGCAGGAAGGCCGTCGATGAGCCCTGATATAAGGTTTGCGTCCTTTAGTTCAGCGAGGCATCCCAGACACATTTTTTCATCGTAATACTCCTTGAGGCTCTGGCCCGATTTCAGGCGGCAATGAATGAACTGACGGAATGGATCCGCGATGGCGCTTGCGAACCGTTCAGTCATGCATGCAACGAGGTCCTCCCAAGCTGTGCCAGTGTCAAACACCTCGGTAAGGTACCAGCGAAAGGCCTCACCTTCAAGGTAATGGGAGAACTTCCACAACTTGTCTCGCTCGGTCCATGCAGCGGCCGCAGTCTTCACCTCGAAGAGTCGGAGCCACTTGTCAAAGGGAACAGCGTCGCTTGCTCCCGAGTACTTGGGATGGTGATGGCTTTCTTGGATGTTGTCATGATGCGGGGTTGCACGGTAAATCCTGTCGACTAGTGTAACGCAGGAGACATGGCGTCCGTCGAACCAACACCTTTATTAACAACTTCTTCTTCCTCGTCCACCACTATCGCACCGCACCGTCTCTTGGTGGCTAATCTCCCATTCCGGCCAACTGCCCTGCACCATCCATCTGCGGGACGTCACATATATATATCGTAGAGAGAATAGACCAACGGTAACAATCTAGCAAATTTTAGTAACGTTTAGGTTTGTGACAAGCCTTCCTCATAATAAAAACCAAGCGCATTTGCACAACTTTGCAAGGCCTCAAGGGCCATACTACAAAGTTGGTTACGCACGCTGCGTGATACATCAGAACAGCTGAGAAGTCTTTAGGAATGATGGCCGATGGAATATTAAAAGAAAACAGGATTTCACAGCCACATGTGATTTATAGCTGTAGCAAGCTAAACAAAAGATTGTTAAAAGAGCTTGGAGTACAACAAAGCCACTATGCAAAACAGTGCAGAGTGGAAAGAGGGCAACACCGACATACAACCGACGTGTCCCTATTAAACAATGTAAGATGCGGCGCAAGAAACTTATAGTGGAGATTAAACACTAAAAAGTACAAGTAACACTGCGGAAATCGCGCATTCTTATACACAAAAGCCCATACACGAAGATGTATAATCAAGATATGAAGGCCCACACAGACGACTATGAGTGTGCAATGAAGGTCAGTGCCCAGATGTTTTGATTTACCCGGATGTCAAAAATTTGAATTTGTGAGAAGGATAAGATTCTGGACTTCTCTATCATGGTGAGAACGAGAACAGATGCAAGGATTGTCATTTTAATTTTATGAAATGAATGGGCAGCTACCTTTATATGTTTTGATAAGGGCAGTTTGGGAAGGGTCTTTATTTGTGACGTATAATGGTTAAATCATACCCTTAAAGAGTTGGCGTTGTGGCCAATATACACAAGTTGGCATTGCGAGCATTCTAGCAGATAAATAGAATTTCCTGTGTCACAAGGGAAATGTCCTTTGATAATAAACCTAAAATTGTAAGCTGTTCAAGTGGCGGTGGTGGGCAATGGCATGTGGGGTCCACATTTTGCATCGCTGTTTTAGGGAGGGCTGACAGCCGATGTAAGACAGGCGAGTGATTTTAAATGCCGCTTTAGTTGCCAAAGTGAGTGAATCTCGAAGGTTCGTGGAACGCCAATAGACTACGTGGGGCGGATGTGGAAAACGCCTTAAAGATTCTGGCTTTGCATGAGAATATTATGGTCTACTTATAAGCTGCGTTAAAAGGGTGGTTAGAACAATCGACGTAACTTTTGGGGCGTACGCCAAATAACTTAAAACAAGATTAGTAGTTGGTTAGCGAATGGGTGGCCTGGTTGGGAGAAATAGTTCGTTCCCATCAAGTTTACTAGCACGTTTTCCTGCTTCAACAATATTCTGTGCCTGATATTTCTGCTTTTTAAGGAAGTCACAGAGTACTACAAAGTTTTGGTGGTTCTTGCGACCATACCCTCTTAAAGCGAACCGCCTGACTGTAAGGTATTATGGTCTTGTTATGCTTGACGTGGCTGCTTTCAAAGTGTTAATACTCATGGCGACCAGTGGGCTTTCTGTGACGCTCTGTAGGCGACTTTCTATCTTATATTTATACTAAGACGTCAATAAATTTGATTGTTTCAGCCGAATACTGGTTGTAGAAAGAAACGAGTGGGTGACAGTTGTAGAAATCTGTGATGAATGAAGGAATTTCTTGTTTGCCGTGTTGCTAAATCAGAAAAATATCTCGAATAAACGTCCGTAATAGAATTGTTGAAGTGCACGTTTGTCTTGAACGGTGGTTTCGAGAGAGCACATAAAAATATTAGCGTAGCTTTGTCCCACCCTCCAGACCATTGATGTTTCGTTGATCTGAATGTACTGCATATCATCAAATTCGAAGTTACTAAGCTTTAGAATTATATTTGAGCAACGCAGTCAGTGTTCCACAGTCGATAAGAGTAGATTAGGGAAAGGCGTCGTGCGTTTCGACGACAGCTCAGAAGCCATCGTCGCGAGCATTATTGGTGTACAGAGAAGGGACGTCCAAAGTGATGAGTAGTGAGCCGGGCAGAACACGAAGTTCAATAACATCACTGAGTAAATGGTTTGTGTGATTAACAAACGGAGAAAACTTAGTTGGTATTTTGTTTATTAGCGAGTCCACATAAAAGAGAGCTTTCCCTTACTGTGCGGATGGCGAACACGTTTGGACGAACTGCATTATTCTTCTGATATATTTTGCGCAATGAAAAAATCATACCGGAGGCAGGACTAAGAGGGAAAACTCATTTAACTTCATGAGCTGCTATTTTCTCTCTCTCCTAAGGTAAAGGGTTGTCGTTATTAGAGTTTTAAACCGGTCTGTGGGAACACCATCGGCACGCCTATAAAAAAGAGCGGTCGTTCAATTGTCAAAGGGCTCATTAACATAATCACTTCCATTCATAACCACCGTTTCGCCTCCCTTATCGGCCTGCTTATTAATGATTTCACTTCATATCGGAATACTTTTAAGTGATCGGTTTCCTCTGCCGAAGGGTCTGCGTTTTAGAACCTGCTTTTTATAGATATCCACAATGTCTCCCGTGACTGCCGAGATATAAATATCTAGGTAATTTTAGCGCTGAGTCTGGGGAGCCCAATGTTTGTTTGAGTAAAAGGGGTCATGTGTCTCCCTAAAGCTGGGATGACCATTAAAATATTCCTTCAGTCGGCTATTGCGGGCAGAGTTATCTGAGTTTTTAAAGAATGAAAAAACGGTGGCACCACCTGGTACTGGGCAGAAACTGAGACCACGAGATAAAAGAATGACTTCAGTAGGAGAAAGATTGGCACTAGACAGGTTCACGATGCAAGATTGTTCTGAATTGCCTGATGCAGTTTTTATTCGCGCCTCCCGACGACTTCAACATCTGACCGCTGCTGAAAATAGGTTGGCTGTGGAACACCAGCGTGGAAAAGTTTTTGATTTAACCAAGCCAATCTAGTGAACCCTTTTCTTCTCGTATTCCTGCAATGACGATAACTGAAGCGGGGTGAAGTGGAATAAGCCTTTTAGCTCTATTTAAGTGTGGCGGAACGTTTATTCTGACGACCCTTAGTGATCAATGTGTATTTTTGTAATTTCACGCGATGCATTCTTTAAAACACTATCCCATTTATCGATATGGCGGGCAGACATTCTGGACGTAAGTGCTCTTAAGATATTTTAAAGCCCTTCAGAAATCTTACACCCTTTAGTAATTTTTAAGAGAAGCGGCATGCATGTGAAAGCGATCGCCTTTGTCAGTTTTTTTCCTAAAGTGAGAAATGGACGGGATACATCTCCGCAAACAGTACTGCAGGATCCTGCCTGAGCTGTCACTTTTTAGAGGAGGATTTAGCTGTGTGAACGTACATTCGGATTGGGTACCTGGGGCAGTCGGAAGCACTAGATGCGCTGCAGGAAGCAGTGAGAGAACGTGGTCCGGATCGGTCACATGCCGGGAAGTGCTGGTACCACGAAAATATGATTGTTCCCCGGATTGTCAGGTTGTTGAGTAGGTAAGGTTTTGGCGACCGCTGATGAGGCACCGTGGCTGGTGCTTGTATGGTGATTGGCTGGTGCTTGTAGGGTGATTTGTGCTTGTAGGGTGATTGAACGACCTGTGGCTTACTTACTAAGGATCACGAACCGTCTTACTGAGCACCAACCGTGTTACCAATCATCTGTTACCAATAGTCTGCCCGTAGTACCAGCAGTCCACACGAGTACCCGACCTGGGCCACATGCATCCTGTGCTTCCTGCCACGCCTGTAGCATTCCCGAGGGCCCCAGCTACCAACCCTGAAAGCACGTTGACGCCGCTAAATCTTCCTCTGAAAAGTAGTGAAAGCTAAGGAACACCATAAGTACTGTTTGTCCAGATGTTTCCTGCCAATTTCTCAGTTTCAAAAAAGAACTTACACATGCCTTCGCTCTCAGATAAAGGCCGCTTCTCTTAAAACTTACGTTAAAGAATGTAATACTATTAATGTTGAGTAAATTGTGTCAAGACCAGCCACGTCCATAATGACTGCCCACCATATCGCTAAACAGGATAATGTTTTAAAGAATGCATCGCTTGAAATTAGAAGAATACTTATTGATTACTATGACTCGTCACAAAAAGCTTTCCAATAAAATAACCAGAGCATAAGGCCGCGAAAAAAGCTGTAGAATGTGCGTGGGAAGAAGTGCAACAAGAGAAAGAAGCATCCGAGTGGGAGCAGAAGACATTTGAGATTAAGATCCGTTTGCAAGAGCTCGCGAGGGATAGCGCTCATGTTTATCATTTAGCACTTGAACCCGTAATTTGGATACACGCAGCGGCGGTCAGCCATGACAAGCTTATCGCGCCTTGTGATGCCAGGAGGGACGATCTCGATGCGTATCTTGTCAGGTTCGAAAGAATCGCTCTTTGGCAGAAGTGGCCTGAAAGTGAATGGGAAGTAGATTTGAGCACGTTCCTCTTGGGTGAAGCACTCAGAGTGATATAAAGAATCACCCCAGAGGAAAGCTCGCCCTGCGTCAACAATTCTGCTTAACTTCGCAGGGGTACAACGAAAAGTTCAGGCACGTGAAAGCTGAAAACGGGGAAACCAGCGTGCAGTTCGTTTCCCCCCTTGCTGGCTACTTTGACAAGTGGCTAGAGACGACCGGCGCCGCAAAAATGTTCGACGATCTGCGGGACAAGATGATTGGAGTAAAATTCATGAAGTGTTGCCACACGCAACTAGCAGTCTTTATCAAGGAAAGGAAAAACATGACAACTAGGGAGATGGCAGAAGCTTGCGACCACTTCATGAAAGCACAGGCTATCAAACATTTGGGCAAGGCCCGGGACGAACCGAGAGGGGAGCCGAGTGCAGATAAGGCCCCAAAATAACGAAGACCAAAGGTTGCTTCTTCTCTTTGAAACTAGGCCACCATGCGAGTGACTGTAGGATGTCAGGACGGCATGGCAGCTGCGGAAAGTGCGGAAAACCTGGTCATAGAACCGAGAACTGTCGAGGCAAAGAGGGTGACACCAAACAGCTTTCGACTTGCACCGTGGCAAAACTGCCGACGTCTACAGGAGAGGAAACTAGAACAGCTAGAAAAGAGTGATTCAAAAATCCTTTTCCTGGTTGAAAATGTAACTTTGGTGACTGGGGAAATGAACGGGAAGCTGATATCGGTGCTACGAGATTCCGGCAGTAATACCGTAATCGTGCGCCGTGATCTTGTGCCAGTCTCTTGTATGACGGGCCAAGCTTCCAGGGGGGTGGTCGTGGAATAATCTGCCCAGCAACTTCACGAAGCGTACATAAAGGTCCACACGCCCTACTTTTCTGGGATGTTTCTGGTTAAACGCATGCATGCTGCTTTGTATAATTTATTACTAGGGAATATACCAGGAGCCAGACCACCCAATGTTCCTGACAGGAAATGGCATTCACACCTTATGAGGACAAGACAAAGCCAAACAATAACAAAAATCCGATAGCCCGAGCATATATATTACTGCGATGGACTCCCAGAAGCTGGTGTCTGTTGCAGAAACCAACAGGCTGCCCACAGGTAGCCCTAACATCGCGGAGGTCCAACGAAATCCGCTCAAGGAAAACGAGGAACAAGAGGGCAGCTTAAAAGACTGTTTTCAGAAGCGGGGGACAACATTCACATCCAGGAGCGGCAACCACTACAAATACGTTGTAGACCGGGGATTGCCTAACTGGCAATACAGTCAAACCCGGATATATCGAACTCGCAAAAAACGGTCATTCGTTTGATATATCGTATAATTCGATATATAATGTTTAAAGACTTTGACAATGCACAGAACGTACCTCATCACTAACTGTTGTTTACTTGCAAGATACATGCTCCGCGGGCACACTAGCGCGAGAAATAGTCTCCGATCTTCTTTTCCTTCATCATTTTCGAAGCATTGTTGAGCACACACTTTTCAACATTGTCAAGTGACTCGAAGCAGCTGAGCCCACAGCCTTCTGTTGCCGCGCAGTGGCGGCGAAGAACGCTCAGCGCGTGAAGAGCATCGGAACATGGGGGCGGGGCGGAACTCGTCGAGTCCTCACAGTTGCTGTCATCGGCGGGGCCTTCCGTAGCTAGATCGGCAACGATGTCTTCATCGGCGAGCTCTCCGGTAGTTTCAACATTTTCATCGACGGACACAAAGTCTGCTGCTGCAGTCCCGTCACAAATGGCACCCGGGAACTCGGACAGCTGGCTGAACAAATCATCAAGCTCCTCAAGGGCTTCGTCATTGTCCAATGAGCTTGTGCCAGCCTCCCCAGAAATGCAGAGTCCAAAATGACGAAAGCAATTCTTAATTGTCTCTCTCTTGACATCGTTCCATGACGCATTCAACATAGTGATTGCGCCAAGCAGGTCAATCTTTAGCTCTCGCCCAGTGCGCAGGTTTTCTAACAGCCGTTGCACAAGGCACTTGCGGTAGCCCGCCTTCAGTGCACAAATTATGCCTTGGTCTAATGGCTGCAGCACCGATGTTGTATTCGACGGCAGAAAACGAAGCTCAATGTTGCTTAGGCTGACCTTACAAGTGTGGGCTGAGCAATTATCCACAAGTAGGCAGACTTTTCTGCCTTGGCTTGCCAAGTCGTTGTCCCAGGACGTCATCCACTTTCCAAAAAAAAAAAAAAGTTCGCCGGTCATCCAGGCCTTCCCGTTGTACTTGTAGGTCACCGGGATTGAAAAAGCGTTTTTAGGCACCGCGGCGATTTGCTTTTTCCGATCACCAGAGGCCGAAGCTTTGATGATCCATCGGTATTGGTGGCAAGCAGCACCGATACACGGGCTTTGTTGGTTTTCCCGCCGTGGGACTTGTCATCGCGACACGCCAGCGTCTTGTTTGGTAGCATCTGCCACAACAAGACAGTCTCATCCGCATTGAATATATCGCGGGGATGATACCTGGCTGTAATGTCACTCCAATTTTCCTCGATCCACTTGTGCACGCTACTGACGTCCACCGCGCGGCTTTCACCGGTGACCATGCGGCCGACAATGTCGTGACGCTCCTTGAATCCCTGCAGCCAACCTGAGCCTCCTTTGAAGTCGGGCCGGTTCAGAAGGAACGCGAAATTCTTCGCTTTTTGCTCAATCATGGGGCAAGAAACGGGGATGTTTCGCGACCTCACATCCAGCAACCATTTGTACACGGCTGCTTCTATGTCGTCATACGCAGCCGTGCGTACCCGTCGGGCGCTGGTAACGTCAGGCCTCTTGTCCGCCTTAGCCCTTATGTCGGCCTTGTTCTTTAAAATGGTGCTTAGCGTGCTTCTCGGGATGCTGTACTCCGCCGCGATATCAGACTTCTTTTCCCCGCATTCAACTTTCTTGATAATTTCGAGCTTTGTGGAAATTGGCAGGTTCTGCCGCTTCACAGCAGCCATCGCAAATGGGGCAGATGAACAAGGCGTACCGATGCGTCGTCAACCGCGAAAACACGAAAAGGGAAGCATGCGTAGAAGCGAGGGGAGAGAGAGCCCACCGCGCGAGACTGGCGAGACAGCGGGAGAGTGTGGTCCAACCACTATTTCCAGGGGGTGGCTGTCAGAGCAAGCGAGAGCGCGAGTCGCTTGGGCTAAGTGACTTTTCAAACTGGGGGAGGAGGCGTAGGCAGTTTGCCCAGCTTCCGTGCGGGAAAGCCAACTGGGGGGGCAATCTTGCGCTGCCGAAGTTCGGCATATAGGTTGCGGCTGCCTTTTTTGTTCGATGTAGCCGTACTTTTTGCTATATATTCTCCCGGTAATATTAGAGTGCACAATAATTGTTCGATATATAGGATAATTCGATGTAAACGGGTTAGATATAGTTGGGTTTGACTGTACAGTCGAACACGAATATATCGAACTCCAAAGGGTTCGTGAAAAAGTTCGATATATTAAAAATTCGATAGAAAAAATATGGGCTTTGAGACCTCACCTGTTGTGGACGGCCACTTACCGATTGACGCATTCAAGAATGACAACTGATTCCACACTAACCACGCAACAGTATGCTTTATTTGCGTGAAAAGAAATCGCTGATCTTGGACTGCTTCTTCGTCCTGTAGATGGAATTAAACACGCTGGTCTCAATATTCTGGAGGCTATCCAGGTGTGACAGCCCAGTTCCTCCCATGTCGCTGCAACTACGTAGAATCAAGCTGGACGCAGCCGCCAGTTCACCGGCGGTGTACGATCGTGTAGCCGCATCCTCGTCCGCACGATCTTCGCCACTCAAGCTACCAGCCAGGGTTCCTGCAAGCGCAGCTACGATATCCTCGTCACCGACGCTCGCAACAGCCTAAACATTCCTGTCAGCGTTAACGAAGTCACCCGCAGACAGTCCCGCTAGAACAGCAGCCGAGAAAAGGGACGACAGCTTGCGAAACGTGTCTTCCATGCCGCATTCGTCGTCGTCGCCGTCTTCGCAAGCTTCCGAATGTTCGGCCGTCACGAAGCCTGCCTTCCGGAAGCAGTTGGCCACGCTCTGCTTTACGCTGTGTAGGGCACCCGTCATTATGTGTATGGCCCCCAGCTGGTCAACTTTAGGCTCGGTGCCCACATGGAGGTTCATCAAAAGCCTATCGAGGAGTCGCCTCCTGTGCTCAACCTTGAACGACTTAGTCGAGCGGTCTAGCGGCTGCAGCCTGGCGGTTGTGTTTGGAGGCAGAAACTTCAGCTCGATGTTGTCGAGCTCGCAGGTAGTTTGGTTGAGAAGGCAAGCGTGACGCTCCGACGCCGTGGCTTCTGTCCCTGTTGGGTTTCGGCGAAGGAACTGAGCAAACGCGGAAATCGGGGGTGCAGCGCCGCCAAAGAGGATCTTCCAGCTCGGGCGGTATTTGATATACCAAATGTCGGGAAAAATACCGTTCGATATAAACGTACGAATTCCTATACTTTTACTCAGAATTTTCAAGGGGATAATTCACGAGTTCGATATAGACAATAATTCGATATACCCGTATTCGACTGTATCACCTTTCGGCTGGACGGTCACTCAAGCAGGTAGTAGTTCCCCAACCTTTTAGGAACGCAGTGCTACAGAGTGCACACGAAGGAATCATGAAGGGACACCACGGCATCCGAAAAACAAAAAAAAAGATTTCTCGAAGAATTTTACTGGCCGAGAATGCATGCCGACATTAAGCGACTCGTAAGATCCTGTTACATCTACGAAAGGACTGCACCGAAGGGAAGATGACGATTTCGACTACGAAAGGAAGACCTCGAGCACGAAAGAGGACGAAAGAATGACGTCGAATACGAAGTCGACTTGGGCAAGAAGACCACCCTCTTTCCTGTAAACGTGCTCAATAAATACGAGGGACGACAACAGGTGTCCTCGTGCGTAGCGGCCGTCAATGCGATAGAAGGTTACATTGATTCGGAAGAAAAACCCTTCCTGTACCTCCAAAAGAAACAGATTGTTTGTTCTTTAAATAAACAGCTCACAGAGAAGCCTCGGAATAGTACAGCTATTGGTGTACAGTGCCCACCCGCACCAGGGTTCATACGCAAGCCGAACATTTTCCCCGCGAGAAAACCGTTATGCAACAGTCGACCGGGAATGCTTAGCGCTTGTGTAGGCCATCTGACAGGACACCTAACCCTAAGGAAGGTAATTTATATACCAAACAGACCACCAGCCAATGCAGTAACTTCAGAGGGCCTAGCACCGGGACAACTAAGTGCTCAAACAGAGCCTTTGTTTGCAAGCGTATTCGGCCACGTTTCATGCATCAAGGAATGCGAAAACGTAGGGAATGCGAAGGAATGCGAATACGAATGCCAAAACGATATAAAAGGAGTGCGAAAACGATATAAAAAGCCGAGTGAACGTTCTGGCAATATCATGGGTTCTTGTATGCCTAACCGTCAGACAAGCTATTGATAACTTTCGTACACAATACTCGCAGTTTGAAGTTTTTATAACCCTCTTGGTTTTTTTTCGCGCGTCAAGTTTTGAAAGCGCGCTTGTTTTCACCCGGCAGCTTTCTTGTGCAGGGGATGATGTTTTGAAGTGCTCCGAGCGCGGGAAAAACAAGTAGAAATCGCGGGGAAAAGCCGCACTAAGCGCGCGAGTGTCTTAGTGAAGAGGGAGATGAAGCTATGATCCCAGGAGGTCTCGAGACAAGGGACGCGAAAAAGAAGAGGAATGAGGCTCGGGGTTCGAGAAAGATGAAGAAGCGATCGAGGGCAACCAGCAGATTTTCTACCCCGCGCTAGCCTGCCGGAGCAGCGGTTGTCTACCGGACTGCGGGTACGCCGATCCTCGGAAGACCCTGCGCTACAGCGGCAGTGGCCCGGACTGCGGTAGCGCTACCAACGTTCTGCTCGCGTTCCCGCCGACAAGCTTCTTCGGGTAGACCAACGGTAACGTCTTCATGGCGCGATGACTTAGCTCGAATGCTGGTGCGACGCTGCGTCAACGACCACAACCGCCTGCGGTAGTCGCCTTCCATGGGAGCTTTTACTCGCCGGCGCGCCCTCTGCTATCAAAACTGTGAAGCCCCATGTACCGTTTCCCGCCGGCTTGGGCTGAGACTGTTCTCGTGGGAGAGGGTGTTGACGTGCTACGCCGGACATCGCGACATCTTTAATGATTTTTTGTCTCCTTCCTTTTCTACCTTTGATATTTTTATAAAACGTTCCTTTTTATCATTTGTACCCCTGCCTCGTCACATGTGAGCCACTCCTACTACGGTCCTGATCCTGCCATAACATCACAATATGGTTACAAGTGACATACAAGACATGATATGATATGTTATGCAAAGGCATGAGAGCATGGCCAAGGGTGACTACATTAGACATTCACACAGGAAAATGTTCGCTAATAAATATATGGTAAAAGGACCTCGCTTGCAGAAAACTTGTAGCATCGATACATGTCACGCAGTGCATCTGGAAAATAAAGGCACGTAACAAGTGGTAAATCCTGATATATTGAAAGCCAAGGAAACGACCTGACAAAGATAATCATGAGTAATAGTAAAGCAAAAACGTAAGATATGGCGATGGTAGAACTTACCACCAGCTGTATTTGGCGTTTACTCCTGGAAGGCCTATGCCTTCCGTATAACATGGCTGCATCAGCAGATGTCCTCCTACGCCTTGAAGGGTATCACCACCTCCAAATCCTGCTCCAATGCCTCACGCAATTCTTCGTGAGATTCGGCTCCCTTTAGCGCACTTGTGGTCCAGTTGAGTTTATTAAGAACAGAACGACTGGCAGGTTTTAGGCTCATAGGAAACTCAACGACGTCGGCGTGGCCTTCCTGGGGGACTGAAGGCCCAGTATGAGAAGACGGTCGCAAAGGACCGGACAGTCTGCCTCCGCAATTAGGTATATGAGGCTCGACTAGGGTATTTGCCAAATTTTGAGAAAGAAGGTCTGTAATTCCTGCAAAAATTAGGGGGCAGTGTGGGATGCCAAAAAGGCGTGATCAAACGTCTCCGTTTTACTGGACCGGATGCATCTTGTGCTGTAGGGCATAAAGGAGCCTCAAGGCTCCTGCCGTGCCATAACTGGCAGCACTTTGCCATCAAAAACGAAAAAATGTTTATAAGCTGATGCCACAGGCAGGGCTCACACACGCCTATATATTATTCCCTGGCATAAACTCGGAAGGTTGCTAATGCAGAGGAAGTGAAAGGACTTTTGCCAAGAGGTGCTGTAATGATTTCGTGGTTTAGTGGCGAGGAGGTAATCCCTCAAAAACGGCTCTTCCAATGTTACGAGGGCAGTGGTAAACGCACTGTAGAAACTAGTGTGACTCAGTTTGTTATTAAGGCCTCTGAGGGGGTGAGCAAGCTGGTTAGGTGTGCGGAGCGACGGTACTTTAAAGTCACACGAAGAAAACAGCCCGGCAGCTCGCGGAAGTACAAAGAGCGCAGTATGATCAGTGTGAGCTCTAAATTCACCAGGCCCACTCCTTCCTCTTCTACAGACTCAAAAACAGGTTGGGGTACCACATAGATTCGTGCATTGCATGCCAGAGGTAGGCAGGCCATAACCGGGTTTTGTTTTTTGAGCTGGCATCAATCCTAGTGATGCGTGCTCCGTGACCAGATCTGCCTAGTAGCGTTTCTCTACCTCGTCCCTTATTTCTGGTTTTCTGAATTAGATATCCTGCTGTAATCTCTTGGTTTTTCCTCTTGGACCTCGATGAACCCCCATGGCTTTTTAAAGTGCTGCGCTTCTTGGCTCTTTCCTCAAGGGTCTCCATTCTGCCTATGTGATTGCCTAATGTTTGAACTTTACATGAAGCTGTTCCCAGGCAATAGTGTGTTGACCACACAATTGGAGATTTTCTATTTCTGTGGTGATTTTTTCCTAAGGAAATTATTTTTAGCATGGTGGCAGTCATTAGCCAACGCTTACATGGCTTTGAATCAGCCAAAGTGTTGCCGAGTTGAACGTCACAAGTAACGAGCCCGTGGTGGTAAAAGTGGGCCTGGTGTCTTCGTAGCAGACCACATGTGACAACAAATCCACAGGAATATCACCGCAGTCGAAGCGGGCCGGCAACTGGCCGCAGCAACGCGTATAGCGCACTGTATTCCAGTCCTGCTTTAAATTCTCGCCGATGAGCCCACCCAGCCTCTCCTCTATGACGGGTGCCCAGCATTTAGGATGCAGGTATAGTCACCCCCAAGAAACACGTTTGCATATGGATGGCAGGAGAGAGCGGAAAAGCAAAAAGAACTCTGCCCTTAATGGTATTCATTGGGGTCGTAAGTCCACAGGAAACGGGTGAGCTCCCTCCCTGTCATCTCATCGACCATGCAAAAGTGGTCATCGCTCGCAGTTGGCAGTCGACAATTTGGCAAGTTCGGAGAATGGCTGAATCTCCCATTGAGACGCCTGCCACAGTACAAAAACACCAATATTTGTTTTGGAAGAACTGGGCGATGTTTTTTGCGGGTGCCGGGTTTGCGATTTTGGTTTTCGTTAGAAAAGCGACGTCGATATTATGGTCTTCAGAGAAGTTGCATGCTCAACATCTGCGCTTTGCGGTGATGTCACTCGCAACATTACTCCTGGAAAGATTAATTGAATTCTGGAGGATGGCCATCGTGGTTTAAGGTTGGTTTGGGAGAAAGCTCACCTAACCATTCACTAGGCACGAGTGGAATTGCAGGCGTATGCTACATTTTCTTACGGTTTTTCGCGGGCGTTCCCGGCACCACTCTGGTAGCGTTACACTGCGTACAGTTTTCCTGGTCGTGCCCGTAGGCACGACATGCACACCACCTTGGAGTATCGTTGTATTTCCTGTAGTTTCCAATGTGGTACCACCACATGCACTGTTCTGGCTGACGAAAACTTTAATTCCAGTGGGGTTGCAATTTATAGTGGCCTGGTGGGGAACCGCTTCAAGGGATGTTGAAGTGTACGGGATCAAATCAAAATCTGTTGTGGTTCCGATTATGTGCGCGAGTTGAAGTTTTTGCTATCTTTCAAAGCACCCTCAGCACCCGGCCTAAATGTTGTAACTGGCGAAATAAGAGCTTGTCAGGGATGTGGTAGCACCTATTAAAACTTCACCGCTATTTCCCAGCAGTTGGGGTTAGTCAATTGGTACCGCCTCCCTGTCACTGTGATCTCCAAGTGCGCCGGCAACTGTTGCATCTTTTCCTCTCAGGTTAATGGTGAAATCCAAGAGTAGTTGAATTATAACGGCCCGATGCACGCGATCTTGTAAAGGTCTGTAATTTGGGCGAGCGCTGAGGACAAATATTGCACTCTGTACGGCCGCGTGCCAGGTTACCTTGGAGAAGTAACTTGTCAGACATCTTTCTAGTTGGAAGCGGTGCAGGGAAAATCGGTCCGACGCGACCGTGTCTCTTGCTAGTGGGGAGCTCTCACTTGACATGACTTGCCCTGATGGGAGCTATGAGACTAGTTGGTAAAACCTAGCACCGCAGCTGAAACATCATAACCAAGTTTGCACCATTTTATTCTGTGACATTACTTTAGAGCGGAAGGGCAGCAAATTTCCAATATTTTGAAAGGACAAAGTCTTTGCTTCAACTGCTGTCCAAACCCTACAAAGGATTTCAATATTCCATCTGTTTTGATCAGCAGGCCGCTTTTTGAAAGAAAAGTGAGGCTGAAATACCGATACTCTTACTCTTCATCGCTAAGAATTGCTGTAAGAGCATTCTGTTAGCAAGGTACGGAAAACGAAAAAATTGTACAGGGCCAGTCAAGTTACATATGTGCAACTTTTAGGGGCGAAGCTCCTCTTGCTCTGGCCCTGTCCCATCCCTCGTTGCTGCTGTACATGGCACATTATTGGTAATTGTGGCTGGATCCTCCTAGGGATTGGCCAACCAAAGATTGGCCGAAGAATTCGAAATGTTCAACGCGTTCGTTACTACCCAACAAGGAGAAGAAAAAGAAGACGAGGTTGTCGTTCGTCGCCTGCCATCTTAAGACTTCTGCTCCGGCCCTGCCGCGTCCCTCCTTGGTGCCATACACGGCGGAATGATGATGATTGTGGCAGGCTCCCCCTAGAGATTGCCGAACCAAAGATAGGGCGAACAGGTAAAAACGTTGAACGCGTTTGTTGCTACCCAACAAGAAGGCAAAGAAAAAGAAGAGGTTGTAGTATGTCGCCTGTAAGCTGAAGACACTACCGGGGGTACGCGACACAAGACGCTCTGGAGAAGACGACGGCCAAGGTGGCTAAAATATCACAATCCGAATTCGCCAACTTACTCAAGGAGATTCTCGTCGTCAAAGAAGCCCTATATATTCACCACAAACATCGACATCAGTCGACGGACTTGTCAACGAAGCGGTGGAGAGCTTGACGTGTCGAGTCTTTAAATGATGTGGGGGCGAAAGGTTTCATGGCTTTACCGATAAGCATTTTCTTTTCTCCCCTCTCATCATCATGCACTTCATGGCGATGGCCTGATCTTTTTTCCCTTTCTTTCACCATAACCTTGTAAAGATTATGAAAAATAACCTATTACTTACTATTACTGTAACTTCTCAGTATCATTTGTATAATATCCCTAACTACAAGAATATTTTATTTATTGATTGACTTATTTACAGGATAAAGCTTTACTTAAGAAGCACTAGGCACGAGCGGACAGGAATAACCTCTAGAAGAATGGGAAACAGGTTGAGGTCTAGACAACTATGCAAGATAACGCACAAAACACATGCAAACAAGCCAATTTCGTTCCCATGGCAGAATAAAACAAATATAGAATGCATAAATGGGGAACCTCAAACGAAACAATTTGTTCACCCAGTGTAATATCAAATTAACATGCAGAGTGCACTGGGAAGCAATAAGTGAAAGAAGCAAAGCCAAATTATTTAAAATAAAATTCAAACATTTGGACAAGGAAGGCACTCAACGGGTGAATCCAAGCACTACACAGGTACAGGGGTGATGTCGGACTGTTTGTGTATCTTCATTGCGGAAATAAATGATTGCACATTACGGCACTCTTCAGCAGCGAGTTTATTCCATTCGTGGATGGTATAGGGTACAACTAATATTTAAAAGCATCAGTTTCATATCTTTTTAGAGTGTTGCGAACGCTCGAATCGTGAAGTTAAACTAAACAGAGAAGGGAAATACTGATGTAGTGCTTAGAGGAAGTAAAAAGGGAGACAGATTTCTTGTGTAAGTCAGCAAAGAATTATGCTCTCCAGAGTAGAACTAATCAAAGTGTTTTACTTGTAAGCCAACATTTTTACCTGAAAGAAAGGTACAGGCATGGAATATACGGCACATTAACTTAGCCATAAGTAACTCTGGACCAATCAAATCTTTTCTTAGACACTTAAAGAAATGTGTTCTACTCAGAAACAATTTAGCTGTAAAGCTGACACGTATGCCTATTGGAAACTGCAATAAAGTGACAAGTATTCTTTTCGGTCAAAAGTTGTCAGACTGTAGTGACTGTACCCAGAGCAGCAGCACTCAGTATTGACCCGGTGTCATCCTTGGTGCCCGCAGACGCTGATCAGTTGCTTGGATAAAGAAGAGTGAGGCTAAACATTCTTCACGCTGTCGCACTGCAGGTGAACTTAACCTGGCCCAGAAGTAATGCTGCATTGGGCTGCTTTTTATTCTTTTGCTCCCTTACTGGATGAACGTACTGTTGTCAGGAAAGATCTGTGTCAACATAATGCAAACCTTCATGGTGGACGGTTTATAGCGGCAAAGCTTGCTCAAATGGTTGGGCTGTCCTGGAAAGGTGGAGTCTACGGTTTGGAATGCAACAGTAATTGCGGGAACCAACCTCAGTAGTTTTACAGGTCTACCTGCTCCTTAATTTCCAGTTATCTGTTTATGTAGTGAGGCCCCAGCAACAATTTTGTATTTGTTGGTTACCTTCAACTTGTCTAAGATTTCTTTACATGACATGGCAGCTTAGCGGCTAAGGTTTCGCGTTGATAACCGAAGAATGCTGTTTGATCCTCACAGCGGCAGCGGTATCGGAACTAGAGGTGAAATATTTTGCTCAAGTGTCGAGACTTCTATTCACTTTCATGGTTTCATCATGCTATCAATTTATAGGCCTTTTGTTTCATGAGTATACATGTCTAGGAGTAGCTTTACTGCTAGAAATCCACAAACTTTAAATTTTGTACTGGTCACTTCATGGAACCATGTTGTCATTACGCACATAATACAATCGTAGAAAGCAGCAGAACTAACGTTCTCATGCACATGCCGTTTCCGTCATCCACGACCTTTCAGTGATCATAAAAACAGCGCATCTACATTCCAAATTCCAGAAATCATATTGTGCACCATGATCAAAGCACAATCTTTAAATTCTTATTTCGTCACTACATCATTTGTTGGCAGCAAGAGTGGCGGCTCAAGATTCTTCCAATAAAGTCAATTTGTGTGCTCAGTGACTCGTTACGTTTTGGTGTATGCTGAGGTTGGGGTTGTCATGTGGCATGAAGTTAAACGGGAATGAAAGCAACATCTGGTGTTTTTTTTAGCTTAGTTTAAGGAGGGGAGCGAGTGTAGTGTGTGAGATGACTGGTTCCTGTTTTTAGATTTCATTAATCAAATGGCTCTTATGTGCTCCACAACAGCGGGTGCCCACAAAAACTGTTTTAAATTTCATTCGACCACCTCTTATTAAGCAATATACAGATGCATTTATAGCTACACCAAGTGATTTATTGGTCACAAAAACTCGTATGATATCTTGGTACACGCTGAAAGTCACTGGCGTGCAGTGTAGTACCCTCAAAAAAACATTACCAATATTTCTGTATCATCATCATCATCAACTGCCTATCTACATCCACTGCCGGGCGAAGGCCTCTCCCATTTTCCTCAAATTATTTTGGTCCTGTGCTAGCTACGATCAAATTGTCTTCGCTAACTTCTTGATCTCAAAAAGTGTACGGTTGGGCGAGTTGCTGGTTCATTATAAAGATGCTACAGTGCGAAATAAAACACGAACACATAAAGACGACAGCACGCGCGCTGACTTCCAACTCAATTTTTACGATAAACCTTTCACATTTTATATAGTCTTCATGTTAACATAACTACAAAAAGTTTTTATCTCTTGTATTACACTGCCAATTAGCACGCGATCAAAGCACTTGGCACAATCTATACAAACACGAAATCAAGTTAGGCACGGGTTCGATAGAAAATGTTTACTACCATGCTTTAAAAATTTTGCGCTTCAATAATTCAAACTACTCGAGAAATTACACCTGAAACACGTAGCGTGGTTTGATGGGGTATCATTTTGTTTCGAACCATAAATTTCGGCAAAATTGCTTTGTATGAACAATGCAAGAAACTTGCTTACACGTGTATCTGTAAAAACATGTTTAGGAAGTTCTATCACACATGTGCAAATAATTTCAATAAATATAGGCGGTTTATTGTTACCAGCAGATATAAAAATTTTCCAAATTCCTATTGGAGTGTATATAAAGCCGAAACCTTTTCGTCTCAACATAGGCGTCTTGGTACCATGATTGTTGAAGTTATTTTTATTTATAGTTTCACTGTTTTGACATTTGGAAATGAGGTAAGGATGTTTGATGCCGGATGTATTGTGTATTTGAAATCACTAGAACGCAGCTGTTGGCAGTTGCTTTCGTGTACAAATGAAATTTTAGCTCTTAAAATGTAGGTGCTATGTAATATGCTCAAATGATCGCTTACTAAGCTTTTGTTTGCACAGCGTAGCAAGCCGTGCGATTTAAGCCTCTGACTAAGTTTGCTTGAATAAGTATTTTCAAATGCAAATTAGATGTAGTAGCAAAACTCAGTTCTACTCTTGAAGGAGTTTCCATGATAAGTCACACAGCTTTCTACTCTGCAAAGGGGTGCCTACGGTAACCTATTTATTGGTTAAACAACAATAAAAGCCCCTTTCCAAAAAAAATGTTTAAAATGCAAAACATTGTACAATACAGCCTCAGTGAAATGCAAAATGCAAAATATAAACTACTTTGACCATGCCCAATCGGCGCAAAAGAATAAACGTCGGCTTCATCACGCGAGGAACCCAAGTTTGATTCACACTACTGCGATGCGTTTATTTTATTTAGGGGGCTTCATGTGCTTTTCTGGAAGACAAATCTAATAGTGACAGCTGCCTTTACGTTAGGTTGGCTTTAATGCGGTGCAATATTGGTTACGGTGATCACCAGTGATGTAAACAGAGCTTATTCTTTAGAGTAGTTTAAACGCAAAAAAGCAAAAGAAAAAGTTTAATGAAGTTGTGGAGGATATATTTTTGGGATGAAAACAGCGAGGTAAATAACTCTTTAGGAGAGGTGGTTTACCGCGCGGGGGGGGGGGGGGGGGCGGAGGACTCCTGAGGGTCACAGCGACTTCTGCTCAGCTGGTCGAGCCACAGCGCCCTCTGGAGCGTGTAGTCGGAGCATTCTAATGCATCTACGTATTCAAGAGTGGGAATATTAGCAGGAAATGAGTTCTCTCTGCACAATACCATATTAAATTCAGATCATTTCAGTAACTCACGTTGTCACCCGCGTTGATGTCCGTCTTAGTCCACACCGTCGTTGTCCGCACCCCTCCCTACACTATATAAAATAAAATACTATCCGGGTCCTGGTTTCAATTCCTCGACCCTGCAGGCGGAACGCAATGTAGATGGTGCTCTACCCACTGCGCCACAAAGCCAACTTTTTTTTCTTTAATGCATGGAAATTTTATAAAACTTCAAAAGACAAGAAACTTAACACACAATATAAACACTAACAGACAGCAAAGGACAAGGACATCAGTCAAAAAGATCAAAACTCAGCAAGCAAACGCACGCATCCAAAAGAGGCAGCCACTTTGGTGGATCACTCTGTGCAGCATAAACTCTCCGCACCAACGCCGCCTGTTCCCGAAAGATGCACTTGGTCGGCCTAGGGGGTTCCTTCCGCATGCCGATCAGTCATGCGGCACTTCTACAAGCTAAACAATCCCAGGAGAACGAAAACGTCATATGGCACCCGATTAACATCTTCAAATGCCAGGAAGCGAATGGTGTACGGGGGGATGTCAATGTCCTTTTTTAGTGTCCGCTGCAAAACGTCCCAGAAGAACACAGCGTCCCGGCTCAACACAAAACAATGATCAATTGTCTCCGGTTGACTTCCGAGGCGCCAATTGTCCGACCAAGGAATAAACATTCCTTTTTCGCGTAGCCATGTTTTAACTGGGAGTGTGGAAGAATGAGGCTTGAAGAAAAATGTTTTTGCATTTTGCGGGATACACATGCTCATTACGCGTTTTAAAACATTGCTTTTCTGGTGGCCTAAGTAAGGCTGGCGATAAACAGGCACCGGGAATAGACTTTCAATAAGAGTGTTCGTCATAGTTTTTTTTGACATGCTGAACAGATATTCCAAGGAAAACCGCGCGGTAAGAAAGTTGAATGGGAGGCTACGAGCGCGCCTTATATCCTTGACTCATTCAAACAACGTGAAGAAGCTGCTGATACAATGCATTCACTACCACCAACTCCCCAAACACTAAACGATAACGCAATACACCCACCCCCTATGCGACGCATTTACTCGAGTCCTCCTCGCAGGGAGATGGGACCGCCAAAAACAACGCGTTGTGGAATGCGCAGTAAGGTGCCGGCATGTGCGAGAACCGCTCGCGCTGTTCGTTCCAGGCAGGGGGCGCGCGAGCACTGCGGAGGCGGGAAATTTGAACTGCTTTGGACAAACCTCCGTTCAATTCTTTAAGAGAGAAGTGAGACAGGGACGCGAAGAGTGTGATGGGTAGTAGCAGTAAGCGTATAACGGTGCCACAGGCCGTTATGGCGAATCACTGCTCCGCATTTACGACAGCTTTCACGTTGAGTGGAACGGCTTTAATATTTTTTTCCGTCAAACCGAGGCGCTTTCATAGTATGAGAGACCGAGTAGGGATGGAACTAGGAGATGTGGATATTTTGCAGCACGACTTTATGTAGACCTTCTGTTGGACCTGACCTTCCTTCTCAAGAGTAAGAAATGAGTGGGTCCGTAGATGCTTGTGGCGAGTAAGGCGGTGATGCTGTGTGAGCTTCCTGAATGTGCGTAGTGGGTTCAGGTTATTCTGGCTCTATGGAGGAAAGTGTCCGCATGAATACACGGGTTATATGTGATGGGGTTCCCATGTCCGCCGTCTGTATAACGAGCAATTTCCGCGCGTACAAGGCGGTATTGCAGTTCGGGAGTGTGAACAAGTGGTTTAAAGCAGAATATATTGTGTGACGTGGAGAAAACGTGCTCTCTGGAGATGTTTTGTGTAACCATTTTCGAATGTCAGGGTATGCGGCTGGACATGGCCATTTAAAATATTCGCAGTGCGATTGCTGCCACTTCTGCGACATTTTTTTAAGGTTGGAAAGGGTCCACTGGCTAGAACAGGAGATAAGGACGATTGACGTCTTCTCTCCAGCGATATTCTGCGGCATTGACATAGAGGGTATTTGGTTAAGGGAGAAATTTTTAATCTTATGCCATGGCTCAAGGAAGCCTTCTTTCAGTATAAAAACTGTGTTGCATATTTCAGGGGCAAGGTAAGACAATCATTATAATTTTGAATAAAGACAA
The DNA here is from genome assembly GCA_013339765.2 of Haemaphysalis longicornis. Taxonomy (NCBI): domain Eukaryota; kingdom Metazoa; phylum Arthropoda; class Arachnida; order Ixodida; family Ixodidae; genus Haemaphysalis; species Haemaphysalis longicornis. The sequence goes on from JABSTR010001246.1 coordinate 1,520,646, forward strand.
CATTTAGGCACTATGCAAAACTCTTTAGCTTTGTCCATCCTTACTTGCTCTTAAAATGGTCTTCACGAGTAGCAGCGCGCTAGGCAGATTGGTTAGTCATTGCGGTCGCCTTCGAACAGTTCGGATGCCGTATTTTATGTCCCTTTTGCCTCTATTCTGGGAGTATTTGTTTTCGGTTGTAACTACAAAGCTGCTCAGCAGGCTTTGCTGATGAGACAGTATACTTTAGTCATCAAGCTGTTGTTGATAGCGAGATGTGAAAGAGCAATGTTAATTGGCTGCTTACAAATGCGAGTCTCAAGTGCTCTTGCCCAATGAAGTCATGTTCTCTGGCAACATTCCAAAACTGGGACGCCAACTAGTAGGGACGAACAACCTTCGTGAAGTGGGCTGTCGGCATCTTCTGTCGTCGTCTCGTCTAGTAATGTTACTGAAACACTAGGACACCAGTTGGCCATGTCCTCGCGCTATAACGTTTTATCACCTTTGGAAAAACACATACTAAAAGAACACACTGGACCACTCCTGTTCAAACGCCTGGAGAAAGCACACTGCGAGCTTGGCAGACACGAGGCTTTCGCAGCGAAGTTGTATGATTATCATGATCAGCCTGTCTACGCCCACTACAGGGCCACGACCTCCCTCATCGATCTTCAATTATTTCAGTCCGGTGCTATCTGCGACAAATTGATTCCTGCAAATCTCTCATCAGGCAGTCTAACGTTCGGCCGCCCTCTTTTAGTAAGCTGCCAAGTTTCTGCGTCGTTGTTGAGTACGGGTAAAATGCAGCTGTCGTAGACTCTTTAACGATAATTTCAAAGATAACGGTACCATTGACCATCAAGAACAATGGTATCCGAAATCTGCCCGACCTACTTCGAATGTCGGGTGCCTCATCAACACCAGGAGCATTGGGACGAGAAAGAAGGGCCCAAGAAATACTATGTGCATATTGGCTGAGATTTACTAGGTGATTGTTGATTGTATATAACAAAGGTACATGTGTGTTTAGTTGTAACAAAACTGTATTCTTTTACTCTCCGCCCATTAGCAGCGATTTTGCTAAGGAAAGCATTCGCACACACTATACGCTTTCCTCCTTGCCAGGTTTCCCGTTAGTGGAGATGGCCGGGGATTGTTTTTTTCGGTTACATCCTTTGACCGCGATTTGATTACCTCTGTTTTGGCAAATTATAATGTTGAAAGTTCTTCTCTTGTACTTTTAAGGCTTTTGACACCCATAGAGGGTTGAAGTTCGCTAATAATTAGAAGGAAGCCTCTGGTGAAAGTCCACAACTTATTGTAGTCAAGATAACGATTTCTGATTTTTTCGGAAAGAACTGCAGGCCTGCTTCTTGGGCTCCTCATACGGTGGCTGCAGTGCTAGCCTAAAGAGTTTCTTCTATGTATGCTTCACTTACGCCAGTGACCCAATAAGGTTATATGATCTACATGCATGCTGTTTTGAAGAGAAGGCACTCAATCCTATGCGCTGACTATATGTGACATTCAGTATGTGAACACCATGATATGCTGTATTTTTTGCTGTAATTCAGGAGATTTTGAGCTACACAGGCTGCTGGAAATATCTTGTCAAATACTCTGGCCAGGGCTAAGGCTGGAATGACCGCTGGGTCATGCAGAGGAAGGTCTTTAGCAGGTCCCAGTATAGCTTCACGTAGACATTTTTGTTTCATCTTTGTATTTCTTCCATTTTGCGCATGGCTACGTCTGTAGGCGTTTGCGTCGTTGTGTACGCTCTGACTCCTTTTTCTTGTTAGGCGCTCTGCGTTCCTCGGCTCCATTCGCTCAATATTTTCTTTTCTTTTGCTTAACTTTATTTCAAGTTTTTTCTTGCACTACATTGCGTTCCATTTTTATTTACCTTTTGTTTTCTCTCTATTGCTGGTTTCCCGATTTCTCACATTCACCTCACTGCATTGTAATCATCCCCATCTGGCGTAGCAAGCACTGCCGCTAGCAGAGCTGACCTCTTCCGCCCAAATAAAGAGCTCTCTCTCTCTGGACGTCTCTGGATCCGTACCATAGGGCGGTAAGAAGTCCTTTTATTATGACCACGGTCGAGCTACAACGAAAAACACAACGTCAATAAAGTATCCTGGAACGCGACAAAGACTGTGCCCCACTCTCTTCCTCTTTTGCTCTTTTTCTCTTCTTTTCCTTTGTCACCTCCCTTCCCTACCCTGGACTGGGTTGTGTAAGGGCAAACAACCCCACTTATTTCTACAATATCCCCAGTTTTTTTCTATTTCCTGCTTTCTAAAAAATCAACACAACCAACCCGTAATATTCTGAAAGTTATCCGCCTTAGGTCACTCAAACCTGAATCATTGTCTTAGGTCACTCAAACATACCTGAATCATTGTCTATAAATCGCTTCTTAAATTGTGGTATTGGTCACCTTCATTGTAGTACTGACCATTGTGGGTGAGATCGCCTAAAATACCTAGGGTTAAGTCATTCTCACTAGTTTGCAGTCTGTTGCGTGGATTGGCCAAAGGAGCATATTTTGCCAGCGATGCATTGCCATTCACTTCTGAGGACATCAAACAGTGCTTCAGTTTGAGATAATCATCTACATATCTTAGTCGTAATCATCATTACCATTATATTTCGTTTCCCTAAACACTCCACTAAAGGATGTTACATAGGGGTGGATATGCAGGGTACAAAGAATATTGGCCACATGAGGTGGTGGATATGCAGCATATAAAGAACATTTGCCACCAAGGAGTTGATGTACAGGGTACAAGTACATTTGCTACATAAGGAGCGGGTATACAAGGTATAAAAACATTGCCGTCAGGTCTCACTGAAAGAGATGACTAGTTGGTTTGGACGACGTGGTTATTTGGAACGACGTTGCTTGTCAGGTCGTGTGATTCCTTTGCTGCACAGTACAATAAGGACGTGGAGATTATAGCAGTTCTACCGCAGTAATGGGAAACATAGAGTTGGTGGCAGGTGCGTGCGAAATGTGTGCGGAGGGGAAAACATATGGTGGATGGTTGAGCGGCAAAGGAAACTACTCATGAAAGAGAAATAGGGTGGCTAGCGCTATCCAAGGAAAAACGGCTGTTCTCTTTATCGGGCTTTTATTGGTGAAACATAAAATCATAAGGATAAAACGAATTATTTAATTGAACAGAATGATTTTTATTTGAGTAAAGGTTACTGAATCCATATATTTGATGCAGGGTTCTATACAGCTCAGGTGTATTCCAGTTGAGGGCTGATAAATAATGAGTATGCGAGCAGTTTCCCGTGTTGCGGTGCGTAGCGCAGATCACTCTTCACGAATCGCAGTATTTCACTTCCGGATGAGATAGCGTTTGTAAAATGCGTATTCCGAGTTATATTGGCGGATAGTGTTACACTAAAAAATTTCAAATAGTCCTGTTTGAAGAGTAAGGTTATTGATTGGGTATGCCAGTAGGAAAAGGTTTTTTCAGAAGAGTAAATTAAACATGTTTAATTTTGTTTAGAGGAAGGAAATTAGAGAAGCGAATTCTCACACTATTCCTTCATATTACCCATATCTTGTTTGACGATTACTGGACCGTAAGCATTAGTTTTTGTACGCTAAATAACATCTTTGGCGAAGAAGCGGATTTGTCAAGACACAAATATGGGAAGATCATTTATGTAAACGCGAATAGCATGAGCAAAGGACACACCCTTCCACTTTCTCCCAACACTACTTTGAGAAGCTCAGAGGATTAGTTATTTAAATGCATGAATTCAGAAGTTTTTCAAGAAATTTATTCAATGTTAACACGTTAGGGTCTACCTTAACCCGCCTAACTTCTGTAATAGGTCCGTCTGTGGGTCTGTATCAAATTAATTTCCGTTGTCAAGAAAAATGCCGCCAGTCTGCAAGTTTGTGTCAAGATTTGCATTATGTCATAGAGAACCTTTTGTACTCTTACGAAGTGTTGTACTCTTGTGCTAAAAAGTTAGGTTTTTTCTTCCAAAAACAGCACAGAAGTAATCTTATATGCGGGTCAATACCTTAAAGAGTTCTCTCCTGGAATTCCCTGCTCGGTTTCTTCCCTGGTCAACAAACATTGTAAATGATGACGCCGGCTTTAGCTGTTAACCTCCTTTTCCGAAGTAGACGTGTTTGCGGACAACGAAAAAGAGAGAACGAAAATTTCTCGAACAGCCATACTCTGCTGCACTATATTAGGGTTTACATCACAGAATAGCACACCAATCACCGTAGACGTGTGGCGGCAGACTTTAGGGTTTTTGTAAACCGATTCACTTTAGCTCTTTCTCCAGGCAAACACAGTATCTATGTTGATCCCGGTATAATCCTATTACCTACCTTTGTAAGCAGGCAAAACGAAGAAGAAAAACACGCGGGCGGATATTTCTAGAGCTTTCGTACTCTGCTGCTCAATATTTAGGTGTTAAGTTCCACAAGCACGCGAGAAGTTAGCTAATACGTGTGCTAATAGCGCACGGGATTTTATTTTCGCATTTCGTTCTTGGCCATTTCTGTGGATAGAAGACTCGCTATGTTGATGGTGGTTCAACAGTTTCGTGTATTTTGGTAAAAAGTGTGTTTTCTCTACTCGGAGGAAACGGGTGTAAATGTTTCAATCGGTGATATTCTGCTGGTGTATACTGATGTCTTACTCCCGAAAGAAACCCAGCCGTCACCATTACTTGTGGCGCTAGCCCACGGGATGCTCTCGTGGCATATCAGGTTCGAATGTTTCCTCTAACATCCATCATTCAGAATGTGAACCATGCTTTTCTACTTTTGCGACCCTTTCTGAGGAGTAGTGTTTGGGCAGCGGGAAGAAAGTTGGCAGAATATTTCTCGAACTGTCCTACTCGCCTGCTATGTATTAGGTCTTACTTCATCAAACAGCCCAACGAGCATTTTACATGCAGGTCGATAGCGCGCATAGTATCTTAGCCGCATTTGGGGCTCGAGTTTGTCGTCAGACAACAAAGATTGGTTACGTTCCCTCCGGGTTAATTCTATCAACTATATGTGTAAGCATAGGTGTTTGCGCGACACGACAAAAGGCATGTGGAAATTTCTCAAGCGGTCGTGCTCTGCTCGTATAAAAAGTTATCTTCTTATGACAAGCAGCACAGCAGTCACATACGACCTGCACCGATAGTTGAGAGTACTTTCTCGTCGCATTTAGGGCTATGCTTCTTTCCCAGACAGCTGGATCAGAATGTCTCCCCGGGTTCATCCGTTTGCATTTTTTTCTACGCAGGCGTAATTTTTGCAACAAAGAATGAAGGGTGGATATTTTGAGAACAGTACTTATGTGCGGCGGAATATTCAGGTTTTACAGCCGAAAGCAGGAAAGCAGTGATCATAGTACGAAGGAATAAGTTTGCGCACAAAACGAGGACGAAGAGATGAGAGCATAGGACGAGTGCAATTTCAAGTTTTATTTGGATAAAATAGCGAGACACATACATACCCCCCCTCTGTTCTATCACCCGTTGGACCACCCGATAAGGCGTAACAAACATCACAAATCAAAAAGAACAAAAAAAAAACAATTGCATAAAAGGACGCAACAAAACAGTACCAGATAAGAGATACAACTTAGACTCTGTACGTCTTCCAAAAAAAACCAGTGACGCACTTACATCAAAGGTGAACAATAAAATCACAGCCAAAAGGGCTTAAGACAGCTAAGAATAAGACGACATGATAACACGGGTAAAACAATAAAAATTAAGAACAACACAGGTCGCATTTTGCGAGACTTACGAGCAGTTAAAACTTCGAGCTTAGACAAGCTTTTTGTATTACCACGTATCCCACCCTAAATCAAGCATGAAAGTATAAAAGCATAAAATCGGAGCCAAAATGTTTAAAACGCTAAAACTAGAATAACAACATTTCTGTGTTGGGAAAAGGAAGGAACTGGTGACCAACACAGGGTTCGCCTTGCAACTTTTAACAAGGCCTAAACGTGACAATAAATTTCGAAATCTTTTAAACTTGACCATCTAAGAAGGCTAACCCAGTGTTTAGGATGCTTACCAAGGGCGTGCTGACGCTGTCTTTCCAAAAGTCTCTTATTCTGTAGGCTTCTAATATTTCTCTTTCTGTTTGATCCTCAAATCGGGCAAGGAATTCAGTATCTTCAAGCCTGGGAACACACTCGCAGGTTTTACTCGCAGCCAGATCCCCCCCCCACCTCGATTTTTTTTTCACAGAAAGATTCTGTCCCCGCGCTCACTCATTCATGCAGCGCCCACTTTAACCGATTTATACCTTTTGCAGTTCAAAAGAATTTTGTAGATTACGTTTGAAAGGCATTCGTTTGGATTTTTTTGCGTAGGTTTTCACACCCTCTATTTTTTTCTTTGAGACATTAGCGGCCACAGTTTTGCTAATATACACGGGGCTGAAAAAACATTTTTACATTGTACCGGCTGTCTACTTTTTACAGTTGTGCGAAACTCTGTGGATGTAAGGCATGACGTGCTAATTGATACTTTTATCATTTTTCTGTACTTTAATACTAGATGCTCCCTTGGATTTTTGGAAAAGTGATTCCGAGACCCTACTGATGAAGAATGAATTGTAACCTGCTAACTGAAGGCGTGACACTTGAGCTTCGAAGCTGCCAGACTGTTTGCGCTGGCATGACTAGGTAACTGCAGTGCGACAACTGATAACAATGCCCTTTTTGACCACCTTTGAATGTGCGCTGTCAAATCACAGAAGACCTTTTTTGATCTTGCTTCATATTTCCAGCAGATGTCATTACTTGAAATGCTGAGTTTTAAATCTAAAAATTGTAGACGGTTGTGTTGCCGAATTTTATGGATAAAATTAGGTGCATCAGAGCCTGGGTTTAAATGGTTGACAATTTCGCTAGCTCCTTTTCGGAAGGTCAGTGTCAGCATGGTTACAAGCACGAGATAATCATCTACACATCTTAGAACCTTCACCACCACCAAATCTTTAGGCTGTCCTTTGAGGCGTATATCAAATGATGCTAAGTAAATATCAGAAAGAGCAGGAGCTATTGATGACCCTATGCAGACGCCCAATTTTTGAACATAAAAATGATCCTGTTGCAAGACAACTGTAGACTGCAGGTAAAACTGAAGAAGCTCGATAAACTGTTCGGTATTGATTACAGTCTGGTTTTGAAAGTTAACTTCGCCACATTCTTCAATACGTTCCCGAACAGCTTTAAAAGTTTCGACATGCAGTAAGTTGTAGTAAAGATCTTCAACATCAATTGAAAAGGCTGTAGTGGATTCCAGAATGCTTTGATGTAGCACTTTAGTTACCTTGTTAGAACTACGAACCAGGAAAGGGTCAGCTAGCTTTAACTCCTTGAGGTGCGTCTGTGGAAACCGCCCAACTTAACGCTGACAGCTTCCCTGCTCAGTTGCGATGGCACGTAGGGGGCATTCTCGTTTGCGAGTTTCTGCCTTAAAAAATATTTCTAAAACTTCTAGCTTAGCTTTTTCAGCAGCTTTTTCTAACGAATCCAGGTGAACTTCTGTCAGAAACTGAAGTGTCGCCACTTTTTGCTTTCTTCTAATAGATTCACCTGCTTAAAATCCTTCTGTACTGCTGCCAGGGATTTTTCATTAAAGGAACTTCAGGAAGAACGACAAACGCGCTCGTTTTATAGGCATGCAGCACATTAGGCTTTGCCTCTTCAGGCAAGCTGTTATTTTCCGCAATGGAGGTACAGCACCATTCCTATCACTTACTGTCCCCTGCAGGCAGCTGACGCCGTCGCTAATAGCTGGCTCTCGTTCCTTTTCACAGGCCTTGTTACCCATTTGTCTCACCGTGGAAAGAAGCTGGTTTCGTGTGGTACAATGCTCGAAGGCGAACTTGGGTCCTTTCTCTAGCACCTTTTGTACGTCGCCAGGGACGGATGCTCCTCCAAGCACAGTTACCGGGCAGACCATCGAAGCACGTCTTGGTGTTTGCGGAAGGTGCGTTCTTTTCTGGAGCCACAAGAACTCAGTCGTTTAAGCTGCTGTCATTTTGAAGCTCCGGAAGCGAAATCCTGCAATGTAGCAGTCTTCACCTTCGAAAGTCAAAACCTTGAGACCGTATTGGTACAGCCGACTCTGTCGAAAGGATTTGTACTTCATATTTCTCGTGATTCTTCGTGCGTGCCCCCAGGATGGCTGAACAAACACGAAAAGGTCTTGGACTTCCTTAAGGATGACTTTTCTCTTGAGGCTTGAGTCAAAAGGGGCATTGTTACGAATTGTCGAGCTGTTTTTACTAAGTCACACGACACAAACAGTCTAAAACCTTCAAAGCTAACGTGTCACGCCTTCAGTTAGCAGGTTACCTTTGAATCTTCATCAGTAGCGTCTGTGAATCACTTTTTCAAAAAACCAAGGCAGCATCTAGTATAAAAGAACAACAAGAAGATAAAAGTAACATACTGCACGTCGTGCCTTGCATGCACAAAGTGTCGCTACTTAAAAAGTAGCCAGCCGGTAGAGTGTAAAAATGGCTGTTTCAGCCTTGTGTAAATTAGCAAAACTGTGCCCGTAATGTTTAAAAGCAAAAAGAGGGGGTGTACAAAAGACACGAAAAACGTTACAAGGAATTCGTTGCAAACGTGACCTACAAATTTCCTTAGACCTGCAAAAGGGTATACATCGGTCATAGTGGGCGCTGCTTTATTGAGAGAGCGCAGGGGCACAATCTTTCTGTTAAAAATAAATTGTAAGGGGGGGGGGCATCTGGCTATGCATTCTAAAACCTCAAAACTCAAAATTTACTCGAAACTCAAAATGTACTCAAACTCAAAATGTACTCAAACTCAAAACGTACTCAAAACTCAAAATGGACTCAAAATTCAAAATGGCCTTAAAATTGAAAATGTCCTAAACTCAAAATGTTCTCAAAACTCAAAATGTACTCAAACTCAAAATGGAGTGGAAACTCAAAATGGAATAAAAACTCAAAATGTACCCAGAACTCAAAAAGTACTCAAACGTAAAATGTACTCAAAACTAAAAATGTACTCCAACTAAAATTGTACTCAAACTCAAAATGGACCCAAACTCAAAGTGTACTCAAAACCCAAAATGGGCTAAGAACTCAAATGAATTCACCACTCAAATGGCCTCACAACTCTCTCGTGCTAGGAATTTACTCGAGCTCACATGGACTCTGTTTTATTGCCATTCAGTGTTTTCAAATTCACGCGTGGTAAAATTGTTACAGATGCAAATTCGGGAGGTCAAACTCTTGCATTCGGCACAACATGACAGCGTAGCGCCTGTGAGGTCGGAAACAATTTTCGTTGAGATTTATTAAGCTATACTTACTGCCCATGATGACTAGGGCTGGTTGGAGGCAATTGTACGTATATATTGGATGTCAAACTCTTTATTTAGGCTCTGTGTTCGTGTTCATGACATAGGCGGTCCAGATTTATGGTGTGCTAGGTCCCTGGGTCGAAACAAGGAAGATTGGGCGAGGGGACTTGCGCTCACTGCTTCGTTTATTTACGCCGAAGCTGTTTAGGGTTACCGTTTCGTGTATTCTTGCGCTGCATCCTGAAAAACGCCTTGTGTCAAAGCGAACTGCCCCGCGAATCTCTGAAGTGCGAGGCGTTCATGGATATCCATTTGCTTTTGTAATGCGTAGCATTCTTTGGTCGAATACCCCCCTCTGCTCCCCCCGGCAGGATCGTGTAACGCACTGCATTTACAAAAAATGCAGATATCATGGAAGTTCAACCACTAATCATTATAAAAGCGTAAATGTGGAGAATTTATCAAAATAAATGTTAAAAATTAAAAAAAATAATCGGAAGAAAAAATATCAAAATTGGCGAACCGTGTAACATGAGAGTCATGAATAATCTCAGATTGGGTTAATATTCAGAGAGATTTGGCGCTAAAAATGTGGGGTATCAAATTGAGGCTCTCGAGGAGGAAAATCACGTGGGACAAACAAAAAAGTGCCTGACTGTTTGCTGAGTCACTTGTATTAGTTTTTATTAGCATTTGCTAGGTGGTATCAGCTCTCCCAGCTCGGAAAAGCACCACGCTACCGTTTTAAGCAAGTTCCGCCACCGTACCCAGCTGTTAATGTCCAGCACGCACGCCTGTGGGTGCGCGTGTGTGAGTGCGAAGTGCGTGCGCGCATGCGCGTGCGCGTGCGTTTGTATTTGCCTGTGTGTGTTTGTGTGCGTGTGTTGCATCAGTCATCTGTTCTTTCGTTGTGTTTCACATGTAGTCGTTGGAGAACGGCAGAGCCCGAGTTACTTGTTTTCCTTTACATTGTTATCATGTGCTCGTTTTTATACCTTGCGCTGATTACGTATTGTAAAAAATCAGTTGGAGCGCGCACACAAACAGCACTTGCTTATTTTTCGGAAGTGTTTTTCTTCTATCGCCATGTGGCTCTGTTGCCTTCTATCTCCTACACTCCAGCAAGGAGTTAATGTCTGACATGTAATTGGCTAATTCTAGATTCGAGTGCACGTCGTACACTGTGGGAAGAAAATTACGGACTCGAAACGCGGTCGCAAGGCTTTATCATAAACAAATGTGAAATTCGCCTCTCTGATAAGCTCTGATGCCCCCTGTTAACTATGGTCGTCCGCAATTTTCATGACACCATATGTGTCGAAGGATTGGCTTGTTTCTTGCGACACATTGAAAAAGAGGAAGTAACGTTTGAATATCAGTTATTAGCAGAGGAATTTTGAATCTGGTGATTTAGGTTCGAGAGCTTACCATGGCTTTTGTTTTAACCCCATTCCATCTTCCCTCGATGACTCACCAATTAGATGCCAATAATTTTATTACAAGGGTTTTTCATTACTAGGAAGCAATGGATATCGCTGGACAAAGCTTTCCATGTAAATAGCACAACTTCCTTACGGCTTGTCAAGGCATTTTGGTTAAACCCGACACCTTTTGTTATAGCAAAACACCTTTTGATATGAGGACATAGCAAAAGAAAGATACCCGTTTGCTATATCCTCATAACTATACCCGGAAAGCATTTTTATATTTCTCCCACGTGATCCCCCTCGACGAGACCTTTTTTGATACCGCACACACCTTTTCATGATCATATGGAATTCATACCTGTCAAATTAACCATGACTCTCATGAGTGTAACCAGGACGCTATATTTATATGTTCGACATGATTCCCTTAACTGATATCTTCAATTTGACACCCCACATGCTTTAGCGGCCTCACCTTGTATTTAACCCAATCTATGACTCATAATGGCCATCATGATTAGTACCACGCAGCCTTTTTTTGATTTGTACCACGTGATTCTTCTCGTCAAGACCGTAAATTTGATGCCCTACACGGCATAGCACTGTAACTTCGAATTTTACCCAATATAAGACTCGCAATGACTATCTCATGGTTATAACTAGGAATCATTTTTGTATTTCGCCTACGCGATTCCGCTCATCGAGATCATTATTTGATACCCATCACATCCAGCGGAATCAATTTGAATGGTAAACCACCATTGACTGGACATGACTATCTCATGATATAGCCATACCGCAATTTTTTGATACGTGATTTCCCTCTTCGGAAAGTTAAATTTGATGCCCCGGACACCCAGTGGCGTCATTGTGAATTTTACCCAAATTTATGACCAACCTTGACTATGTCATGTTAATAATCAGGAAGCACGTGATTACCCTCATGGAGACCTTTAATTTGATGCGCCACACGCCCTATTGTCATGAACTTGAAGTTTAACTGCATCTATGACTAACCATGACTTTGTGATGATATAAACAAAACGCATCTTTGTTCCCAATAATTCCCCACATCAAAACCTTGAATTTGATTCCCCACATGCCCTCGCAGCGTCATTTTGAATTTTAACCCAATCTATTACCCATTATGACTGCATGGGGACTACAATCTGGAAGTATTTTTTTAAGGGCCTGCTATTTGATTCCTTACATGACTTAGCATCATCAGTTCGACTTTTCATCCAATCGAATGCGTTCATTATTCTGTTTAGAGGGGCGTTGCCCCCTATATTCATTTTATTCCTTTGAAACAGCAGAAGGGACAGCCCCCGCCCTCTTTTCCCCCCGACGGTCACCTCTTCCTTTGTGAACCCTAGTATATGAATTCGTTAACAGTTGCATGCGAACCACCAAGCAAGCTTCGAGGCCAAGACCGTCACAATGTTCGCGGCGCCGTTCGCCGAGCAGTTCTGTCGAGGAAAACTAAGAGCAGCGACCTTGGGAGGCGGGGCTGCTGACTATCGAAGCGCTGAAGACCGTCCAATGAAGCGACGACAACCAACCAGCGACGCTGTGGTTTGTTCTGATATATCTGTGCAGGTTGACAACGAGCATAAAATAGTCGTATTGGCGGACACCGGGGCAGATCGTTCACTTATGAGCAAGTCATTGGCTACCACCTTTAAAAAGGTACTAACGCAGTGGACAGGACCACCGGTTCGCACCGCTGGCGGCCGCTTCATTACTCCGTCCGGAAGGTGCACAGCTCGCGATAACATTAGGGGCTTCACATACGTCGGACATTTTATCGTGCTTCCCGTATGCTCGAAGGACTTATTCCTAGGCATGGACTTTCTACAAAAGAATGGTGCTCTCATTGATCTACAGAAACCCAGTGTAAGCTTGTTGACGAAGAGAGTGGTAGCTAAGCATATCGACTACCTACGGGACATACTCTTGCGCGTCATCGACGAAAACATAACGCTACCTCACCGAATCATTATGCTTATTCCTGTCAAGAACGAGGCTTTTCAGGACTACGAAAGAATTGGGGAAGGAAACGTCGGTCTCTTCCTTGACAGAGGCCATTGCATTGCAAGGAGGCTCGTCAAGCTACAAAACGCAAGCACAACAGTGCTCCTGACAAACGTCGGCACAGAGTGTCAACAGGTCGCGAAAGGCACGACCATAGCTTTCATTGAGGATGTTGGTGACGTAACGAATATTTGTATGTTGAAAGAAACAGAGTCAGATCACCTGGTGGGACGTGCGCTGCTGCCACCAGTAGAAGTGAACCCCAACTTGAACTCCGCGCAGAGGGAGCTTTTACTGGAACTGGTGACAGAGTTTTCTGAGTGTTTTGCATCGTCATCCCGTGTTCGCCGCGCATCCGTGGCGAAGCACAGCATCATTACCGACGAGGCTGCAAGGCCAACCCGCAAGAATTCATACAGCGTATCACCAAAAGAAAGGGAAGCAATCAACCAAATAGTACGGGAAATGCTCATTGATGACGTCATCCAGCCGTTGAAAAGCCCGTGGGCTTCATCTGTAGTCCTGTTCAGAAAGAAGGACGACACATTGCGTTTCTGTGCGGATCACCATAACCTGAATAGTGTGACAAAACGAGACGTTCACCCTTAGCTCGAATTGATGACACACTAGGCCGCATGCGGAATGCAAAATTCTTCTCATCATTGCTCCTCAAATCAGGATATTGGCTGATAGACATCGATGAGCGGCACAGGGAGAAAACGGCCTTTGTGAGACCTGATGGCTTGTATGAATTCAACGTTCTCCCCTTCGGCTTGTGTTCTGCCCCGGCAACGTTCCAAAAGATGATGGGCACTGTCCTCGGCGGATTGAAGTGGCAATCGTGTTTATTTTGTCTAGATGACGTGGTGGTGTTCTCGGCCACGTTTGAAGAACATCTCACACAACTAAAGGGTGTATTACAAGCAATTCGATCCGAAGATGTCACTATAAAGCCCGAAAAATGTCATCTTGCTTTGGAAGAGCTTAAATTCCTCGGCCACATAGTCAGCCAACGAAGCATCATCCCATATCCTGACAAAATGTCCGCGGTATCTTCGTTTCCCAGACCTACCGATAAGAAGGGTGTACGACGCTTCCTAGGCCTATGCCCGTACTACAGACGGTTCGTCGAAGGTTTCTCGAGGATTGCTGATCCTCTTACACGGCTTACAAGGGAAGACGTGCAATTTGTATGGGCAATTGAGCAAGAGCGCTCCTTTGAGGAACTACGAAGACGGCTGCAGGAAGCTCCAGTGCTCGCACGTTTCGACGAAACCGCTGACACGGAGATTCACAATGATGATAGCAATGTTGGCCTCCGAGCTGTACTTATTCAGTCGCAGCAGGGCGCCGAACGAGACGTAGCATACGCTGTCGCAGCCTTTCAAAAGCCGAAGAAAACTATTCCACCACGGAGAAGGAATGCCAGGCCGTCGTCTGGGCGATCACCAAATTTAAGCCCTACCTTTACGCCAGGCTTTTTAAAGCATGTAGCGATCATCACTCCCTGTGCTCGCTTGCCAACCTCAAAGACCCCTTGGGTAGATTGGCTCGGTGGAGCCTTCGCCTGAAGGAATACGACATAACTGGTGTATATAAATCTGGAAGGAAGCACAGCGACGCTGACTGTTTGTTGCGAGCAACGATATCGGCAGAGTCCTACGATTACGATGAAGAATTAACACTTTTAGGACAATAGACTCAACCCAAATGGCCGACTTACAATGTCAAGACCCGAAACTAGGCCCACTCATAAAATACCTTCAAGGAAAACGCAAGACGTACCGCGCGCCCTTGCTCGAGGATTGTCATCCTACTGCATCCGCGGAAACGTGGTATACAAAAAGAACCATGACATCAGCAAAGAGGCCTTCCTTCTTGTCGTACCCTCAGTGGTTCGCGAAGAAATCTTACAGGCCTGCCACGATGAGTCAACAGCGGGTCACTTAAGTGTTAGCCGGACGTACGCGAGACTTCACCAAAAATACTACTGACCGATGGCTTCTTCCCACAGTGCAACACTACGTGAAGACCTGTCACGATTGCCAGCGGCGCAAAACACCGCCATTCAAGCCCGCGAGAATACTTCATCTGCTGGAACCACCAAAAACGCTTTTCTACCAGGCTGGCATGAACCTGCTCGGGCCATTTCCGATGTCTTTCTCTCGAAACAAGTGGATAGTAGTTGCAACGGAATATTTTACACGGTACGCCAAGACCAAAGCTTTTCCTCGAGGATCAGCAGCAGAAGTGGCAAAGTTTTTTGTGCACGAGATTATTTTACGCCAGGGCGCGAACGGATTTATTATTACAGACAGGGGAACAACTCTCACCGCCGATTTGATACAAGACGTCCTCAAGATGACCTGGAGCCACCATCGGAAGGCCACCGCATATCACCCACAAACCAACGGGCTTACGGAATGTCTGAACAGAACATTGGCTGACATGTTATCTATGTACGTTGACGTGGAGCACAAATCATGGGACGAAATTATGCCATATATAACATTCGCATACAATACGCCTGTGCAAGAGGCGACGTGGAGGACAGCCTTCAAACTGGTCTACAGACGTCCAGCAACGACAAGAGTCGATGCCATGCTCCCCCTCTATGATTGCGACTAAGGTGACAGCGGAGCTGAAGAGTTTATCCAACGGGCTAAGGAGGCATGACAGCTGGCCAGGCATTGCATTCTGCGCCATTATTAAAGTGACGCGCGACAGTATATTCTTCGCCACCGAGCTACAGAGTACATGCAAGGAGACCTCGTGTGGGTGTGGACGCCAGTCCGCCGCCGTGGAGTCTCAGAAAAACTTCTCCGGTGGTGTTCTGGCCCTTATGAAGTGACCCGCCGAATCAATGACGTTACCTATGAACTTGTACGTCGCGGTTCTCGCTCCACAGCTCGCCGACGATCACCCGGCAATGAAGTCGTGCATGTTGTGCGCATGAAGCCTTACTATGCGCGGTAGATCCGCTCAAGACATTATTGCACAGGACGCTGATGTGTGATCTTTTTAGACTAGCTTCATTTTTTTTTCTTTGGGTTTACATTTTGTTCTTTGCTTGTATTTTTTCCTTTGTGCTTCTATTTATTTCTGGCTTAATTTCCGCACTTTATTTGTGTCACAGCATCGGGGCGATGCTGCTAACGAGGGGAGCAATGCCGCGAAAAAAGCTTTCCCACAATGGGCCTCCTACGTCACTGGGTGCACGCTCTTGTGGCGCTATTCCACGACGCCACGTGGAATGGACGCTCGTGTGGCGGGGCTAGTTTTGGAGAAGACGCTTGTGGGGAGACGTTCCAAACGGTCGCTGTTCGACGTTGTGGGCACAAGTTCTCCTCAATAATCTAATTGTAATCCACCCGTGCAACGTATTGTCGCTACAATAATATATATATATATACAATATATATATATATATATATATATATATATATATATATATATATATATATATATATATATGTATAGAAGACGTTGCTCGCGACTGGAGGTGAAATACGTTAAAGATCACTATGAAAACATAACAGTATTTCTTGACCTGACGTTTAGGACGGCGAATGTCCTTCATCAAGTATAATATCTTCCAGAATGGAGGTGGTTTATATACAGTTCAAGCACGTGAGGTTACGGGGGTGGTGACATATGGTTAAGATTGGAAGCGAGGAGGAAGAGAGAGAGGCGCATTGAAACATGAGAGAAGAAGCCAGCAATAAGAAAGCATAAACTAGAAAAGCAGAAATTGGTGAGAGAGGGTGATGGAAAAAGGAGAGTAAGGCAGAAATAAATTGCTAGAGGAAACGGCAGCGGTGGGGACAGGCAAACTAAAAGCTTACACGACAGAAAGAAGCTGAGAAGTGATAGGGGACATATAATTGCGTGGTCAGCAGCGGTGGCGAGTTGTAAAAGCCAGCGGTCAGTGTGTCTCCTCTCTATTTTGGATGAGGAAAACAAAATTCTCGCTGAAATTGGCTTGGCCCAATTTGGGGTCAACCAGCTACAATATTTTGAGAGCAAAAAAGATGTCAGGTGCTAAATATCCAACAGAACAAGCTACTCCGTGATGGAGTAAGTTCCCCCATTTCCATCAACCACAAAAGGCCAGCTGAAAATTTGTTGCGTAATATAGAACTTTCAGGTGAATCAAACAGCTGTTGTGGAAACAGTGTGGTGAACCTATCGGACCACGTACTCTTGCAGGATGAATGCCATGTTCTGTCAAAGGTTTTAAATTTCTGTCAAGCGAACGGCAACGTAAGCGAGTTCCAGCTTAGCAAAGATCTTGATGAGTTTGCCCGCACACTACGACTAAAGGAATACTTTCATGACAGGCCGCAGAGTAACACTGTAGATCCGAAATTGCCGTCAACACGACATTGTACACCACCAATTTAGCGAGATAAGTGTCTTGACTTATACATTAGGGCTGTACAAGATGACATCATTCCCGCTTATAAGAAAAACGTTTTCGTGCAAAAAAACCTCTCTAAAAGAGAAGAGACTGCTTTAAACACACTAACCTCCCTTCCTGACAGTATCATTATGCCTGCGGATAAAGGTGGGGCTATCGTCATGTTGAACAAAACAGTCTACCTAAATGAGGCATACAGACAACTTATTGACACTTCTTTTTACAAAGCAGTGTCTAGCGATCCAACACCAGTCTTTAAACAGAACGTGCCGGAAAGGCTGTCTTCTCTTCTTCTTGCGAGGAACATTTCCGAGACGACTGCGCGTTCACTTTTGCCACTAAATCCAGCACCTGGACGGTTGTACTTCCTGCCAAAAATTCATAAGAAAGACACTCCTGGCCGACCTATTGTTTCCGCTATAGGCACTGTAACTGAAAATTTGTCCAGCTTTGTAGACATTTTCATAAAAGATATTCCTGTCACCCTCCCTTCGTACATTAGGGACACAACCGATTTTTTTCGCCAAACATTAGACTTGCACATATCTGCCAACAGCCTACTTGTCACCATGGATGTTGCCTCCCTCTATACGAACATTCCACGCGAGGGCGGAGTCAAAGCAGCCATTCTGTTGTATAAAGAATCAGAATCTCTCAACAA
Organism: Haemaphysalis longicornis; assembly: GCA_013339765.2. NCBI lineage: Eukaryota > Metazoa > Arthropoda > Arachnida > Ixodida > Ixodidae > Haemaphysalis > Haemaphysalis longicornis. Next base: position 1,538,515 of record JABSTR010001246.1, read on the forward strand.
ACCTGTTGACAGTGAAACCATGGAAGTACTTCTAAATAGGATCCTTGAAAAAAAAAACTTTGAATTCGATGACAAGCACTTCATCAGAGCAATAGAAACTTATTGAGCACAAAAGTCGGCCCAAATTATGCAAATATTTTTATGGGCAATCTGGAAGGAGAATTTCTTGCTACAAGAACACTGCAGCCACTATTCTACAAACGATTCATTGATGACATCTTCCTTATCTGGTGCCACTGAGAAAGCAGCGTTTTAGAGCTCATTACGGTCTTCAATAACTTTAACTCCAACATTTTATTTTCTTACTTGCATTCGGCATCCGAACGTAACTTCCCGGACGTGACAATCAAAGTATCTGGAGAAACACTTTCGACCTCCTTGTATAGGAAACAGACCGATAACCACCAATACCTGTACTTCAAAAGTAGTCATGTCTCTTGGCTTTAAACGGCTGTGCTCAGAACTTAAAGACTTCACTTCAAACTGCGAAAGGCTTCGAAACAATCTCCTATGTCAACAGTATCCGCTGCCTGTCATAGGTGACGCAGTCCAGAGGCTCACAAGAAAGACCTAACTGAACTCTTAAACGAAGCCAAACCATCAACTTCAAAAAGCCAAACCAACCTCATTCTCGCATATTCTGCACGCGCTCCGAACGTAAATAGCATACTTAAAAAGCAATATAACATTATCCTCCAAACCGAAAAAATGAAACGCGCATTGCCTGAGCCTCCCACAACGGTGTACAGGAGAGCTAAAAACATAAAAGACATTCTAACATCGTCTAAAACTAACAACCCCAAAAGCACAGGTCGGGGACCATCCGACATACCTCGGTGCAAGCTTTGTCCAATGATGCAAAAAACAGAAACCGTGCGTACCACGGGGTCGCACTACTTCGTCCGTATACAGGGCGACTACAACTGCGACAGCGAAAACGTCATTCACCTCCTTGAATGCACATTGTGCCACGCGCAGTACATAAGGACAGACAGGAACAGACCTCAGAATGCCTATAAACAACAACCGATTCCATGTAACCGCGCTGCCACACCTTCCGATATCCAAGCAAGTCACCACACTAGGGCATCCATTCGCCAAATTTGCAGTCATTGTACTTCAGTCGGGATTCAATACACATCACGACTGCGAAATGCGGGAATCTTTCCTGATTCACAAATTCAACCCCCTTACAAATGGTTTAAATGAGAGTGCTGGTAAATTTTCCTTCCTCTTCCGTATGATGCAAAGGAGTTTGTACGCTACAAGCTCCGTCGCCGAGACGCCGAGTACCATCCTGGGGATTGTGTGCGGGTCTGGACTCCCATCCCACGACGCGGACTGAGTGACTTCTGCGACGGTATTTCGGACCCTACCAGATTCTGCGACGTGTTGGCCAACTTACCTACGAAGTGATCCCAGATGGTGACTCCGGCACATGACGACTACGTACTCGGCCCGACCTCATCCACGTGGATCGCTTAAAACCGTTCTACAGACGATGACGAACTTTTATTTTTATTTTCAGACTGTCGCTTATTTTAGCATCGGGTTGATGCACTCTTAGAGGGGCGGTAATGCAGCGAACCATCCATTCGGTTTGTTTATTTGAGTTTTGCTTTTACCGCCAGGCTGCGCCGGTCTGTGTTATCTCTGTGCCAAGGGAAGCGCGTGTTCCATTCTTTCTTCCGGTGCCGCATAAATAATCTGTTCTGATAGGGAGAGCATTCCGATCTAACGTGAACAGCGCGGAATAATCTTCTTGGATCTACAATGTTCTTGATGCGAATCGACGGTTAGAGAACCCCGCGCGCCGAAAGATAAAAAGCCTGCAGAGCAGACGTCGGGCTATTCGATTCTGTGACGCTCGCTGACGCAAGTCACTTTGTTGACCGCTGCTTCGCCGCCTCTGTATTCTTTGAGTTGTTAGGGGAGCACAAGTTCGCTCCAATAAGCTTGTTTCTCCTTCAAGACAACTGCGTCATCCTTGGCTTCGTGACATTACTTTCAAAATACTAGATGTGCATTCACCGAGACCAACTTTCTTTTGGCAGCTTTTAAATATAATTCCATCACACTTAGTCTATGTTAATTAAGTACATGTTGCTAAGTGTAAAAATTATATTTTTGTGTCTAACTTTATCGATCTACTTAGCGCAATATACAACCGTGACGTCTATAATAATGCTTGATTTTAACGAACACGGATAGAACGAATTATGCTAAATTTCGAACAAAAGAAAATCCGCTACGAAAATGCACGCGAGGATTGTTCTTTATAACAAAGTTCACCTCGGATACAACGAACTCTTTGGTACGCTTACAGTTGCCACCTAAATAATTGGTCTCAGAGCGGCGATTGAGATGCTGATTGGCCACGATGACATGTTCAGCCTCACTTGGAGTGACATGACACCTGACACCCTCCGTAGCCGATTCCGGCGCACTGAATTGCTGACGGAGCACATCCAGTCAAAGAATCCGGACCAAGACGGAATCATCGGCGAATTGCGCGGACAGTTCGCCAATGTTCCAGATCCACGTGTTGTGCCGAAAGAACGGTCTTTTAACGAATTCCTGGGTGTCAACGACGGCTTTACCGTCACTGTGAGTCCCTAAAGACACAGACAGCGTCGCAGATGTCATGGCACACTTAAAATGTCACAAGGGACATCCTGAGTATCTTCGATTGAATATTGATAGTTAATGAAGCGCTTTCGCCAGTAGATATGCTGTGCCAGTAGAGTACTTCAATATTGAAGGACACAGACTTAAACTGGCGCCAACGACGTCTCTGTCAAAAGGAAAGTGAAAACAAAATTTGGGCCCATCTCCCCGCAAGGGTGACTCGAGAAAATGCGTCGCTTAGGGGGTGGGTGTATTGCGTTAACGTTTAGTGGTTGGGGAGTTGGTGGTAGTGAATGCGTTCTATCAGCAGCTTCTTGACGTAGTTTGAATGAGTCAAGGATATAAGGCGCGTTCGTAGCTTCCCATTCTGTGTACGCTTTGTGGCGCAGTGGGTAGAGCACCATGTACATTGCGTTCCACCCGCAGGGTCGAGTGATCAAAACCAGGCGCCGGATAGTATTTTCTTATATTGTTTAGGGGGAGGGGTGCGGACTACGACTACGGACGTCAACGCGGGTGGCATCGTGAGTTACTGAAATGCTCTGCATTTAAAATTACTGCAATTTTTGTGAAATAGCGAAAACCACCGCTCTTTGGTGAAGTCTGCAGCACGTAATTGATTGATTGCAGGGCTTAACACGCTGATTCAACGTAGTTGTGAGGCGCGCCGTAGTGTAAGACTCCGGATTAATTTGAATCACCCGGGGATCTTTAACGTCAGCCTAAATGTCGTACACACGCGCGTTTTGCTTTCCGCCTGCATCAGAACAGCAGCCGCCGCGGGCGAGAATCGAACCCGCGACATCGCGCTAATCAGAGCAATGCATTATCAACTGAGCTAAGGGAGGAAGCTTTAGTGCGTGCAATAAATAGAATATTTGGTGTAATTCATCGCATAATTTATCCGTTTATTTCTCCACGTCGTCTCGCGTATAGTGAACTTGTAAAAAAATAGGTTTTTAACGGGTTCGGCTATATCAAAATATTGAATACATGGAACTTATCGCGGCACAGACAACAGTTTGCTATAGAGGGGTTCGACTGTAGTTGTTGCCGAGTGTCGAGAGGCAAATAAAAATCATTAACTGTTCCTATCACTTGATTACCAATTGACAACGCCTTTCTCAATCCGTGTTGATGGTGATAAAACATCCTTTCGCCTCAAGAAAAATAATGTACCCTCTATGTTCTGTGTTCTATGATTTTGTTCTATGATTTTGCAACCCAGAGAGGCAGTGAAACCGCACGAATATTTTTTTTTACATTAAACCGAGTGGCAGCTTTTATTATGGGCTTTACAATCATATTGCTCCAGTTTTTCGGTAATGAGGATGTTTCCAAGATACTTTATGAGAAGTATTGTGAAGTAAAAGGCCACCGATTCGACATACCTCCGTAAACTTCAACTGGAAAATTACGTCTGGCCTCTTTGCTTCTTAGTGTCAAGCCCTAGCAACTGACTGAACACCCGTTCCTCCATCATAGAGAAGGGATTTATTGTGAAGAGCGCGGAAAAGCCTGGTCGGCATCCTCCTGATCGCTTCCACTTTTAGTGAAGACCGAAAGAAAGAACTTCTAGAAACAGCTCGCTATCTTTGATCTTGGCATCACTGCTTGGGATCCAATTCTCATCCGTTAATTTTTTTTTCTTTTTTTATTTCTGAAATTAAGCAATCATTTTTGCGGCGAAGCCTAAATAAAGTCAGCCTTGGTTTCGGTATAAAATATATCTGCCTGGATTCTTTAATTCTCGTGTTTACCTGATCACCCAAACGTACCAACGCTACTAGGTACGTTTTCTTTGTTCGCATGCCTTTTACTTGTCGTTTCATGTGGTTGATGTACCGGTTTATCCAAGAGCTTTTGTTTTCCTTTTACCTGTTCTATCAAATTTACCAGTGCTATTCTCTGCAACGCTTTTGAAACTTTGGCAATATTCTTCTATGGATTTTGAGACAGAAGCAAGTTCAAATTTATGAAGGGACAGTTCTAGACAATCACGTTTAGACGTGTGATCTGCGCGCGCAAAATGTTTATTTAAACCGGTATAGATGACTGCTTGGTCGCTTTGCGTGCACTTGGATGCTACCAGAGATCAGCTTGTGGTCCGAGTTTCCCTCTTCATCCGATAAAGTGCTACGTGTCAGTTTTTTTGGAAGGAACACTAAATCAATCAATGTTTCAAAATGAGCATTTACTCAGGTATGTTTTTTTAAAAGCTGTGTTTAGTTATGAGAGAAACATTTCTAACATTTTATCACCGCGGAATTTGTAACTTCGATTTTGAACTTCTCATTCTATATGCGGCAAATAAAGATGCAGTATGTACAATCCTTCTGTTGTAATTCTTAAATTTGCAAAGAAACATTATTCGATCTAGAAAATCAGGTGTGGCACCAGGTGGCCTATAAATTGCTCCAACAACAAAAACCACTTTTTTGAGAATTATTTTGCTCCAACCCGTTTCGGAGAGAGACAGCAATCCATTCTTTCTGTCGTAATAGGCGACTTCACAAGAATGGCAATGCCACCAGCACCTGAATTCCTATACCACCTGTGAACAAGATATCCGAGGGAAATAATACAATCCTCGGGAACAGAAGGGGTCAACCATGTTTCGGGTATAGAGATAATTTGTGGGCTAGGCGACCGTAACAAAAATCTGGTTCAGCTTTGACTTTAGATAATTGTTTTGTTAAACACTTCAAACCCATTAGGACTCGGCATGGTTTTCAATGTTCTTTCCAAGAGGTCTGCCATCGTAGCAGGCCCGGGGTTTTGCTCGACATTCCCGACATAACAAGCATTATCAAAGCAGGCCAAGAGTCAACAATAGTACAGTGACATATTCGAGGGCATGGCAGGATCAGCAAGCTTACATCATCACCACGACAAGAGACTGCTGTATTGCAGGAACCAAAATGCAAAAGCAGCACCAGCGGTTCAGCCGTGCTGTCACCTTGCCGGGTGCTGTGCCCAGGGGGGAGCTCATCGCTCGTCACTCCGTACATTTGGTCCCTGGAGGTGACGTCCCTCCAGTCGCCTGATAATTGGCATTTCCACGTTAGAGGGTTCCGTAAGGGGGCTGCAAAATGTATTCCCATCTTCGCAGTTAGTCGTCGTTGAAGGGAGAGCAAAAAAAGAATGCCTTTCCACTCTAAGTGGAATCCGTAGGAAGTGCAGTGCAGTGATTCGCCATGGCGGGCTGTAGCGCAGTTGTGCGCTCACTGTCACCATTTGACATAATTCCAATTTCCCGCCTTCGGAGTTTTAGCGCGCCCCTTGCCTGCAACTGTGCCAGTGGGAGTTTTGTTCTCTTTGTGCTTTGATCCCCGCACGTGCCGGCTTTTCACTACCACATTTGGCGTTTACTACGGTAGAAAACAAACTAACAGGCGTTCTTAAATTGAGGAATGCGGGCGCTGCCGGTTAATTACGTGTATTTTTGCCGGGTTTCCTGGAAAAAAATACAGGTTTGCCGGGCAGCAGCGAGAGAAGGCGTGTCGTAAGAAATGAATTCGGCATTACCAAGGGTCAAGTAAGAAATTCATGATATTTTTTGTCTGTGATGGAGAAAATTTTGAGTACAATAACCGTTTACGCAAAGGGCCGTAAATCTTAAACGTTTACTTTCCGTGTTTCATACACGTCGCCGTGAATCGCGTGCTGAAGCTAGTATTTTTATAACACAAGGTATTACGGCGGCCGCCACTATCGTTTTATCAGCAGTAACCTTTTTTTTCTGCGACATTCATGGCACCGAATGTACGCCGAAAGACGGCACAAAATTATCATAGGTTGCTGCCAAAAGCAATGTCAAGACGTCTCCCGCCTACTACCTACTTTGTTTCCTGAAGCGTACAGATTTCGGCCACGCATTTCAATAGCGTGGAAAGATATCTAAGGTATGGTGGCACTCACACGCGTTGACTCTTTTATTGCCTTTTTGGGTGTTTTGAAAGTGGCGTTTGTTATTTTAAGAATAATATTTGTAGAAAACACTTTTATGGGTAATTCTTAGCGGATTGAACAAATTGTATTGGAATTACAGCTAAGACGACTCTAACATTACAAGAAAGAAGTCGAAACAAAATGGATTCTTCGTAAAGGCAACCCTCAGCTACGCTGTCTCAGCAGATTGCACACTGTGCTACAGTTGTCATCAGCTAATAACGTTTACAATGCGTTGTTATTTATTGACCACTCCTACTGAGCTGAAGAAGGGCGAAAGAAAAAGTAACTGTTGTGGGGTTACGCGACTGTAGAAAATACCACAAAGGCGCCCCAATAGTGGGGTCCGCTGTATACGGTGGGGTCACTTTATTAGAGCGTGACACATAAAAACGATACTTACTCCGAGAGAAGCGCCGTATATGCGCTTCGTTTGCTTAGAATGCACTTCGAAACTTTGTCGGTCCACTCAATTTGTTTTACGGAAACGTTTAGTCAGTCCTTTATCGCGCACGCGAGGGTAAAAATAGTCCAGCTTCGTAACTGCCCGGAAACCGCACTGAAGCACTGCAGACACGGGGAACTATTCGCCAGAACAGTTTTCGAGCACCAGACACCTTTTTAAAACATTCGCAGAATAACAAAAAAATAACGAAGAGGTGTAGAACATACGAACGCGAACCAGACCCCTAGCTTTCACTGACCCAAAGTTTGCTCAAGCTTCTGTGGGTCGGCGCTGGGTGTACTTATTCGTCGTACCCTCTGAGCAGCGACCGGTCCCTATAAACAATTAGAAAGCTAACTAATGTGGACTCAGCTGGCCATGGAATGAATAATATTAGGGGTAACACTCACGGACAGCAAACAAGCTACCTGGAGGCGAACCGACAACCGGTAGTTTATTATAGAAATGGGGCTAGAAAGAGGGGTAGGCCAGTTATAATTTGTAGGGATTAAATGAGGAAATTTTGGGGTAAGCCGTCGATCAGAGTAGCGCAATGCAGGAGAAGTAGCACTTCAATGGGAAAGGCATTTGTCCTGCAGTGGTCCCGAGTACGCTGGTCATGATGATGACGATGATGATGGTGGAAGCAAGAGCTTTTACCAATGTATCCCAGGGCACAAAAACCTATACACCGACGCGAAAACATCACTGCCACATTTTTAGGCGGTTGCTATACCATGTGTTGTTATTTTGATGCGCCCATTTTTATAGGAGCGGAGCGCCTCAGTCGCTTCAAGTGCTGCAGTCTATACAAGAAATATTGGTGAGAATTAGATGAAACGGCCAAACATGTGAGATTAGAATTGTAGCAACCATGTCTTCGTCACCGAACCAGTTTTCAAAATAATAAGGAATTGCAGCTACAGCATCACGGGCCAGTTTTCTTGGGGAGCGAGGGAAGCCATACGCAAAATAACACCACTTTGCCAGATCGCAACCTACGGGCACACCCTGGTCTACGGGCGCATGTTGCCATTGAGTTGCATATGCAGTTATAAGTACGCTATGCCACACTGCCTAATAAGAGGTCTATATAATAAACCAAACAACACTGCTTGTTTCCATATTGAACAAGCCAAAAATTCTGTTTCTGCAGTTCTCGAAGGTGGTCAGTCCAATATTATGTTTTAAATACAAAACAAGAAAACCTTACTCTCACTTAATTTGTTCCAGCCTGCCTACATGTCCTATTGCTAATTTTGGCCGACAAATGCAGCTGCAGTCATACGCCGCTTTTTTGGTGAGAGATGTTATGGTAGGAGTTGTTATTATCAGCAAAATTGTGTACATGTGGGCCACTTTCGATTACTTCAATGGACTTGTTTTTTTCTCAATATTTTTACATTTTCTTTGTCACCAATACTTGATATTTACACTATGAATTTGCTAGCCTTGCCAATGAGGCATTCTGGTGAATATACAGGGCACTGCATTTTTGTTGCTGTGTGGTATATGCCAAATGCTGTTTTCGAATGACCATAATTTTCTATTGCATATCCTTATCCATACCAGGGTGGAATACGGCAGTGTGTTATCTCACAATTCGGGTGACATCGTCTGATGATTACAAAGTACACCAGCATGCAAAATAAAAACTGGCTGAGGTTGTTTAAATATCTATTCCTTCCAAACCTTCTATTTTCGACAGATACATCCATCGAAAATGGAGAAGGAACCCAACGCCGCCTGTCCTGTGCAAAGCTTCGCGTTTGTTTCTTTTCAACGTTGTGATTTCACGCGACAGCTTCTGAAAATTCGATGCATTGAGCAATTTCAATGTGTTACGTGGTTCTGGCAGGAAGTATTGAAAGACACCAGGTCACCCGCGATTCCCCAACGCACAGTCAACGACGCCATCAGCGCCTGCATTGGAATGCTCCGTGAGTGATAGCAAGCGTCCTCCGTATTACAGCTAGCTCCGTATTCAGTTACCTATTGGCGCCACCGACACTCCAAGCACTGCAACACACATCAGCACAAGCAGTGCTTAACTGTTTTGTTGCTCATTGTGTAAAAATGGGGCGCAAAGGAACTGACAAAGAATACAAAACACAGAACAATACGCAATTCTCAGCCTATATTTTTATTAAAAAATGGTTATATATAGTACAGGTTACATTGATAGGTGACGGAAGAAATAACAAAGTATAAAAGGTACACAAGAGTGGTAGAGTGAGCAGTGAGTGGCTGCGCATGTTGACTCGTCCTGGCATTTAGGAAACGTTTTCCCGTTCTCCATCTCCGTCGGCCCTGTGGCTGTTCAGCAGCATATCGGTGGCTAGGCGGGCTTTTTTCCAGACATTTCGAGCCGCAGAGTCTTGACCAAGCCACGTTTTAAAGATGGCATGTGAAATACTGGAAGCGCGATTGCCCGTCTGAGGCACCAGATGAGGGTTTTTGAATATTGCTAGGGCCCTTGATAATTGGTGAAGTAGGACGTTCATTTTACGACACAGCCGTCTGTGACACAGTGGTCCTGGAGCCAAGGATGTTGATGATCAGTTTTGAAGATGATGAAGTGTTCCTCGAAGTGTGGATAATAGGAATAATGTGGAAGTTTAATAAAATATTTTCAACACTTCGAAGCTTTCCGCTTACAATATTGCCGTCTTTCAAACTGAACTCGCCGTTACAAAGTACGGTGTGCTTGTTTTAGCTAAACGTGAACCCCGACATGTAAACCAGCAATTGTACATCTCCCACAAGCTGAATACACAACTCCGAATTGCTACATATGAGCTTACTGCGCATAATTATCTTACGATGCGGTCATTACCTGGTTTAAACTTCTTCCCTCAAATCCTTCCCTTTGACACAACAATTAGTAAGTACTACCATTTTAGCACGTCCTATGAGTTTGCGAAGTTTATCTACTCCTAACTTGCACTGATCAGCGGTAAGGAGTTTATCTGCCGCAAAATATTTTAACATTCCAAAATTTTTTTTTTGATACAGCACACACCCTTACGGCCTTTCTTTGAATCTTAACCTAATTTACGGCTTACCGTGACAATCGCATAGGGATAACAAAATTCACCTTCAATTTATCGCAAGTTTTCCCCACTTTCAACACCTTCAATCAGATACCATATACCCCATGGCGGCATAACTTCGATTTTTAACCCAATCGCTGACTCACCATGGCTACGTCACGATATATAACCTGGAAGAATGTTTATTTGTCGCACGTGATTTCACACTTCAGACGTTCAATTCGACACCCCACAAGGTCTAATGACCAATGACTTTGAATTTAAACCTTATCTATGATTCACCATGACAGTGTCACGAATATAACCAGGTAGCAATTTTTTTATTTTTCCCAGTTCAGTCCTCTCACTGAGATCACCAATTCAATACTCCAGACATAGTAGCGGCATCCCAAAAATTTTCAACTATTTATGACTCCCCTTGAATATGTCGTGATTAGGACCAGGTTGTATTTCTAATTTTTGCAATGGTGTTTTCTTAATCCAAACAAATATTTTAATACCGCAGAAGCCTAAGAGTCATCATTATGAATTCCAACCCCTATTTTGACTCACCAAAGCTAAGTCATGATTATGACCACGAAGCCTTTTCTGTTTCTTCCACGTGATTTCTTTCCTCGACACCTTGAAGTGAGTACCACACGTGCACTAGCGGCGTATCACTTTGATCTATAACCATATCTGTGACTATCTGCTGTGAATCCCGCAATACAGGGTTAGCCATTTTTTGTAATTTGTCCTAGCTTCCTTATTTCCTTAGTTTTTCAAATGTTTTGATAAAGTATCTCCATTTAAACTCCTATGACGATTACGGGTTGAATTTCCGCGATATCTGCATTTTTGTGGAAATGCAGGGCGTTACTTGGTGCCTCATGGGTAGCCACACAAAGCAATTTGGAAAGAAGCGCTGACCATATGTGAGGAGATCTGGAAGGTGCGTCTACCGCGTTCTAGCGTGCCTCGCCCTATCTCAAAATTTTCTTTCGTCAGGGCAGTTTGAGTTCTCTGAACTGCGTTTTCTGCACGCATTCCAACGTTCTCTACCACCAGTTTTCTCTACTACACAAGAACTTTCATAAAACAGAGATTCCAGAAACCAATTCGAAATACGTGTTTTTCTGGAACCATGAAGACAATAATGGAACTGGAAGGGGTGAGTGGTAGTTGGAAGCTGGTACTGTTTTTTCAGTGCAGGAATTGAATAGTTTTTTTGTGAGCGACGGTTACAGGCACTTAACTAATAGGCTATTATGTAGTACCTTACCAAGTACAAGTTCCACGGGCGTTCAAGCGGCAATTTCAACCCAGTCATCGAGTTTCTTGATGGCTGCAGTAAAATGTTAATTTTTTTACAGGAAAACAAAACTGGTATTTCAACTATCTGACTTAACCACATGGTCATAGTAGATGTGTTTCCACGTTTTAGTTGAGCTTTTCCAGGAAAAAAATTGTGCATCAGTGACATCAAAGGGAAATGCTTTTCACAGTGACAAAATTTAAGAAAAACTATACGAGTTAACCAAAAAAGGGCACTATGAAGGTGCTGCGGGTGCTTAGTGACGCAAATAAAATTAGAAACATACGGCGGACAATGACAGAGATGTAAATGCGTCTGTTGGGGTGAACACAATCTCGCCTATCTCCACAATCAGAAATAATCTCCTCTATCTCATCAATCAGAAACAATCTCATCAATCAGAAAGGAAGGTGCATGCTGCTCATTCCCGCAACCAGGAAGGTGCTTGCTCCATTACAAATTCAGAAAGCCAACCATCATAGTGTCCCGGGTATGCTTGTTAGCCATATAAAATTGGGAACCAAACTGAGAATAACTGGTGGAGAACTTAGCAACAATATAGGCAGCAGACTTGCCTTACTTTTCTGAAGACAGCAAGCTTTATTTGAAGGTAATATACGACATGCTGAACCTAAGCAATAATTTTGTAACCATACAGATATGTACAGTGACAGAGAACAGGAAACCAGATAAAATTGTAGGCATACGCGAGGTACTACAAACGTTGCTAAACCTACCTCACCCAACTTGAAGTAGTCAAGCAAAAAGAACCTATACAAGCACTGAAATCTACCGTGAAACTGAAATGTTAACTTGGAACAAAGTACACGAAATAAACAGGTGGAGTGAAACGCTCTCTCTGCGTAGAACTAATGAACTATAGGTCATAGAGGTGACAGCGCTGAAGTCGGGTATGCCAGAAGTAAATTAAAAAAAATCACGCTTTAGCAATGGAACGGAAATCAAGCAAAACTGGGGATAGGATAAAAGCACTGTATAAGTGTGTTTTGGCGGCTTGGCGTGTTTGCCAAGGGAGATGGAAGCGTTGGCGAGGAGCCAACGCAGGTGAAATCGGCTAGCAAGAGGCATTACAAAACGAGTGTCTCGGTGTGTTCATGTAATGCGCGTTACATTGTAGCCCGAGGCGGGAACCATTGCACCAGTGTTTTATTACCGTGACGACATCGATGATGACAGGTCCACAAGAGATAACAAAAGCCCCGGCCAATGACGGGCTTCGCCCATAACACTTTTGCATCGCTAATTTTGTTAATAATGCTTGGAAATTGTGATCGGGCACTGTCCCAAAAAGTATGGTAGGAACTCTATTTTGGCCATGGTTCCGGATCCATTGCTTTCTTGCCTTCCAGGTTTCGCCAAGGCTAATTCATTTGAGAGGTACTTTAGGTACGTCAGATATATGCAGGAGAGATTGTCCTAGGTCATATTACCAGCGGTGGTGATTGCCACACGAGGAAGTAGTATCCACAAATTTCGCAATGTACACCATGAGCATGTACTACAAATATCAATCTCGCATATCTCACCCGGCTCCACGCCCCGTATACTACTTGGCCTCATCGCAATTCTGCTATTAAAAAAAAGGCAAAGTTAGCAAACTCATGATTGTAAACTTCCTTCTCATCAGCATTGTGAGCACGCACCTCTTTATTTCAATGGTTTGCAAGAGGAAAGCATCAGCATTTCAAGCACATAAAGTCCTTGATGATGGCGTTGAAGAAAATGTATACGCTTAAGGAAAGCTAAAGATGTTAAGAAGCACATGTTCGTTCTGCGACCAAAGGGCTATTGCTCTTCGCGCCAGCGCACTTCTCATTGCCCGCGAAATCTAGAGGATCTATTTTTAATTTTCAGCTGGATTGGCGCTAGCATTAAGGAGGCCACTTCCACTGAATCACCTGACTGAGGTGCAGCGGGCCGTTTTTCTACCATGATCAGTGCGGCGTTGCAATTGCCTTCATCCTATGTTGTCCAATACCCGAGGAAATGAAAGAAATCACCTTGGAAATGCTAAGTACACCCTTCCACATTTCTCAATAAACGCATTGCGGCGTCGGTGTGTGTCCCGGCGAAACATTTTGGTAGTTCCAAAACGATAAAAGCTATCGCCGGGTGACTAATCGTGTCGTTTCAATTGTTCTAGATGCAAGTGCAAACTGGCATTTATATTTAGAACTTTTGCCAAAGTAATACTTTTTAATACAAGTTGGTTGCGCCGCGCAAGGGAAACGTTGCCGGATAAATTGCTGTTAATTTTTTAAGATACCTCGAAGTGGCATTCGTGTCCTGGCTCCAAGTATTTTGGGCAACTGTAGATACCGGAGAGCAAGCCAAATTTTTTCCTACTGGCCGCAGCAAGTATCACACGCCCGCAGACGGGTAATGGTCCCTTGCAAAACATAACATACCAAGAAAAACATATTTACCTTTGGCTTAGGGCCTCAAATAGCACGATACACGAAAGGCTGCGGTGTAGAGGAGTTGGACTCTGATGGCTTACTATTGGTACATTTAGGCGGCCATCCCAAACGTGCATTGACACACGATCGTCAAAACAGCAGTTAAAATACAAATTGTAGTCATCAAAAAACTGTACCTAGGGCGCGCAGTCGTATGGTAGATGTATCCACCAAAGCCACCACATCGCTACCATCGACGGAGGAGAAGCCCGCCCGGTATCAAACACTTTTGGCTCGTACGTACTTAAGATATATACACCACCGGATAAACAATTTTCTTCCGCGAACCCCAAGAATTGATTGCGCTGCGTAAAAGAATGGTGGGACATAAGTTAATAACCTTCTCTATGGCTGCAGTATTATCATCGGGAGTTTCTCCGAGTAAACGCATAATTACGAGGGGATTCAGTCGGTCGGTGAGTGTACTGGTTGAACTTTGTTCACTATAAATATGAAAAGAACACAAATAATGCCGAAATATTGAAGTTTTAGGCACCTTAACAAATTAATTCGCAAGAACACGCCCCTGTTCTTCGGAGGAATACGTCACCTTTCAGGATATAAATTCAGGCGCACGTATTTTAAAGGAAGTTGAAGATGGTGGTATTGTCTGCTCACTGTATGCATATCTCAGGAGAGAGGCAGGTCATTTATGAACAAAAAAACAATGGTCCTAAAACCGAGAATTATGGATACACTTATAACTTTGAACGGCAAACACGTTGCTGCACTAGCTGAAACGTTTTCCTGAACATCAGGTAGGAAGCATGGCACCAGAGTGCCGACCTGCTATGCCAGTACTTTCATGTTTAATAAAAATTGTTATGGTCAATAGTTCAGAAGGCCTTAAAAAAATTTCGGAAACAAAACTTTATTTCGGTATGTTAGGCATCGTAGATAGGCCAGCAAGTAAACAACACTGGTAATGAACAAAGCTGCTAACATTTATGATTTTCAGCCTTCATCATCTCCAATAGTGAAAACTCTTAGTTCGCACCCCATGAGTCTTTGTTTCGCAGCCGCAGCCATACGAAACCACAATTTTTAAAAAGGTGTTTTGAAAATGGGAGCGTGTGGAGACAAACGACTCGAATAAAGACTTCATTAACTGCCTCGTAATATTTCCAGGCCATGGCTTGTGCTGTTGTTTTTATAATTTTTAATGAAGCCAAGATTTGTCTTTCAAGTATCACCTTTTCTTTGACATTTATAGGCATTTTATATTCGCAATTTTCGCGTGCCTTTGTGTTTTTGTAATTGTTGGTATTGTATTGGATATTTTGGAATTTTGAATTTCTTTTTATTGTTTTTAAAACACGGTTGACCTCTCAGGTGTTTTGTATTCATTATGGCAATTCTGCATTTCGACATTCGGCTGGAAATCAAATTGATCTGATCTGAACTAAAACTGACTGAAAATGTTGAGTGCTAAGATAAAGCATAGAATCCTTTATATTTTCTATGTCTCATCTAACTGCAAGTCCAATCTATGAGGTGTTACATAGCCCGTTGGTCAAAGATGTTTCCGATTAGCTGCAAATATTGAGTGACAGCAGTGGAGGATCGCTGTCATAATATTGATCTTCCTTTTGAGGACTGCTAGTGATACAATAAACATACGCGCTTTGTCAATGTCAACGATATAGGCTCGAGTGCCAACCACAACTTAAGAAAAAAAGGAATTTTGACAGGACAGAGGCGCACTTCCTCGCCTAACTACACTCGCCAAGCAATACCAACCTAGGCGGCACCAGATGACTACTGTCGCTTGCAGTTGCCTACAGTAGTTGCCCTATTATATAGGACATCTGAGCTCTGTCCAAGCTCGGAGGTTCTCGGTACGTTCGATAGGAGAATAAATGTTCGATAAAATAGAACACCTTGCTATGATTAAACAACAATGTCCGGCTTCAAGACTGTAGTATTTCACTGTTCTCGCCCACTCCCGATATTTTTCCCCAAAGAGGGCGTGTTATTATTTTCCAAACTGCGTAAACACTTCAATTGCAAATTTATCTACTTTAATTTGACAATTTAAATATTTTCAGCTTTGGCCCAATGGAACAGTGAATTATTATTTAGATCCATATTGGGCTAGTAAGTACACACATTTTTATACTAATCCTGCCAGTTGATTTATTTTTTATTTTCATTCCTCAAGGGCCTTTTAGAAGGAGGCATTACATGAGGTGGTACAAGTTGGAGACTAGTACCAAAACGTGGATAGGGGTGAGGGGGGTGTTCTAGCAAAAGAACTATACACCAGACCGATACAACCATCAACCAGTAAAAAAAGCATAAAAACAAAAATACATAGTTGGACAAGCTACATGTCTTGCATTGGGACCAATCAGAGTTTAAACTGCTTGGTGAACCACGCTTCACAGCAGTAGCATGGTAAAAATATACAAGATAGAATGCAAACACCGGAAAGATCTTAGGTAGCCCTAAATTCGGTAAAAAAGAAACAAAAACACTATAATGTGAAAAGGCAGCACTGCAGTACTTCGCTTGAACTGAGAACAATGCAGATAACAGGAACGAAAACCATTCAAGACGGCGATAAAACGAAGCAACGACAAACAAAACAAAAGTAACAGGAAATAACCCTGCGGATATTACACAATTCCGATCGCGGTTAACAGCTATTTCAACCGGTCAAGTTGTATGGTTTGTACCTCGTGATCACAAATATTCTTGCAATCTGTCTGAGCGAACAAAAAATACTTGTGCGAAAATGTTGGTTCGGGGGCGAGGTTAAGAAACTTGGTATTCGTTTTTTGCGCGAACGGATACATGCAATTTTGGCGTGATGTAAGAGTTTGGTGATAATCAGTAGTGAAACCTGTGGAATAATGACAGCCTTGCTAACTTCTGAAGGTTGCTGAGGGGAGGGAGCGATGCCCGCGGTTTGAGATTTGTTACGCTAGTAAATTAAGAAATATCGCAGAAAGCAAATTTAACTGCGCGATTTTATATTGCTTGTATGTTGTGGATGAGATAACGTTGGTGCATGTCCCGTATCGCGGCCGCATATACTAGTTATGGGCAGATAAGTGCTTTATAGGCCACCAGTTTTAAGTGTAAAGGAGAAAATTTCATCTTGCGAAGCACATACCCGAATGATCTACTGGGGCTGGAGATTACTTTGTTCACGTGTACGGTCCACGATAGATTGTTGGTGATATTGACGGCAAAGTACTTGTACACTTTTATGGATTATAATCAAGTGTCTTCAAGGGTGTAATTATAAAATAATGGGCATCCATGCCGGGAAAATGACAATTTTTGTCATTTTGGTCCATTAGAGCACATTTGCGAAATTTTACACAATTTTAATTACGAAAGGGGTCAGACTTTGGAATAATTTGGTCCTGCTCACATATAATTTTGGAATATAACACAATCATCCGAAATAGGCGAATGTTATTAGAAATATCACATGGCATAACAATAACACAAAATAAAAACAGCAAGAGCCCTACAAAAGCTTGTTCCCATAATATTGCTGCTAACCATGTATGGGTTCGTTTATTTGTTGTTTGTTTTTACTGCCGGCCCGTGGCCAGCTCTTTTACATGTGTCCCAAGCGAAACGCTAGTTACGTATTCTATTTATAAGCAGCACGTGTTATCGCTTTCACTTAAAAGGGAGCGCGTTTTTAACTAAAGTCAGCAGCGTACAATATTCGTCTTTGATCAACAAAGTTCTATATATCAAGGAACTGTTCGAGAAACACTCGCGCCAAAAAATGAAAACGCGCAGAGCAGACGTGGCGGCATTTTAATCGTCGACGCTCGCCTCCGCCAGTAACTGTTGATTGCTGCTTCACTGCCTGTGTCTTCTTTGAGTTGTTTAGGGAGTGCAATTTCGCTCAAAAAACTTTTTTTCCTTGACCTCAACTGCGTTGTGTTTGGCTTCGTGACGTCTGGTAGAGGTGCGTGGTACGCGCACCCTAAACCCTATTCAAGTCGTTAACCAAGCCCTACTAATTCCACCCGCCGACCACCAGGCCTTCAACCGGGGTTTAGATAACTCGCAGATATATTGAAGGCGGATTACGTCAAGAACGGTGCTATGAACAACGCATTCCCCATGAGCAAAACATCGAGCACACCCGTAGTTCTGCAGCAACCCCGGGAACCACCATCATATCAAGGGTCACCTATGAATGATCCTCAGTGATGGCTGCAGCATCTCGAGAGGTTCCGAACGTTTAACCGATCGGGTGACGACGAAACACACAGGCAATTTTTTGTCTACCTAGAAGATTCGGCACGGATTTGGTTCGAGAACCACAAACGTATGCTGACAACCTGGTCGCTATTCAAGACCGAGCTCTCGAAAACGTTCACGACTCTGCTACCTAAGTAACGAGCCGAACAGCTGCGGCAGACACGCACGCTGCATACCAATGAAAGCGTGCTCATGTTTGTTAAGGAGCTGTACCAAATTTTTCACCATGCGGTCCCAGAAATGAGCGAAGAAACAAAAGTGACATTTCTGAGGCGAGGGGTTAAGCAAGAGCTCTTCGCATGCCTTTTCCGCAACCCCCCGAAAACTGTGTCCAAATTCGTTTCTGAGGTCTCTTCCCTGACTGAGGGGATCTGGGAAGAAGTCCAACACGCTTTGGGAACTTCTATACCGCCCGAGGCAATCCGCGAGCCACAGGCCATGACCTACTCGGCGGCTTTTTATCGACCCCGCCCTGCTGCAACCCTTCGTCAAGAAGTCCCGCCGTACCGCCGTCGAGTTTTTCCTTCCGAAACCCTTGCAGCCAAAAACAAGACGGCGAGGAAGACCGACACGTGGCGAACCCCCGACAACCGGCCACTGTGCTACCACTCTCAAGAGGCTGACCACATCTACCGTGGCTGTCCCTAGAACAGGCTCGATTTGAGAGGGCTCTTCGTCGACGCATTCCGCACCCGACCCGGGGCAGCGTGCTATTGCTATCGAAGACTACCACGCCAACACCAACCGATGAGCAGCCCGGTTCAACCGTTCACCGTCGCCCTACCCGTACCAGTCGCCGAACCGCCGTAGCACTGCTGACTTCTCACGGCGAGGTCCCAAAGCCCACGCGGGAGTAACTAAAAGCACCAACTTCTGGAGGTAAAGTTGCATGATCACCGTAAAATAAAATCCCTTCAATGAAGCAACGACTCGTTGAAGACCATGATTCAAAATATGCCCTCATTCCGACTACCCGATTCCACCCTGACGTGACACCCGTACACGACAACAACGACACGATGTGACGCGTACCCGACATGACGAAGCCTGCCGCTGAGAAGATGACGATAAAAACCACGCATAGTGCCCCACCGCCAACACGCACTATCAGAGATACGATGCCCTGACACACACGAAACACGATGTTCAGTTGTCCATCGACGGCTTTCATGTAGTCGGCCTCATCGACACCGGAGCCGACTACTTAATAATGAGCGGGTCATTCGCATCTAAGTTGAAGAAAGTTACGGGAAGAGTGTTATACGCACAACAGGAGGCCATCTCGCCACGCCAAGTGGAAATGTGCACATCGCGCGTCAATATAGACGAAACCACAAACCCTGCTGCGTTCATTATTTTGCCTAATGGTTCCCGCGATGTGGTTCTTGGAATAAAATTTTTGACGCACAACGGTGCCATTAATAATCTGCAGACAAAGTCCATAACCTCCGGTCCCTCGATGACGCACGAAGCGAACCCTGAACGCCATGCTGCTTTAGGAATCGCGACGATCACGTCAACCTACCAACCCGCACAAAATTGATGATCACCTTCTACTGTGATGATGCTGCTCCAGACATCGACGCTATCTTAGAGAGTGACGAAAGTATGCTTCTCGACCATGGTGTCTCTTTCGCATGAGGCATTGGGAGCTTTGGGCAGTGAAAATCTCACATTCTGTTCACTAACTTCACCCAGGAGTACCAGCAGCTAAACAGCGCCGCTGAAATTGCGTTCCTAGAAGAAACACAAGGAACTAGTCAAGTGATTGTCTTCGCGAAATTTTAACGCGCAGCCGCAGATGCTTTCAAGAAGCCGCGTCCTTTGGACGTATATCTGGCGCTCCTGCAAGAAAAGCGGTAGAAATTATTGGAATTGCTGAGGCCCTACAGTGAGTGTTTTTCATCAAACTTCGAAATTACGTCAGACACACCTAGCGAAGCTACGTATTATAAACGAAGATTTCGCCCCACCTGCCCGAGAGTCCCCACCACGCGTATCTTCCCACTAGTGGGAAGCCATCGGAACGCAAGTCGGCGACATGCTCAGCGATCATGTTATGCAGCCATCAAAATGCCCGTATGCTGCAGCGGTGGTACTCGTGAAGAAAAAGACGGCACATTAAGGTTTGCGTTGACTACTGGCGACTGAACAAAATCACCAGAAAGGACGTGTACCCCCTGCCACAAATCGACGGTGCCCTCGACCACCTCTGCCATTGGAACTTCTCATCGATTCATCTGAAGACCGGCTACTGGCAAATTTAGGTGGACGAGAGAGACAGAGAGAAGACCGCATTTACAACCACGGACGGCTTATAAAAGTTCAAGGTGATGCCGTTTTGGCTGTGCACGGCGCCAACAATGTTTCAAAGAGTCATGGACACTGTGCTAGTTGTCCTGGTGTTGCACACCTGCCTCGTATACCTTGATGGCGTTGTGGTATTCGCCCGGACTTTCGACAGACACCTTGCAAGGTTGGAAACTGTACTCGAGGCCATTCGTACGTTGGGGTTAACGTTGAAGCCTGAAAAGTTCTGTTTCGTGTATGAGGAGCGGAAGTTTTTCGACCACGTCGTCAATGCTAGAAGAGTCCCACATGCCACCGGAATAACTGAAATCAATGCCGCGGGAATCACCAAAAAAGACGTATACCCCCTCCCGCAATTCCACGACGCCCTCGACCACCTCTGCCACGCGAAGTACTTCTCATCGATGCATCTTAAGACTGGCTATCTAAGTGGCGATTTCAGACTGGGGAAATTGAAGTTGAAGAGGCAGACCAAGAGAGCACAGCTTTTATATCCACAGACGGCCTATAAGAGTTCAAGGTAATGCCGTTTGTGTTGTGCACGGCGTAAGCAACGTTTCAAAGTTATGGATACTGTGTTAGCTGGCCTGAAGTGGCACACGTGCCTCGTATACCTCGACGGGCAACACCTTGCACGGTTGGAGTTTGTACTGGAGGCTATTCGTAAATCGGGGTAAACGCTGAAGCCTGAAAAGTGTCGCTTTGCATACCAGGAGTTTACCTTTTTGGGAGTCAAAGTCAACGCCGCGAGAGTCCTGCCTCACCCGGGCAAAAAT
Organism: Haemaphysalis longicornis; assembly: GCA_013339765.2. Taxonomy (NCBI): domain Eukaryota; kingdom Metazoa; phylum Arthropoda; class Arachnida; order Ixodida; family Ixodidae; genus Haemaphysalis; species Haemaphysalis longicornis. Next base: position 1,559,688 of record JABSTR010001246.1, read on the forward strand.
TCTGCCATAGCGAAATGCTAAGACCGAGAGACAAGAACGACGCTCGAAAATTTCTCGGACTATGCCCATACTACCGCCAGTTCGTTGCAAATTTTCCATGCATTGTAGAGCCACTCACACGCTTGAAGAAATATGGCAACCCTTTTTTCTTGGAACGTTCCCCAAGCGGAAGCCCTCTGCGAGATGCAACAATGCCTTCAAAACCCGCCTGTGCTAGCTGATTTCGACAAAAACACCGAAAGAGAAGTGCATACGGACACCAGTGTTATAAGCTTGGGTGCCGTCCTTGTCCAGAAGCAAAACGGTTCTGGAAAAGCAATCGGCTGTGCCAGCAGTGGTCTGTCATATGAACAAAAAAAAACTACACAACCTCTGACAAAGAGTGCCTCATTGCTATATGGGCCATTGTCAAACTTCACCCAAAGGTGTATGGAAGACCGTTGAAGGTTGGGGCACACCACCATGCACTGTGTTAGCTCGCCATTTTGAAGGACCCCTCTGGCTGTTTGTATAGGTGGAGCTTGCGCCTGAAAAAAATTGACGTTACAGTAGTGTACAAATCCGGAATGAAACTCTTTGACGCCGACTGTCTGTCCGGTGCCCCAACGACCCACCACCACAACATTCTGACCAAGACGGCGTGCCGGAGAGCGACCTAGCCACCCAGCAGCGCGTCGACCTCGAACTACGCGTCATGATCGACTACCTGAAAGGACGCAACGTCGCCGTGCCTAAAGCTTTCAAGCCCAACATACCAGCGTCCAGCCTAAAAACCTCTGTCTTTGTTAAGAGAATTTTCAATCTCAGAACAAGAACAAATTATGTTAGTCATCCCTGAAGACCTTCGTGACAAAATTTTCGAAGCGTGCCAAGACGACCCGTCATCCGGACATCTCGGCACTGGCCGCTTTATTCGAAACATCAAGGCGAAGTACTACTGGACCCGCCTTACATCTGAAGTGTCCCACTACGTCCGGAGCTGCCGTGACTCCCACCGATAGAAAACGCCGCCAACAAGGCGAGCCGGTCTTATTTAGCCCTTCGCTGTCTCATTGAGCTTCTTTCAACACTTTGTAATACATCTTTTGGGCCCATTCCCTACGTCCCAATCTGAGAACAATTGGATTGTCGTAGCGACCGACTACATCACACGGTATGCACAGACTGCCGCTCCTCCGACGGGGACTGCACAAGAAGTAGCAACGTTCTTCATAGGCCATCTTGTGCTGCGACATGGAGCACCTCAAGTCCTAATCACAGACCGTAGAACGGCCTTCCCAGCCGAGCTCATGCACAGAATCTTCAGAGTCAGCAAAACGGATCACCGAAAAACAATGGCATACCACCCACGCATCAACAGACTACCGGAACGCTTCAACAACACGATTGCGGATATGCTGCCCATGCACGTATACGTTGAACAAACGACCTGGGACGAAGTGTGCCTGTATTTTATGTTTCTGTACAACACGGCTATACAGGAAACCACGCAGATAACACCGTTCGAGCTTGTCTACGGAGGACGGCCGACAACAATGCTTTACGCCATGCTGCCACAAGTAGAAGACGACGACCTCAAAGCTAACGTCCAAGAATACCTTCTGCGTGCGGAGGAGGTCCTCCAGCTCACTCGAGTTCGTATAACAGACCAGAAGCCTGTCTATGCCTGCCGCTAAAACCTCCGATGCCTAAACGCCGAGTACCACCCAGAAGATTTTGTATGGGTTTGGACTCCAATCCGACGACGCGGACTGAGTGACAAATTTCTGGTTCGGTATTCCGGACTTCACCAGATGCTACGACGGGTTGGTCAACTTCCTTTCGGAGTGATCCCCGATGGTGACTCCGGCACATCACGATGACGCACAACACCCGTAGTCGTCTACTTGGTTCGCCTAAAACTACTGCGCAAGGTGTTGACGTTAGTTGGAAACGCTGTCCCTGTCAAGAGAAAGAGACAACCCGTGCGGCATACAAATAAAGAATGGAACACGCGCTTCGCTTGGGACACAGATCACAAAGACGGGTGCAGCCCAGGTAGTAAAATTCTACATGACCATTGCTTTCTACATGACCATTACGACCTAATAAAGATAAAGCTCGCCCTTATACTATATAAAACAGAATTTCACAATTTATATGTTCTAATGCTTTACTGAGATCAATAATATTTGTAATAACAATATTTTTTCTTCCGCATTGTTTAGTATGTATTTTTTTGGTTAATAAGTGCGAGCTCTGAGGACCTATCCTTCCTAAATTCGTATTAACAATCAGTAATCCCACTGTTCAGAAATGCCTGGAATCTCTTAAGTTTTATCTCCTCCAAAACATTCCACAATACAGGTAGAATTTTATTGAGCCCATAATTCACAAAATCATTTTATCAGATTTTATAAAAATCATTACTCTTGTCATTTGCATTCTCGATAGAAAAGGGGTGTTCGCAGTACACAAATTGAATATATAGGTCTGCAGAATTACAATATGCCAATCTTGTGCCTAACAGGCCCATCCTAAATATTGTTGGCATCACCACAGCAACTAATATTAACGTCTGATTGTACTGTTATGATTTCGCTTTCGCAAACCGGATTTACACATATAGTGTTAGGGCAAGTTTGTAAAGAATAACTAAACCGGTTTGTCACAGAGGTATATACAGGAGTGAAGAAGATGTTGAAAGCATAGGCGAGCTTAAAGCCAGTGTTTCAACCTCGTTACATGTAATTTTATCAGCTGGCAAGTTATGAGTGGACTGCGATTCTAACAAATGGTTTTTCCTCCACAATTGATCAGGTGAATCGAGTGATTCAAATTGTTTTTCATAAAAGCGATTTTTTTGGGCATTCTGTTTGTCGTTAGTAAATTTGTTTCTTCATTTTCTGAATTCCTAATGGGTGTTGACACCTCTTGATTTATTGACTGATTGATATAGCCTGGTTTTTGCTCTAAGCGGCTATATAAATCACGTGAAATCCCAGTTTTGTTACGTTGAGTATATTTATTCTCATTTCAAAGTGCTTCTTGTTTATGCTGATAAAAATTGACATAAATATTTCATCATATTTGCTTGCATTATGTTCATTAACACATCATTCCAGTCTACTGAGCAAAGTTCTGCACGAAAATTCCGAGGCTTTCTTGTGTAACGCTTTGAGTTGTGTATACTAACGTTGTTTGCGCTTACAGGTAAGTTTTGTTGAACAAGTGTTGAATGCCCATGTGGTCAGTGAAATCGCAGCATGTAACACCGTACCCTGAAAGGGAAGGGTCAATATTTGTAATAAATAAATCAATGAGTGCTTCCGTCGTCAAAATGATACATTTTGGCACCTTAGATTTAATGTGGACATCATAACGTTTTTGATACCATAACAAAATTTTACTAACCGGGGTACTACGTAACATTACTACGTAACATGTCTAACCGGGGTACGACGTAAACTGTAGTTTGTACTAACCGGGGCACTACGGGGTAGTACGTAACATGTATATTGAAATCACCACTTATGATGGCATCATATTGGTGCTAATTAATGAGGCCTGGACAGGATTATATTAACTCCAAAAATTAGGAAGTACAACTCTTGGGGCCTGGAGAACAGACATCACTGTGTTGCTGGTTAATACTGATACAACTTGAACATTGGGATCGTTATAACAAACCTCTTCTATTATAACCCGTTTAATCCTATGGCTAAGCAGAAGACACACCACCACAACGATAAGCACTTGCATTACAGTTAAAATAGAAAACAGGGAGAAATGAAAATCAATAACAGAATCTAACCATATTTCAGATACCATCACTGCATCAAACAAAAATACGAAGCTATGTGACTGTACTCATCAATCGTCTTACTTGTTGAATGAGTGTGCATTTAAATGGAAACATTTGAATATTGAAGGACCCAACCATTGTTCTGCCTCAGTATGTTTAGGTTCACAAGGTGAGGGGTATCGGTTTGAAGTCATAACAAGGTGAAGCCTTGCTTTCTGGAATAATAGAAAAAAATAATACTTACGATGCAAATCTCGCTAAGAAGCTCACGTCCTTGGTCATACGCACAGTGTTACTTTCGCTTCTTGCGAATCCGACCCTTTCCGTTCACATGCCAAGCATATTTCCATCCACTGGCTTGGGCCTATTCTTATTCCTCTTTGACAGCCCTTTCGCTATTCGTATCAAATTTCGCCGATATAAATAATAGTTGCAGCGGTTGCGTAGAGGTAAAGCAGCTGCCTCACGTGCAGAAAGACCCTGGCTGGAATCCCGGTTCCGGACTATTCTCACTGGATTAAAATAATCCGCGTATTGATAGAACTGCAGAATGGAAGATGAGTCGAACTCGAAATAGTTTGGAGTTAGAACTAATTTTAATAAAGTAATGTAGACTTCCAACGCATGTTGGTGCCTACTTTCGGACAGGGCCTTTGATGTAGATTCCATTTCTTCGGTGATGGGAATGTTGGTCTAGAGGGCGGAGACGTCGAGCGCGACCAGATGGGCGTCATTGGGTATTTGCCCACCATCATTTAAGAAAGTGGAGAAAAAATGCCGGCCAGGTGGGATCCAAACCCATGATCTCCAGAATACTGATCTGGTATGATAACTTCTACGCTACCGGCGGGGATATTTTCCCCTCCACTTCCTGGGGTATGTAGGTTCTCACTTTCTTTCTTTCTTTCTTTCCGAATTCTTTATCTGTTTCAATGATTTACCACATACTCCCCTTTGTTTTGCGATGTCTTCTTGACTGCCAACTCCTATTTTTGTATTATATATATATTGTCATGGTATACACAAAACTACTAGAGGAATGGTTTATTTACACTTATGAACTTGTGCCCACAAGCGAGCTGCGAACCTCTAGCCATTGCCGAACTCTCGAGCTCCTCTTCCTTCTCTTCTTCTTCTTCTTCTTGTCACTTTCTTCGTCGTCGTCGACTACAAAATTTATCAGCGGCTATCACCCAAGTTGGGTATATAGAGAAACAAGAGCGCTGTGTTAATGCCTGCCGAGGGCATGGCGTCAAAGTTCAAACTCATTACCAGTCGTGGCATTGCCCCCCGCCTGGATTGCATCGACCCGATGCCACTCGTTCAAAACAAGAGGGTAATTATAACCACTTTCTTACAACGTCAGCATGCGGCGTGGACGCAAACGCGCACGAACAGTCATCGCCTTGTCATCGGCCATGACATGGTTTCAGGCGTACGACCTGTACAACGTCTCGGCAAGGTTGTGGCCTTGGAGAGGAAAACGCGTTCACTCCTGGAACCACGACGTAGGTAACGTCCGATAGACGCTACAGAACCTTATAAGGCCCGAAGTAACGCCGCAGTAGCTTCTCTGAAAGGCCGCGACAGCGAACGGGTGTCCATACCCATACGAGATCGCCGGGTCGGTACTCCACATCGCGACATCCAGTATTGTACCGTCGGGTATCAATTTCTTGCTCTGTCTGGGTTCGAAAAAGGGCCAGCTGACGAGCCTCTTCGGCTCTCTGAGTCACGTTTTCGATATTGTCGTTCATTATTGCCCCGTTGTTAACAGGCGGCAATGCGTCTAGCGTCGTAGTCACTTCGCGACCGTACACAAGTTTAAACGGAGTGAAGCGAGTAGTTTTCTGCACAGCCGTATTGCAAGCGAAGGTGGCGTAGGGAAAAAGTTCGTCCCTGGTCTTCTGGTGAAGGTCAATGTACATAGACAGCATATCTGCCAATGATCGGTTTTGTCGCTCCGTCAAGCTGTTTGTTTGGGGATGGGTTGCGGTACTTTTCCGGTGAGCGCTGTGCGTAAGCCGGAGCACGTCCTGCACTAAGTCTGCGATGGATGCTGTGCCGCGGTCTGTTATAATAACAGCAGGCGCGCCATGTCGGAGAACGATGTTGTAGAGAAACAATTTGGCCACCTCTCCAGCAGTTGCACGTGGAAGCGCTGCCGTCTCAGCGTACTGCATCAAATATTCCGTAGCAACAATATTCCACTTGTTCTCGGGATTGGGCCAAGTAGGTCCATCCCAATTTGCCGAAATGGTGCGTCCGGCGGATCCAGCGGATGTAGTAGTCCTGCGGGTTTGACGGTTGGTGCCTTGCGTCGCCGGCAGTCACGGCCGGTCCTCACATACGGCTGCACTGATGTTATGAGTTTGGGCCAGAAGTATTTCTGATGGATTCTTGTTAACGTGCGTCTGACTCCTAGGTGCCCAGCGGTTGGTTCATCATGGCAGGCCTGTAAAATGTCAGTTCGTAATGCTGACGGAATGACGAGGAGAAACTTCTCCTTGCTATGGTCGTCATTCCTTTTGTACAGTACCTCGTCCAGTAGCCAGTAAGAATTTAGTCCCCGAAGAAAGGCGCGTGGAGCCGTGGTAACGTTTCCGCGAAGGTATTCAATGAGTGTTTGCAATTCTGTGTCGGCCAATTGATGTGCTGCATATCCGCAGTACAGATGACTCCGATGAATAGATATTCCTCGTCGGCATCGGACGATCCGGCCAGAAGCGGTGCTCGGGACAAGCAGTCATCGTCACAGTGTTTCCTACCCGAGTTTTATACGACCGTGATGTCGTATTCTTGTAGCCGTAAGCTCCATCGAGCAAACCGTCCGGACGAGTCTTTGAGGTTTTCGAGCCAGCAGAGGGAATGGTGGTCGCTAACAGCACGGAATGGCCTACCGTAAAGGTACGGGCGGAACTTGCTGATAGCCGACACTACTTCTAGGCATTCTTTCTCTGTCGCGGAATAGTTAATTTCCACTTTGGAAAGAGCGTGGCTAGCGTATGCTATAACTTTCTCTACACCGTTCTTCCACTGTACGAGGATGGCACCGATGCCAACGTTGCTGTCGTCAGTATGAATTTTGGTGTCCGAAGCATCGTCGAAGTTAGCCAGCACCGGTGCAGTTTGCAAGCGCTCACAGAGGGCGTCAAACGCGTTGTGCTGTTCTTCACTCCATTCGAAGGCTACGCTATCTTTCATAAGTCCCGTGAGGGGGTCCGCTATGTGAGAAAAGCCTTCCACAAAGCGTCTGTAGTATGCGCAAACTCCCATGAAGCGTCTGACAGCCTTCTTATCACTGGGACGAGAAAACAAGGCTACAGAAGTCGTTTTTTGGGGTCTCATCGAACGCCATTAGCACTCACAACATGGCCCAGATTGAAGCTATTGAAAACCAAGGTGACATTTCTCCGGCTTGATAGAGTACTGCGCTGCACAAATGGCTTCCAGGACACTTCTCAGGCGGGACAAATGCTCTGCGAACGTGCTAGAAATTTGAGTTCAGCCAAAACAGTGTCCATCATGCGCTGGAACGTAGCCGGCGCAGAGCATAGGCCGAAAGGAAGGACCTTGAATTCGTGCAGGCCCTCCGGTGTCACAAACGCCGTCTTCTCGCGATCTCGCTCGTCGACTTGGATTTGCCAATAGCGAGATTTCAGGTCGAATGAAGAAAAGAATTTATCATCACGCAGGCGGTCTAAAGTGTCATCAATTCTGGACAGGGCATAGAAGTCTCGCTTTGTAACACAGTTCAATCTGCGGTAATCAACGCAGAAACGGAGGGTGTTGTCTTTTTTCCTTACTAGCATGACAGGTGAGGCCCATGCGCTCTTCGACGGTTGGATAAAATCACCTGCCAGCATCTCTTCCACTTGCGTCTTGATTGCCTCCCGCTTCTTAGGCGACACTGTGTACGGGTGCTGCCGCACAGGCCTGGTGGACTCGTCCGTACTTGATCGGTGCTTCGCGACCCGCCTACTGCGCACTTTAGATGTCGTGGCAAAGCAATCGGAGAACACGCACACAAGGCGTAGTAAATCATCCGTCTCTGTGGTCAAGAGTTTCTGGTCAATTTCCACTGGTATGTGTATGTCAGCTGTCGGCGACTCATCCGAAGTTTTCCCGAATGTGGTTAAATGGGTCACTTCGGCGACTTCCTTGATGAATGCAACGGTGGTACCTTCCGCAAGGTGGCGACGCTCATTGTTGAAGTTTAAGCAAGTCGGGTGTGCACCCATTCTGAAGGTGTACAAACCCTCTTGCGATACAGATACCATTGTCCAGTAGCAACTGAGTATTCCGTTCGGCTATACCTTCGTTGTCGACAAATGCGTCACTTCTAACATCGACAAGTACGCTTGTGCGGGCGGGAAGCGTTACGTTTCGTCGACAATGCGAAGGGCCGTGTCATGTCGGTCGGTGATGCTTCCGGCTATAGCTTTCTTTGTGGAGAAGGTGATTGTGGACTTCGGTAAGTCAATAATGGCCCCATACGAGTTGAGAAAGTCCATGCCAAGTATCAAATCACTCGAACAATCGGAAAGTACTACGAAGGTGCTGATGTACGTGAAGCCGTGGATCTGGACCCGCACAGTGCATATATCGGCAGGTGTAATTACATTACCCCCAGCTGTGCGAATTTTTAGTCCTGTCCAGGGGGTGAAAACTTTCTTAAGTGAAATCACTTGAGCCTTGCTAATAACGGGAGTAATCTGCCCCCGTGTCGGCCAACGCAATCGTCGGAAAGTCGTAGATTCGTACAAGTAGGTCGCAGTAAGCCGGTTTTGTTGTGCAGATTTTGTTGTCACTGGGCGTCTCGTCGTTGGTATCCGGTCGCTCCCGTCGTCGTCGTCGCAATGGAGCATCTTTGAGCGATTCGTCATCAGCGGCCACATCTCCAGGGGTCGCTGACTTCTATTCCCACGGCTTTCAGGGCTGCGCGATCGGCGTTTGGTAGAGTTCGGGGCGAAGCGAGGACTGAAGGAGCGGCGTTGGTTCGAGGACGGTGAACGGGACTCAGAGCGTCGGGGGGGGGGGGGATATGTCATGACGTTCGGCGAGGTATCTTGCAATCTCACGGGGTCGTTCTACGTTTCGTGGACGTGGCGCATTTAGTGCGAACCCACGCAAACCGGCCTGGCGGTATGGGCACGCGCGATACGCATGACAAGCCTACCCGCAGTGGAAGCAAAGGGGTGTGTGGTCATTGGTGCGCCAGATATCTCTTTTCGAGGAGTTTCTCTCTTCTGAGTACAGCACGGCGGGACGTGGCGCGGCGGGACGCGGCATAAAGTTTACGGCGGTTGGTTGCTGTTCAACAGTGGCGATAGTAGGCGGAGGACAGTAGTGGGACTTACGCAGGGTCTCTGCATACGTATATCTGGGAAGCGCTGGCCGTGCACACTCGTCAGCTGGTTCGGAAACCCGCACAGCCCTCCTGATTTCGTATCTAACGAGCTCAGTAACTGGCACAGTGTGACGGGGCACCTCACCATGAAGGACTGCCTGCAGCTCCTCCCGGACTATCCTCCAGACCAGTTCACAAAGGCCGTCGACGTTGCCTTCCAGCGCTGTCAGAAAGTTCGTACCAGAGACCGCAGCTTCCCGGCGGCAATACTGCCATGCCCTTTGTTCAAGTGCCCTCACTATCGCGGTGGCCTCTTCAACAAATCCGGCCACCGTTTTTGGAGGATCCCTCATCAGTCCGGCGAAGATCACTTGCTTCACGTCGCGCATCAAATGCTGCAACTTCTTGTCCTCGGGCATGGATGGATCTGCGCGCCCAAATAAGCTGACCATGTCTCCGACGTACATGGCAACGCTCTCATTCGGACGTTGGTTCCTTGCATGCAGCGTAATCTCAGCCTTTTCTTTACGGTCAATGCTCACACAGGTAGCGAGTAGCTGCTGGCGAAAAGCCTCCCAGAAGGTCATTGCAGCTTCGTTGTTCTCAAACAAGGTACGCGTGGATTCTTCCAGAGCATAGTAGGCATTGTGAAGCTTACGCTGCTCATTGACACGCTCAAACTGTTTGAGCCAGTCCTTTGCATCTTCGAAAGGTTCGCCATAAAAGAACTGCTGCACCCGTTGCTGCTGTACCACGTACCCAACTGTCATGGGAGTCTCAGGCGGGATCGGTGCGCTGTTCTCCCGTCCCGTCATCCTGGCTCTGCGGTCTGGAAGCAGCCCGTACTCCACCGGAAGACCAAGTAGACAGCGGCTGGTCCTCTCCTAAACAGGCGTGTTCCTGGTGTCCTGGAGCTTACTCGAAGCCCTAGATGAACCGGGTATCATGTACCCCGCACCTCACCACTTCTCTCATGGTATAAACAAAACTACTAGCAGAATGGTTTATTTACACAGGCATACTTGTGCCCACAAGCGACCTGTGAACCTCTAGCCTTTGCCGAGCTCTCCAGCACCTCTTCCTTCTCTTCTTCTCCGGGTCCCTTGCTTCGTTGTCGTCGTCTCCATAGGTTATCAGCGGCTATCCAAGTTGGGTATGTGGTGAAAGAAGAGCGGTTGGTGAATGCCTGCCCAGAGCATGGGGTCAAAGTTCAAACACATTACAAGCCGTGGCAATATATATATATATATTGTGAGGACGCTTGGGTTAAGCAGACGGGTGTGTGACTCGCGGAGGAAGATCACAAGGCAATTGACGCCATGGTCTTGAGCGCATATTCCAACACCGAATATATTGGGGACGGAACGCGCACACAAGCGAAATAGAAAAAAACAAACAGGTTCGATCCACAGGAGCTGGGGAGTGAACTGGGAAAAAAAACAATTCCACGCTCATGGCTCTGTCCCACAATGATGGTGCTCAGTCGCCACGGCGTTGACGCCCTCGCCGCAGGGTTTCGGAAGACGGCGGACTAGTCGCGGTTCGGGTGAGTCACGCGCCGCTGGCTTCGCTCGCTAGGCCTTGCCTCGGAACTGCGGCTCTAAGGGACGTCGCAGCGATCTGACATCTTCCCGAACGGCGATGTCGGTCTTCCGCGTCACAGGCCCGTGGACATCACCCCACTGGAGCGACCACGAACCTCGAACCTTGAAAGCCACGAAAGCCTCGACCCTCCTGCCGGACGTTTTGGCCCAGCTGCCCTCCGGAACCTCCGCCGCTAGCTCCGCTTCCCGGCCAGCCGTCCATGATTATGATACCCCCCACCTGGCACACACCCTCTAAGAGAAATAGTCCGGTCACCATCTTCTTCTCGAGGCACCTGCTCTGCGCCGTCGTCCGGGTTTTTCCCCACTTGTGGGACGCCAGTCATCACATTCACCCCCCTGGTCGAGAGGTTTGCTTAGGGAAACAAAACTCGGCATACAAAAATGTTCGCTCATCGCCGCGACGAGACGTATGGCGCTGAAGCACGTTCTGTCGTGTCAGACGTTCAAGAACCACTAGCACCAGAAAAAGAGTGCAGTCCGAAACAGTACAAAATGGTCTGTAACCGAATGGAAGGGAAGTCAACAAATGAAACAGCATTTGCCACCCTTAAATCCACTCTATAGAATAAACTGCCTGCTTTAAAAAAAGTCAAAGGTGCCCTTTTCCGTGCCTACTCTGTCAGTGGCTTGGGAAGGTTAATCAGCACGAGCAGTCAGTAATAAAGCAGGGGTTAGAGGAAATGACACAAACGCAATTTCGTCGTTGGGTGCGTGGGGTATCTTGAACCCTGTTGAGGGGTTTCTCTTCTAGGCGCTGGGCAAGCGATGGACGACCCGATCGATGGCAACATGCCGAAATGGCTCGATCTCTGCCACAATCTCCCGTGCCTACTCTGTGCTTAGGCACAGCCCTCTGACACATGCCACACAACATTACAAAGCGTGCAGTGTCAGATTGCATCCCAGGCCAGTAGAAGTCCTTGCAGACGCGCTCCATGGATCGCCTGATACCCCTGTGACTGCCGAGTGTTCCTTGATGGGCCTTGTCCAAGACGAAGCCTCGTATTTCCTGGGGGACGACGAGTTGCTTTCTTTCTTTTCCGGGGGGCAACTGATGCCGTCGAGAAAGAATACCGGCTTCCTTCACGAACTCGATCACCGCTGCGTTGAATTTCACCTTTCTGCCAACTTTGCCGAAAAACTTTTGGAGAGAAGTGTCTTGCACCTGTAGCGCACATGAGTCAGCAGAGGTGATAGTGCAGGGGCTGTCAGCAACGGCACGTACATGCGGCATTGTTCTCGGAGCCTCGCTTTTTGCTGGGTTATGCACGCATGTGGGTCTTCAACCCCGCTGCAGCCTGGGAAGACGATGGCAGGTTCCGACCGAGCCGGTCTTCTGGGACGCGGAACTGCCTTGTCCAAACACAGTGCTCGCAATCACTGGTTCCTTTTCATGAGGCTCCACTCGTCTGATGTTCCGATTGTCTTTTGTATTTGCATCACCAGTCCCCGCAATGTTCCCTATGATGACGTTGCACAAGGATTTGTCCATGCAGGACGCTAGTACGCGGCCTGAGAAGAACGGGAAATCGATTTTCACATCGGCCTCCGGTAGGGACAGACAAGTTCGATTTAATAGGTGGACGGTGCTCATGCCTCCTGTAAGCTTAGTGTCAGCAACGAGAGAGTGGTTCACGATGACCGTATTACAGCCAGTGTCTCGCAGGACGACCACGGGTTGGCCTTCCAGAAGTCCTCCCGACGTTGGCATCCTCTCCAGCTCGGTTGTCGGTGTCCTGTTTGCTGGAGACACTGGCAAAGCTTGGCGTCGTCGAGACTTGGTGGATGCCTCTACTGGAGAGTTTTTGGGTCCGGTCATTGCGGAGGGTACCTGTCTCACGTTCTCTGGCAGGTTGTAGCAAGCTTCAGCCTGGTATCGGTGTCTGTGCTTGTGGCCCCTCAGGCAGAAGGCGTTCTTCTTGTTGGGCTGGCTGGAACCCAGTGACTTCGCCCAACACTCAGACGGACGATGGCCTGGCTTGTTACATAAAAGGCAACAAAGCTTGACCTCGTGCTCCTAATTATCAGGAGCCCGGAGAAGTCCAGCTAGCTTGCCACTGTCTTTCTTTCCTTCCCTTTCTCTGTCCAGGTTGACTAAGCCTTGAGCTTCGAGGTATTGGTCAGCCGTCTCAGCAAGCTGCTCCAGGGTCTTGCAGCCCCTTTCTTTGAGGAAAATGGCGAGCTTCTCGTCGCAATGACCCAGGAATTGCTTGGACACCATTTTGTCTAGGAGCACGGAGTAGGACTGCTCCGTTTTCGCCATTTCGTGCCAGCTGTCGAAGTAGCCGAGAAGATGACCAACAACCTACGACCTGTTCCTGAGTTCTGGGGCCTGGATTCCCTAAACCTGCACCGCTACCCTTCTTCGGTGTACCTGAACCTCTGTAAAAGGGTCTTTCTGAATTTCGTGTAGTCCATTGCATCGTCAGACGACATGCAGCCAACGGCACTGTGTGCCCCACCTGTAAGGCACAAGTGTAATGAGAGCGCCCACTTGTCCGAAGGCCAAACTTGGCTTGTTTCCACTCTCTCGAACCGCTGTATATAAGCGTCGAGCTCGTCTCGTTCCTCATTAAAAGCGGGGAATTAACTTGTGAGGGCTGTGGAAGGTTTGTGCCGCATTAGTCGCGGTGTCACTTCCCACGGCGTCCGTACACGCGTTGGAACCTTACGACTGCTCCTGAAGTTGTAGCCTCAGTTCTAGCATGGCATATTCAGCCTCAATTTGTGCTCGGGTCTCGGTCTCCGTCTGCTGTGCTAGCCTTGCGGCTTCTTTAGCCGCCTCGCGTTCGGTCGCACGCTTCTCCTTTCTTTCGCGCGTACAGTGTCAATTCATTCACTGAGATCCTGAGCTGACAGCCCTAATTCTTTGCCGATGAGCATCAACTTCTCGAGATCCATCCTCGTTCGTCACACCCACTTGTCTGCTGAAGCTCTTCAGATGAATGTAGAGCAAGGTCCTGTCGCGGACGCCAACAAAATGTGAGGACGTTTGGGTTAAGCAGACGGGTGTGTGACTCGCGGAGGAAGATCACAAGGAAATTGAGGCCATCGTCTTGAGCTGATACTCCAACACTGAATATATTGTGGACAGAACGCGCACACAAGCGAAATAAAAAAAAACAGGTCCGATCCACTGGAGTTCGCGAGAGAACTGGGGAAAAAAAAACAATGCCACGCTCACGGCTCTGTCCCACAGTGATGGCACTCAGTCACCATGGCGTTGACGCCCTCGCCGCAGGGTTTCGGAAGACGGCGGACCAGTTGCGGTTCCGCTGAGTCAGGCGCCACTGGCTTTACTCGCTAGGCTTTGCCTCGGAACTGCGGCTCCCAGGGACGTCGCGGCGATCTGAAAGCTTCCCGAACGGCGACGTCAGTCTTCCGCGTCACAGGCCCGTGGACATCACCACGCTGGAGCGACGACGAACCTCGAACCTTGAAAGCCACGAAAGCCTCGACCCGCTTGCCGGTCGTTTTGGTCCAGCTGCCCTCCGGAACCTCCGCCGCTCGCTCCGCTACCGCGGCCAGCCCTCCATGATAATGATACTCCCCTCCCATCACACACCCTCTAAGGGAAATAGTCCGGTCACCATCTTCTTCTTCTCGAGGCACCTGCTCTGCGCCGTCGTCCGGGTTTTTCCCCACTCGTGGGACGCCAGTCATCACATATATATATATATATAAATATATATATAGAATCGTGGGGCTTTGAAGATAGTCACAAGAAAGAAATAATATGTTGAAGAAGGTAGCGGCCGCAGACCTCTGCCAACGTTTCGACAAGAGGAAAGAAAATTCGCGCCAATTCACTCTGTTAATGTGCTTAGAAAGCAAAGCTGTAAACGGCCACCACAACGCTTATGTTTACGACGTCACCTAAATTCACTCACGTCGCTCCACACATTGTGAAACCAGAGAGAGCTTAAATGCACCTAATCACACCCTTTATTACTCCAAAGAGATATTTTTCGTAAGATTCCATGAATGCTTGATGCATGAACGGTGCTCGGTTGAATTTTATTGGTGTATCACACAAGTGGAAATCCTTTTTTTACAAATTAAAGAAAGCTCAAACCTGGTGATCTCACTTCTCCGTCTCGGTCCGCCGCTGGCGGATGCGAGTACAGTGACGGCAGATACGAAGGGAAGTGGTGATGGAGGCGGAAATATTTCTATTCAGATTTTTAAATGACCAAGAGCACAGCCAAGGGGAATAGTTCCTTCTTTATTGAAATCCATGGTCCGCGCCGCTTGTGCTCTTTCCACAAGCTCCAGCTGGGTAGGCAGAGGTGGGCTGGTCAGCAGCATCTCCCATTGCTCTCTTTGGGTAGTTGATGGAAAGAGAGGAGGCTCACCATAAATAAAGTAGCACACCCACATTATTATGAATTGCAGTGTTTCTTTTTCTGAGCAAAATTGATATTCAGTGTCGGAGCGTTGCGTGTCATTAAGGGAAGACGCATCAGGTGTGGGAAGGAGCCGGAATGTATGACCCGTAGGGTAGTTTGTTGTTCTCTGGAACGGTTAGGGCAAGGCTAAAGTAGGGTCGGTCTCTGAAGGCGACAATGCTAAATGAGACAAGCGGGTAACTCCTCCCGTAACCTCCATAGCAAGAGGTATAAGCGCAGGATTGTTGGTGGGCGTTTTCTTTTCTCTCCATGGAAGCGTGAGCGGGTGTCCAGATGAGCTGAATTACACCATTTGGGGAGTTGTTTTTTGGCACACGTAGTGCAAGTCGGGACACCGAACCACATAAGTACTTCTGGTAGGCTTGTTGGTAATCGGTGACTACCTTCCGAATCCTTGGTTGAGTGAGAGTGAAAGCTATGGCTGCCTATTCTGCTGCCGTCATGTCTTAGGTCTTGAGTGAGGCACACTCAAAGAGGTTGGTTCCTGGAGGTAGCCAAAATGATGGCGTAATGCTGCCCTCAATGATGGGAGGCGTCTGTGCCGACAACTGCATGATCTCCGGCGAGGGGTGTGTTCTACGCTTGAGGCAGTGCTTGTCGGCGACCCTCGTCATGTGAGGGGTTCATATTTCAAAGTAAATGGAGCATCTCTAGTTCTTGTGGACAAGATTCCTTTAGTACATCAACCGGACTGACATTCTGTGCTGCCCAGCAAATGTGTTGAAGCATGCGGCAACCCGCCGCAGTTCTGCTCATTTGGAGCTTCTGGTTAGATAGATGGCCCTCTTGCAGCTCTTCCACCGTATTGTGGAGCCCCATGATAAGGAGCCTCTTTTGTGGGCGCACTCACCAGTTGACTAATAGCCTCCTCAACCGCCATTCTAATCATTATTTAGGCATCTTTATGTTCTCCTTGCCGAGATGCAGACAGGTGTTGACGTAAGTGATTTTCGAGAAGACAAATGCTTGAACTAATCAAAAGGTATCAAATTCCTTGAGTCCGCGCTTCTTGGTGGCAACTCGCCTGATCATGGGTTTAATTTTATTGTTGCTGTGTTTGAGGCGCTGCAGATGTGGTCCCAGTATCTTGATGCTGGGGCTTGGAGTGATGTTCTGATCCTCAAGCCGTATTGGAATGTGTTTCTTGATGTGTCATCTGGTGTGAGGGTCGACGAGAAGGAGCTGTGATTTTTTTATCTGAAGACTGAAGGCCCCAGGCTTTAGCTTATTGGCGTAGTAGACGTGAGATGCCATGAGGTGGTGTGAGCTTCCTTTAATTTTTGTAACTCCTAGAACAAGCGCAAGGCGCGCACAGGGCCGCTAAACGTGCCGTGTGCGGAGCGCATAGCGAAACGAGAGGTCGCGTTACGCTATCACGTGGCATTTAGCGAGAATGACGGAGGTAAACCAGTAGGCGTGCTGGGTGAGTGCCCCACCTGTCTTTCCCGTCTCCACGTGGGCTCGTAGCTTAATCAGTAACCCAATGTGCCCTCAATATGTTGCTGTATTAGTTCAAGGTTGGATTCCTGGCGGTGCCAGGAATTTCTAATAATTGCTCCTGGAAGTTTTCTGTTGACACCAACGGTCGCGATAGCACCCTTGGGGTGTATAGGTAAAAAGCTTTTCTTTAAAACACACGCCAGCTGGTCGAATCGTTGGCAGAAGACTCAGGCCACTACCGACTCCAGAGTATTCTCTACAGACGAAACTCACTGCATCAAACAGGTTCTCACTGCCCGCACTTGCACTCACAAAAATCTTGGAGTTCATCTGACGTCATCAATATTATGGGTGACACTTCATAAAACCATTCGTTCAGAAGCTTTGTGCACGTTAGCCTACATACGGCGTAACTTGCGATCTGCATCTCCTGACATAAAAATTCTCGCATATCTAACATACGTTCGACCAAAACCCCTTTACACATAGTCCATCTGGCATCCCCCATAAACTTATCTCGCTCATGATTTGGAAGCAGTTCAAAACCGCGCAGTTCGTTTTATCAGCTGACAATGTTCGAGACACATCAGCGCAATCCCACTAAAACAAACCTTGTCACCCGCATCGCTCGATCCATGTCGCAAAACTTCTCGTGTCTGCCTCTTTCCCACTTTCTTTAGCCACAGCAAATCAGGACACCAGCTCCTAAATCCCCCATTTCGCAGAGAAAACAGAAAAAGTTACAACAGGATAACGTGGACCGCGCTCAACTCAGTCACACAGGGGCCCCATGTGCCCAAGCAGCTCCTTGCACTGAGCGTGTACCTGTCGTTACAAAGGTCCAAACACAACCAACTCAGTGGGAAATGTCTCACGTATCGCTGCAAAGGTCAGAAGACAACCAAATTACCTGGTTAATGTCTCCTGCAAAACGCTTTCTGAGCCCTAAATAACGACACCTTCTAAAGGCCTAACGTTTTGTTTACCCTCTGGTACATTCGATGAATTTCAACTGTACAAGGACCTTCATTTGTTTTCAGAAATTTGCGGTTAAGAGAATACCTTCATGGATACGATACGGGGAGGCAGAATAGCGTGGCCCGTGTTATTGGACAAATTTTGGACACCGAACGAACAAAGCGATAAACATTTGAACCTGTATTTATCCGCGGTAAAAAAAGAAAATAATTAAGTGTATTGCTAACACCGGCCCGTCCGCGATAACCTGCGTAGCGAGGAGCGAAGAGCCCTAGATGAGCTGCGAAATGATAGAGATGTTGTGATCAAAACGGCGGACAAAGATGGTGCAATAGTGGTCCTGGACAAAGGTGACTACATTCAGGGAGGGTTCCACCAGCTAAGTGACACCAACTTTTGAAAAGAAGTTCTTACTGATCCTGCACCCAAAAATCACACCGAAATCAACAAAGCACAGGAAATACTTTTGAGAGAAAAAAAGATAACTACTGCTATGATGAGAGCCATGTCGCCAAATACCCATTTGCCGGGCGTTTCTATCTGCTCCCCAAAATACACAAGACCAACCATCCTGGCAGCCCCATAGTCTCAGGCAATGGCACCCCAGGCAGCACAGAAAACGCGGCCAATCTGTGGCTTGTTTTTGGATGATGCTTGGCCGGTTTGGCCATTGGCAAAGTATGGACTGCCAGATAACTTACGTTCTTGGGCGAGCATTTGGTCACGGAATACGTGTTTTCTAAAAGTTCGGCCAGCAGAGGTATTTGCACCATAGGCAAGCATCTGGCGACAGAGAACATGTTTTGTTCATTACTCACCAGACGTACGACGACGAACAGCACGCGTCCGGCCACAGTAAAGTTGTTTTCTTTTTGGCCAGGTGTGGTCGAAAGACGAACTGAAACGTCTGGCAGCGGGGGGCGCGTTGTCTGTTTGGCCAGTCTATGTCACCAGATGAACGGCATGCATCTGCCCACGGAATGCACGCTTTCTCCATGGCCACCATACGTGTGATGATGAACAAAGAACGTCTGGCCACACAGTAATCGTTTCCTATTTTCCAGCGGAAGGCGGAACCCGAACGGCAACTGTCTTGCCACAAATACTTCTTTCCTGTTTGGCCAACAAAGGTCCGAAGACGAACGACAAGCATCTGGCCGCAGACTACTAGTTTTCTCTACGGCCACTCATGTAGAAAAGATCTCCGGACAGAGAATTGCGGGTGTGTACGTGACGACCTCTAGAAGGAGGGGTCCCAGTGGGCCGCAAATACAATGGTGCGGGGGAACGAGCCCCTTGTCCGTGGGGACTCTATGGCATGCAGTAGGATGATATGTAGCTCTGCAAGTGCCTGGCGGTGGCAGTTACCTCGACCGCGAATCTCCGTATCTGTGATTCAGCTAATGTTTGCCAATATAGGCAGAAAGATCTCTTCTTTAATTTATCGGTTCTGATAAAGCAGGTACGGCTGCTAACATGAGACTTCCTTTAACTGAAATATTAGTGTGTCGGATGCTGAATTCAATTTCAAACATTTTTTTAGCACCGGAGCTGGCCTAAACAAAAAGGCACACGTAATTGCTATATTTACACCTTACGGGGATATTCGGTTGGCGCAGCAAAGGTGACGTAAGGGCATTCTTAAAAAAAAACGAAAAAAAAAACGGCAGCTGTTGCAACGGATCTAACTAGCATTCGTGATGTGTTTGGATGCACTTCGCCGCACTGGTTACTTTAGGCTTGATACCTATGAAGAAAAGCAAAAACAGGCAATGAGCATGTAAAGAAGTCATTTAATTTTCTTTTTCCCAGCCTACCAAGCGCATGCATATGCCACTAGCATACAGCTAAGTGCCCGTGATACACGTGGCGCTACCGATTCACATCAGCCTTTCATCTGAGACATGTCCGGTGTTACTAAATTCCATTAAATTTGCGTCGTTATAGCAACTTACCCCTTAGCCATGCTATGCATGACTGCATACTTCCACGTGCCAAAATGTCTTTTCACCCAGCTGCTTCGCCGAAAACACGATAATTCGTCATTGGTGAGTGGAACATCTTTGATGCTTCGTTTCGGTTATATTTCCTATAGAATTCGGTATCTGGACAAAAAAAGAACCCCTCTAGGATTCAAAATTTGTATTTTACGATAGCTACAGGCCATGCCGAGGTTTTACGCTCTAATGCATATTTATATAAAACACGAATGCTCTGAAACGACGTGAGTTATTCTTCAAAAATGGTGGGTACCACGGATGTTGCGAAGCCCTCTATTTTTGGCACAAAGGGAATAAGAACTCTGCTGACATGCACAGAAGAAAATACAAGCGTTACGAGGGTGCGCGCAGGCTGTTAAATCCAAGCTATACATGCGACAATTGTGACTACCTTAGTAGTACGAATTCACATGCTGGGTGGGTCTTGAATTTGGAAATAATGTATTTCGTGGGTGTGATGAAACGCGAATGCATGTTATAACATGGAGATTTAAAGGAACGTTACGCGGTGTTTCCCTGCAACGTCGCAGCATGCTTTTAATCATCGCCTTAATAATCTTGTCCTTGTAGTTACCACAAACATATTCTCACCGAGGCCACGCATGTACACAGCTTTTTTTCTTCAATGTTGCGAATATAGGGCATTTGAACGCTTTCTTCACGATTTTGACTGCCGGCATATTTACGCCGCCGAGGAGATCAATCTGTCTCCAAAATGAAATATTACGAGGCAACATGAATAGTTACTTCCGTACAATTTCCTTTTAAGGATTCCGTACAATTTCCTTTTCAGTAGTATATTAGATATCGTCAGTGACAAGTCATCTATAAAGTGAACGAGACACCAATGGAGGTTACTGGTGACACTGCTGAAGGAAGATCGGGCATGAGGTGGTTTCTTGCCTAAACACAAAAATGTTTGCCCCTAGGCCTCCGTCAACCCCCATCTGGTTTATTTCACATGCGCTCTACTCTTGCACCGGTCGCTTCCTATTTTTTTACGAAAATTTCCGGCCTAGCGGACCTTTGTGGTGACTAAAATGCTTTTGGGCTACTTCTATGAATTTTTGCTCACTCGAAAGATAGAAAAAAGAAGCATCCGTTCTGTGCTAGACTATATGCTTGTTTAAAAACTTAGGGCTGGAAGCGAAAGAGTATTGTTACCCCCCGCGATGTGTCGGTGGCTAAGGTGTTGTGGTGCTGAGCATGAGGTCACGGATTCTATTCCCGTCTGCGTGGGCAGCTTTTCTATTAGGGGCGCAAAGCAAAAATACCCGTGTTTACGAAATTTCGGCACACGTAAAGATCCCCAGGTGGTCGAAGTTCTTCCCGAGCCCCCACTGAGCCGCGCCTCATCGCCGACGTTGTGTCAGCGCGTTATACCCTACAATCAATCAATCGAAAGTCTACTGTCGGGTCAAATGTCGGGCTTAGTGTAACTGAGGGAAGCGGAAGGGTAGGAGAGGTAGGATAAGAGCCGTAAGCTAAAAGTAATGCGTTTCAAATACCTACCAGTATGCAGGAAGTGCACTACAAGTATGCTTTTAATTTTACATGTATGTCAAGTGCATTAAAAATTGCACCTTCTCAATTTTTAGTAACTTTTGAAAATACATTACTAAAATGCGGAAAAAATACAGTGCTTTTAAGTACCCTTCATATAGATTAAGAATGTACTGAACCTCAATGATGCATGCTTAAGGCATTCAGAATATATTGAAAATGTATTTCTTCCCGTTAACGATCACGGTGTAAATGCACTGTAAATATCAAAATACGCTTACCTAACTACATTTAGAGCAGCCCTCTGAGTGTACTTTAAAAGTGGGCTCAAGCGTAGAAATGTAGTCCAAATATATTCGAAATATATTTCAAATGCCTTTTACGTTTGTGTAACAAACATGGTAGAGATACACTTTGAATGCGGGAAAATATTTATTGAAAATACATTTTAACGAAATTAAAAAAGTTTTGCCGAAATAATTTTTGAGTTCACTACAGGGGCTGCTTCAATTTCTGGATCGTAAGATTCACGTAAAACATACCTTAAGTGCCAGAGAAAATACATATCAAATGAATACACGTACAGAGAATTTCTCCTCGATGTTTATTTATAATAAAAGAAACTGAGGGAGATACTTCCACTTACTGCACAGTCTAAGTCAGGCATATATATAAGCTCTCCGTATTATAGAGAAACTCGGCGTACAAATATGTAAGCGGCGGTGTTCCAACGCGATCGGCAAAGCAAAAACATCTAAGTCAACGAGTTTATATATGTATGAAAACACTTGTAATTTGCCAGCGTTATTACGACGGTATCGCTGTGGACGCTTTGAAAATTTTCTTGTTCTGAAAAATATTGGCCTTAGATGGACAACGCTGGCTATGCTTGCGAGAGCGAACAGCTCGGCGCCAATCACAAGGTGCTCACCACCTCCTCCTATATGCCCGGTACCTGGTTAGACCGGCGCACCCCTCCTTCGCGTTCTGTCTGCCCTCGCTGCGTTTCTTTTGACTGTCTTGTGGTGTACAAGGGTTCACACTCCTCAATGCGCGGTCGTCGTTCGGACGCAGTCTCAGCTTAGACGGCGCCTTTCAGCGGTGTTTTTATCAGGATTGCCGTCTAGCCAAGGTAAGCACGATTTACCAGCTATTTGCCCATACGGTGTCGCACAACAATTAATCGGTGTATGTTTGCCTTGCAATCAGAGTGGCAACGCCTTTAATGAAACCCGCACGTGGGGGTTAAGCTTACCTCTTCCGCAAACAAGATTTCCTACTGTAACTACTCCGTGCAAGAGAATGTACTCACAAATAAATGACAGCAAGACGTAAAAAAACGAAATTCAGTGCTTTCCGTTTTGCGCCTAATTTTTTGCTCTTAATTTTTCGCTCACGTCCTGCTGAGTGGGCGGGGGACTGTTGCTACGAGTTACCTTGTAGATCGAGTTTTTTCGTTCTGAGCTTATTGAGTACTCACTTTTGCAGTAAATACGTAACACCAAGGAACGTTTTTAGCCCAGTCGATTCACAGAAAGTCCGCCGTCCATGTTTACGCGCTTGAGAAATTTGCAAAGTAGATTCATGCTGAGCACGAGTTCGCGGGTCCGATTCCCGGACGCAGCGGCCGCTTTTCTGATGCAGGCGGAAAGCAAAAACGCCCGTTTGCCCTAGATTTCGACGCACCTTAAACATCCCCAGGAGGTCGAAATATAATCCGGAGCCTTCCACTAAGGCGCGCCTCATCGCCTGTGTAGCGTCGGTGCATTAAACCCTACAAACAGAGTTTGAGAGGGAAAGAGGTTCCCCGCCTGAACTTAATAAGTATCGCACCCTACAAACACTTAAATCAGTGTATTCAGGGACGCAGCTTTTTTTTCTGTTTGACGCAGCCGCTCACTGCTGCGCATGTTCGCAGAAGCCGGCGTACGGGGAAGGAACCCGTTTGTGGCATCCATGCATCAGACTAATGCGCATGCCCGGGTCATACGGCAAGAAGCCGAGTATTATTCGCGATTTTGGTCGTTCGCATGTCGCCATTCTGTAAACTAAAGCTATGAAAGAGTTTATGCCGTCTGTTTGGAAGTGACCAAATGTGTTAAAAGCCACCCACGTATTCTTCGGTGCAAGGGGCTATAGCGACACTAAGTGTTTCATGCCCAGGGACCTGAAATGATTTGTCCATGTAAGACAAACTGTATGAGAGTCGCCGCTAAGTTACAATCAGTTTCTGTTCCTATGGCCACCCAGCAGCCAAGAGCCAGCAAAAGGCGGAGAAGAAAGGGGGGCTGTGAGGGGGGCAACCAGTTCCCGGCACGAGACCCCTCGGTTCCCAGAACGGGTCCCCCGGCCGGGTTCGTCTCTTTTTGTGCCTCGGATAGCTGCCCCAAAACTCCGTAAAACTTCAGGACGTTCCACCCTTCCTGTTTTGTGTTTACTAGCAACTTTTTATGTTCTTGCTGTATTCATTTTGTAGCGCATTCACGAACACGTGTGCGCGTTCCGAGGGGCCCTTAGGACACTCGTAGTCCAGTGATAATTTCAAAAATGTGCCCATAGGCACCGCAAAACAGAAAGTCTAGAGGGGGTGCACGTGGACTGCTTGACGGTTGTGTGTGTTTAGCAGCCGCAATTACTGATTTGCGTCTAAAAGGTGTAATTGAACAAGTTTCTTTTAGGTGTCTCGAGTATTTACGAATCCACAAATTTTTACTTGATGGTCCTTGACGCTAACCGGTGTTTATCTGTTTTTTGTATGTTTATTTTCCGAAGCGGAGAAAAATTGTAAGTTTATTTATGCAGCGACGCGGAAAAAATATTTTCCGCGTCGCTCCTTAAATAAATGATTACCTTGTCTGTGTACAGCAAAAAGTATAAAATTATCGGTGATGTGTGGCGGAGAGCAAGAAAATACATATGTGTGTAAGCAAAAATACACTTTTTTTATGCTTTGCTTGTTTTAATCGCTTCAGTTAAGTGCCTACCATATCAGAGCTTGTAATTTTAATGACGGATCGAGAGCTTTCTTTTTTTTCGACATAAACCTACTATGCGTTCCTTTGAAGGCATTGTTGAGTGCTTACGCCAATTTAATGACTTTTATGTAAGCTTTCAACTACAATACTGCCCATGCATTTTTAAACTATTTCGCTGCGCACTATTTTTAGCACGTAATCTCCGAAGAAGTTGACGTAGAAATACGGAACACATTTTATTAAATAAATAATACGATTACTATTTATCCTATTTTATTAGGGTCCTGTGAGGCCGCTTACCGGTTTTGTCCAGGTTCGTTGAAAAACTAGAAAGGCCACCATTTCTAGTTAAGTTAAGCGCCTAAGAAAGAGAAGCAGCGTAACGCTAAGAACTCTGTTGAACGTTTGGTAACGTTGTTATCTTAGCTGTGTCTTTTTTTCTGCTAATTTTCCCTAATGTTTATCACTAGACAATTTCCAAACATATCCACACGCCCCCCAACCACCATTCTTTATTTATAATGGTAATGAAGATCCAATGTCGCTGTAGCATGACGATATAAACTATGCTTATTATTACATACATTGTCTTACGTCCTTCAAAAGGGCATTGTTCCCATTACGGTTTTTCTCATTGTTATCATAAGCACCGGCCCCGGAACAGCTGTGACCACCGCCGACCCCACGAGGCAACATCCAAAACCCTCGGAGAAGCGCCGGAGATCTGGGAGGGGGAACGTCGTCGGCGCTACGTCTGGTTGTAGCGGGTCAGTTCGTCTGGTCTCCGCGGGGCATGGGCAGGGGACACGAGGCTAGGGAATGGTCGCGTCCATGGCTCACCGGGGCTGGGGCAGGCCGACTCTTTCCAAGAGCCAGGGTGATACCACTTCATGAGTCGTGGCGAGGTGAAGCTCGGGGCCGGGATGGGACTGTACCCCGCACGCTCCACCAAAATGTTACGCGGTGGCTGGACATAAATGAGGCGAACGATGAAATGGGGTAGAACGATCTATTTACAGTACTTACAAGCGGCCACGGCCGAGTCCGCTGAGTCTGCACACGCCCTCTTCCACGTCGACTTCAATGCCGAGCTATGCCGCCGTGGGGCATTGTCCACTGGTCCCGTGACACTACTTGTGAGGAAGACAGCCGACACGCCGGTAACCGGTTGAGGTTGTTTATTTGGAGAAGCGAAGCCGATGCATAATGCAGGTCTGAGCGTTGCAATCACCAAGCGCGTTTCTGGCGCATGTACTTCCTGTGGTTCATCGTCTTCCATGATTGGGCGTAATCCTATATGGGCTATGCTGGTGAGGCACATACCCCGATGTCTTGATGTCATGTTGCGTCTATTGCATATCTTCATTACCCTCGCTACAATAAATATATAAATATATATAAATATATATATATATATATGTGTGTGTGTGTGTATTTATAAATATATATCTATATATATATTTATATATATATATATATATATTTATCTATAACTATATATTTATAAATATATATCTATATCTATATTTATGAATATTTATACCTATATATACACAAATATAATACAGAAATTATAGTTGGCAGTAAAGAAAACATCGGAAAGCAAAGTGGATGATTTGGTAGGTCACTGAAAAAGATAAAGAATTCGGAGGAGGTTGTGTTGGGTCATAGAAAGAGAGGAAGACTTTTTTTGAGTCAGAAAAAATGTGTTAAAAAAATGCCCGCCGGGTGGGATCCAAAGCCACGACCTCCTGAATACCGGTCTGGAGAGATGACCACTATGCTACCGGTGGGGCCCTTTGCAGAAAGAGAAGGAAGAGTTTTCCGGGCTAGGCCGGAAAAGCAGCAAAACCTCGATTAGCTGCTCTGCATAGTTCTTCGAGGAGTATCGGGCGGCGTGTTGGGGCAGCGGCGAAGTTGGGGCAGGTTGCGCGGATCTGGACTGGTGACGTTGGGGCGGAGGCGAGTGGTTGAACCACGTGTGTGAAGGGCCTCCTTTGAAATGTTTTGTAGGAGAGCTCGCAGGAGTATGGCGCTCCGCATCCGGAGTGCAGCCGTAGGGAATGACCAAGAGCCGTAACCAGAAGCCGTATTGAGATGTGGTGGTGTCTAGGGGTTCCTACATCAAGGAGCAACGTGGCTAATGCTGGAGCAGTTAGAGCAAATTTGGCCGTAGTCTGGCGTTCGCCATTTAGGAAGATCATGCAGCAGGTTATAAAAATGCGGATAGGGGCTTACGTGAGTGGGCGACTAAAATATTTAGGTAAAAGCGGATGTCCGTATTTGAAGGCTGGATGAAGGCCCAAGCATGCGACTTTATCGTGAATGACGACCTGGGTTAAGGAATTCGTAGCGAGTTGGCAGCGATCCGCGCATGGCAGTGTGTGCTTGTAGGGGTCATACCATGTAGTTTCGCTACGCTATATGCTTGTGATATACTTCCACGGGGTGGACAGGATCCAGCTTGAGGGGAGTAGGGGTGGGAGATCGAAGTCAATGCAGAGATATGTCTTAGCGTTGTGCAGATGGGTAAAATAGTGAGCTATACCGCGATGTTTGGCGTGATCAAATCGCCGACGGTCCTTGTGGATTCAGTCAGCAGGGGCACAATCCTTACTTATGAGCACGTGAAATGCGCCGTCCGTGATGGCCTTTAGAATGTGGCCTACCGTGTCCGTGTCCGACATCCCTGCATCAATTTGGCGCCTAGTGCGAAAACGTACTGAATGTAGGTGACTTAACATTCACAAGAAGTACGAGGGCCTGTTGAGAGCTCTTGATTTGAAGCGAGCTTCCGACCGAAGCACTTCCCGAACACATTTCGGAGCTCTTATTGCAAAATATCTAAACTAGTGAGTGGGATCTCGCTGGTTCGAAACCACTTTGAAAAATGACATT
Source organism: Haemaphysalis longicornis (assembly GCA_013339765.2). Classification (NCBI taxonomy): domain Eukaryota; kingdom Metazoa; phylum Arthropoda; class Arachnida; order Ixodida; family Ixodidae; genus Haemaphysalis; species Haemaphysalis longicornis. The sequence continues at coordinate 1,586,632 of JABSTR010001246.1, forward strand.
GGCAAACATGGGCGTTTCGTCCCATCAATTGTCATACCCTCCCTCACGTTCCAACGGGCTGAGGTAATCTTCTACATCCGTGCCGTTCGTACCAGAGAAGTCGCCGAGGTAACGAAGATCGGACACAATGATAAATAGCGAGTTGGATTATCCGTGTAGAATAGTAGGCTTGGTTTGGCGGCAAGCGTTGCGCCCTCTCCCAAGTTGCGTGGTGGGATAAAGAAACACTAGGGAAAGTCACATGATCCAGAAAGTCAGTCTTGACCAAAGATGCCGTGTGACACCAGAGATAGAATGTCGGAAGAACGTATACATAAAAAGCAGACAACTTAGTCACTGGAACAATGGCAGGTTAATGGCACTCAGCCTGTCCAGTAAAATGTTGGCCTTTGACTCCATTCTCTTTCCATTCGTTGTCGACCCGCGTCTTTGCAGTGGAGCGCATACCCGAACATGGAAAGATTCGCCACCTGCATGTGCTACCTTTCTTGCCAGTGTGTTGAAAAGGTTATATATAGCATAAGTGAAGGGACGGATACACAGCAACAACAATAACAAACAAGGTTTACTTACGTAGCGGCAACAGGACTTGCCTTCAGCAGAGTACAGTTACATGATTTTGCTGTCACAAACATTTGGAACACTTTTCTTGTATAGCTTTGTAGAAAACTGTGAAAAAGAGCGGAAGATGATTTGGAAACGGAGAGTATGCACGCAGTCGGGCTACACCTATGTTACAACCACAACAACAACAACAAAGAAGAAAAAGCGGAGAGCGAGAGAAAGGGGTTGTGTTAAAGAAGCAGATTCCAGGGTTGCACCATGACGGTGCAAAGTACGCGGTGTGAATCCGCCTTCAAAACCAACCACAGCCGCGAGGTTCGGGTATCTTATGTCAGGTATAGGTTTGGGTCAGCGACGCTTGAAATTTTGAGTTACGGAATACTAACGTGCCTGTCCCTAAATTTAAATTGGCGGCCGCATAATTTTATAACTCTGTTCACTCATCTTATACTTGGGTTTCCCATCAGAATTCATAGAAGCTCTCCAAATACATCAGCTTTAATAGCCAAATGTGGTTCAACATTGGCATTTGTACTTAGGAAGGAGGCTGCGTTCCCACCACCACTAAGGAATATTTACCCTTTGTGATCTATAGACCCTACCTATTTCCGGTTCAGTTGCTAGCTGATGTGCAATGCTCTTTTGTGCCATGTATCTATTCTGTCCATCCGCGGGGGGCACACCCATCTTTGCTTCCGCCCCAACCACTCTCTCCAAGCACTGAATACCTTACTGCATACTCTTCCCTTCGTTTTCAAAGCGCGACTGTTAAGTTTAGTGATTGAGTGACCTTGCAGCCCACGCCAGGTACGTTGCCCCGTCAAGGTGCAACCTTGAAAGCTGCTTTGTTAAAGCGACCTCTCTCTCTCTCGCCCTGGCTCTCTCTCCCTTTTTTGTTGTTGTTGTAACATAGGCACAGCCCAACTGCATACATACTCTCTGTTTCCGAAATATCTTCCCCTCCTTCTCACAGTTTCCTGCAAAGCTATACAAGAACTGTGTTCGAAATGTTTGCGACACCAAAATCATGTAACTGTAGTCTGATAAAGGCAAGTCCCGTTGCCGCTACGTAAGTAAACCTTGTTTGTTATTTGTCTTGCTGTGTATCCGACTCTTTCCTTAATATATTTCTGCATGGCTTTTGAGTTTCAGCTCTCTCTCTCTCTCTCTCTCTCTCTGTATATATATATATATATATATATATATATATGTCGACTGCCGAACTAACTTTCTGCATTTCCTCAACGAGCCCCTCATTTCCTTACTATATTGCCGCGAACCATACATTGGGTTTGTTTGTTTGTGTTTTGCTTTTACCGCCTGGCTGCGCCGGTCTGTGTTATCTCTGCGCCAAGGGAAGCGCGCGTTCCATTCTTTCTTTATGTGCCGCATGTGTTATCTGTTGTGATAGGGAGAGCATTCCGATCTAACGTGAACAGCCCAGAATAATCTTCTTGGATCTACTATGTTCTCGATGCGAATCGACGTTTCGAGAACCACGCGCGCCAAAAGATAAAAAGCCTGCAGTGCAGACGCCGGGGCATTCGATTCGACGACACTCGCCTGTGCAAGTCACTTTGTTGACCGCTGCTTCGCCGCCTCTGTATTCTTTTGTGTTGTTAGGGGAGCACAAGTTCGCTCCAATAAACGTGTTTCTCATTCAAGACAACTGCATCGTCCTTGTCTTCGTGACATCTGGTAGTGGTGCTGGGTACGCACCCTTCATGCCCACTACAACCTCGGGAAGCCGCCAAGCCAGTCCAACAAGAGCCAGCTACCGTCTGCAGGATTTACCACCCGAGTTCGGTTTGATGCCAGAAGGGCCCAAGAAAAGGAACGCTGCAACCAAGACCATGGTGCAAGAAACAACGTCGCCAATCGTCCTGCAGCAGCCCCGGGAACCGCCATCGTTCCGGGGAGCCCCCGCTGAAGACCCCGAAGAATGGTTGGAGAAGGTGGAGCGCGTCCGCATCTTCAACAGGTGGGACGACGAAGAAACTTTCCGGCATGACTTCTTTTACTTAGAAGATGCTGCTCGAACTTGGTTCGAGAACCATGAGAGTTCTCTGACCGACTGGACTCACTTCAAAAGGGAGTTCCTGAAGACATTCACTACCGTTGTGAGAAAAGAGCGAGCTGTGCTTTTGCTTGAAACTCGGACACAACACCCCAACGAAGGGGTCGTGATCTTCGTTGAGGAGATGAAGCAATTATTTCGCCGCGCCGACCCCGAAATGACGGAAGAAAAGAAGTTACGCTTCTTGATGCGCGGTGTGAAGGAGCTGTTTGTTGGACTTGTCCGCAACCCGCCCAAAACCATCGCTGAATTCGTGACCGAAGCCAGCACGATGGAGAAGGCTCTCGAAATGCGTGCTAAGCAGTACGACCGGAACTTTGTTGGCGCGGCCAGTGCGAACTACGTCGACAACATGCGGATTCCGGCTGGTAACCTACGCGAGACCATCCGCGCAGTAGTGAGAGAGGAGCTGTGGAAACTTTTCCCGACGACGCCGCAACCCCAAGTCGCTTGCCTAACTGACGTGATCCAGGAAGAAGTTCAAAACGCTTTGGGAACTTCTGTGGCATCCGAAGTACACTGCGAGCCTCAAGCTATAACGTACTCCGCGGCTGTTCACCGACCCCGCCCTACCCCAACACGTCGTCAAGAGGCACGTCGTCCAGAGGCCCCGACCTACCGCCGCCCACTGTCGCCCGCCCGACCCCCGGTAGTACAAACCCAGACGCCGAGGAAGACTGACGTATGGCGAACACCGGATAATCGTCCTCTGTGCTACCACTGCGGAGAGGCCGACCACATCTACCGTCGCTGCCCATACAAGAGACTCGGACTACGTGGTTTCTCCGTCGACGCACCACGCCCCCGACCCGGCCAGCACCCATCTGAGATTGAAGAATACCTGTCGAACACCAGCCGTGGACCAGCCCGTTTCAACCGTTCGCCGTCGCCCTACCCGTACAAGTCGCCGGACCGCCGTAGCAGTGGTGACTTCGCACGTGGAAGGTCTCCCAGCCCACGCGGGGGAACTAAAGGCGGCAAATTCTGGAGGTGAAGTTGCTCTACGGTGAAAAACTGGAAACCCTCCAACGACGCAAGGACGCGCTGAAGACAGTGATTCACGACATGCCCTCATCCCGACGACCCGACCTAACCCTGACGAGACTCACGAACACGACGACAGCTACACGGCGCGACGCGTACCCGACCTGACCGAGACGTCCGTTGAGAAGACGACGACAACGACGATGCACAGTGCCCGACCATCAGCACGTACAAGCAGAGATACGACGCCCCGCCGAACACGGAACTCGAGGAAGACTGCATCTGACGTCAAGGTGTCCATCGACGGCTTTGACGTAGTCGCCCTCGTAGACACGGGAGCTGACTATTCGGTAATGAGCGGAGCATTTGCGTCTAAACTGAAGAAAGTTATGACCAGATGGGACGGTCCGCACATACGCACAGCAGGAGGCCACCTCGTGACGCCAAGTGGAACGTGCACATCGCGCGTCAACATAGACGGCACAACGTACCCTGCGGCGTTCGTCGTTCTGCCTAACTGCTCCCGCGACGTGATTCTCGGAATGGACTTTTTGACGGACAACGGCGAAATAATTGATCTGCAGACCAAGTCGATAACATTTTCCTCCGATCACTCCACGACGCCGCAGTCGAACCCCGATCACCGTGCTGCTGTCAGGATCGCCGACGATCACATCACCCTGCCACCCCGCGCAAGCTTGATGATCGCCGTCTACTGTGAGTATGCTGCTTCTGACATCGACGCTATCGTACAGAGTGATCGAAGGTTGCTTCTCGACCGCGGTGTCTCCGTCGCAAGAGGCATTGCGCACTTTAAGCAATGCCAAACTCACGTTTTGGTCACTAATTTCACCGAAGAGTACCAGCATTTAAACAAGGGAGCTGCAATTGCGTTCCTCGAAGAAACGCAAGAAGCAAGTGATGTGATCGCAGTCGCCGACTTTGAACGCACACCCGTAGAAACCTTCAAGCTCCCGCAGCCATTCGACGTGAATCCGGCGCTACCGCAAGAACAACGGAAAAAATTATTGGCTTTGCTGCGTCGCTATAGCGAATGTTTTTCGTCGAGCGCAAAACTACGCCAGACCCCTCTAGCGAAGCACCGAATAATAACCGAAGATGGAGCCCGACCTACCCGACAGTCACCGTACCGCGTCTCTTCACACGAACGGGAAGCCATCCGGACTCAAGTCGACGACATGCTGAGCGATGACATTATACAGCCATCGAAAAGCCCCTGGGCTGCGCCCGTCGTACTCGTAAAGAAAAAAGACGGCACACTAAGGTTTTGCGTTGACTACCGGCGACTGAACAAAATCACGAAAAAGGACCTGTACCCCCTCCCCCGAATCGACGACGCCCTCGACCACCTCTGCCACGCGAAGTACTTCTCATCTATGGACCTGAAGACCGGCTACTGGCAAATTGAAGTGGACGAGAGAGACCGAGAGAAGACTGCATTTATAACCCCAGACGGCCTATACGAGTTCAAGGTGCTGCCGTTTGGGCTGTGCACAGCACCAGCGACGTTTCAAAGAGTCATGGACACTGTGCTAGCTGGCCTTAAGTGGCACACCTGCCTCGTATACCTCGACGACGTAGTGGTATTCGCCCGGACTTTCGACGAACACCTTGCAAGGTTGGAGTCTGTACTCGAGGCCATTCGTACGTCGGGGTTTACGCTGAAGCCTGAAAAGTGCCGTTTCGCATACGGGGAACTCAAGTTCTTGGGCCACGTCGTCAACGCCGCGGGAGTCCTACCTGACCCGGCAAAAACTTCAGCCATTGCGAACTTCCCAAGGCCAAAAGACAAGAAGGGCGTGGGAAGATTTCTCGGGCTGCAGCGCATACTACCGGCGCTTCGTCGCAAACTTCGCACGCATTGCAGAGCCACTCACGCGCTTGACGAAACATAGCACCCCTTTCAGCTGGGAAAACGACCAAGAAAAAGCATTCGGCGAGCTGCAAAAACGCCTGCAAAGCCCGCCCGTGCTCGCTCATTTCGACGAAAATACCGAAACGGAAATGCACACGGACGCCAGTGATATAGGCTTTGGTGCCGTCCTTGTCCAAAAGCAAAGCGGCTGCGAAAGGGTAATCGCCTATACCAGCCGTGGTCTGTCGAAGGAGGAGAAAAACTATTCTGCCTCTGAGAAAGAGTGCCTGGCTATTAAATGGGCGATTTCAAAATTTCGCCCATACGTGTATGGAAGGCCATTCAAGGTTGTAACAGACCACCATGCGCTGTGTTGGCTCGCCAATTTGAAGGACCCCTCTGGCCGTCTTGGGCGGTGGAGCTTGCGCCTGCAGGAGTTCGACGTTACAGTTGTTTATAAATCCGGCAGGAAACACTCCGACGCCGACTGCCTGTCCCGCGCCCCCGTCGACCCACCACCACAAGACTCTGATGAAGACAGCGCGTTCTTCGGGATCGTGACGGAGAGCGACCTAGCCGCCCAGCAGCGTGCGGACCCCGACTTACGTGTCATAATCGAGTACCTCGAGGGATGCAACGTTGGCGTTCCTAGGACCTTCAAATGCAGCTTACCAGCATTCAGCCTGAGAAACTCCGTCCTTTTGAAGAAGAATTTCAGCCCCGGAACAAGTGCGAATTACCACAGCCCGCACTATTGGAAAAATCAAAGCGAGGTACTACTGGCCCGGCCTTACCTCTGACGTCACCCACTACGTCCGGAGCTGCCGTGACTGTCAGCGACGAAAAACGCCGCCGACAAGACCCGCCGGACTTCTGCAACCGATCGCTATCCCATCGAGACCATTTCAACAGATTGGAATGGACCTTTTAGGCCCATTCCCTACGTCACGGTCACAGAACAAGTGGATTGTCGTAGCGACCGACTACATGACGCGCTACGCAGAGACCGCCGCTCTTCCGAGGGGGACTGCACAAGAAGTGGCGGAGTTCTTTATAAGCCAAGTTGTGCTGCGACATGGAGCCCCGGAGGTCCTAATCACAGACCGCGGAACGGCATTTACTGCGGAGCTGATGCAAGGAGTATTACGCTACAGCAACACGGATCACCGAAGAACGACGGCGTACCACCCCCAAACGAACGGACTAACAGAACGTCTGAACAAGAGAATCGCAGACATGCTGTCAATGTACGTTGACGTTGAACATAAGACTTGGGACGAAGTGCTCCCGTATGTCACGTTTGCGTACAACACGGCTATCCAGGAGACGACGCAGCTGACGCCGTTCGAGCTTGTCTACGGTAGAAGGCCGACTACGATGCTCGACGCCATGCTTCCGCACGTAGAAGACGACGACCTCAACGCCGACGTCCACGGATATCTTCAACGTGCTGAGGAGGCCCGCCAGCTCGCTCGAGTACGTATAACGGACCAGCAGCTGGTGGATGCGGGCCGCTACAACCTCCGACGCCGAGACTCCGAGTACCAACCAGGGAATCGTGTGTGGGTTTGGACTCCCATCCGACGACGCGGACTCAGTGAGAAGCTCCTGCGACGGTATTTCGGACCCTACCAGATTCTACGACGTGTTGGCCAACTTACCTACGAAGTGATCCCCGATGGTGACTCCGGCACATCACGAGGACGCACGCGGCCTGAAGTCGTCCACGTGGTTCGCTTAAAACCTTTCTACGGACGATGACGAACTTTTATTTTCATTTGTTCGGACTGTCGCTTATGTTAGCATCGGGTCGATGCACTCTTAGAGGGGGGGTAATGCCGCGAACCATACATTGGGTTTGTTTGTTTGTGTTTTGCTTTTACCGCCCGGCTGCGCCGGTCTGTGTTATCTCTGCGCCAAGGGAAGCGCGCGTTCCATTCTTTCTTTATGTGCCGCATGTGTTATCTGTTGTGATAGAGAGAGCATTCCGATCTAACGTGAACAGCCCAGAATAATCTTCCTGGATCTACTATGTTCTCGATGCGAATCGACGTTTCGAAAACCACGCGCGCCAAAAGATAAAAAGCCTGCAGTGCAGACGCCGGGGCATTCGATTCGACGACACTCGCCTGTGCAAGTCACTTTGTTGACCGCTGCTTCGCCGCCTCTGTATTCTTTTGAGTTGTTAGGGGAGCACAAGTTCGCTCCAATAAACGTGTTTCTCATTCAAGACAACTGCATCGTCCTTGTCTTCGTGACAATATTATTCTGCGAAAGCCTAGCCAGGTTCTAGGTTCTGTCAGCCTTGATGCCTAGGTAGCATAAGAGGGCTTCCCGCCAGTACTTCACTCATGACAGGCTGTAGACGTTCGAGTCACGCCCCGGGGGTTGAAAAGAAGGTACCCTTCTCCCCGTGTAGTCATAGTGGCGCTGGCTACCACCCTCAAGAGTCAGATACATTTCTAGTAAATATAATTAGCCCAGAAAGTAAAGGAGAACAGAGTCGCCCAGATAGCCGAATTGGTAAGGCAGTAAGGCATTCGACATGTATTCGAAAGGCGTGGGTTCGGTCCCCACTCTGGGAACGTGTTTTTCTTTCTTTCTTTCTTCTGTATATTTAAAAAAAGTGTTTACCTTATTAACCATAGTAACAAAGAAAAGAGCCTAACCACACCCCTATGCCTCCTTTGGCATTGTAGACTGCCGACCTGTATAAATATATATATATATATATATATATATATATATATATTATTGTCACGAAGCCAGAGGCGACGCAGTTGTCTTCAAGGAAAACAAGTTCATTGGAGAGAACTTGTGCTCCCCTAACAACTCAAACAATACAGAGGCGGTGAAGCGGCAGTGAACAAAGTGACGCGTGCAGGCGAGCTCCGGCGATTCGAATGCCGCGGCGTATGCTCTGCAGGCTTTTATCTTTCGGTGCAAGTGTTTCTGGAACCGTCGATTCACATCCAGAACATTATAGATCACAGAAGATTTTTCTGGCCTAGCGAAGTTAGGGCGAAACAGTCTGCTTATGTGATTCTGATAGCCCGTGCGGCATAAAAGTAAGGAATGGAAGCTGCGCTTTCCTTGGAACGCAGATAACACAGCCGGGCTTGGCCCGACAGTAAAAACAAACAATAAATAAACAATGCATGGTTCATGGCACTACCCCCCTCTAAGAGCGCATCGACCCGATGCTAAAATAAACTCCAGCCCGAACAAACAAAAAAAAGTCCGTCATCTTGCAGAGTAAGGTTTTAAGCGAACCACGTGGACGACTTCGGGCCGCGTGCTTCGTCCTGATGTTCCGGAATCGCGATCGGGGATCACCTCGTAGGTAAGCTGGCCGACACGTCATAGAATCTGGTAGTGTCTGAAATACGGTCGTAGAATCTTCTCACTTAGTCCGCGTCATCGGATGGAAGTCCAAACCCAAAGACGGTCCCCTGGGTGGTACTCGACGTCTCGTCGTTGGAGGTTGTAGAGCCCGGCATCCACCAGCTGCTGGTCCGTTGTACGAACTCGAGCGAGCTGGCGGGCCTCCTCCGCTCGCTGAAGGTATCCTTCGACGTCCGGGTTGAGGTTCTCGTCTTATACATGCGTAAGCATAGCGTCAAGCATCGTAGTCGGCAGTCTTCCGTAGACAAGCTCGAACGGCGTCATTAGCGTAGTTTCCTCTGCAGCCGTGTTGTGCGCAAACGTCACATACGGGAGCACTTCGTCCCAAGTCTTATGTTCAACGTCGACGTACATTGAAAGCATACCCGCGATCGTCTTGTTCTGACGTTCCGTTAGTCCGTTCGTTTGGGGGTGGTACGCCGTTGTTTTGCGGTGGTCCGTGTTGCTGTAGCGTACAATTCCTTGCATAAGCTCCACAGTGAAGGCCGTTCCGCGGTCTGTGATTAGGAGTTCAGGGGCTCCATGTCGCAGCACAACTTGGTTCATGGAGAACTTTGTGACTTCTTGTGCAGTCCCCCTCGGAAGAGCGGCGGTCTCTGCGGAGCGCGTCATGTGGTGTGTCGCTGTGACAATCCACTTGTTCTGTGATCGTGACATAAGGAACAGGCCTAGAAGGTCAATTCTGATCTGTTCAAATGGCCTCGACGGAACGGCGATTGGTTGCAGTAATCCGGCGGGTATTGTCGGTGGCGTTTTTCGTCGCTGGCAGTCACGGCAACTCCGAACGTAGTGGGTGACGTCCGATGTAAGTCTGCGCCAGAAGTATTTCACCTTGATTTTTGCAATAGTGCGAGCTGTTCCGAGATGTCCGGCAGGCGGGTCGTCGTGGCACGCTTCCAAAATTTCGTCACGAAGGTCTGCGGGGATGACAAGAAGGTAAATGGTTCTCGTTCCAGGGCTGAAATTCTTCTTCGCGAGGAGGGAATTTTTGAGGGCGAAGACTGGTAATTTCCTCTTGAACGCACTAGGCGCGGCGACGTTCGTCCTTCGAGGTAGTCGACCATGACGCGCAGTTTGGGGTCGGCACGCTGCTTGGCGGCTAGGTCGCTCTCTGTCACGACTCCAAAGAACGCGCTGTCTTCATCGGTGTCTTGTGGTGGTGGGTCCACGGGGGCGCGGGACCGGCAGTCGGCATTGGAGAATAGAATATTGTAGACTATTTGTAGACTATTGTAACGTAGAACTATTGCAGCCGAAAGCTCCACCGCCCAAGACGGCCAGAGGGGTCCTTCAAATGGGCGAGGCAACACAGCGCATGGTGGTCTGTCACAACCTTGAACGGTCTGCCATACACATATAGGCGAAATTTTTAAATGGCCCATATGATAGCCAGGCACACTTTTTCGGAGGCAGAGTAGTTTTTTCCTCCTTCGAAAGACCACATCTGGCGTAGGAGATAACCTTTACGTAACCACTTTGCTTTTGGACGAGTACGGCACCCAAACTTGTATGGCTGGTGTCCGTGTGCATTTCCGTTTCGGCATTTTCGTCGAATTGAGCGAGCACGGGCGGGTTTTGCAGGCGCCGTTGCAGCTCGCATAATGCGTGCGAAGCTTGCGACGAAGCGCCGGTAGTATGCGCATAGCCCGAGAAATCTTCGCACGCCCCTTTGTCTTTCCGTCTTGGGAAGTTCGCTATGGCTGATGTTTTCGGCAGGTCACGCAGGACTCCCGCGGCGTTGATGACGTTTCCCAAAAACTTCAGTTCCTCCTAAGCGAAGCGGCCCTTTTCGGGCTTCAGCGTTAACCCCACCGAGCGGATAGCTTCGAGTACAGACTCCAACCTTGCAAGGTGTTCATCGAAAGTCCGGCCGAATACCACAACGTCGTCAAGGCGTACGAGGCAGGTGTGCCACTTCAGGCCATCTAGCACAGTGTCCATGACCCTTTGAAACGTGGCTGGTGCCGTGAACAGCGCAAACGGCATCACCTTGAACTCGTATAGTCCATCCGGGGTAATAAATGCAGTCTTCTCTCGGTCTTTCTCGTCCACTTCTCTTTGCCAGTAGCCGGTCTTCAGATCCATCGATGAGAAGTACTTCGCGTGGAAGAGGTGGTCGAGGGCGTCGTCGATTCGTGGCAGGGGGTACACGTCCTTTTTGGTGATATTGTTCAGTCTCTCGTAGGTAACGGAGAACCTTAAAGTGCCGTCTTTTTTCGTCACGAGTTGGACAAGCGCAGCTCCGGACTATTAGATGGCTGTATTATGTCGTCGCTGAGCATGTCGTCTACTTGAGTCCGGATCACTTCGCGCTCGTGTGAAGACACGCGGTACGGTGACTGTCAGGTAGGTCGGGCTCCATCTTCGGTTGTTATCGGTGCTTCGCCAGAGGTGTTTAACATAACTTTGAGTTAAAAGAAAAACACTCTTTGTAGCGATGAAGCAAGCCCAATTACTGGTTCCTTTCTTCTTGCGGTAGCGCCGGATTCACGTCGAAAGGATGCTGGAGCTTGAAGGCATCTTCGGGTGCGCGTTCAAAGTCGGCGACTGCGATCACGTCACTTTCCTTTTGCGTTTCTTCGAGGAACGCAATTGCAGCGCCATTGTTTATATGGCGCTGCAGCGTGGACGTCAGGAGCACCACCTTCACAGTAGACGGTGATCATCAAGCTTGCGCGGGGTGGCAGAGTGACATGATCATCGGCGATCCTTACAGCTGCAGTTTGTTCGGGGTTCGTTTCCGGCGTCATGCAGTGATCGGAGGAAAAAGTTATAGACTTGGTCTGCAGATCAAACATAGCGCCGTTGTTCGCCAAAAAGTTCATTCCGAGAATCATGTCGCGGGAGCAGTGAGGCAAGAAAACGAACGCGGCAGGGTACGTCGTGGCGTCTATGGTGACGCGGGATGTGCACGTTCCACTTGGCGAGACGAGGTGGCCTCCTGCTGTGCGTATGTGCGGACCGTACCATCTGGTCATAACTTTCTTCAGCTTAGACGCAAATGGTCCGCTCATTACTGAGTAGTCGGCTCCCGTGTCTACGAGGGCAACTACATGAAAGCCGTCGATGGACACGTCTACGTCGGACGCTGCCTTCCACGAGTTCCGGGTGCGTCGGGGCGTCGCATCTCGGCTTGTGCGTGTTGACGGTCTGGGTACTGCGCGTCGTCGTCGTTGTCTTCTCAGGGGCAGGCTCGGCCATGTCGGGTAAGCGTCATGCCTTGTGGCCGTTTTCGTGAGTGACGTCAGGGTTAGGTTGGGTCGTCGGGATGAGGGCATGTCGCGAGTCACGGTCCTTCGGCGAATCGTTGCGTCGTTGGAGGGTTTTCGTTTTTCCGCCGTTGTGCAACTTCACCTCCAGAAGTTGCTGCCTTTAGTTTCCCCCGCATGGGCTTGGGGACCTTCCACGTGCGAAGTCAGCACTGCTACCGCGGTCCGGCAACTGGTACGGGTAGGGCGACGGTGAACGGTTGAAATGGGCTGGTCCACGGCTGGTGTTGGACTCGTATTATTCAATCTCAGATGGGCGCTGGCCGGATCGGGGCGTGGTGCGTCGACGGAGAAACCACGAAGTCAAAGTCTCTTGTATGGGCAGCGATGGAAGATGTGGTCGGCCTCTCCGCAGTGGTAACACAGCGCGGGATTATCGGGCGTTCTCCACACCTCGGTCTTCCTTGGGGTGTGGTTTCGGGTTACAGGGGTCGGGCGGGCGACATTGGGTGGCGGTACGGCGGGGCCTCTTGACGACGTGTTGGAACAGGGCGGGGTCGACGAACAGCCGCAAAATAGGTCATTGCCCCTGGCTCGCGTGCCGCTTCGGATGACATATACATTTCCAAAGCCTGCTGTACGTCTTCCCGGATCACGTCAGTCAGGGAAGCAACTTGAGGTTGTGGCGTCGTCGTAGGGAAACGTTTCCGTAGCTCCTCCCTCACCACTGCACGGATGGTGTCGCGTAGTGAGTCGCAGTTAATAGAGCCAGCACCAATTGTCTCCGAAACCAGTGCATTGATTTGCCGGTCGTACTGCTTTGTTCGGATTTCGAGCGTCTTCTCCATTGCGGCGGCCTCAGACGCGAATTCGGGCGGGGTCTTCGGGGGGTTGCGAACTAGGCACGCGAAAAGATCTTGCTTCATACCTCGCATAAGAAACCGTAGTTTCTTTTCCTCCGTCATTTCTGGGTCCGCACGGCAAAAAAGTCGCTTCATCTCCTCGACGAAGGTGATGACCCCTTCATTGGGGTGCTGCGTTCGAGTTTCCAGCAATAGTGCCACGCGTTCTTTGCTGACAACGGTAGTAAATGTCTTCAGGAACTCGCTTTTAAAGCGAGCCTAGTTGGTCAAGGAGCTCTCGAGTTTCTCCAACCACGTGAGAGCTGATTCTTATAAGTAAAAAAAAACATGCCGGAATGTTTCTGCGTCGTCCCACCTGTTGAAGATCCGGACGCGCACCAGTTTCTCCAGCGATTCTTCTGGATCATTTGCGGGGGCTTATCTGAAGGATGGAGGTTCCCGTGGCTGCTGCGGGACAATTGGTGATGTTGCTTCTTGCACCATGGTTGTGGTTGCAGCGGTCATTCTTTTGGGTCCGTCTGGCAGGAGACCAAACTCGGGCAAGAGGCCTTGCAGTCGGGGGCTGGCTGTTGTTGGACTGGCTTGGCGGCTTCCAGAGGTTGTAGAGCTCATGAAGGGTGCGTACCCAGCACTTCCACCAGATGTGACGATGCCAGAGGGTACGCAGTTGTCTTCAAGGAAAACAGTGGAGTGAACTTGTGCTCCCTTAACAACTGAAAGAATAGCAGAAGCGGGGAGCGGCAGTCAACAAAGTGACGCATGCACGTGAGCTCCGGCGAATGCCGCGGCGTCTGCTCTGCAGGCCTTTATCTTTCGGCGCAAGTGGTCCTGGAACAGTCGATTCACATCCAGAACATTGTAGATCACAGAAGATGTTTCTGGCCTAGCGACGTTAGGGCGAAACAGTCTGCTTATCTGAATGTGATACCCTGTGCGGCATCAAAATAAGGAATGGAAGACGCGTTTACCTTGGAACACAGATAACACAGCCGGGCTTGGCCCGGCAGTAAAAACAAACAATAAATAAACAATGCATGGTTCGTGCCAATATATAAATATATATATATATATATATATATATATATATATATATATATATATATAGGAGACAGAAATAGGAATTGGCAGTCAAGAAAACCTCGAAAAGCAAAGAGGGAATATGAAGTTGGTCAAGATAAAAAATTTGGAAAATAAGAATGTGGAGAAAAAATGCCTCCCAGGTGGGATCTGAACCCACGACCTCCAGAATACCGGTCTGGTGCCACAACCACTACTCTACCGGCGGGGCTACTTTAGCGTCCCCTTTCTGGGGTATTTATGTTCAGGTGTTTTTTGTTTCCTGCGCTTGGGGGTGGTAGCCAGCGCCACTCGGACTACTCTGGGTGAAGGGGACCTTCTTTTTAACCCCCGGGCCGTGACTCGAGCGTCTACGACATGTCGAGAGTGGTCGACCAGCGTTGAGCACTCTTAAGCTCCCTATGGCACCAAGACTGCCAGAACAGAGGCCCTCGCTATGCATGTAGCGAATCAGCATAGGAAATGAGGGCTCGTTGAAAATAAGACAGAAAATAGGAATTGGCAGTCAAGAAAAGCTCGGAAAGCAAAGGGAGGGATGTAGTTGGTCAAGATCAAGAATTTAGAAAATAAGAAAGTGGAGAAAAAATGCCGCCAGGTGGGATCCGAACCAACGACCTCCAGAATACCGGTCTGGTGCGATAACCACTACGCTACCGGCGGGGCTACTTTAGCGTCCACTTTCTGGGGTATTTATGTTCAGGTGTTTTTTTTTCCTGCGCTTGGGGGTGGTAGCCAGCGCCACTCGGACTACTCTGGGTGAAGGGGACCTTCTTTTTAACCCCCGGGCCGTGACTCGAGCGTCTACGACATGTCGAGAGTGGTCGACCAGCGTTGAGCACTCTTAAGCTCCCTATGGCACCAAGACTGCCAGAACAGAGGCCCTCGCTATGCATGTAGCGAATCTGAATAGGAAATGAGGGGCTCGTTGAAAATAAGACAGAAATAAGAATTGGCAGTCAAGAAACCTCGGAAAGCAAAGGGAGTGATGTAGTTGGTCAAGATCAAGAATTTGGAAAATAAGAAAGTGGAGAAAAAATGCCCCCCAGGTGGGATCCGAACCACGACCTCCAGAATACCGGTCTGGTGCGATAACCACTACGCTACCGGCGGGGCTACTTTAGCCTCCACTTTCTGGGGTATTTATGTTCAGGTGTTTTTGTTTCCTGCGCTTGGGGGTGGTAGCCAGCGCCACTCGGACTACTCTGGGTGAAGGGGACCTTCTTTTTAACCCCCGGGCCGTGACTCGAGCGTCTACGACATGTCGAGAGTGGTCGACCAGCGTTGAGCACTCTTAAGCTCCCTATGGCACCAAGACTGCCAGAACAGAGGCCCTCGCTATGCATGTAGCGAATCAGAATAGGAAATGAGGGGCTCGTTGAAAATAAGACAGAAATAAGAATTGGCAGTCAAGAAAACCTCGGAAAGCAAAGGGGAGGATGTAGTTGGCTCAAGATAAGAATTTGGAAAATAAGAAAGTGGAGAAAAAATGCCCGCCAGGTGGGATCCGAACCCACGACCTCCAGAATACCGGTCTGGTGCGATAACCACTACGCTACCGGCGGGGCTACTTTAGCCTCCACTTTCTGGGGTATTTATGTTCAGGTGTTTTTGTTTCCTGCGCTTGGGGGTGGTAGCCAGCGCCACTCGGACTACTCGGGGTGAAGGGGACCTTCTTTTTAACCCCCGGGCCGTGACTCGAGCGTCTACGACATGTCGAGAGTGGTCGACCAGCGTTGAGCACTCTTAAGCTCCCTATGGCACCAAGACTGCCAGAACAGAGGCCCTCGCTATGCATGTAGCGAATCAGAATAGGAAATGAGGGGCTCGTTGAAAATAAGACAGAAATAAGAATTGGCAGTCAAGAAGACCTCGGAAAGCAAAGGGGAGGATGTAGTTAGCTCAAGATAAAGAATTTGGAAAATAAGAAAGTGGAGAAAAAATGCCCGCCAGGTGGGATCCGAACCCACGACCTCCAGAATACCGGTCTGGTGCGATAACCACTACGCTACCGGCGGGGCTACTTTAGCATCCACTTTCTGGGGTATTTATGTTCAGGTGTTTTTCTTTCCTGCGCTTGGGGGTGGTAGCCAGCGCCACTCGGACTACTCGGGGTGAAGGGGACCTTCTTTTTAACCCCCGGGCCGTGACTCGAGCGTCTACGACATGTCGAGAGTGGTCGACCAGCGTTGAACCCTCTTAAGCTCCCTATGGCACCAAGACTGCCAGAACAGAGGCCCTCGCTATGCATGTAGCGAATCAGAATAGGAAATAAGGGGCTCGTTGAAAAGAAGACAGAAATAAGAATTGGCAGTCAAGAAAATCTCGGAAAGCAAAGGGGAGGATGTAGTTGGCCAAGATCAAGAATTTCGAAAATAAGAAAGTGGAGAAAAATGCCGCCAGGTGGGATCCGAATCCACGACCTCCAGAATACCGGTCTGGTGCGATAACCACTACGCTACCGGCGGGGCTACTTTAGGCCTCCACTTTCTGGGGTATTTATGTTCAGGGTGTTTTGTTTCCTGCGCTTGGGGGTGGTAGCCAGCGCCACTCGGACTACTCGGGGTGAAGGGGACCTTTCTTTTAACCCCGGGCGTGACTCGAGCGTCTACGACATGTCGAGTAGTGGTCGACCAGCGTTGAGCCCTCTTAAGCTCCCTATGGCACCAAGACTGCCAGAACAGAGGCCCTCGCTATGCATGTAGCGAATCAGAATAGGAAATGAGGGGCTCGTTGAAAATAAGACAGAAATAAGAATTGGCAGTCAAGAAAACCTCGGAAAGCAAAGGGGTGATGTAGTTGGTTCAAGATCAAGAATTTGGAAAATAAGAAAGTGGAGAAAAAATGCCGCCAGGTGGGATCCGAATCCAACGACCTCCAGAATACCGGTCTGGTGCGATAACCACTACGCTACCGGCGGGGCTACTTTGGCCTCCACTTTCTGGGTATTTATGTTCAGGTGTTTTTGTTTCCTGCGCTTGGGGGTGGTAGCCAGCGCCACTCGGACTACTCGGGGTGAAGGGGACCTTCTTTTTAACCCCCGGGTCGTGACTCGAGCGTCTACGACATGTCGAGTGTTGTCGACCAGCGTTGAGCACTCTTGACCTCCCTATGGCACCAAGACTGCCAGAACAGAGGCCCTAGCTATGCATGTAGCGAATCTGAATAGGAAATGAGGGGCTCGTTGAAAATAAGACAGAAATAAGAATTGGCAGTCAAGAAAACCTCGGAAAGCAAAGGGGTGGATGTAGTTGGTCAAGATCAAGAATTTGGAAAATAAGAAAGTGGAGAAAAATGCCCGCCAGGTGGGATCCGAACCACGACCTCCAGAATACCGGTCTGGTGCGATAACCACTACGCTACCGGCGGGCTACTTTAGCCTCCACTTTCTGGGGTATTTATGTTCAGGTTGTTTTTTTTTCTTGCGCTTGGGGGTGGTAGCCAGCGCCACTCGGACTACTCGGGGTGAAGGGGACCTTCTTTTTAACCCCCGGGCCGTTGACTCGAGCGTCTACGACATGTCGAGAGTGGTCGACCAGCGTTGAACACTCTTAAGCTCCCTATGGCACCAAGACTGCCAGAACAGAGGCCCTCGCTATGCATGTAGCGAATCAGAATAGGAAATGAGGGGCTCGTTGAAAATAAGACAGAAATAAGAATTGGCAGTCAAGAAAGACCTCGGAAAGCAAAGGGGGGGATGTAGTGGTCAAGATCAAGAATTTGGAAATAAGAAAGTCGAGAAAAAATGCCCGCCAGGTGGGATCCGAACCCACGACCTCCAGAATACCGGTCTGGTGCGATAACCACTACGCTACCGGCGGGGCTACTTTAGCCTCCACTTTCTGGGGTATTTATGTTCAGGTGTTTTTGTTTCCTGCGCTTGGGGGTGGTAGCCAGCGCCACTCGGACTACTCTGGGTGAAGGGGACCTTCTTTTTAACCCCCGGGCCGTGACTCGAGCGTCTACGACATGTCGAGAGTGGTCGACCAGCGTTGAGCACTCTTAAGCTCCCTATGGCACCAAGACTGCCAGAACAGAGGCCCTCGCTATGCATGTAGCGAATCTGAATAGGAAATGAGGGGCTCGTTGAAAATAAGACAGAAATAAGAATTGGCAGTCAAGAAAACCTCGGAAAGCAAAGGGGAGGATGTAGTTGGTCAAGATCAAGAATTTGGAAAATAAGAAAGTGGAGAAAAAATGCCGGCCAGGTGGGATCCGAACCAACGACCTCCAGAATACCGGTCTGGTGCGATAACCACTACGCTACCGGCGGGGCTACTTTAGCCTCCACTTTCTGGGGTATTTATGTTCAGGTGTTTTTGTTTCCTGCGCTTGGGGGTGGTAGCCAGCGCCACTCGGACTACTCTGGGTGAAGGGGACCTTCTTTTTAACCCCCGGGCCGTGACTCGAGCGTCTACGACATGTCGAGAGTGGTCGACCAGCGTTGAACCCTCTTAAGCTCCCTATGGCACCAAGACTGCCAGAACAGAGGCCCTCGCTATGCATGTAGCGAATCAGAATAGGAAATGAGGGGCTCGTTGAAAATAAGACAGAAATAAGAATTGGCAGTCAAGAAAACCTCGGAAAGCAAAGGGGAGGATGTAGTTGGCTCAAGATAAAGAATTTGGAAAATAAGAAAGTGGAGAAAAAATGCCCGCCAGGTGGGATCCGAACCCACGACCTCCAGAATACCGGTCTGGTGCGATAACCACTACGCTACCGGCGGGGCTACTTTAGCCTCCACTTTCTGGGGTATTTATGTTCAGGTGTTTTTGTTTCCTGCGCTTGGGGGTGGTAGCCAGCGCCACTCGGACTACTCTGGGTGAAGGGGACCTTCTTTTTAACCCCCGGGCCGTGACTCGAGCGTCTACGACATGTCGAGAGTGGTCGACCAGCGTTGAACCCTCTTAAGCTCCCTATGGCACCAAGACTGCCAGAACAGAGGCCCTCGCTATGCATGTAGCGAATCAGAATAGGAAATGAGGGGCTCGTTGAAAATAAGACAGAAATAAGAATTCGCAGTCAAGAAAACCTCGGAAAGCAAAGGGGTGAATGTAGTTGGTCAAGATCGAGAATTTGGAAAATAAGAAAGTGGAGAAAAAATGCCCGCCAGGTGGGATCCGAACCCACGACCTCCAGAATACCGGTCTGGTGCGATAACCACTACGCTACCGGCGGGGCTACTTTAGCCTCCACTTTCTGGGGTATTTATGTTCAGGTGTTTTTGTTTCCTGCGCTTGGGGGTGGTAGCCAGCGCCACTCGGACTACTCTGGGTGAAGGGGACCTTCTTTTTAACCCCCGGGCCGTGACTCGAGCGTCTACGACATGTCGAGAGTGGTCGACCAGCGTTGAGCACTCTTAAGCTCCCTATGGCACCAAGACTGCCAGAACAGAGGCCCTCGCTATGCATGTAGCGAATCAGAATAGGAAATGAGGGCCTCGTTGAAAATAAGACAGAAATAGAATTGGCAGTCAAGAAAACCTCGGAAAGCAAACGGGAGGATGTAGTTGGTCAAGGTCAAGAATTTGGAAAATAAGAAAGTGGAGAAAAAATGCCCGCCAGGTGGGATCCGAACCAACGACCTCCAGAATACCGGTCTGGTGCGATAACCACTACGGCTACCGGCGGGGCTACTTTAGGTCCACTTTCTGGGGTATTTATGTTCAGGTGTTTTTCTTTCCTGCGCTTGGGGTGGTAGCCAGCGCCACTCGGACTACTCTGGGTGAAGGGACCTTCTTTTTAACCCCCGGGCCGTGACTCGAGCGTCTACGACATGTCGAGAGTGGTCGACCAGCGTTGAGCACTCTTAAGCTCCCTATGGCACCAAGACTGCCAGAACAGAGGCCCTCGCTATGCATGTAGCGAATCATGAATAGGAAATGAGGGCTCGTTGAAAATAAGACAGAAATAAGAATTGGCAGTCAAGAAAACCTCGGAAAGCAAAGGGGAGGATGTAGTTGGTCAAGATCAAGAATTTGGAAAATAAGAAAGTGGAGAAAAAATGCCGGCCAGGTGGGATCCGAGCCCACGACCTCCAGAATACCGGTCTGGTGCGATAACCACTACGCTACCGGCGGGGCTACTTTAGCGTCCACTTTCTGGGGTATTTATGTTCAGGTGTTTTTCTTTCCTGCGCTTGGGGGTGGTAGCCAGCGCCACTCGGACTACTCTGGGTGAAGGGGACCTTCTTTTTAACCCCCGGGCCGTGACTCGAGCGTCTACGACATGTCGAGAGTGGTCGACCAGCGTTGAGCACTCTTAAGCTCCCTATGGCACCAAGACTGCCAGAACAGAGGCCCTCGCTATGCATGTAGCGAATCAGAATAGGAAATGAGGGGCTCGTTGAAAATAAGACAGAAATAAGAATTGGCAGTCAAGAAAACCTCGGAAAGCAAAGGGGAGGATGTAGTTGGTCAAGATCAAGAATTTGGAAAATAAGAAAGTGGAGAAAAAATGCCGCCAGGTGGGATCCGAACCCACGACCTCCAGAATACCGGTCTGGTGCGATAACCACTACGCTACCGGCGGGGCTACTTTAGCCTCCACTTTCTGGGGTATTTATGTTCAGGTGTTTTTGTTTCCTGCGCTTGGGGGTGGTAGCCAGCGCCACTCGGACTACTCTGGGTGAAGGGGACCTTCTTTTTAACCCCCGGGCCGTGACTCGAGCGTCTACGACATGTCGAGAGTGGTCGACCAGCGTTGAACCCTCTTAGGCTCCCTATGGCACCAAGACTGCCAGAACAGAGGCCCTCGCTATGCATGTAGCGAATCAGAATAGGAAATGAGGGGCTCGTTGAAAATAAGACAGAAATAAGAATTGGCAGTCAAGAAAACCTCGGAAAGCAAAGGGGAGGATGTAGTTGGTCAAGATCAAGAATTTGGAAAATAAGAAAGTGGAGAAAAAATGCCCGCCAGGTGGGATCCGAACCCACGACCTCCAGAATACCGGTCTGGTGCGATAACCACTACGCTACCGGCGGGGCTACTTTAGCCTCCACTTTCTGGGGTATTTATGTTCAGGTGTTTTTGTTTCCTGCGCTTGGGGGTGGTAGCCAGCGCCACTCGGACTACTCTGGGTGAAGGGGACCTTCTTTTTAACCCCCGGGCCGTGACTCGAGCGTCTACGACATGTCGAGAGTGGTCGACCAGCGTTGAGCACTCTTAAGCTCCCTATGGCACCAAGACTGCCAGAACAGAGGCCCTCGCTATGCATGTAGCGAATCTGAATAGGAAATGAGGGGCTCGTTGAAAATAAGACAGAAATAAGAATTGGCAGTCAAGAAAACCTCGGAAAGCAAAGGGGTGGATGTAGTTGGTCAAGATCAAGAATTTGGAAAATAAGAAAGTGGAGAAAAAATGCCGGCCAGGTGGGATCCGAACCCACGACCTCCAGAATACCGGTCTGGTGCGATAACCACTACGCTACCGGCGGGGCTACTTTAGCCTCCACTTTCTGGGGTATTTATGTTCAGGTGTTTTTGTTTCCTGCGCTTGGGGGTGGTAGCCAGCGCCACTCGGACTACTCTGGGTGAAGGGGACCTTCTTTTTAACCCCCGGGCCGTGACTCGAGCGTCTACGACATGTCGAGAGTGGTCGACCAGCGTTGAGCACTCTTAAGCTCCCTATGGCACCAAGACTGCCAGAACAGAGGCCCTCGCTATGCATGTAGCGAATCTGAATAGGAAATGAGGGGCTCGTTGAAAATAAGACAGAAATAAGAATTGGCAGTCAAGAAAACCTCGGAAAGCAAAGGGGTGGATGTAGTTGGTCAAGATCAAGAATTTGGAAAATAAGAAAGTGGAGAAAAAATGCCGGCCAGGTGGGATCCGAACCCACGACCTCCAGAATACCGGTCTGGTGCGATAACCACTACGCTACCGGCGGGGCTACTTTAGCCTCCACTTTCTGGGGTATTTATGTTCAGGTGTTTTTGTTTCCTGCGCTTGGGGGTGGTAGCCAGCGCCACTCGGACTACTCTGGGTGAAGGGGACCTTCTTTTTAACCCCCGGGCCGTGACTCGAGCGTCTACGACATGTCGAGAGTGGTCGACCAGCGTTGAGCACTCTTAAGCTCCCTATGGCACCAAGACTGCCAGAACAGAGGCCCTCGCTATGCATGTAGCGAATCAGAATAGGAAATGAGGGCCTCGTTGAAAATAAGACAGAAATAGGAATTGGCAGTCAAGAAAACCTCGGAAAGCAAAGGGGAGGATGTAGTTGGTCAAGATCAAGAATTTGGAAAATAAGAAAGTGGAGAAAAAATACCCCCCGGTGGGATCCGAACCCACGACCTCCAGAATACCGGTCTGGTGCGATAACCACTACGCTACCGGCGGGGCTACTTTAGCCTCCACTTTCTGGGGTATTTATGTTCAGGTGTTTTTGTTTCCTGCGCTTGGGGGTGGTAGCCAGCGCCACTCGGACTACTCGGGGTGAAGGGGACCTTCTTTTTAACCCCCGGGCCGTGACTCGAGCGTCTACGACATGTCGAGAGTGGTCGACCAGCGTTGAACCCTCTTAAGCTCCCTATGGCACCAAGACTGCCAGAACAGAGGCCCTCGCTATGCATGTAGCGAATCAGAATAGGAAATGAGGGGCTCGTTGAAAATAAGACAGAAATAAGAATTGGCAGTCAAGAAACCTCGGAAAGCAAAGGGGAGGATGTAGTTGGCTCAAGATCAAGAATTTGGAAAATAAGAAAGTGGAGAAAAAATGCCCGCCAGGTGGGATCCGAACCCACGACCTCCAGAATACCGGTCTGGTGCGATAACCACTACGCTACCGGCGGGGCTACTTTAGCCTCCACTTTCTGGGGTATTTATGTTCAGGTGTTTTTGTTTCCTGCGCTTGGGGGTGGTAGCCAGCGCCACTCGGACTGCTCGGGGTGAAGGGGACCTTCTTTTTAACCCCCGGGCCGTGACTCGAGCGTCTACGACATGTCGAGTGTTGTCGACCAGCGTTGAGCACTCTTAAGCTCCCTATGGCACCAAGACTGCCAGAACAGAGGCCCTCGCTATGCATGTAGCGAATCAAAATAGGAAATGAGGGGCTCGTTGAAAATAAGACAGAAATAAGAATTGGCAGTCAAGAAAACCTCGGAAAGCAAAGGGGTGGATGTAGTTGGTCAAGATCAAGAATTTGGAAAATAAGAAAGTGGAGAAAAAATGCCCGCCAGGTGGGATCCGAACCACGACCTCCAGAATACCGGTCTGGTGCGATAACCACTACGCTACCGGCGGGGCTACTTTAGCCTCCACTTTCTGGGGTATTTATGTTCAGGTGTTTTTGTTTCCTGCGCTTGGGGGTGGTAGCCAGCGCCACTCGGACTACTCTGGGTGAAGGGGACCTTCTTTTTAACCCCCGGGCCGTGACTCGAGCGTCTACGACATGTCGAGAGTGGTCGACCAGCGTTGAGCACTCTTAAGCTCCCTATGGCACCAAGACTGCCAGAACAGAGGCCCTCGCTATGCATGTAGCGAATCAGAATAGGAAATGAGGGGCTCGTTGAAAATAAGACAGAAATAGGAATTGGCAGTCAAGAAAACCTCGGAAAGCAAAGGGGAGGATGTAGTTGGTCAAGATCAAGAATTTGGAAAATAAGAAAGTGGAGAAAAAATGCCCGCCAGGTGGGATCCGAACCCACGACCTCCAGAATACCGGTCTGGTGCGATAACCACTACGCTACCGGCGGGGCTACTTTAGCCTCCACTTTCTGGGGTATTTATGTTCAGGTGTTTTTGTTTCCTGCGCTTGGGGGTGGTAGCCAGCGCCACTCGGACTACTCTGGGTGAAGGGGACCTTCTTTTTAACCCCCGGGCCGTGACTCGAGCGTCTACGACATGTCGAGAGTGGTCGACCAGCGTTGAGCACTCTTAAGCTCCCTATGGCACCAAGACTGCCAGAACAGAGGCCCTCGCTATGCATGTAGCGAATCAGAATAGGAAATGAGGGGCTCGTTGAAAATAAGACAGAAATAAGAATTGGCAGTCAAGAAAACCTCGGAAAGCAAAGGGGAGGATGTAGTTGGTCAAGATCAAGAATTTGGAAAATAAGAAAGTGGAGAAAAAATGCCGGCCAGGTGGGATCCGAACCCACGACCTCCAGAATACCGGTCTGGTGCGATAACCACTACGCTACCGGCGGGGCTACTTTAGCCTCCACTTTCTGGGGTATTTATGTTCAGGTGTTTTTGTTTCCTGCGCTTGGGGGTGGTAGCCAGCGCCACTCGGACTGCTCGGGGTGAAGGGGACCTTCTTTTTAACCCCCGGGCCGTGACTCGAGCGTCTACGACATGTCGAGAGTGGTCGACCAGCGTTGAGCACTCTTAAGCTCCCTATGGCACCAAGACTGCCAGAACAGAGGCCCTCGCTATGCATGTAGCGAATCAGAATAGGAAATGAGGGGCTCGTTGAAAATAAGACAGAAATAAGAATTGGCAGTCAAGAAAACCTCGGAAAGCAAACGGGAGGATGTAGTTGGTCAAGGTCAAGAATTTGGAAAATAAGAAAGTGGAGAAAAAATGCCCGCCAGGTGGGATCCGAACCCACGACCTCCAGAATACCGGTCTGGTGCGATAACCACTACGCTACCGGCGGGGCTACTTTAGCCTCCACTTTCTGGGGTATTTATGTTCAGGTGTTTTGTTTCCTGCGCTTGGGGGTGGTAGCCAGCGCCACTCGGACTACTCGGGGTGAAGGGGACCTTCTTTTTAACCCCCGGGCCGTGACTCGAGCGTCTACGACATGTCGAGAGTGGTCGACCAGCGTTGAACCCTCTTAAGCTCCCTATGGCACCAAGACTGCCAGAACAGAGGCCCTCGCTATGCATGTAGCGAATCTGAATAGGAAATGAGGGGCTCGTTGAAAATAAGACAGAAATAAGAATTGGCAGTCAAGAAAACCTCGGAAAGCAAAGGGGAGGATGTAGTTGGTCAAGATCAAGAATTTGGAAAATAAGAAAGTGGAGAAAAAATGCCGCCAGGTGGGATCCGAACCAACGACCTCCAGAATACCGGTCTGGTGCGATAACCACTACGCTACCGGCGGGGCTACTTTAGCGTCCACATTCTTGGGTATTTATGTTCAGGTGTTTTTCGTTCCTGCGCTAGGGGGTGGTAGCCAGCGCCACTCGGACTACTCTGGGTGAAGGGGACCTTCTTTTTAACCCCCGTGCCTGACTCGTGCGTCTACGACATACGACATGTCGAGAGTGGTCAACCAGCGTTGAGCACTTATAAGCTCCCTATGGCACCAAGACTGCCAGAACAGAGGCCCTCGCTATGCATGTAGCGAATCTGAATAGGAAATGAGGGGCTCGTTGAAAATAAGACAGAAATAAGAATTGGCAGTCAAGAAAACCTCGGAAAGCAAAGGGGAGGATGTAGTTGGCTCAAGATCAAGAATTTGGAAAATAAGAAAGTGGAGAAAAAATGCCCGCCAGGTGGGATCCGAACCCACGACCTCCAGAATACCGGTCTGGTGCGATAACCACTACGCTACCGGCGGGGCTACTTTAGCCTCCACTTTCTGGGGTATTTATGTTCAGGTGTTTTTGTTTCCTGCGCTTGGGGGTGGTAGCCAGCGCCACTCGGACTACTCGGGGTGAAGGGGACCTTCTTTTTAACCCCCGGGCCGTGACTCGAGCGTCTACGACATGTCGAGAGTGGTCGACCAGCGTTGAGCCCTCTTAAGCTCCCTATGGCACCAAGACTGCCAGAACAGAGGCCCTCGCTATGCATGTAGCGAATCAGAATAGGAAATGAGGGGCTCGTTGAAAATAAGACAGAAATAAGAATTGGCAGTCAAGAAACCTCGGAAAGCAAAGGGGAGGATGTAGTAGGTCAAGATAAAGAATTTGGAAAATAAGAAAGTGGAGAAAAAATGCCCGCCAGGTGGGATCCGAACCCACGACCTCCAGAATACCGGTCTGGTGCGATAACCACTACGCTACCGGCGGGGCTACTTTAGCCTCCACTTTCTGGGGTATTTATGTTCAGGTGTTTTTTTTTCCTGCGCTTGGGGGTGGTAGCCAGCGCCACTCGGACTACTCTGGGTGAAGGGGACCTTCTTTTTAACCCCCGGGCCGTGACTCGAGCGTCTACGACATGTCGAGAGTGGTCGACCAGCGTTGAACACTCTTAAGCTCCCTATGGCACCAAGACTGCCAGAACAGAGGCCCTCGCTATGCATGTAGCGAATCAGAATAGGAAATGAGGGGCTCGTTGAAAATAAGACAGAAATAAGAATTGGCAGTCAAGAAAACCTCGGAAAGCAAAGGGGAGGATGTAGTTGGTCAAGATCAAGAATTTGGAAAATAAGAAAGTGGAGAAAAAATGCCCGCCAGGTGGGATCCGAACCCACGACCTCCAGAATACCGGTCTGGTGCGATAACCACTACGCTACCGGCGGGGCTACTTTAGCATCCACTTTCTGTGGTATTTATGTTCAGGTGTTTTTCTTTCCTGCGCTTGGGGGTGGTAGCCAGCGTCACTCGGACTACTCTGGGTGAAGGGGACCTTCTTTTTAACCCCCGGGCCGTGACTCGAGCGTCTACGACATGTCGAGAGTGGTCGACCAGCGTTGAACCCTCTTAAGCTCCCTATGGCACCAAGACTGCCAGAACAGAGGCCCTCGCTATGCATGTAGCGAATCAGAATAGGAAATGAGGGCCTCGTTGAAAATAAGACAGAAATAGGAATTGGCAGTCAAGAAAACCTCGGAAAGCAAAGGGGAGGATGTAGTTGGTCAAGATCAAGAATTTGGAAAATAAGAAAGTGGAGAAAAAATGCCCGCCAGGTGGGATCCGAACCACGACCTCCAGAATACCGGTCTGGTGCGATAACCACTACGCTACCGGCGGGGCTACTTTAGCGTCCACTTTCTGGGGTATTTATGTTCAGGTGTTTTTGTTTCCTGCGCTTGGGGGTGGTAGCCAGCGCCACTCGGACTACTCTGGGTGAAGGGGACCTTCTTTTTAACCCCCGGGCCGTGACTCGAGCGTCTACGACATGTCGAGAGTGGTCGACCAGCGTTGAGCACTCTTAAGCTCCCTATGGCACCAAGACTGCCAGAACAGAGGCCCTCGCTATGCATGTAGCGAATCTGAATAGGAAATGAGGGGCTCGTTGAAAATAAGACAGAAATAAGAATTGGCAGTCAAGAAGACCTCGGAAAGCAAAGGGGAGGATGTAGTTAAGCTCAAGATAAAGAATTTGGAAAATAAGAAAGTGGAGAAAAAATGCCCGCCAGGTGGGATCCGAACCCACGACCTCCAGAATACCGGTCTGGTGCGATAACCACTACGCTACCGGCGGGGCTACTTTAGCCTCCACTTTCTGGGGTATTTATGTTCAGGTGTTTTTGTTTCCTGCGCTTGGGGGTGGTAGCCAGCGCCACTCGGACTACTCGGGGTGAAGGGGACCTTCTTTTTAACCCCCGGGCCGTGACTCGAGCGTCTACGACATGTCGAGAGTGGTCGACCAGCGTTGAACCCTCTTAAGCTCCCTATGGCACCAAGACTGCCAGAACAGAGGCCCTCGCTATGCATGTAGCGAATCAGAATAGGAAATGAGGGGCTCGTTGAAAATAAGACAGAAATAAGAATTGGCAGTCAAGAAAACCTCGGAAAGCAAAGGGGAGGATGTAGTTGGTCAAGATCAAGAATTTGGAAAATAAGAAAGTGGAGAAAAAATGCCCGCCAGGTGGGATCCGAACCCACGACCTCCAGAATACCGGTCTGGTGCGATAACCACTACGCTACCGGCGGGGCTACTTTGGCCTCCACTTTCTGGGGTATTTATGTTCAGGTGTTTTTGTTTCCTGCGCTTGGGGGTGGTAGCCAGCGCCACTCGGACTACTCGGGGTGAAGGGGACCTTCTTTTTAACCCCCGGGCCGTGACTCGAGCGTCTACGACATGTCGAGAGTGGTCGACCAGCGTTGAACCCTCTTAAGCTCCCTATGGCACCAAGACTGCCAGAACAGAGGCCCTCGCTATGCATGTAGCGAATCAGAATAGGAAATGAGGGGCTCGTTGAAAATAAGACAGAAATAAGAATTGGCAGTCAAGAAACCTCGGAAAGCAAAGGGGAGGATGTAGTTGGCCAAGATCAAGAATTTGGAAAATAAGAAAGTGGAGAAAAAATGCCCGCCAGGTGGGATCCGAACCCACGACCTCCAGAATACCGGTCTGGTGCGATAACCACTACGCTACCGGCGGGGCTACTTTGGCCTCCACTTTCTGGGGTATTTATGTTCAGGTGTTTTTGTTTCCTGCGCTTGGGGGTGGTAGCCAGCGCCACTCGGACTGCTCGGGGTGAAGGGGACCTTCTTTTTAACCCCCGGGCCGTGACTCGAGCGTCTACGACATGTCGAGAGTGGTCGACCAGCGTTGAGCACTCTTAAGCTCCCTATGGCACCAAGACTGCCAGAACAGAGGCCCTCGCTATGCATGTAGCGAATCAGAATAGGAAATGAGGGGCTCGTTGAAAATAAGACAGAAATAAGAATTGGCAGTCAAGAAAACCTCGGAAAGCAAAGGGGAGGATGTAGTTGGTCAAGATCAAGAATTTGGAAAATAAGAAAGTGGAGAAAAAATGCCCGCCAGGTGGGATCCGAACCCACGACCTCCAGAATACCGGTCTGGTGCGATAACCACTACGCTACCGGCGGGGCTACTTTAGCCTCCACTTTCTGGGGTATTTATGTTCAGGTGTTTTTGTTTCCTGCGCTTGGGGGTGGTAGCCAGCGCCACTCGGACTACTCGGGGTGAAGGGGACCTTCTTTTTAACCCCCGGGCCGTGACTCGAGCGTCTACGACATGTCGAGAGTGGTCGACCAGCGTTGAACCCTCTTAAGCTCCCTATGGCACCAAGACTGCCAGAACAGAGGCCCTCGCTATGCATGTAGCGAATCAGAATAGGAAATGAGGGGCTCGTTGAAAATAAGACAGAAATAGAATTGGCAGTCAAGAAAACCTCGGAAAGCAAAGAGGAGGATGTAGTTGGTCAAGGTCAAGAATTTGGAAAATAAGAAAGTGGAGAAAAAATGCCGCCAGGTGGGATCCGAACCCACGACCTCCAGAATACCGGTCTGGTGCGATAACCACTACGCTACCGGCGGGGCTACTTTCGCCTCCACTTTCTGGGGTATTTATGTTCAGGTGTTTTTGTTTCCTGCGCTTGGGGGTGGTAGCCAGCGCCACTCGGACTACTCTGGGTGAAGGGGACCTTCTTTTTAACCCCGGGCCGTGACTCGAGCGTCTACGACATGTCGAGAGTGGTCGACCAGCGTTGAGCACTCTTAAGCTCCCTATGGCACCAAGACTGCCAGAACAGAGGCCCTCGCTATGCATGTAGCGAATCAGAATAGGAAATGAGGGGCTCGTTGAAAATAAGACAGAAATAAGAATTGGCAGTCAAGAAAACCTCGGAAAGCAAAGGGGAGGATGTAGTTGGTCAAGATCAAGAATTTGGAAAATAAGAAAGTGGAGAAAAAATGCCCGCCAGGTGGGATCCGAACCCACGACCTCCAGAATACCGGTCTGGTGCGATAACCACTACGCTACCGGCGGGGCTACTTTAGCCTCCACTTTCTGGGGTATTTATGTTCAGGTGTTTTTGTTTCCTGCGCTTGGGGGTGGTAGCCAGCGCCACTCGGACTACTCTGGGTGAAGGGGACCTTCTTTTTAACCCCCGGGCCGTGACTCGAGCGTCTACGACATGTCGAGAGTGGTCGACCAGCGTTGAGCACTCTTAAGCTCCCTATGGCACCAAGACTGCCAGAACAGAGGCCCTCGCTATGCATGTAGCGAATCTGAATAGGAAATGAGGGGCTCGTTGAAAATAAGACAGAAATAAGAATTGGCAGTCAAGAAAACCTCGGAAAGCAAAGGGGTGGATGTAGTTGGTCAAGATCAAGAATTTGGAAAATAAGAAAGTGGAGAAAAAATGCCGCCAGGTGGGATCCGAACCCACGACCTCCAGAATACCGGTCTGGTGCGATAACCACTACGCTACCGGCGGGGCTACTTTAGCCTCCACTTTCTGGGGTATTTATGTTCAGGTGTTTTTGTTTCCTGCGCTTGGGGGTGGTAGCCAGCGCCACTCGGACTACTCTGGGTGAAGGGGACCTTCTTTTTAACCCCCGGGCCGTGACTCGAGCGTCTACGACATGTCGAGAGTGGTCGACCAGCGTTGAGCACTCTTAAGCTCCCTATGGCACCAAGACTGCCAGAACAGAGGCCCTCGCTATGCATGTAGCTAATCAGAATAGGAAATAAGGGGCTCGTTGAAAAGAAGACAGAAATAAGAATTGGCAGTCAAGAAAACCTCGGAAAGCAAAGGGGGGGATGTAGTTGGCCAAGATCAAGAATTTCGAAATTAAGAAAGTGGAGAAAAAATGCCCCCCAGGTGGGATCCGAATCATCGACCTCCAGAATACCGGTCTGGTGCGATAACCACTACGCTACCGGCGGGGCTACTTTAGCCTCCACTTTCTGGGGTATTTATGTTCAGGTGTTTTTCTTTCCTGCGCTTGGGGGTGGTAGCTAGCGCCACTCGGACTACTCTGGGTGAAGGGGACCTTCTTTTTAACCCCCGGGCCGTGACTCCAGCGTCTACGACATGTCGAGAGTGGTCGACCAGCGTTGAACACTCTTAAGCTCCCTATGGCACCAAGACTGCCAGAACAGAGGCCCTCGCTATGCATGTAGCGAATCAGAATAGGAAATGAGGGGCTCGTTGAAAATAAGACAGAAATAAGAATTGGCAGTCAAGAAAACCTCGGAAAGCAAAGGGGAGGATGTAGTTGGCTCAAGATCAAGAATTTGGAAAATAAGAAAGTGGAGAAAAAATGCCGCCAGGTGGGATCCGAACCCACGACCTCCAGAATACCGGTCTGGTGCGATAACCACTACGCTACCGGCGGGGCTACTTTAGCCTCCACTTTCTGGGGTATTTATGTTCAGGTGTTTTTGTTTCCTGCGCTTGGGGGTGGTAGCCAGCGCCACTCGGACTACTCTGGGTGAAGGGGACCTTCTTTTTAACCCCCGGGCCGTGACTCGAGCGTCTACGACATGTCGAGAGTGGTCGACCAGCGTTGAGCACTCTTAAGCTCCCTATGGCACCAAGACTGCCAGAACAGAGGCCCTCGCTATGCATGTAGCGAATCAGAATAGGAAATGAGGGGCTCGTTGAAAATAAGACAGAAATAAGAATTGGCAGTCAAGAAAACCTCGGAAAGCAAAGGGGAGGATGTAGTTGGTCAAGATCAAGAATTTGGAAAATAAGAAAGTGGAGAAAAAATGCCCGCCAGGTGGGATCCGAACCAACGACCTCCAGAATACCGGTCTGGTGCGATAACCACTACGCTACCGGCGGGGCTACTTTAGCCTCCACTTTCTGGGGTATTTATGTTCAGGTGTTTTTGTTTCCTGCGCTTGGGGGTGGTAGCCAGCGCCACTCGGACTGCTCGGGGTGAAGGGGACCTTCTTTTTAACCCCCGGGCCGTGACTCGAGCGTCTACGACATGTCGAGAGTGGTCGACCAGCGTTGAGCACTCTTAAGCTCCCTATGGCACCAAGACTGCCAGAACAGAGGCCATCGCTATGCATGTAGCGAATCTAGAATAGGAAATGAGGGGCTCGTTGAAAATAAGACAGAAATAAGAATTGGCAGTCAAGAAACCTCGGAAAGCAAAGGGGTGATGTAGTTGGTCAAGATAAGAATTTGGAAAATAAGAAAGTGGAGAAAAAATGCCGCCAGGTGGGATCCGAACCCACGACCTCCAGAATACCGGTCTGGTGCGATAACCACTACGCTACCGGCGGGGCTACTTTAGCCTCCACTTTCTGGGGTATTTATGTTCAGGTGTTTTTGTTTCCTGCGCTTGGGGGTGGTAGCCAGCGCCACTCGGACTACTCTGGGTGAAGGGGACCTTCTTTTTAACCCCCGGGCCGTGACTCGAGCGTCTACGACATGTCGAGAGTGGTCGACCAGCGTTGAGCACTCTTAAGCTCCCTATGGCACCAAGACTGCCAGAACAGAGGCCCTCGCTATGCATGTAGCGAATCTGAATAGGAAATGAGGGGCTCGTTGAAAATAAGACAGAAATAAGAATTGGCAGTCAAGAAAACCTCGGAAAGCAAAGGGGAGGATGTAGTTGGTCAAGATCAAGAATTTGGAAAATAAGAAAGTGGAGAAAAAATGCCCGCCAGGTGGGATCCGAACCCACGACCTCCAGAATACCGGTCTGGTGCGATAACCACTACGCTACCGGCGGGGCTACTTTGGCCTCCACTTTCTGGGGTATTTATGTTCAGGTGTTTTTGTTTCCTGCGCTTGGGGGTGGTAGCCAGCGCCACTCGGACTACTCTGGGTGAAGGGGACCTTCTTTTTAACCCCCGGGCCGTGACTCGAGCGTCTACGACATGTCGAGAGTGGTCGACCAGCGTTGAGCACTCTTAAGCTCCCTATGGCACCAAGACTGCCAGAACAGAGGCCCTCGCTATGCATGTAGCGAATCAGAATAGGAAATGAGGGCCTCGTTGAAAATAAGACAGAAATAGGAATTGGCAGTCAAGAAAACCTCGGAAAGCAAACGGGAGGATGTAGTTGGTCAAGGTCAAGAATTTGGAAAATAAGAAAGTGGAGAAAAAATGCCCGCCAGGTGGGATCCGAACCAACGACCTCCAGAATACCGGTCTGGTGCGATAACCACTACGCTACCGGCGGGGCTACTTTAGCGTCCACTTTCTGGGGTATTTATGTTCAGGTGTTTTTCTTTCCTGCGCTTGGGGGTGGTAGCCAGCGCCACTCGGACTACTCTGGGTGAAGGGGACCTTCTTTTTAACCCCCGGGCCGTGACTCGAGCGTCTACGACATGTCGAGAGTGGTCGACCAGCGTTGAGCACTCTTAAGCTCCCTATGGCACCAAGACTGCCAGAACAGAGGCCCTCGCTATGCATGTAGCGAATCTGAATAGGAAATGAGGGGCTCGTTGAAAATAAGACAGAAATAAGAATTGGCAGTCAAGAAAACCTCGGAAAGCAAAGGGGTGGATGTAGTTGGTCAAGATCAAGAATTTGGAAAATAAGAAAGTGGAGAAAAAATGCCAGCCAGGTGGGATCCGAATCCAACGACCTCCAGAATACCGGTCTGGTGCGATAACCACTACGCTACCGGCGGGGCTACTTTGGCCTCCACTTTCTGGGGTATTTATGTTCAGGTGTTTTTGTTTCCTGCCGCTTGGGGTGGTAGCCAGCGCCACTCGGACTAGCTCTGGGTGAAGGGGACCTTCTTTTTAACCCCCGGGCCGTGACTCGAGCGTCTACGACATGTCGAGAGTGGTCGACCAGCGTTGAGCACTCTTAAGCTCCCTATGGCACCAAGACTGCCAGAACAGAGGCCCTCGCTATGCATGTAGCGAATCTGAATAGGAAATGAGGGGCTCGTTGAAAATAAGACAGAAATAAGAATTGGCAGTCAAGAAAACCTCGGAAAGCAAAGGGGTGGATGTAGTTGGTCAAGATCAAGAATTTGGAAAATAAGAAAGTGGAGAAAAAATGCCGGCCAGGTGGGATCCGAGCCCACGACCTCCAGAATACCGGTCTGTGCGATAACCACTACGCTACCAGCGGGGCTACTTTAGGCCTCCACTTTCTGGGGTATTTATGTTCAGGTTTTTTGTTTCCTCCACTTGGGGTAGTAGCCAACGCCACTCGGACTACTCGGGGTGAAAGGGACCATTCTTTTTAACCCCCGGGCAGTGACTCGAGCGTCTACGACATGTCGAGAGTGGTCGGCCAGCGTTGAACCCTCTTAGGCGCCCTATGGCACCAAGACTGCCAGAACAGAGGCCCTAGCTATGCATGTAGCGAATCAGAATAGAAAATAAAGGACTCGTTGAAAATAAGACAGAAATAAGAATTGGCAGTCAAGAAGATCTCGGAAAGCAAAGGGGAGGATGTAGTTGGTCAAGATGAAGAATTTGGAAAAGAAAGTGGAGAAAAAATGCCCGCCAGGTGGGATCCGAACCCATTACCTCCAGAATACCGGTGTGTTGCTATAACCACTACGCTACCGGCGGGGCTACTTTAGCCTCCATTTTCTGGGGTATATATGTCCAGGTTTTTTTGTTTCCTGCGCTTGGGAACCTCGCAACACAAAGGGGAGCCCGTGGTGGCTTATAGAAACAGATGAAGAAATTTTGAATAAGAAAAAAAATGGTGAAAAAATGCCCGCAGGGTGGGATCCGAACCCCCGACCTCCAGAATACCGGTCTGGTGCGATAACCACTACGATTCCGGCGGGGATGTTAACAGAAATACGCGAGAATCTGCTGGGGAAACAGCCCCGCCAGTAGCCTAGTGCTTATCGCAGCAGATCGGTATTCTGGAGGTCGTGTGTTCGGTTCCCTTGCCAGCGGGCATTTTTTCACCAATTTCTTTCTGATTCTAAAAATTCTTCATCTATTTTTATAACCCACCACGGCCGCCCCTTTCCCTTCCAGGGTTTTCTTGAGGGCCAACCCTTATTTTCTGTCTTATTCTATTTTTTGATTCGCTACATGCTTAGCGAGGGCCTCTGTTCTGGCAGTCTTGGTACCAAAGGTAGCTAAGAGGGTTCAACTCTGGTCGACCACTCTGGACATGTCGTAGGCACTCCGAGCCACGGCCCGGGGGTTTAAAAGGAGGTCCCCTTCACCCCATGTAGTCCGAGTGGCGCTGGCGACCACCCCCAAGTACAGGAAACAAAGATACCTTAGCAGAAATACCCGAGAAACTGGTGGGGAAACAGCCCCGCCAGTAGCGTAGTGCTTATCGCCCCAGACCGGTATTCTGGAGGTCGTGGGTTCGGATCCCACCCAGCGGGCATTTTTTCACAAATTTCTTTCTCACTCAAAAAATTCTTCATCAGTTTCTATGACCCACCATGGCCTCTTCATTGCTTTCCGAGCTTTTCTTGACAGCCAACCCTTATTTTCTGTCCTATATTTATATATATATATATATATATATATATATATATATATATATATATATATATATATTTATTTATTTATATATATATATATATATGTATACTTTAGAAAATAGTAAACGCACGATTAAAAACAAAAACAGTGGTTTACTAACGTTTCGACTGGAGGACCAGTCTTCATCTTGAGTAACATACAAAGTTGGAGCACGCACGCGTATATAGGTGCAGAAGGTGTGCTGCAGTGTACCCTTTTTTTAACAACATTGGCATGTTGGGGCGAGGGAACAGGGAAGGGAGGGCATTTTACATGTGGCCCTATAGATGATGACAAAGTCTTTTCTAAAAAGCCGGGCACTATTCAACTTCCGCCATTAAAAAAAGAAAGGGTAGGGAGCTGTTCAAAAACACTTTTCATGCGAATTACACTAATAAATAAATGGTGCAGGGAACGTCTCGACACTCGAAATGCAAAGTACACGAACAACAAATAAAAATAAATACAGAACGAAAGCCACCGGTGACACATCCATTCCTGAAAACACCAATTACCGGCGGCGTGGGGAATGTCAGGGCAGTTTACAGGTTCACAGAAGTCAAAGAAGAGCGCACGTGCCAGTAACGCAACGAATTATTTAGCCAGGTAGGAAATAAGTAGGTGTGTCCTGCGTGGAAGCAACTATTGAATCGTTCGCAAGTAAGGGTCAACAAGTATTTCTTCTCAAGTATTTGTTTTCGAGTATTTCTTCTGGCTCCTCGAGAAGTTTCTTTTACTGCTTACCCATCCACGAAGGATCCAGCCATGACAACGGCAAAAACATCATCTGGAAATTTCCCAAGGTCCCTGCCACCACGGTGGTTATCGACGGCTCCCAGACCAAGCATCTCTACCAGCACTTTGGCCCCAACCGACCAGGTATGCCTGCTTTTATCACCCAGCCCGGGTTATTCATCGACGACGTGCAGTCCCTCCTAGACTTCGTTCCGGATACTGCAAAAACGATCATCCTGCACGTCGGAACAAACGACCTGGCCACCGTCAATGGATCCACGGCATTCCAAATATACCAGGCTCTCCTGGACTTGATTGTTCAAGAATGTCCGAAGGTGTCTCGTGTGTACGCGACCCTGGTGCTCAGGATCCGAAATTACCGGTTTGTTGGACGGTGCAACCGAGAGGCATCGTTATTCAATCGGCTTCTCCGGAACTACTGCCGACGATCAAGAACGATGTTCTACCTTGACCACGAGCTGCAGTTCCATCCTGCGGTACGAGTTCTTGCAGGAGACGGCCTTCACCCAAGCTTCGAAGGCGTCGCACTCATGGCCAGCCACCTCCATGGCATGTGCCTCAGCAGGAGGGGCCCGTCTATAACCTGGTCTTCGACCTGGCCCACCAACTCCGCGCAGGCGGAGCCGTTCCTTCAGGCCTCAACATCACCGCCACACAGCTTGGCCGCCTCGGACGCTGCCCCTGCCGTGCATTCCACTGCAGCTTCTTTGAGCCGGCAGTACAACCTCCGTTCGAACACTTCAAAGTTCCTGCCCCGCGGCCACCAGGATTGACTGTGCCCTACTGATGCCGGTAACACAACCAACCATAATGTCTCTAGGAAATGTTTAGATGCCAGAAAACTAACCTACAAACTTGTCAGATATGAGATGCGTGCCTCCACTCTTAAACGGTACCTCAATTCCTCCATTGTGCCCAAAGGTCTTGCAACAGAATTAAAACCACCCACATCTGAGTTGTCGCCTGCGTATAAGGAAAAGTGGGACAGTGTGCTCAAATCCGCTTCATTGGACTTGATACGCATAATTATCGATCACTGCCAGACAAATTTGGAACTTTTGGTAAGGAACGAAAAACTTCTCTTTCCTCATCTCAGCAAGCATGAGATCGAGTCATTGGCCTCGCACGAATTAAAGGTTCGAGATAAGCTGTCTCATGTCAAGGCCAAAAAATTCTCGCGTGATAATGTTATCCCTAAGCCAGACGGGTCCTTTGTTAGCACCTTACCAGTCACACAGCAAGAAGATGTCGAGTGTAGTAATATAGTCAACTTATCAGACGCGGTATTGTCAAACGCCGATTTGAGCATACTTTCTAGGGGTTTGAGTTTTTGCCCAACAACAGGGTTTTTTTCAGAATTCATACTTTTTAAAGATCTGGAAAATTTTGCCGGTACCACGATGTTGAAGGAATAATTTCATGACCGCCAAACATGTAGTGATACTGCTAAATTGCTTCCAAGCCCTCAACACTGGACACCACCCCCAGCGGGACGAGTGCTTAGATATGTATATCAAAGCTGTGCAACAAGACATCATTGAAGCTTAAAAAATCAGTCTACCTTCTGCCATAACCTCTCCATCAGTGAGCTCCATCATAGCGCAG
The DNA here is from genome assembly GCA_013339765.2 of Haemaphysalis longicornis. Taxonomy (NCBI): domain Eukaryota; kingdom Metazoa; phylum Arthropoda; class Arachnida; order Ixodida; family Ixodidae; genus Haemaphysalis; species Haemaphysalis longicornis. The sequence goes on from JABSTR010001246.1 coordinate 1,624,055, forward strand.
AATTTTCTCGAAGAACGCCGACTTTGGCCACAGCTCCCTACGACTGAAAAATGTCCTCATTCGGTAGAAGTACCCAGCAGCAGCGGTCGATGACTCCGGCAGCAGACCTCGAGACCTAAATTGCGAGGAAATTCTACAAGAAAGGAATCCCAGAACTAAGGAAAGCCGGAAAAACTTTTTTCTCACCCACTCATCTGCATTGCTCAAACTCAATATTATTCCTGCGAGACATTGTATTATAATACAACAACATAGCCGCCTATCTTCAATCTTCCAAAAGCGCCACCGAGTGGTTTATTTCCGCCGAAAGAACCTGAAAGACATTCTAGCAAGAGCCAAGACGAGTAGCATTAAAAGCACTCAACCTGGACGCCATCCATTAAAGACAACGCGTTGTAAGGTCCGTTTCCACATAAAAACCACCACTACGGCTAAAGTCAGCTCCTAAGATTACATATCCTACATAAATGCGCATAGAAAGCTGACAGCCGCAATGTCGTGTGCTTCAATGTAACATTTGTGGCATGCGGTACATCGGACAAACAGAAACCACCTTCAGTAAACACTTTACCAACCAGCGTTCTGACGTAAAACAAAACCGAACGTGTCCACAAGTCAGCCTCCCAGGACATTCGTTCTACTAAAATAAATTCTCTCTTCTGGAGACAGGTTTTCACACTAAACAGAACCACCAAGAGGAAGAATCGTAAGTTCAAAACGCTGACTCGTTGTATCAACAAAAGCGTTTCAGCATGTCGTGTCTTCGGAGGACCACGGACGTTCCTCAACAAGCAGGCATGAATCAACATTGTTTCACTATCTCCAGTCATCATGTCAGGAATTGTTCCCCTTCAGGAACACCCACGACCCGCTAGGACAACGGTTGCATACCGAGGGGGAGCACCCCCAAAAAACCGCCTAAGCCTACCACTAGAAGTGGTACGTGATAAACGGTGTCCGCGTTGAAAAAGATTGAGAACATTGAGAAGACAGAGCGGGTAACGCGAAACGGGAGTGCCAGTCTGGCCTCACCGTACAAAAGTCGCATTGTTTTAAGATATCAAGGTGGCTTAGTTGAGTGGTCTTGTGTCTGCTGCCCTCTAAGCAACCTTCACGCATGTCGCGCCGTATGTCTATCTTTAAATTGCTCCACGGTGCCGTGAAGCGTAGGGAACCGGCGAAACACTCGTGTCTTTTCTCGAACTCACCGTGCCCCTGTGTGACATGATCCCTGCCAATGTCACGGAATGGGCATCGTCATTCTATTCCAATTCCATTCCGAGGAATTAGAATTTGTCGTGGTTCCATTCCTTTCAATTCCTCGGAATGACAGACGTTCCCCCATTCACACTCCTGGAATGGATGGGAAGCTCAATTCCATTCTTTTAATTCCGCGTCGTAAAAGTTGCGTCAGGTGCTTTATGGAGTTGCCGAGAAACGCAACGTGTATATTACGTTATCGTACGGGTTTAAAACTGCAAAAGTAAGCAAAATATGCCACTTGTCACCCAAGTTGGCAGGTGTTACAGGTTGTTTACGTATATCGTGCAGAACAACTACCCAATGCGAAAAATTACAGTCCCATACTATCGAAAGTAGAAAGAAGCGCGAAAGCTAAAAGTGCGCGCCGCTTTCGCTGAGATGCTTCAAACCGGTCGTCAAACCTTCAAGCACCCAAATCGCAAGCGAAGAACAAACCCACGAGACAAATATTCCCAAGTAAACGCAACTACGAACGATCTAAATGTATATACAAAGTTACGTGGTTTATGAGATACAGGTAAAGGTTCATTATTGCACTCCTTTTTCATGATCGAAGCTTGTGTTGTCTTATTTACAGCCGTTCGTTTTTTGCGATTTTGAAGTAAGCGTTGTGACACAATTGAAGTCCAGTTTCAGAGAAGCAGAGAGACTTGGCGGTTTCTGGTTTTACGCACGCGCCGTGTGTAGAGACCTTATCAAACCTTTTCGTTTGAGCAACTGGTGTAAAGGGTAATGTAATAAATTTTTGAGAGAATATGCTCAGTCCTACTAAGAAAGCATTGGTTTTAAAAAGGGTCAGTGTCGCACTGCCCCTTTTTGCATAAGTAACGGATCGAGTAAAAGTAATGCCTCTCCCCCAGAAGGTCTCTCCTGTATTAAACCAGAAAGGAAGTGCCGGGCCAAGACCACGTCCTTAGTTGCCCCACCACCCCACCATTCCAATATTCGCACAAGCAGTTTCTGTGTATTTGTTTTCCGTTTACTGATCATCACAGCCGGAGCGGGCCACTACAGAACTTTGCTCCCGTTCCCGTCCCCCACACTTTCTGTTTTGTCACTCCAATAGACCTGCTTTCCTGTTTTTTGTTGTTTATTTTTCGTCTTTTCCTCTCGTTAGTTTTTCCCTCTCCTGCTCAGCACCAAGCGCGCAACTCCCGTGTTGTTACCGGATTTGTTACATTATCCGGCTTTTTCTATCCCGGGAAGAGGGAGACGAAGAAAGAACTTCCTCCCATTTAAACTATGCATGAAGTTTCTGTGTGAATCGTAAGATTGTCCCTGAAGAAGGAAGTTCTACCTCCGAAACAGTTTGACTAATTTCCAATAAACATGTTAACCGCAAAGTGCAAAGTTGCCCATATCTTTTACCTGAACGCTTCTTCAGGCCTGTTGCAATTATACAGTGAAACACACCTGTTACGACCCCGGCCTTACGACAACCCAGTTCTTATTACGGATCAGCGCGGTCCCGTAAACTCCCCAAACAAGCAGTGAATCCAGAACTACGATAATACGACGCTCGGGTGAATGTGTGGTCACCTTTATACGACGGACTCCGGCGCGGAAAAACCGGCGTCTTCCCGACATTTTGCATCGCTTCGCGGACTCGTCGCGGCCTCTATTTCTAAACCCCGTTTGATGCTGCTTCCGGTACAGAGGTCCGCAGGTGGAGCAGACCGCTTGCTGACCAGACACAAGCAAGCAGGCGGGATCTCGCGAGCGGGAGTTAACCTATGACGCCCCCGCCGGCAGCATGACGCCAACATGCCAATCGCGAGTACTTGAAGTTTACGTGTGAGGCAGACCGTGAATTTGAAGCTCCCGTCGAGCCACCGATGAATGCCACAACATACGAAGCAACCCTGCGGCGATGACCGACCAGCCACTTTCCCCGTCCGCTCGAGCCAAGTTTCTTCTTTTCACGGCGCTTTCTGTCCCTATATCTCTGCTTTCTGCTTATCAGTGTCTTTCAAAGCAGCGTGTTCACTCCGATCCTTTCTTTGCTAGAATGTCTCAAATTGCGCGCATTTGCGGAATGGGTGTAGACACGTACACGCTAGCACTGCCATTTCGGGTCACTGTGGCCGCCGCAGTGGCCGCCGCAGCTAGTCACTGTAGTGAGACCGCGCCATAAATTTCATCGCAACATGGTTTGCTCGCGAAGTTTAAATCATATTATTTATTTCGCGTTGCTGAGTTCTTGCGGAAAGCGAAAACAGCTACTTGTTGAGCCCTTCGACACAATAGCGACGCCACGGGACTCTTCAAAGAGTGTCTTTCACCATGTCTGGCAACACAGTTCTTTTTCGTCTGCATCTTTCACTATCGTTCGTTTCGTTTTGCCTTGGAGGTTTCACACTCGGCTTTTCCCCTCTCAATTTGGTCGAATGGGTTGGCGTTAGCTCGCACAGGCCAGGCTTGGGATAGGCGGGTAATATATAGCGCCCAATGGCACGGGGGTCACGTAGCACGCAACTCTTGGCTTGTTGGCTAGCTTACCCCCACGGATGGCATGGTAGCACACATTGGCATTCCAGTTTATTGTGGATTTCAGGTAAATATTAGCGAGCGAGAACTCGCTGAGTGTAGCAGTTTAAATATGTTCCTAAACTGCCTGTCGCGTGAGAACGTCCAGTATGCCGTCATTAACCCGCTCCCTGGTCGCAAGACACCGCGTTCATAAGACGGTTTATCGTGGTCCATTCAAAGTGGTATTATCGGGGTTCAACTGTATATATATACTGTATAAAATATTTGGCAGCCCCGTGTAGAGAGTCACGATCCCAGACTACGTTCTACCAAATACACACACAACTATGTTACTCGATTGGTGTACAAGGCGGCGAGTACAGCACAAAGAACTACATGAGGAAACACCAAGGTGCGGATGCCTACGACAAAGTTATCAAAGAAATCATGTGCTCACAGCCGACGATGGCAGGAACAGACGATCTCTGAAGTGACTACTCGGAGACGTACTTCAGTCTGGCGATGGACCAGGTTGCTGTAGTGGTTATAGAAGTGTCTTGCTGGACATGAGCGTGACGGTGGCGGATGACTAGTGGTGTGACGGAAGGGCTTCGGCCTGTGCCACGGCGAGGCCTCACTGCATGCGCTCCACGCCACTAGACCATTGCTACCTCCTTCGGAAGCATCAGCTTCTTGTCTTGTTGTGGCTGTCGTGAGAGCCTGGTGATGGCTCGAGCCGGAGAGCCGGCGACGTTCCTCGGGCCTACGCCGTGAGCGTGGCCATCTTGATGCCTCCGAGACCGAACGGCGCCTCTCCTTCTTCCTCGTACATTATGAGCGTAGCAATCGCCCGATTGGCCCCTCTTGATTTGCTAGATTTGCTAGACCTTAGATTTCAGTAAGCCTAAAGAAGAAGCAGGGTTCCGTAAAGCATATTCAACAATGGGAGATATTCACACAATCAATCAGGTGATAGAGAAGTGCGCTGAGTGTACTAAACCCCTATATATAGCCTTCATAGATTATGAGAAAGCATTTGACTCTGTCGAAACCCTTGCAGTCATTCAGGCATTACTGGAACCAGGGGGTAGATGAGCATTATGTAAGAATACTAGAGGATATCTACAAAGAGTCTAAAGCTACCATCATCCACAAGGGACAGCAGTAAAATACCTATAAGGAAGGGTGTCAGACAAGGAGACACAATTTCTCCAATGTTATTCACAGCATGCTTACAAGAAGTATTCAGAACGTTGGATTGGGAACAGGTGGGAGTAAGGGTTAATGGATAATACCTCAGCAACCTCAGATTTGCTGATGACATTGCCTTGCTAAGTAACTCGGGGGATGAATTGCAAAGCATGCTTTCCGCACTGGACGAACAGAGTAGAACTGTGGGCCTGAAAATTAATATTTGCAGAAAACTAAAGTAATGACCAATAACCTTGGGACAGCCCAGCGGTTTGAGATAGGTGGCCATGCAGTGGAAGTGGTAAGCGAATATATCTACTTAGGTCAAATTGTGACCCCAGATCCCAACCATGATGCAGACATAATTAGAAGAATCAGAATGGGGTGGGGTGCATATGGCAAGCATTCTCTGATAATGAATTGCAGCCTAGTAATGTCACTGGAGAAGAAAGTGTATGACAGCCTCATCTTACCGGCACTCAACTACGGGGCACAAACTTGGAGGCTCACTAAGAGGGTTCAAATTAAATTGAGAACGACTAAGCGGGCAATGGAGCGTAAAATGATAGGTGTAACATTAAGGGACAAGAAGAGAGCGGAGTGGGTCAGGGAACAAACTGATGTTAAGGATATATTAGTAGAGAATAAGAAGAAGAAATGGACGTGGGCAGGGCATGTAATGCGAACGAAAGATAACCGCTAGTCATTAAGGGTAACAGAGTGAATCCCCAGAGAAGGCAAGCGTTACAAAGGGCGGGATAAAGTTAGATGAGCAGATGAGGTTAAGAATTTTGCGGGTATATATTCGTCACAGTTGGCACCGGACGGAGGTAATTGGAGAATAATGGGAGAGGCCTTTGCCCTGCAGTGGGCGTAGACAGGCTGATGATGATGATGGTGATTTGTTACAGGAGCGACACATCATTACACACACAGTATATATATATATATATATATATATATATATATATATATATATATATATATATATATATATTGTAAGGTGTACCATATATGTGTGTAAAATTTATAAATGGTAAGGGTTTATAGAGTATACCTTCGCAACCTCCGACTTTCTGATAAAATTGCCTTGTTAAGTAGCTCGGGAGGCCTATTGGAGAGCATGCTTACCGCACTGAAGAAACCGAGTAGAACCTTGGGCCTGAAAATTAGTATGCAGAAAACTGAAGTAACGATCAATAATGTCAGGACAGCACAGCGGTTTGAGATATGTGGCGAGACCGTGGAAGTGGAAGTTGAATATATCTACTTAGGCCAAATTGTTACCCCGGATCAAAAACATGAATCAGAGGTTATTCGAAGGATAACAATGCGGTGGAGTTGATTCGGTAAGCATTCTCACACAATGAATCGCAGCCTACCAATGTCCCTGAAGAAGAAAATGTATGACCGCTGTATCTTACCCGTACTCACGTACGGCGCAGAATCTTGGAGGGTTACTAAGAGGGTCAACATAAATTAAGTACCCTTCAGCGCGCAGTGGAACCCACGATGATAGGTGTAAGATTAAAGGACAAAAAGAGATCTTAGGTGATCACGGAACTAACGCATGTTAAGGCCACGTTAGTGGAAAAGTGAGGAAGCAATGGACGTGGGCAAGGCATATTAGGCAAAGGCAAGATATCCATTTGTCATTAGGGTAACAGAGTGGATCCCTAGATTAGGCAAGTGTGACAGGGGGCGGCAGAACGTTAGATGGACAGATGAGACAAAGAAGTTAGCGAAGATGAATTGGTCGCAATTGGCGCAGGACCAGGGTAATTGGAGATTCATAGGGTAGGCCTTTGCCCTGCAGGGGTGTGGATATGCTGATAATATATATATATATATATATATATATATATATATATATATATATATATATATATATATATTGTGGTACCGGGGTTCTTGCACCCGGCCGCGGTTCCCCAGAAGGACACTGAGCCCCTTCGATCACACCTTTACTAGGAGTCCCGCTACGCCAAGGTACACCGCTCAGCCGATCCGGCTGCACACACGTAGCCCAGCCGAGTCCGCCATGTTCCATCCTCGCTCCTCTCGCGCCACCTCCTCATCCTCAGCCGGCACATGTCCATCCCGTGGGATTGTCCCCCGCCACTATTGCCGGATTACCACACTCTCCCCCCCTCCGAAGAAAAGGCCGACGCTGGCTGCCCTCGGCTGCAGTCGTCGGCACTCTCGAGGGACTCCCACGGCTTAGCCCGGATGGCAGTAGACCGGTGCCACAGGTGGCCTCCTAAGACCCGGGGGTCCTTGCAGAAGGTCCAAACGTGGCAAGATCCTGTCCGCGGGCCTTGCTCCGCGGGTCGCGTCGGCACTCTCGAGGGACTCCCACGGCTGAGCCCAGATGGCAGTAGACCGGTGCCACAGGTGGCCTCCTAAGACCCGGGGGTCCTTGCAGAAGGTCCAAACGTGGCAAGGTCCTGTCCGCGGGCCTTGCTCCGCGAGGGTGAAGCCCGGCGCAGTAGTCAGCAGCTGTCCGCCTCGAGCTCCTGCTCCATCTTGGCGAACTCCTCCTTGGTCATGGAGCCCTCGCCCTCGCCGAGCTTCTGGAGCTTCTCCCGCGAGGCGTCGAAGTCCGGCCGCGGAGGGGCCGGGGGAACGATCATCCCGGCGTAGTCCTCGCTCTCCTCCAGGGCGTCATGGAGCCAAATGAACTCCTCGTGCTGCCGAAGCACAGAGAACTCCGGCTTCTGGAAGTCCGACAGCGTCGTCTTGGTGTGGACAGTGAACTTGACCTTGTCCCTCTCGCTGAGGGCATCCGAGATGTCCACCACCAGAGACTGGTCCGCCAGGTCGATCGTGTCTTACCACATCTTCAGCGAGCTGTCGGTCACATTTGCCCCGGAACACCGAAACGAGGAAGAAGACCACAATGCCCTTCCTAGGAACCACGGTCGGCCCCACGTTCAGGGCGCCAAATGTGGTACCGGGGTTCTTGCACCCGGCCGCGGTTCCCCAGAATGACACTGAGCCCCTTCGATCACACCTTAACTTGGAGTCCCGCTACGCCAAGGTACACCGCTCAGCCGATCCGGCTGCACACACGTAGCCCAGCCGAGTCCGCCATGTTCCATCCTCGCTCCTCTCGCGCCACCTGCTCATCCTGAGCCGGCACATGTACATCCCGTGGGATTGTCCCCCGCCACTATTGCCCCGGATGACCACACTATATATATATGTATATAAATATATATACATATATATACATATATATACTAATATATATATATAGATATATATATATATATCTATATATATATATATTTAATATATATATATATATATATATATATATATATATATACATTCCTGAGGAAGACCTCTCTCTCAGGTCGAAGCGTTGGAAATAAAGTCTCCGAAGAGTGTACTTCTACTTTGTGCGTATTCCTCCAGCTACTAAAGACTTCACTTCACGACTATATATATGCATATATATATATAACAAAGAAATAAGGGTTGGGAGTCAACCCTTATTGCTGTTTTATTTTAACGAGCCCCTCATTTCCTATTCTGATTCGCTATATATATATATATATATATATATATATATATATATATATATATATATATATAATCTAGACTAACACAAAACTCACAAATCGTGCAGAAATAGTGTAACGAAAGGGTCGGATACAAAGCAAGAACCATAAAAAAGAATGTTTACTTACGTAGCACCAACGGACTTGCCTTCATCAGAGTGCAGTTACATGATTTTGCTGTCACAGGCATTTCGAACACATTCCTTATATAGATTTGCAGAATACTGTGAGGGGGATCCGAAGGTGTTTCCAAAACGGAGAGGATGCATGCAGTCGGGCTAAGCCTGTGTTAAAAGAACAACAGCAAAAAAAAGAGAGAAAGGAGAGAGGGAGAGAGCGGAAGGGGTCGCATTTACAAGGCCGCGGTCAAGGTGGCTCCAGGACGGGCAACGAACCTGGCATGAGCTGCAAGTGCGGAAGGCTAGACAATCGCGGGTATAAAAGGAAGGTAAAGTATACAATATGCTATTCAGTGGTTGAGGAGACTCGTTCGGAGGGTTTCATACAGGCATGAACGAAGAATGTGTTTTGAGTGTGCCCCCCGAGGATGGACAGAATAGGCACAGTACACAAAAGAGCATTGCACAAGAGCTTGCAAATGAACAGGAAATAGGTACGGTCTATGGATAACAAAGGGTTAAACATTTCTAAGTGGTGGGGTGCACGCGGCGTCCTTCCCAAGGTCAAATCGCATTGTTAGGTCCCTTGAGGCTATAAAGCTGCTGTATTCGGAGAGTTCCTGCGAATTCTGATAGGGAACTCAAGGGTAGGGTGATGACGAATGTGATGAAAATTTTGAAGTCATAATTTTATTCGAGGGAAAAGCACGTTAGTTTTCCGTTAATACCAAGCGTCGCTGAGCAAAACTTATAAATGAGATATGATTCCCGAACCTCGCAGTCGCGGTGGGTTTTGAAAGGGGATTCAAAAATTGTGGCTTTAAGATGTTCAAATGCATTACTGGGACCGTTCACATGTCTTGACAGGGGCAAAAAAGCGCAACTTTTTGCATGGGAGCGGAGATTATTGAATCGTATTCGAAAGGGCGTTTCACGTTGGCCGATACACTGCTGCCTACAAACAGTACAATCTAGAAGATATACGACATTAGCAGAGTCACCATTGAAGTTACCCTTTATATTTACGTAGTAGTCTGAAGCCGCGGTGGTGGCACGCTGTGTGGTTGTCATTTGTGGGCATACTTTACATCGAGGTTTATTACAGGGCATGCAACCAGTAGTTTCTGACCAGCTCATACAAGAGTTAGTAAGAGTCGCCTAAATTGTTATTACGCGGGTAGGCAACGCGTGGTGGTTCGGGAAATATCGCTTTTTAGGCGTTCACTTTGAATTAGAATATTGTGAAGTTTTCTCAGTACGGTTGACACTCTAGGAGCAGAGGCGGAGTTGGTTAGAGCTAAGTTTGTTTGCGGGTTAGCGTTCGGGGCTTTTTTCTTTCAGATTTTGTTGCGGCCTGATGGGTAGGCTCGAACAATAGCATTGTCGATAACTTCTTCCGGCTATTTCTTATTCAGGGGGGCGGTCTTCAGTTCTCGACAGTTTGAGTCAATGTCGGCTTGGTTCGTGCAAATTCTCCTAAAACGATGGGCTCGGCTGTACGGTATTGCTGTCTTACAGTGTCTTACATGGTTACTTTGGAAGTGCAAACACGGCCGCGTGTCTGTCGGTTTTGTATACAGTTTAGTTTGAAGCCTACCTTGGGAAATAGTAACGGTGACGTCCAGAAAAGTTACACTGTGTTCCAAATAGGAATGAGCAAGAGAAATAGCAGGATTGGATGGGTTAAATGCCTTAATGTAAGTGAAGAGCTGCACGTCACCGTGCGGCCAGATCATGAATATGTCGTCAATGTGCCTTTTATAGTACGGTGGCTTTAGGTTTTGAATGTCAAGAAAGTTTGATTCCAGTTGAGCCATAAAGATATTGGCGTACTTGGGTCCAATTCTAGTTCCCATTGACGTTCCACTGACTTGCACGTAATGAACTCTATTCAACTCAAAATTGTTAGGTTCATGAATGAGCCTAAGGAAAGTTTGTAGAGAGGAAGAATCGATAGGTTTGTCGCACGATGACTGCTCATCCGCAAGCAATACAGCGGTGATGCCATTTTCATGGGGGATGTTAGCATACAGGGACGCAACATCGAGGGTGACTAAAAGGCAGTTATGAGGAATTTCAATTTTTGAGATGTCTGAGAGAAAGTCATTGGTATCCTTAATGAATGAAGGAAAGTTTAGCGGAATGTTGCAAATGAGATTATCAAAATATCGCGAGAAGTTATCGGTAACAGTGCCAATGCCAGAAAGAATTACGCGCCCTGACTTGTTCGCTTTGTGAATTTAGGCAGAATATAGAAATTACCGGTTACTGGTCTTAAAGGGATTAAATACCGAGCCGTGGTTTCATTTACTGTTTTATTTCTAACAAGCTCAGCTAGTTTATCTGTGACAATTTTCTTACAGTCTTGAGAGGGATCATTGGGTGCTGCTTTGTAGAAAGTCGATACCGATAGTTTCTTACTCGCATCGTTATCATAGTCGGTTTCCTCAAGGATTGCGATGGCGACTCCCTTATTGAGAGGTTTAATAATTATGTCGGGACAGCTAGCGAGTTTCTCTAGGGCTTCCTTTTCGTTGGTAGTTATGTTATGGCGGAAAGAAGTTCGTGTTTGGTATGCTTTTCGCATATCACGTTGGACAGTTTTAATGTGCATGTCGAGGCAACTATCACGCTGTGTGAGAGGGGTTCACTGTTAATAGCTAGGTAGGGGGCTGCGGGCTACATCCATCACAGGGTGATCGTAGAAGTATACTCGTAGCCTCATGTTTTATTTCTTCGATGTTTCTTATCCCTCGATTAAAATTACCTACTTTATAATATTTGTCACATTCTTCATTAACCTACCCTTGAGTTTCCTTATCATAATTCACAGAAACTTCCCAAATACAGCACGCTTTATTAGCCTATGCAACGTAAAAATGCGATTTGTCCTTAAGAAGGAGGTCGCGTTCCCCCAACACATAGAAGTGTTTACCCTTTGTTACATACGCACAGTACCTATTTTCTGTTCATTTGCTAGCTCTTGTTAAATGCTCTTTTGTGTACTGTGTCTATTCTGTCCATTCGCGGGGGGCACACCCAAAGCACATTCTTGGTTTATGCCTGTGTGAATCTCTCCGAACCAGGCTCCCCAACCTTTGAATACCTTATTGTGTATATTTCCCTTCCTTTTGAAACCACGATGGTCTAGTCTTCTGAACTTGCGGCCCATCCCCGGTACGTTGCCCCAAACTTGAGCAACGCTGACCACGGTCTTGTAAGTACGACCCCTTCTTCTCTATCTCCTTCTATCCTTTCTTTTTTCGCTTTTCTTGATATAACACAGGCGTCGCCCGACTGCATGCATCCTCTCTGTTTTCGAAGCATCTGCCAGTTCTTCTCACAGTTTTCCGCAAATCTATATAAGAAATGTGTTCAAAATATCTGTGACAGCAAAATCATGTAACTGTACTCTTATGAAGGCAAGTCCCGTTGCCGCTACGTACGTAAACATTCGTTGGTATTGTTCTTGCTGTGTATCCGGCTCTTCCCGCATAATTTATATATATATATATACATATATATATATAAGAGAAGAAAAACTTCGAACAAGGCAAAAGCACGATTGTGGCCTACGTTTCAGCAAAGAGAACTTGCTTTCCTCAGGGCAATCTCTCGCCCTGAGGATATATATGTATATATATATATATATATATATATATATATATATATATATATATATATATATATATATATATATATATATATAGCAGAGAAGGAATTCTTGGCTACTGTTTAAATATTCAAAAACTTGGGTGCGACCACTTGGAAAACACTAACAAAGACTTTATTTCGACAGTTTCGACCAGTGGCCTGTTCTGCTTCAGGGAAAATTACAAGTGACTGAATATGCTCAACGATACACATTTCACGAGACAGGGGAATTTTGCCCTCTACCTCTCTTTCTTGCCAGAAAAGAAACCAAATAAATGAAAGCAAACATGTACAATAATCTCAGCGCCACATTACACGCCTCTCCCCATGCGAGCGGCGATAAAAAGCAAGGAGTAGAGGAAAAGGAAAACAGGAGAGAAAAGGAGTGTAAAGAATGAGGCAATTAGAAATAGAGAAAGAGGGGAGAAAATGAGAGGCAGAAGAAAGGGGGGTTCTCAGAAGCAGACACCGACGAATACGAAGGTCGAACAGCGGAAACTTGAAAGGTAGAGTTAGGGACCGCTCAGCGGCTCCGAATGACGTGACGTGCCGCGTTCCGAAAGGGAAGAAAAACCCCTAGGAGTGAATTATGTTTGAAGAACGTTGTTGCAAATGTAGATAGGCGCCACATGGCCCCCAGTAGCTAACGAATGCCAATACAGGGTCTAAACACACATAGCGAGAGGAGCGGAGGAAACATGAGTACGGAGGCTGCGGCGTCGGACAAGGGCCGCGCACTCAACATGGTCCAAAAAGTCATGTTGTAATCGATTGCCCGAGTCGGCGCGGCGCGCCACGGATTTTTATTGGTGCAGAAGCGCTAGCGGAGCGCCGAAAACGTCGCCGGAGGAGTCATTCCCGTGCGGAAATGCACACCCCTACCCCTCTCCGCCCCCGGTTTTCCCGAAACTCGTAACCGTGTTGTCGCCAGGCGCGTGTTCTCTATTTTGTTAAAAATGGCAAAACGATAATGAGGAGAATAGTAGGTTTGCACCGCAGATTTATTGCTAACAGCACTCGTTTGGCTCCCTCGCCGCTCGCACCCCTCCCCCTTCCCCGCCCCCCAAAAAAAAACGTTCACGTAAGGTCTCGTAGGCAGCCCAATCTCCCTGCGCTCTCGTTTATACCCTCAGTAACCGTCCGAAATTTATGTATAAAGAACGATTCTCTCTGTTCCCGCTCGTAAGTATTGCGGAAGCCGGACTGAATTTACACTACTTGTATTTTTCCGAAGGAGTGGTCTGGGAGGCGGAGATGCCTGGACAGTGGAAGACCGGGAAGTCCCTTTACATGCGACTTGTGATTGTTAAATCTGGTGCGGAAGGGCGTTTCGGTCTGTCCAATGTACTCCTGATTACAAACGAGGCAACGAAGTTTATAGATTACGTTTGAGGTGTCGCAATTTAACTTTTTTATAGCATATTTAAAGGTTGACCAGCTGGCTTGGGCAATATTATTCGTCTCGATGTTGGTGCAGACTTTAAAGCGCGGGTTGCCGCATGGTCGGCAGCCTTGAGCTCGCTCAGGTGGCTCGGTTTTAGCGTTGACTAAGAGGTCCCTCAAGTTTTTGCCACGTCGGTACACAACACGAGGGGGCTGCTGGAAAATGGCCGACAACCGGTCGCTCTGTTTGATGATATTAAAATTTCTTCTCAAGATGTCATTTACTTAAGGAATTTCGGAAGAGTAGGTGAGAAACAAATTAATCTCGGGGTGGTTTTCTTTTCGGCTTTCAGCTAGAATGTCCTCTCTTTCTAAGTTGCGAGCGCGCTCAATTGCATCGTCAACTATTCCTTCTGGGTATTTTTGGCCAATCAGGGAGGTCTTAAGTTCATGTGCATTCTTCTCGAAATCCTCCTGCCCAGAGCATATTTTACGGTACCTGTGTGCCTGTGAATACGGTATGCCTGTTTTACAATGGCGAGGGTGGCTGCTAAAGAAGTGGAGATACTGTTGGCGGTCAGTGGGCTTCCTGTACCATGTTGTTGAAATGTTCCCACTGTCCATTAGCAGCGTGACATCTAAGAAATTAATGGTTTTGGTTGAGATCTGATGGGTTAGTTTTATTGAAGGATGCAGGGAGTTGATATCTGAAATGAATTCCGTGAGGCTCGCCTCATCGTTGTCCCAAATGAAGATGTCATCCAGAAAGCGCTTGTAAATTACAGGTTTAGGGCAGCGTTTTTCAATGAATTCCGTTTCCAATGACGCCATGAAGATATTGGCATATGTTGGTGCCATTTTTGATCCCATGGCTGTGCCGTTAATTATAAGGTAGTGTTCACTGTCGAATTCAAAGTGTTTGTATTCAAGAACGAGGCTGAGGAGCGTTTCTAATGTGCTAGAGGTGACATCTAAGCAAAAATTAGTCACCGTATGATGAAATCGCGGCCAGTATGCCATCAGTATGAGGAATGTTTGTATAGAGCGACGTAACGTCCATGGTGACGAGAAAACTGTCTGGTGGGACAACTGGGTTCGAAACCTCGCGGAGGAAGTGGCCCGTATCTTTTATGTATGAGGGGAACGTTGGAGGGATATCCTTAATTAGGTGGTCGATAAAACTGGATATTTTTTCTTATGCCGTTCCATTGCTCAACACGATAGGGGGGCCAGGATTATTTTCTGTATGTATTTGGGAAGAAGGTAGAAACGGCCAGGCATTAGAATTATGAGGTACCATTATATTTATACATTGCGTGGGTAATTTTGCCCATCGTCCAGCAATGACTTGAGTGCGTCGATAATTTCGGTTTCAAACTGTATTGTTGGGTCGGCAGCAAGCTTGCGGTAGAAAGTCTTATCAGTTAGCTGTCGCTGCCCCTCTTTTAGGTAGTCATTTTTGTTCAGAGTAACTACAGCCCTTCCCTTATCCGCCGGTTTTATTAGGATGCCAGAATCCTCACTGAGGCTCTTGAGTGCTTCGCGTTCGTCTGATCCGAGGTTGCTGCGAACGGGCAACCGTTTTTCGAATGTGGTGATAATATCTTTCTGTAAGGCCGAAATATACATGTCTAAGTGCCTATCCCGTTGCTGACTTGGTGTAAACATTTTGTCTGAAAGTCCAGGAAATAGTTTTTTGTGGCCCGTGGGCTGGTCATGAAAGTATTCTCGTAGGCGCAGGTTTCTAGCAACGTTGTCGAGGTCCTGATACAGTTCGAATTCATTGATGTTTCCCGAGGACGAAGAGAAATTTAGTCCTTTTGAAAGTAGTTTGAGTTCAGCTGGAGAGAGCTGTCTGCTTGAGACGTTCACAACGTTACAACACGGCAGGTTGTCTTTTGAGTCGCATATCAGTGCAGGCCCAACGTAGCCGTTCACCCCCGAAGCCTCCGCCTGTGCCGCCCCGTTCCCGCAAATGGGAAGTTGATCTCGTTCGTACTTTTTTGATTTTCTTTTCTCCGCCATAACCTGCTTTTTATTTTCCCTACCTCTCCAGTTCACATTTTTCTAATTCTGAAAGAACTGATTCCTTATGTTTTGCCAGTTCTGTTGACTTTAGCTCTTGGGCCTTCCAAGTGCTGTGTTCCATAACCAATTTCGTCAGGCTTACGGATGCGTCATTTAAAATTTTTCTCCACCGATTCCTCTCGGTGTCATTAGATGTCAACATTGATGGTGATAATTTCACTTGGAGACTCTTGGGTGCTTTATTTAGAGAACACGCGCCTGCGACCACACGGTTACGAGTTTCGTGAAAACGGGGGCGGGGGGAGGCTAGGGGATTGCATTTCCGCACCGGAATGACTCCTCCGGCGACGTTTCGGCGCTCCGCTAGCGCTTCTGCACCAATAAATCTCCGTGGCGCGCCGCGCCGAATCGGGCTATCGATTACAAGACGACTTTTTGGACCATGTTGAGTGCGCGGACATTGCCCGACGCCGCAGCCTCCGTACTCATGTTTCCTCCGCTCCTCTCGCTATTTGTGTTTAGACCCTGTATTGGCATTCGTGAGCTACTGGGGGCCATGTGGCGCCTATCTACATTTGCAACAACGTTCTTCAAACATAAATTACTCCTAGGAGTTTTTCTTCCTTTTTTTTTCTTCTCTCTCTCTCTACAATACGCGGAATGCGGCACGTCACGTCATTCTGAGCCACTGAGCGGTCCCTCACCCTACCTTTCAAGTTTCCGCTGTTCGACATTCGTATTCGTCGGTGCCTGCTTCTGAGAACCCCCCTTTCTTCTGCCTCTCCTTTTCTCCCCTCTTTCTCTATTTCTAATTGCCTCTTTCTTTATGCTCCTTTTCTCTCCTGTTTTTCTTTTCCCCTCTCCTTGCTTTGTATCGCCGCACGCCTGGGGAGAGACGTGTATATGTGCCGCTTAGGTTATTGTACATGTTTGCTTTATAGGGGGTAGTAGAACTTTGAAGATGGTAGAGAACACAAGAGAAGAAAAACTTCGAACAAGGTAAAAGCACGGTTGTGGCCTACGTTTCAGGAAAGAGAACTTGCTTTCCTCAGGGCAATCTCTCGCTGGCAGGCAGGGTTTATATAGTGGTAGGACCCCAGGTGAAAGGAGAGGGAAAGATGGAAGGGAAATTGAGCAAGCTGATTGGTTTCGGAGTGTGTCGGGGGAGAGATTGAGGGGCCAAGGAGGTTGTCTAGTTTGAGCCGCGAAGTAGGTCACACGGAAGTCAGCTGGTGGTTGATATTCGTGGAATTTTTGGACAGAAAGGATGAGAGGGTGCTTATTGACCTGCCGCAGGGTATAGGGAAAGGATCTCAGAACCGCCGGAAGCAGACCAGGCTGTGAGGGTGGGGTCCTTATCAGAAATTATCAGAAACGTAATTCACAAATTAAACTCCATGGAGCCTGCTGGAATGATTGCGTCTAAGGGCAACTTGGAATCCTTGCGATATTCACCGGGAATCCAACATTAGGCATTTTCGTGCACATACCTCATCCAAAGAATATGACCGTTCACTCTGCTCTGTACCTGGTCACCTAATTTCTTTTACTTTTTTTTCATTCCTTGGTGTCTAGTGTAATACTCGCCCTCATGCCTCCAACCTTTGATTTTAAAATTCAATTTTTTTTTCTCCTTTTTTTTACTCCGCGTGGTCTTGTTTGTTGGCCTGTTCCAGGAATGTTGCCGTGGGTGACACATGCCATTTCGGTTGCCAGGTCATTGGGTCATTGCGTTTTCTTTTGTGTGTGCTTTTATGTGGTTTCCCTTCCTGTTTTTTTTCTCTTTTTTTTTCTTTTTTTCTTGACCTAGTTAGTTTTCCCCCGTCTCAACCTTTTCTTTTGACCTGAGGCTTGCAGATAGTTTCTGATAAGGACCCCACCCTCACCGCCTGGTCTGCTTCCGGCGGTTCTGAGATCCTTTCCCCATACCCCGCGGCAGGTCAATAAGCACCCTCTCATCCCTTCTGTCCAACATTTCCACGAATATCAACCACCAGCTGACTTCCGTGTGACCTACTTCGCGGCTTGAACTAGACAACCTTCTTGGCCCCTCAATCTCTCCCCTGACACACTCCGAAACCAATCAGCTTGCTCAATTTCCCTTCCATCTTTGCTTTTCCTTTCACCTGGGGTCCTACCCCTATTTAAACCCTGCCTGCCAGGCGAGAGATTGCCCTGAGGAAAGCAAGTTCTCTTTGCTGAAACGTAGGCCACAACCGTGCTTTTAATTTGTTCGAAGTTTTTTCTTCTCTTCTTTATATATATATATATAGACTATATAGTATATATATATATATATATATATATATATATATTGTGAGGACGTTGGGGTTAAGCAGACGGGGTGTGTGACTCGCGGAGGAAGATCACAAGAAAGTTGACGCCATGGTCTTGAACAGGTAACTCAACACTGAATATATTGGAAACGGAACGCGCACACAAGCGAAATAAAAAAATACACACAGGTCCGACCCACTAGAGTTCGGGAAAGAAGCGGGAAAAAAAATCAATGCCACGCTCACGCTCGGTCCCACAGTGATGGCGCTCAGTCGCCACGGCGTTGACGCCCTCGCTGCAGGGTTTCGGAAGACGGCGGACCAGTCGCGGTTCCGCTGAGTCACGCGCCGCTGGCTCCGCTCGCTAGGCCTTGCCTCGGAACTGCGACTCCCAGGGACGTCGCGGCGATCTGACAGCTTCGCGAACGGCGACGCCGGTCTTCCGCGTCACAGGCCCGTCGACATCACCCCGCTGGAGCGACCACGAGCCTCGAACCTTGAAAGCCACGAGAGCCTCGACCCGCCTGCCGGTCGTTTTGGTCCAGCTGCCCTCCGGAACCTCCGCCGCTCGCTCCGCTACCTAGGCCAGCCCTCCATGATGATGCTACTCCCCTCCTGGCACACACCCTCTAATGGAAAATGGCCCGGTCACCATCTTCTTCTTCTTCTCGTGGAACCTGCTCTGCGCCGTCGTCCGGGTTTTTCCCCACTCGTGGGACGCCAGTCATCACATTCACCCCCCTTCTCGAGAGGTTTGTTTGGGGAAACAAAACTCGGCACACAAAAATGTTCACTCATGGCGACACAAGGCACCGAAGGAACGTGCCGGAGTGAAGGTCCTTCGCAGTCAGTCCCCCCCCCCCCAAAAAAAATGAAGTGTTCCAAAAGTCATTCATGGGGAAGAAAAAAAAACTATCTACTCTGCGGAGATACGACTAAGGTAATCCGCTCCGACGTTTTCGCTACCCTTCACGTACTGAACTGTGAAATCATACTCCATCATTGTGAGGCTCCAGCGAAGGACGCGACTGTTAATGTTCCTCGCGGAGTGTATGTACGCCAAGGGCTGGTGGTCACTCTGTAAGATGAACTGCTTTCCGTATAGGTAGATGTGAAATTTCTTGATCGCCCAGACCAATGCTAATGCCTCTCTCTCAACAGTGGAGTAGGAAGTTTCCCGTGGCAAGAGTCGACGACTCGCGTAGGCGACTGGGTGAAGAATCTCCGCATGCTGTTGCATGAGGACTGCGCCAATGCTTGTGGACGACGCATCCGTGCGGAGTACGAAAAGCTTGGAGAAGTCCGGCGCTTTCAGTATAGGTTCGGTTGACAACAGTTCCTCAAGAGTGTCAAACGCTGTTTGTTCCTTGACGCCCCAAATGAGCCTGTTGGGTGCCCGCTTGCGAGTCAGCTCCGTCAAGGGTTGACATACTTGATCGTAGTTTGGCACGAACTGCCGGTAATAGCCCGTGAGGCCGAGGAAAGACCGCACCTGTCGCTTTGTCGTCGGTCGTGTGGCGTCGTGAACCTTTTTGAGCGTTTCTGCTTGCGGGCGTAGGAGACCGTGGCCAACGATGTGTCCCAGGAATTTTACTGAGGAGAAGCCTACTTCGCTTTTTCTAGGTGGAATCGTAAGTCCCGCTTTCTGCACCCTCCTGAGGAATGTCTCGAGCGCTTCTAGGTGTTCCTCCCAAGTCTCGGTAGCGATGAGAACGTCATCGAAGTAATGGTAGATATGTGGAAGCCCACCAACCACCTTACGCATAAGGCGTGTAAACACCGCTGGGGCGGTCTTGATGCCGAACGGCATAAACCGAAACTGGTATAGTCCCGAGGCAGAAGCGAAGGCAGTGAATGGCTTCGATTCCTCATCCATAGGCACTTGCCAATAGCCCTTAGTGAAGTCGAATTTCGAAAAGAACCGACTCTTTCCCAACTTTGCAAACATCATATCAACTCTAGGTATCGGCTCGTTGTCGGCGACAAGGACAAGGTTGAGTTGTCTGAAGTCAATGCAGAGTCTTATCGTTCCATCTTTTTTGTCTACTGGCAAGATGGGAAACTGGTACGGCGACTCTGAGGGCTCGATAATACCCATTCGCAGCATTTCCTGCACCTCGTTTTCCACGGGTTCTTGCATGGCAAATGGGATCGGGTACTGCCGCACTTGAATAGGTTGGTCTGTTGTAAGGCGCAGCTTGCAGTGGACCAGGTCTGTCTTCCCAGGGAGGTCTGAGAAGATTTTCTGGTAAGATGACAGAAGCGTACATGCCTGCGCGTGTTGTTCAGGAGTCATAGCCGCCGAAACGTCCACATCTCTGTAGGTCTCTTTTTGTCTTAGAGGGACACACGGTACGTCGCCTCCTTCAGTTTCGTCGGATCTAAGGGCGACGGAAACATGTTGTGGATCTGGCTTAGACGGTTTTCGCTCTTCATATTTCTTCAACATGTTGATGTGGAAAAGGCTCGTCCGGGTTCCAAGATCAATCACATAATCGACTTCGTTGCGCCTTTCCAAAACATCGAATGGACCTTTCCATGTGAGGATTAACTTATTATTGTCCGATGGGAGCAGAAGCAAAACTTTGCCACCAATGGCGAGGTGACGTGTCTTCGCCCTTCGGTTGTAATACTTTTTCTGCGCCAACTTTGCCTTCTGGAGCTCGTCGTGTGCCAGTCGGCAAGTATCTTCCAGGCGCTGACGAAGCTCGACGACGTATGCATACGACGTTTTGACCTCAGGATTTACGTTCTCTCCTGTCCAAAGCTCCTTCAGTATAGCCATCGGTCCTCGGACATGTCTGCCGTACAGGAGATCGAACGGTGCAAAACCCAAGCTAGATTGGGGCACCTCGCGGTATGCAAACAGCAGTGGTGCCAAGTAGCGGTCCCAGTGTTTAGGAGTTTCTTGGCACATCCGCCTTATCATTTGCTTTAGCGTGCCGTTAAATCGTTCAACCAGCCCGTTAGCCATGGGGTGGTACGGTGTAGTGGGCAGCTGTGCAAATGAAAGAAGACGGCTGAGCTCCTTCATAAGTCCAGATGTGAAGGACTTGCCCCGATCGCTGACGATTTCGCGAGGAAATCCCACTCGAGCAAACATCTCTAGAAGAGCTTCAGCGATCCTCTCTGTATCAATGCTTGGTAACGCCACGGCATCGGGGTAGCGGGTCGCGAAGTCCACCATCGTTAGCACATACCGGTTGCCGTTCTCTGTGGTGGGGGAGAGCGGCCCCACTATGTCGATGGCAACCCGCTGGAACGGTGTCTCGATCACGGGCATGTTCCCTAGTGGCACGCGGCCTACTAGATGTTTAGGTACAGTCCGCTGACAAATGTCGCAGGATTTACAAATCGTGTTATGTCACCCTGCATGCCAGGCCAGTAGAATTCCTCACGCACGCGGTCCAGAGTTCGTTTAACTCCCTGGTGTCCAGCCAAGATTCCTTCGTGAGCCATTGTCAAAACAATGTCTCGAAGCTCGATTGGGACAACGAGCTGCTCTATTTCCTGTCTCCAGGGTAAACGGTACCGCCGGTATAGAACGCCATTTACCATTTCAAACTGGATAGCAGCCGAGTTCACCATCATCTTTTTCCCGACCTCACCGAAAAACTTTTGAAGCGTACGATCATGTTGTTGCATTTGTCTTAACTCAGCAACGCTGATCGTAGAAGGGCTAACAGTAACTGCCGGTAGCCGTGGCGTTTTTCTCGACGCCTCGCGTCTGGCTGCTCCCACGCGTGTGTCGGGCTTTGACTCCGCGTTCGTTGGGGGGCACGGCGGTTCGCTCCAGCTACACTGGACTTCTGGAACGACTGTTAAAACGCTTCCTGTTCCGTTCGCCGGGCCGATACCCGTCGTAGGAGATTCCGGCTACTGGGACTGCTCCCATGTGTTTTCCGAGTCGCGGGTCGGCATGGAGGCATCGCGGGCGCCCTCGATGTTCCCTATGATAACGTCATAGAGAGGGTCCTCCATACAGGTGGCTAGTACTCGGCCAGAGAAAAATGGAGACACGATCTCCACTTCCGCTTCCGGTAAAACGAGGCGGGTTCGGTCCAACAGATAAACAGTGCTGGTATTCCCCGTGAGCTTGGTATCGCAAACCTAGGACCGCTTCACGATTACGGAATTACAGCCTGTGTCGCGTAAGAGTGTCACCGGTTGTCCTTCAAGTAGTCCTTCGGCTGTCGGCTTTTGCTCCCGGTTAGCTCTCGGTTTTTTGTGTTTTGGATTCCGTATCCCCTTCTTTGACAGTTCCGTCCAAGATGCGTGTCCCGTCAAGGAACAGAAGCTTGGCCCGTGTTTCCTGGTTGGTTGGGGCAAACGTCAGATCGGTGTCCGTGTTTTCGGCACCGTCCGCAAAAGAGCGTCTTCTGGCTGGGCTGACTGGAACCCCGCGATTTAGCCCAGCAGTCTGACGGCCGGTGCCCTAGCTTATTGCATAAAAAGCAATGCGGCTTGGTCGTCTTGCGATCATGATAATCAGGAGCGCGAGGGAGTCCAGGGGACTTGCCACTGTCTTTCTTTTCTTCCCTTCCTCTGCCCAGGTTGACTAAGCCTTGAGCTTCGAGGTATTGATCAGCCGTCTCAGCAAGCTGGTCCAGGTTCTTGCAGCCCCTTTCTTTGAGGAAAATGGCGAGCTTCTCGTCGCACTGGCTCAGGAATTGCTCGGACACCATTTTCTCCCGGAGCGCGGAGTACGACTGCTCCGTTTTCGCCATTTCCTGCCAGCTGTCGAAGTAACCGAGAAGACGACCAACAAACTGACGACCAGTTTCTGAGTTCAGCGGCCTTGATTCCCTAAACTTGCACCGGTACCCTTCTTCGGTGTACCTGAACCTCTGTAAAAGGGTCTTTTTCAGTTTCGTGTAGTCCAGTGCATCGTCGGACGACATGCGGCCAACGGCACTGAGCGCCTCACCTGTAAGGCACAAGTGTAATGAGAGCGCCCACTTGTCCGAAGGCCAACCTTGGCTTGCTGCCACTCTCTCGAACCGCTGTATATAAGCGTCGAGCCCGTCTCGTTCCTCATTAAAAGCAGAAATCAACTTGTGAGGGCTGTGGAAGCTTTGTGCCGCATTAGTCGCGGTGTCACTTCCCATGGCGTCCGAACTCGCGTTGGAACCCTGCGACCGTTCCTGAAGTTGTAGCCTCAGTTCAAGCATGGCGCGTTCAGCCTAAATTCGAGCTCTGGTCTCGGTCTCCGTCTGCTGTGCTAACCTTGCGGCTTCTTTAGCCGCCTCGCGTTCGGTCGCACGCTTCTCTCTTTCTTTCGCGCGTTCAGCGTCGATCCATTCTCTGAGATCCTGACCTGACAGCCCTAATTCTTTGCCGATGAGCATCAACTTCTCGAGATCCATCCTCGTTCGTCACACCCACTTGCCTGCTTAAGCTCTTCAGATGGAAGTAGAGCAATGTCCTGTCGCGGACGCCAAAAATTGTGAGGACGTTGGGGTTAAGCAGACGGGGTGTGTGACTCGCGGAGGAAGATCACAAGAAAGTTGACGCCATGGTCTTGAACAGGTAACTCAACACTGAATATATTGGAAACGGAACGCGCACACAAGCGAAATAAAAAAATACACACAGGTCCGACCCACTAGAGTTCGGGAAAGAAGCGGGGAAAAAAAATCAATGCCACGCTCACGCTCGGTCCCACAGTGATGGCGCTCAGTCGCCACGGCGTTGACGCCCTCGCTGCAGGGTTTCGGAAGACGGCGGACCAGTCGCGGTTCCGCTGAGTCACGCGCCGCTGGCTCCGCTCGCTAGGCCTTGCCTCGGAACTGCGACTCCCAGGGACGTCGCGGCGATCTGACAGCTTCGCGAACGGCGACGCCGGTCTTCCGCGTCACAGGCCCGTCGACATCACCCCGCTGGAGCGACCACGAGCCTCGAACCTTGAAAGCCCCGAGAGCCTCGACCCGCCTGCCGGTCGTTTTGGTCCACCTGCCCTCCGGAACCTCCGCCGCTCGCTCCGCTACCTAGGCCAGCCCTCAATGATGATGCTACTCCCCTCCTGGCACACACAATCTAATGGAAAATGGCCCGGTCACCATCTTCTTCTTCTTCTCGTGGAACATGCTCTGCGCCGTCGTCCGGGTTTTTCCCCACTCGTGGGACGCCAGTCATCACACACATATATATATATATACTCTTGCGAACACAAGGACGATGCAGTGGTCTTGAATGAGAAACACGTTTATTGGAGCGAACTTTTGCTCCCCTAACAATTCAAAAGAATACAGAGGCGCCGAAGCAGCGGTCAACAAAGTGACTTGCACAGGCGAGTGTCGTCGAATCGAATTCTCCGGCGTCCGCACTTCAGGCTTTTTATCTTCGGCGCGCGTGGTTCTCGAAACGTCGATTCACATCGAGAACATAGTGGATCTAAGAAGATTATTCTGGGCTGTTCACGTTAGATCGGAATGCTCTCCCTATCACGACAGATAATATATGCGGCACAGAAAGAAAGAATGGAACACGCGCTTCCCTGCTTCCCTTGGCGCAGAGATAACACAGACCGGCGCAGCCGGGCGGTAAAAGCAAAACACAAATAAACAAACCCAATGTATGGTTCGCGGCATTACCCCCCCTCTAAGAGTGCATAGAACCGATGCTAACATAAGCGACAGTCCGAAAATAAAAATAAAATTCGTTATCGACCGTAGAAAGGTTTTAAGCGAGCCACGTGGGCGACTTCGGGCGGCGTGCATCGTCGTGATGTTCCGGAATCACCATCGGGGATCACCTCGTAGGTAAGTTGGCCGACACGTCGTAGAATCTGGTAAAGTCCGAAATACCGTCGCACGAGCTTCTCACTGAGTCCGCGTCGTCGGATGGGAGTCCAAACCCACACACGATCCCCTTGTTGGTACTCGGCGTCTCGGCGTCGGAGGTTGTAGCGGCCCGCATCCACCAGCTGCTGGTCCGTTATACGAACTCGAGCGAGCTGGCGGGCCTCATCCGCACGTTGAAGATATCCGTGGACGTCGGCGTTGAGGTCGTCGTCTTCTACATGCGGAAGCATGGCGTCGAGCATCGTGGTCGGCCTTCTACCGTAGACAAGCTCGAACGGCGTCAGCTGCGACGTCTCCTGGATAGCCGTGTTGTACGCAAACGTCAACGTACATTGACAGCATATCTGCGATTGTCCATGTTCAGACGTTCTGTTAGTCCGTTCATTTGGGGGTGGTAGGCCGTCGTTCTTCGGTGATCCATGTTGCTGTAGCGTAATACTTCTTGCATCAGCTCCGCAGTATATGCCGTTCCGCGGTCGGTGATTAGGACTTCCGGGGCTCCATGTCGCAGCAAAACTTCGCTTATAAAGAACTTTGCCACTTCTTGTGCAGTCCCCCTCGGAAGAGCGGCGGTCTCTGCGTAGCGCGTCATGTAGTCTGTCGCTACGACAATCCACTTGTTCTATGATCGTGACGTAGGGAACGGGCCTAAAAGGTCCATTTTAATCTGTTGAAATGGTCTCGAAGGGACGGCGATCGGTTGCAGAAGTCCGGCGGGTCTTGTCGGCGGCGTTTTTCGTCGCTGCCAGTCACGGCAGCTCCGGACGTAGTGGGTGACGTCAGAGGTAAGGCCGGGCCAGTAGTACCTCGCCTTGATTTTTCCAATAGTGCGGGCTGTGCCGAGATGTCCGGAAGACGGGTGGTCGTGGCACGCTTCCAAACTTTCGTCAGGAACGTCCGCGGGGATGACGAAAAGGTAACTCGCTCTTGTTCTGGGGCTGAAATTCTTCTTCACGAGGACGAAGTTTCTGAGGCTGAATGCTGGTAACCTGCGTTTGAAGGTCCTAGGAAAGGCAACGTTGCATCCCTCGAGGTACTCGATTATGACGCGTAAGTCGGGGTCAGCTCGCTGCTGGGCGGCTAGGTCGCTAACCGTCACGATCCCGAAGAACGGGCTGTCTTCATCAGCGTCGTGTGGTGGTGGGTCGACGGGGGCGCGGGACAGGCAGTCGGCGTCGGAGTGTTTCCTGCCGGATTTATAAACGACTGTAACGTCGAACTCCTGCAGGCGCAAGCTCCACCACCCAAGACGGCCAGCGGGGTCCTTCAAATTGGCGAGCCAACACAGCGCATGGTGGTCTGTTACAACCTTGAATGGCCTTCCATACACGTATGGGGGAAATTTTGAAATCGCCCATATAATAGCCAGGCACTCTTTCCAGAGGCGGAATAGTTTTTCTCCTCCTTCGACAGACCACGGCTGGCATAGGCGATTACCCTTTCGCAGCCGCTTTGCTTTTGGACAAAGACGGCACCCAAGCCTATATCAATGGCGTCCGTGTGCATTTCGTTTGGGCAAATTTGTCGAAATAAGCGAGCTCGGGCGGGCTTTGCAGGCGTTTTTGCAGCTCTCAGAATGCTTTTTCTTGGTCGTTTTCCCAGCTGAAAAGGGTGCTATCTTTCGTCAAGCGCGTGAGTAGCTCTGCATTGCGTGCGAAGTTTGCGACGAAGCGCCGGTAGTATGCGCACAGCCCGAGAAATCTTCGCACGCCCTTCTTGTCTTTCGGCCTTGGGAAGTCCGCAATCTCTGAAGTTTTTGCCGGGTCAGGTAGGACTCCCGCGGCGTTGACGACGTGGCCCAAGAACTTGAGTTCCCCGTATGCGAAACGGCACTTTTCAGGCTTCAGCATCAACCCCGACGTACGAATGGCCTCGAGTACAGACTCCAACCTTGCAAGGTGTTCGTCGAAAGTCCGGGCAAATACCACTACGTCGTCGAGGTATACGAGGCTGGTTTGCCACTTCAGGCCATCTAGCAGTGCCCATGACTCTTTGAAACGTCGCTGGTGCTGTGCACAGCCCAAACGGCATCACCTTGAACTCGTATAGGCCGTCTGGGGTTATAAATGAAGTCTTCTCTCAGTCTCTCTCGTCCACTTCAATTTGCCAGTAGCCGGTCTTCAGGTCCATCGATGGGAAGTACTTCGCGTGGCAGAGGTGGTCGAGGGCGTCGTCGATTCGGGGGACGGGGTACACGTCCTTTTTCGTGATTTTGTTCAGTCGCCGGTAGTCAACACAAAACCTTAATGTGCCGTCTTTTTTCTTAATGAGTACGACGGGCGCAGCCCAGAGGCTCTAAGATGGCTGTATAATGTCGTCGCTGAGCATGTCGTCGACTTGAGTCCGGATGGCTTCCCGTTCGCGTGAAGAGACGCGGTACGGTGACTGTCAGGTAGGTTGGGCTCCATCTCCGGTTATTATTCGGTGCTTCGCTAGAGGGGTCTGACGTAGTTTTGCGCTCGACGAAAAACATTCGCTATAGCGACGCAGCAAAGCCAATAATTTGTTCCGTTGTTCTTGCGGTAGCGCCGGATTCACGTCGAAGGACTGCGGGAGCTTGAAGGTTTCTACGGGTGTGCGTTCAAAGTCGGCGACCGCGATCACGTCACTTGCTTCTTGCCCTTCTTCGAGGAATGCAATTGCCGCGCCCTTGTTTATATCCTGGTACTCCTCGGTGAAATTAGTAACCAAAATGTGGGATTGGTGTTCCTTGAAGAGCGCAATGCCTCTTGCGACCGACACACCATGGTCGAGAAGCACCCTTTGATCAGTGTCTACGATAGCGTCGACGTCAGGAGCAGCATCTTCACAGTAGACTGCGACCATCAAGCTTGCGCGGGGTGGCAGGGTGACATGATCATCGGCAATCCTTACAGCAGCCTGTCGTTCGGGGTTCGGTTCCGGCGTCATGGAGTGATTCGGGGAAAATGTTATTGACTTGGCCTGCAGGTCGATTATTGCACAGTTGTCCATCAAAAAGTCCATTCCAAGAATTACGTCGCGGGAGCAGTTAGGCAGAATGACGAACGCCGCAGGGTACGTTGTGCCGTCTATGGTGACGCGCGATGTGCACGTTCCACTTGGCGTCACGAGGTGGCCTCCTGCTGTGCGCATGTGCGGACCGTCCCATCTGGTCATAACTTTCTTCAATTTAGACGCAAATGGTCCGCTCATTACCGAATAGTCAGATCCCGTGTCAAGAAGGGCGTCTACGTCAAAGCCTTCGATGGACACCTTGACGTCAGATGTAGTCTTCCTCGAGTTCCGGGTTCGTCGGGGCGTCGTATCTCTGCTTGTACGTGTTGACGATCTAGCAGTGTGCATCGTCATTGTCGTCGTCTTCTCAACAAACGTCTCGGTCAGGTCGGGTACGCGTCACGCCGTGTAGTGTCGTCGTGTTCAGGAGTCTCGTTAGGGCTAGGTCGGGTCGTCGGGATGAGGGCATGTCGTGAATGATGGTCTTCAGCGAGTCGCTGCGCCGTTGGAGGGTTTTCATTCTTCTGCCGTTGTGCAAATTTACCTCCCGAAGTTGCTGCTTTTAGTTTCCCCCGCGTGGGCTGGGGGACCTTCCACGTGAGAAGTCAGGAGTGCTGCGGCGCTTCGGTGACTGAGACGGGTAGGGCGACGTTGAACGGTTGAAGCGGGCTGGTCCTCGGTTGGTATTGGAGAGGTATTCTTCGATCTCAGCAGGGCGCTGGCCGTATGGGGGACGTGGGGCGTCGACGGAGAACCCTCGCAAACCGAGCCTCTTGTAGGGACAGCGACGGTAGATGTGGTCGGCCTCTCCGCAGTGGTACCACAGCGGGCGATTATCGGGCGTTCGCCACACGTCGGTCTTCCTTGGCGGTATGGCTCGGCCCATTGACGACGGGTTGGAGCAGGGCGCTGTTGACGAACAGCCGAGGAGTTGGTCATGGCTTGTGGTTAGCGGGGTGCTTCCGACGGCGAAGAAGTTCCCAGTGCGTTTTGGACTTCTTCTCGGATTACGTCGGTCAGGGAAGCCACTTGAGGTTGCGGCGTCGTTGGAAAAAGCTTCCGAAGCTCCTCCCTGACCACTGCTCGGATGGTCTCTGGCAATGTATCGTACCTTCCATTTTCGGCACAGATGGTCTCCGAGAACAGCGCGTTTACAGGGCGGTAGTACTGCCTCGTTCAAATTTCTAGCGTCTTCTCCATCGCGGCCGCCTCAGACGCGAATTCCGCCACTGTCTTCGGAGGGTTACGGACTAGACAAGCAAAAAGCTCTTGCTTCACTCCTCGCATTAGAAACCTGAGCTTCTTTTCCCCGGTCATTTCAGGGTCCGCACGACGAAAAAGTCGCTTCATCTCCTCAACTAAAATCCCGACTCCTTCGTTGGGGTGCTGCGTTCGAGTTTCAAGCAAAAGCGCAGCTCGCTGTTTTCTCACCACGGTATTGAAGGTCTTAAGGAACTCCCTCTTGAATTGAGTCCAGTTGGTCAAAGAGCTCTCATGGTTCTCGAACCAAGTTCGAGCAGAATCTTCTAAGTAAAAGAAGACATGCCGGAACGTTTCTTCGTCGTCCCACCTGTTGAAGATGCGGACGTGCTCCAGCTGCTCCAACCATTCTTCGGGGTCTTCTGCGGGGGCTCCCCGGAACGATGGCGGTTGTCGGGGCTGCTGCAGGATGATTGGCGACGTTGTTTCTTGCACCATGGTGTTGGTTGCAGCGTTCCTTCTCTAGGGCCGTTCTGGCAGAAGACCGAACTCGGGTAGCAATCCTTGCAGTCGGGGGCTTTCTCTAGTTGGACTGGCTTGGCGGCTTCGAGATGTCGTAGAGAGCATAAAGGCTTAGTACCCCGCATTTCCACCAGATGTCGCGAAGACAAAGACGATGCAGTTGTCTTGAATGAGAAACACGTTTATTGGAGCGAACTTGTGCTTCCTTAACAACTCAAAAGAATACAGAGGCGGCGAAGCAGCGGTCAACAAAGTGACTTGCACAGGCGAGTGTCGTCGAATCGAATTCTCCGGCGTCCGCACTGCAGACTTTTTATCTTTAGGCGCGTGTGGTTCTCGAAACCTCGATTCACCTCGAGAACATAGTAGATCCAAGAAGATTATTCTGGGCTGTTAACGTTAAATCGGAATGCTCTCCCTATCACGACAGATAACACATGCGGCACCGAAAGAGAGAATGGAACATGACGTAGGCCCGCTCCCTACGTCACGATCACAGAACAAGTGGGTTGTCGTAGCGACAGACTACATGACGCGGTACGCAGAGACCGCCGCTCTTCCGAGGGGGATTGCACAAGAAGTGGCAAAGTTCTTGATAAGCCACGTTGTGCTGCGACATGGAGCCCCGAAAGTCCTAATCACAGACCGCGGAACGGCATATACTGCGGAGCTGATGCAAGAAGTATTACGCTACAGCAACATGGATCACCGAAGAACGACGGCCTACCACCCCCAAATGAACGGACTAACAGAACGTCTGAACAAGACAATCGCAGATATGCTGTCAATGTACGTTGACGTTTGCGTACAACACGGCTATCCAGGAGACGTCGCAGCTGACGCCGTTCGAGCTTGTCTACGGTAGAAGGCCGACTACGATGCTCGACACCATGCTTCCGCACGTAGAAGACGACGACCTCAACGCCGACGTCCACGGATATCTTCAACGTGCGGAGGAGGCCCGCCAGCTCACTCGAGTTCGTATAACGGACCAGCAGCTGGTGGATGCGGGCCGCTACAACCTCCGACGCCGAGACGCCGAGTACCAACCAGGGGATCGTGTGTGGTTTTGGACTCCCATACGACGACGCGGACTCAGTGAGAAGCTCCTGCGACGCTATTTCGGACCCTACCAGATTCTACGACGTGTTGGCCAACTTACCTACGAAGTGATCCCTGATGGTGACTCCGGCACATCACGACAACGCAGGCGGCCTGAAGTCGTCCACGTGGTCCGCCTAAAACCTTTCTACGGACGATGACGAAGTTTTATTTTCATTTGTTCGGACTGTCGCTTATGTTAGCATCGGGTCGATGCACTCTTAGAGGGGGTAATGCCGCGAACCATACATTGGGTTTGTTTATTTGTGTTTTGCTTTTACCGCCCGGCTGCGCCGGTCTGCGTTATCTCTGCGCCAAGGGAAGCGCGTGTTCCATTCTTTCTTTCTGTGCTGCATGCGTTATCTGTTGTGATAGGGAGAGCATTCCGATCTAACGTGAACAGCCCAGAATAATCTTCTTGGATCTACTATGTTCTCGATGCGAGTCGACGTTTCGAGAACCACGCGCGCCGAAAGATAAAAAGCCTGCAGTGCGGACGCCGGGGCATTCGATTCGACGACACTCGCCTGTGCAAGTCACTTTGTTGACCGCTGCTTCGCCGCCTCTGTATTCTTTTTGAGTTGTTAGGGGAGCACAAGTTCGCTCAATAAACGTATTTCTCATTCAAGACAAACTGCTTCGTCCTTGTCTTCGTGACAATATATATATATATATATATATATATATATATATATATATATATATATAGATATATATATATATATATATATATATATATATATATATATATATATATATATATATATATATATATATATATATAAATATATATATATCTATATATATATAATATATACCGTGAAAGAGAAGACTAAAGGGTAACGAACGAAAATGTTTTAACGTTTCGGCTTCGGAGAAGCCTTCGTCAGAATCTCTGACGAAGGCTTCTCATAATCTCTAACGAAGGCTTCTCCGAGGCCGAAACGTTAATGCATTTTCGTTCGGTACCCTTTAGTCTTCTCTTTCACTGTATATTTTTTACCGGCCCAATCGTACTTCATTCTGTGTGTATATATATATATATATATATATATATATATATATATATATATATATTATATACACACAGAGAGAGAGAAATAAGGGTTGGCAGTCAAAAAACCTTGGAAAGGTTTTTTATGTGGTATGTCGTTAAAATACAATAATTTGGATAGAGAGAAAGTTGAGAAAAAATGCCCGCAAGTTGGGAATGGAACCCAGGACCTCCACAATACTGGTGTGGTGCGATAACCACTACGCTACCGGCGGGGCTACTTTAGCCTCCACTTTCTGAGGTATTTATGTCAGGTGTTTTTGTTTCCTGCGCTTCGGGGTGGCAGCCAGCGCCACTCGGACAACTCGGGGTGAAGGGGACCTTCTCTTTAACCCCCTGGCAGTGACTCGAGCGCCTACGATATGTCGAGAGTCGTCGACCAGCGTTGAACCCTCTTCAGCTACTTTTGGCAACAAGATTTCCAGAACAGAGGCCCTCGCTAAGCATGTAGCGAATCAGAAATGGGAAATGAAGAGCTCGTTGAAATAAGACAGAGAATAAGGGCCGGCAGTAAAAAAAAACCCAGAAAGCAAATGGGAGGTTGTGGTGAGTCATAGAAACAGACGAAGAACTTTCTTGAGTAAGAATAAAAGTGGTAAAAAAATGCCCGCCAGGTGGGTTCCTAACCAACGAACTCCAGAGCACCGGACTGGTGCGATAACTACTACGCTACCGGCGGTGCTGTTTCCCCTCCACTTTCTCGGGTATTTACGTTAAAGAATGTTTTGTTTCCTGCACTTGGGGGTGGTATCCAGTGCCACTCAGAATACTCGTATTTAAGGGGACCGTATTTTTTACTACAGTGTCGTGATCTTAGCGTGTACAACATGTCGAGAGTGGTCCACAATGATTAACCCTCTTAAGCTACCTTTTCACCTAGACTGCCAGAACAAAGGCCCTCACTTAGCATGTAGCTAATTAGAAATCTGAAATGATGGGCTGCGTGAATAAGACATAAAATATTCGATGGCCCACAAAAAAACTCGGAAAACAAAGGGAAGGTTGTGGTGGGTCATTGCAACAGATGAAGAATATTTTGACTCCGAACAAAAGTGTGGAAAAAAGCTCCCCAGAGAAATCCTAACCAACCACCTTTAGAATATCGGGATGGAGCTATAACCACGATGCTACCGGCGGGGCTGTTTCCCCACCACTTTCTCGAGTACTTATGTTAAGGTATTTTTTTTTCCTGCACTTGGGTGTGCTAGCCAGCTCCACTTGGACTACTCAGGTTGAAGGGCACCTTTCCCCGCCCTGTGACGTGAGTGTCTACCACATGTGGAGAGTTATCGACTACCGTTGAACCCTCTTCGGCTATGCCCGCCGGGTCGGATCCAAACCAACGACCCCCATAAAATTGGTCTGGTACGATAACCACTATGCTAATGGAGGGGCTGTTTCACCACCAGTGTCCGGTATTCATGTTAAGGTCTTTTTTATTTCTTGTACTTGGTGGTGGTAGCCACCGCCACTCGGACTACTTGGAGTGAATCGGTCCTTTTTATTAAATCCAGGGGTGTGACTCGAGTGTTTGCGACATGTCGACAGTGGTCGACTAGCGTTGAGCCCTCTTATACTACTCCGGGAAGCAGACTTGGTAGGGTGCGGTGGCCTCCTACATTTAATTGGAGAGAGCCTAGGCCCGGCCAGGAGTGAGAACGGTGCAGACTTGCGGTCGTGCAGGCGCTCGGTCGTGTTTCACATCGTGGCGCGTGGCCCTGTTGAGGCTGGCCGTGCAAGCACCGCTGATGATGACGGTGAGATAATGCAGACGATAGTGGCCCTGCCAGAAGATGAGTTTCGCGCCACTACATGGCTCCCCCCTAGCGCAGGGGGCTTAAAGATGAGTGTGCTAATATGTACCATGTAGAGTGCGCAAAGACTATGTACAGGTATGTACAACCCGAGAAGTGATGGAGGTTTGTCCGCATTCCAGTTGAGACAGCAGTCGTGATCGGTCGGGTGAGAGTATCCGGGGCTTAGACAGACCCCCGGTGGCCTTGCCTGTGAGTGGCGTAGGGGACGCACACTGCAACGTACGTCTTCTGATGCGAAATCAAACAGGAGAAACCAGAGGCACAAAAGAGGTCGAGAAGAGCTCGGCTGCATCGTAGGCTCCACAAAGTGGTCCCAGGAACTGGGCAGAGTAGACTTGCGTGTCTTGGATGGCACCGTTGTGCAGCCAGTTCTTTTGTTGCACGGCGAGCGCCAATGTTTACGGCGTACGCGCTGCGCTCGACCCCTTGTTCTTCAAAGAACACGCGGTTTAGGGGTCGTAGAGCGTCGTGCTTGGTTGAAGGGACACGTCTGTGTGAAGGGACGTGGTCGTGTGGCAAATGACCTGGCGAGAGTGCATAGGAAGGAGAAAGACGAATGGAGTCTTCCAGGTTCTGACTCACTGGTGCCATCCGAGGTTCGTGCGTTACAAGTTTTGACACGTCTACCATCGCTCGCTCAGGGTTGGCTAGCCAACATGATTCGCGGTTGTCGTGCAGGCCACGCGGATGCGCCGCTGGAGGTGAAAGCGCATTGGAGTCTACACCGATTGTGGATGACAGTGGTGTAGGCGACTGAGGCGGAAGGGAGGTCTCCGCCACGGTAGTGGGTGGCTCACCGGTGCCTGCGCGTAAACTGATAGTAGCGGGAGAGGCGGGCGGTGATCGGCGGGCACCCGTGATGTCGTTGGTCGCCGGTCCTCCCGTGGAAGTATGGAGAGCAGGGTGTTGGCGGTGGCGACAGAGGCCGTCACCATGGTGGGTGGCATGGATGGTACTGTGTGTGGCGACCTAGAGTGTGCAAGCCGTGCGGGTACCGTGTGTGCTGCAGGCAGCGGCGGGTCGTCTCGATAGCAGTAGTGCTCGAGCCCGGCAGCCCGAAGGTTGGCTGTACGTCTTGTCGTCGTAAGTGTGGCTGCCGCGCTGGTGGTGGAGTCTGCGATGGCGACACTCCTGGCAGGAAACGACGGCGATGGTGCAGCAGGTATGATGTGCGGTGGCGAAGCGTGCACGGACCGCACCGGTACCTTATTTGCGGCAGGACAAAATCAGTCGTCCTCGAAGCCGTAGTGCGCGAGCACGGCAGCGCGAAGGTCATTGTAGGGGCTGGTGCTCGACGGCGGGAGGACGAGGAAACAGCGGAGCTCTAGCGGAAGCGTCTCCCAGAGGATGGAGTGCTTCAGAGGCTGTACACTGACGGGGTTGAGCCTGAGGGTAGCGTCGAACTTGAAGAACCATCCTCTGACGAGGCGTGCGTCGAACACCGGTATCGGCGGATCCCCCCACGTCGCCATGTTGGTATGCCGCTACGACGGGTCTAACGCAGGCACCATGGGCGTCGGCGTAGTCGGAGCAAACTAATAACATGGGACTTTGCCCTCGAAGAAGAAGGTATTTATGGTCGGTGCTTGCGATGTCGGCGGCGACGTTTAAGATTGACGGCGGATGTGGCTGCTTGCGGGGGTGGCTTCAAGTGAGGACGGGGTTTCTTTTCGACGGACTGACCTTGTAGCTGATTTTGAGGTCGTGTGGGGCGTGTGTCTTGGTGACTCTCTGCGTCCGCTCAGCCATGCTGGTCCCGTTAGAGCTGCACCTTAGAGTCGTGTGGGCTGGGTGCATTGCGTGGGCAAGAGGGTTGTTGGTGACATTGTCCTGGTACCGGTATGTCGTATGAGATGGCGGCAGCTCGTTAGGGGGCGGCTTTTGTCGTGGTTCGGAATGAGTGACAAATTAAGCATCTCGTGGGTGTAAGGCGGCTGCTGCAGTGCAGCTAGAGGGTACACATCACCCCTATCACAGACGGCCGAATGTCATGCCGAATCATCGCCTTGGACTAACTTATCCAAATGTGTGAACGAACACGGCGTGGTGGCTGTCGAAATCGCACTTGGGTCCACAGGAGCCGCTTGCACGAAAGGTGGCAAACGAGGTTTCGTCAGAGGCCAGCCCGGGGCTCGCGTGCTGCGGGAGGGCAGCGCAGATACATTTGGTGACAGACTGCTAGGGCGTGAGGTGCAGTTTTTATTGTCGATGCCTCTAGCCTGCCATCAACGGGGTAAAGTGTGGTCTCAGTTGCCGTGGTGTCGTCTCGAGGTGGTTGCGCCAACGCCAGCATGCTGGTGCTAGGAACAAGGTCCCCGACCAGGGTGGTGCAATGCCGGCTGCTGGCGTGGGTGGTTTAAGGTACCGACCGTAGCGCGTCAAGAGGATGGTCCTGAGCTTGTCGTAGGGCTTGGTTTCCGGCTCCGGCAAGCTGGAGGCTAAGCTTGATGGAAGGACCTCCTACAACAGTGAGTAACAGTCCTCCTGGGCAGTGACGTGGCATAGGTCGAAAAAGCACTCAATCTGTATAAGCCAGACCTCGGGGTTCTTTCGGGAGAAGGTTGCACGAAGTTGCAACGCCGTTGTATTGGGAGGCGTGGCGGAATCACCAGGCGCTGAGTGCCTTCGCGAAGCCACATTGGAGTTGTCGAAAGTGAATTGACGTTCAGCGACGCCCGGTGGTGGTAGAACGTCTCTTCGATCTTGGGTCGGAGAATCGTCTTCAGGGTGCGAGGTAGCCTCCAAGCAGGTCAGCACGGTTCCCATTCCACCGTGCGGTACGTCGTACGAGGTAACCCTTCAAGGGAGCGATGCAGCGTCCTTGTGGCAGGAAAGACTCGAGGCGAGGCTCTCCATCACGTAGGCCTGTAGCGTGTAGTAGGGCCGCTAACCGTGTTTTAGTGGCTCACAGCGTAGGTAGGCCGCAAGCAGGGCGGTCGTTATGCGGTAGCGCTCGGTCTGTGAATAGACGCGGCGGATGAAGAAGTGCGCTTCCATTTTGAGGAACCAAGCTCGTGGGCAGCGTCGGTCGAAGGCCGGGTAGGGCGGCAGCGGCCAAGCGGAATTGGTCTCCATACTGCCGACGGCCAGGTCACCAATTGTGGGAAACGTCCAGGTCACACCATGAATTAAGCACACTCAGTAGGGTGCGGTGACTTCCTACATTTTAATGGGAAGCGTCGGCCGGCCAGCAGTGGGAGCGGTGCCGACAACCGGCCGCCGTTGCGCTCGGTCATGTTCCATCTCGTGGCGCGTGGCACTGCTGAAGCTGGCCGGGCAAGCACCGCTGATGACGGTTGTAGCCAGTGGCACTCGGACCAGTCGGGATGAGGGGACAATATTTTTAACCCCGTGGCCGTGAATCGAGTGTCTACGACATCTCGAGAGTGGTCGACTAGCGTTGAACCACCAAGACTGCCAGAAGAGAGGCCCTGGCTAAGCATGTATCGAATCATAATAGGGAAATGAGAGGCTCGGTGAAGTAAATAGAAAATGAAGGTTCGCAGTCAAGAAAACATCGGAAAGCAAAGGAAAGGTTATGGTGGGTCATAGAAACAGATGAAGAATAATTTTGAGTCAGAAAGAAAGTGGTGAAATAAAGCCCATTGGGTGGGATCCAAAAATACGGCCTCCCATGTAGCGGGCTCGTGTGATAACCACAACACTACAGGTCGGGCTGTTTCCACACTACTTTCTCAAACATTTAGGTTAAGGTATTTTTTTTTTGTTTCCTGCACATTGGGCTGGTAGCCCGCGCAACTGGAACCAATCGGGTTGAAGGGGACCTTCTTTTTAACCCCCAGGTGATAACTCGAGTGTCTATGACATGTCGAGAGGGGTCGACTAGCGATGAACCCTCTTAAGCTAACTTTGGCCCCAAGACTGCCAGAACAGAGGCCCTCGCTGAGCATGTAGCGAATCCGAAATGGGAAATGAAGAGCTCTGGGAAAAAAGACAGAAAGTAAAGGTTGGCAGTGAAGAAAACCTCGGAAAGCAAAGCGGAGGTTGTGGTCGGTCATGGAAACAGATGAATTTTTTTGAGTGGGAAAGAAAGTGCTGTAAAAATGCCCGCCGTATGGGATCCGAACCAACGACCTTCAGAATACCGGACCGGTTCTATAAACCCTATGCTACTGGCGGGGCTGTTTCCCAACGACTTTCTCACGTATTCATGTTAAGGTATTTTTTGTTCGGTGCACTTTTGGTTGTAGCCAGCGGCAGTTGGCATACTCGGGGTTAAGTCGACCCTCGTTTTAACCGCCTGGACGTGACTCAGTGTCTACGACATGTCGAAGGTTGTCCACTAGCGTTGAACCACCAAGACTGCCAGAACAGAGGCCCTCGCTAGGCATGTATCCATTCAGAAATGGTAAATGAGAGGCTCGCAGAAATGAGACAGTAAATAAGGGATGGCAGTCAGGAAAACATCGGAAGGAAAAGGGAGGTTGTGGTGTTTCTTACAAAGAGATGAAGACGTTTTATGGGTACGAAAGGAGATGGTGAAAAATGCCCGCTTGGTGGGATATGAACCCACGAGCTCCACAATACGGTCAGGTGCTATAACCACTGGGCTACCAGCGGGGCTGTTTCCCCACCACTTTCTCGCGTATTTGTCTTGAGGTATGGTTGTTTCCGGCACTTGGGGTAGTAGGCAGCGCTACTCAGACTACTAGGGATGAAGGGGGCCTTCTTTTTAATCCCCGGGCCGTGACTCGAGTGTCTACGACATGTCGAGAGTGGTCGAATAGCATTGAACCTTCTTAGGCTACTTTGGCACCAAGACTGACAGAACCGAGGCCCTCACTAAGCATGTAGCGAATCACAAATGGGAAATGAGGAGCTAGGTGAAATGAGAGAGAAAATAAAATTTGGCAGTCAATAAAACCTAGGGAAGCAAGTGGGTGGCTGTGGTAGGGCGTAGAAACAGATGAAGAATTTTTTTGTGTCAGAAAAAGAGTGGTAATAATGTCCAGCGGGTGGGATCCGAACCCACGACCACCAAAATGAGGTTCCGTGCGATACCACTACACTACTGGTGGGGCTCTTATCCAACCGCTTTCTCGGGTTTTTATGTTCAGGTATTTTTTGTTTCCGGCACTTGGCGGTGGTAGCCAGTGCCCTTCGGACTAATCGGGTGAAGGTGAGCATCTTTTTCACGCCCGGGCCGTGTCTCGAGTGTCTACGACATGTCGAGCGTGGTCGACTAGCGTTGAACCCTCTCGATGTACCTTTAGCACCAAGACTGCCACAACAGAGGCCCTCGCTAAGCATGTAGCGAATCAGATATAGTAAATGAGGGGCTCGTTTAAAGAAGACAGAAAATAAGGGTTGGCAGTCAAGAAAACATCGGAAAGCAAAGCGGAGGTTGTGGTGGGTCATAAAACCAGATGAACAATTTTTTGGGGTCAGGAAGAAACTGGTGCAAAAAAGCGCGCCAGGGGAAATTCGAACCCACAACCTCCAATATATTGGTCTGGTGCGGTAAAAACTACGCTACCGGCGGGGCGGTTGCTCCATCACTTTCTCGGGTATTTATGTTAAGGTAATTTTTGTTTTCTGCACTTGGGGATGGTAGCCAGCACCAGTCGGACTAATCGTGTTGAAGGGGACCTTTTTCTTAACGCCCGGGCCGTGACTCGAGTCTCTACGACATGTCGAGAGTTGTCGACTAGAGATGAACCACCATGACTGCCAGAATAGAGGCCCTCGCTAATCGTGTATCGAAACAGAATGGGAAATGAGAGGCTCTTTGAAATAAGAGAGAAAATAGGGGTTGGCAGTAAAGAAAACCTCGGAAAGCATACGGGATGGTTGTGGTTTGTCCTAGAAACGGTTAGGAATTTTTTTAGTCAGAAAGAAAGTGGTGACAAAATGACCGCCGGGTGGGATCCGAACACACAACCTCCAGAATACCCGTCTTGTGCGATAACCACTATGTTATTAGTGAGGCTGTTTCCCCACCACTTTCTAGGGTATTCATGTTAGGTATTTTTGTTTCCTGCACTTGGGGTAGTAGCCAGCGCTACTTATACAACTAAGGTTGAAGGGGGCCTTCTTTTTAACCACGCGCCGTGGCATGAGTATCTACGACCTGTCGAGAATGTTGGAATAGCTTTGAATCCTCTTAAGCTCACCTTGGCACGAAGACTGCCAGAACAGAGGCCCTCGCTAAGCATGTAGAAAATCAGAAACGGGAAATGAAGGGCTGGATGAAATAACACAGAAAATACGGGTTGGCTGTAAAGAAACCCCCAGAAAGCAGAGGGATGGTTGTGGTGGGTCATAGAAACGGGTGAAGAATATTTTTGAGTAAAAAAAGAGTGGTGAAAAATTGCCCGCCGGGTTGGATCCGAGCCCACGACCTCCATAATACCGGTCTTGTGCGATAACCACTACTCTATCATTTGGGCTGTTTCTACACCACTTTATCGGGTAATAATGTTAAGGTTTTTTTTTTGGTTTCCTGCACTTGGGGGTGGTGGCCAGTACCGCTCGGACTACTCGGGTTGAAGGGGACCATCTTTTTACCGCCCGGACCGCGCCTCGAGTGTCTAGGACATGTCGAGAGTGGTCGACTAGCGTTGAACCGTCTTGAGCTACCTTTGGCACCAAGACTGCCAGCACGGAGGCCCTCGCTAAGCATGTAGCGAATCAGAAATGGGAAATGCGGGGCTAGGTGAAATAACACCGAAAATAAGGATTGGCAGTAAAAAAAACTCGCAAAGCAAAGGGGAGGTTGTGTGTGTCCTAGAAACAGGTGAATAATTATTTTGAGTCACAAAGAAAAGTGTGAAAAAATCCCACCCGGTTGGTTCCGAGCCCACGACTTGCAGAATACTGGTCTGATGCGATAACCACTATGCAACCGGCGGGGCAGTTTCCACGTCACTTTCGCGGGTATTTGCGTTAAGGTATTTTTGGTTTCCTTCACTTAGGAGTGGTAGACAGGGGCACTCAGACTACTCGGGTTGAAGGTGACCTTCTTTTTAACATCCTGGCTGTGACTCAAGTCTACGACATCTCGAGAGTAGTCGACTAGCGGAGACCCACGAAGAATGCCAGAACAGAGCCCCTCGCTAAGCATGTGTGGAATCAGAAATGGGAAATGAGAGGCTCTGTAATATAAGGCAGAAAATATAGTTCGCCATATAAGAAAACATCGGAAAGCAAAGGGGAGGCCGTCGTGGGTCATAGAAACAGATGAAGTTTTTCAGTCAGAAAGAAAGTGGTGAAAGAAAGCTCGCCGGGGGCGATCCGAACCAACGACCTCCAGAATACCGGTCTGGTACTATAACCACTACGCTAAGGACGTGGCTTTTTCCCCACCACTTCCTCGGGTATTTCTGTTGTCATTTTTGTTTCTTGCACTTGGGGGTGGTAGCCAGCGTCACTTAGATTACTCAAAGTGAAGGGGGCCGTTTTTTTACCCAACAGGCCGTGACTCGAGTGTCTACGACTCGTCGAGAGTGGTCGACTAGCGTTGAACCCTCTTGAGCGACCTCTGGCACCATCTCTGCGAGAACAGAGGCCCTCGCTAAACGTGTAGTGAATCAGAAATGGCCAATGAAGGGCTCGTGGAAATAAGACAGTAAATAAGGGTTGGTGCTAAAGAAAACATCGAAAAGCAAAGGGGAGGTTGTGGTAGGTCTTGAAGCAGATGAAGAATTTTTTGAGTGAAAAAGGAACTGGTGAAAAAATGCCCGCCGGGTGGGATCCGAACCAATGACCTCCAGAATACCGGTCTGCAACTTTAACCACAAAGGTAATTGCGTGGCTTTTTCCCCACCCCTTTCTCGGGTATTTTTGTTAAGGTATTGTGGTTTCTTGCACTTGGGGGTGGTAGCCTACGCCACTCGAAATAGTCGGAGTGAAGGGGGCCTTTTTTTAACCACCGTGCCGTCACTCGAGTGTCTATGACTCGTCGAGAGTGGTCGACTAGTGTTGAACCTTCTTAAGCTACCTTTGGCACCAAGACTGCCAGAACAGAGGCCCTCGCTAAGCATGTAGCGAATCAGAAATTGGAAATGAAGGGCTCGGTGATTAAGACAGAAAAAAGGGTGGCCGTAAAGAAAAGCTTCGGAATGCAAAGGGTAGGTTGTCGTGGGTCATAGAAATAGATGAATAATCTTTTTGACTAAAAAAGAAAGTGGTGAAAACATGCCTACCAGGTGGGATCCGAACTCACGACCTCCACAATTGTGGTCTGGTGTGAGACCCACTACACTTCCGGCGGGGCTGTTTCCCCACCACTTCCTCGGGTAGTTATGTTAAGGAATGTTAAAGTAGAGGTTAATGAAGTCTGTAATAAACTCCACCGTTTTCAACCAGAATGCGCAATTTTCAATGCTAAAAATGTGGCCATGCTCTGCTAGGCGTTTGGAAGCTATCCGCAGATGGAGCTGATGCTCAGATGGCAACGTACAGGTGACAAGAACGTCATCTATGTAGGCGAAAAAAGAACGTGCGCAACGGATGTTAACATCTATGAACTGTTAAAAAGTCTGAGCTGCGTTGCGCTCGCCGACAGGCATCGGGGTGAAAGGTGAAAGGCCAACGGTGTAATGATGACAGTTTTCTTGAGGTTATCCGGGGGACCGGGATTTCATGGTATGTTTTTGTGAAGGTCAAGCTATGAAAATATAGTACATCCACGGAGGTTATTGATGAATTCCGTTGTGTTTGTTAGGGGGTACCTGTCGCCAGGAGTGGCCACTTTCAAGGAGCGATAATCACCGCATGTTAACCTGATTTCTTCGGGACCATGTGTAACGATAAGAACCAGTTGCTTGAGAAGGAGCGAGCAATGCCCATCTCGGCCATTTGATAAAGTTCCCGCTCCGCGATTTTATGGTTCTCGGGACCCAGTCGACGCGCCATGGCATGCATAGTGGGGCGGGTTGTATTGATCTGATGAACGACGTCATGTTTCACTGGCTTTGTCCAGTCGGGATGTGCAGCCAAGAAAGGAAACTCATACAGTAACTCCCGGTACAGAGAAGGTAGGTCGCAAAGAAGCGTGAACGCGAACGGGTAGACGATAGACTATTGGGCGTTCACAGAAAGGCTGGTACTGGCGTCCAGGATTTTTTTTTCAGCCCATGTGAGCAAGGAAGATGAAGAGGGAAGCAAATCTGCTCTAAGAATGGCGAGACTAAAGTTACCCACGAGGAAAATCCAGTAAAAGGCATGGCGGAGGCCGATGTTTACCATCAGAGATTTTTTTCCAGTACACGGGGATGTGGGACTTGTTAATAGCTTGGAGACCGCACAGTGATGGCTGAGTGGTGTCACATGAATTATGGGGGAGCACACTCACTTCACAACCAGTGTCGACTAGAACACGTCCTCTACTCGTTGAATTTGTGATGTAGATAAGGCGATGGTCGCTGTCTAGGATACGGCTATCGCCACTTACGATCCCTCGTCGCGTTTGCCGACAAGCCACAAGGACGGGTGCAAACGTGCGCCGCTGCACCGAAGCAGCCAAGCTACAAGCACAAGAAATGACTGTGGTGATGCGGCTGGCGCCCTGTATATTCCTGACAGTAAACA
The DNA here is from genome assembly GCA_013339765.2 of Haemaphysalis longicornis. Lineage (NCBI taxonomy): Eukaryota > Metazoa > Arthropoda > Arachnida > Ixodida > Ixodidae > Haemaphysalis > Haemaphysalis longicornis. Next base: position 1,667,029 of record JABSTR010001246.1, read on the forward strand.
TGCAGCGGCGACAGACGGGGAGAATACCGAAACCGACTAGTGTTGCGCCCTTGCGACGAGCGCTAGCCAGAAGACGCGACAAGCTCCTCCATTGTTTAAATGCGCTCTTGTAGAGCGGTGACGTCCTTGGATACAGGTGAGGGCAAGGGGGCAAAAGCCACCTGGGTGGTGTGTCGAAAGATCGAGCGGATGCCAACGTGGATGGAGACTAATGCATTGGGGGGACTTCAAATACCTTGTGGGCTTGCGCCGCCTATTCTGGCAAGAAGAGGTCAGAACCGTCGCGAGGATCATCTGCACAGACGAGGAAAGCTTTTGCACAAAAAGTTCCTTCAGCAAGCGTGAGTCCGTGGCAGAAGTTGTGTCGCCAAGCAAAATTTGCAGTTTCCAAAGGACCTGCGAAGGCCGACAATCACCCAAATTCTTCACAGAAAGCAGTCACTGGCAACGCTTCCATCCTGAAGGCCTCGTGCTGCTCACATTTGCAGAATCTAATGTGTCATAAGGGTTTGTGGTAGGTAGGTTTGCGAGGATGTCGCGAATCTCGGCAGGGATCCTAATATGCAGAGACTGTTGGAGATTGTTGCAGCGGTAAGTTTTGACGAGATGTGGCTCACTCTTAAACTTGCCTCGGCTTGAAGGAACGACAGGTCGAGGTGCTAATCGCTGAAGGGGCAAACGGCAGCCGAGGGCGGAGATGCCATGAGAAGAGGCAGCGGAAGACGCAGAATAAACGGTGCGGTCACGAAGAGGGTTCATTCAGGCTTCTTGACTCCACTGCAGCATCCGGTGTCGCCATTGTCGGGAACGCGACAGAGAGACGAGAGCCGGGACGCGCCCTAACACTGTGCCGTGCCACCAAATACCGTGGCCGCGTTGAATTTCAGGCTCGCGGAGTTCGTAGCTGCTTGCGCATCGGCTGCGTCTCGCCCACACTCCCTGCTCATCCCTCAGACCAACCGCAATCGCTCTCGCAGCACCCGCCTGCTGCAGCAGACGTACCGAGGCCCTGTGGCACCGCTACAACACTTTCAGTGGTGCGCACTCCACCACTACCCAATAAATACCCAATAAATAAACCGAATACCCAATAAATAAACCGAAGCACGCACGGTATACAACGTTTCGAACCCGGCTTTGAGCTATACCACGTTTGGAACCAACCCTTTTCATTTGGGCGATTTCTTGTCAAGCCGGGTGAACTTCTCAAGCAGGCTAGACCCACACAAGCGACGAGCGCGAGGCGAGGCACACCATGAAGGCACATGAATCCACATGTTGCCTTGCACAGCCACGGTGGACGCTCAACTGGCAACCAAACGTGGCATGACATGCCGCCAGACACTTTCACCCCCGGCAATGGCGCAACGCGGCATTACGGCCAGGGGCACCGCCATGTGGACAAGGGTCAGGGGCCCCTCGAAAGAGTAAATGCAGCGTTCCAGACGTGAAATCCCCTTTCAAGGATACGCAATCGACCAGTAATGCCTGTACCCTTTAAAGTAGGTCACCACCTTCACAAACAATTTACAAGTTTAGCCCAAACGTTCTAATAATGTTTTTGGCGTGTAAAGCTTATAGAGTTAAAAACTTTAAAAGGATAAAATTGCTAAAAATGTCTAACGGAAACTTTATATCAATTTAAATGTGCGAAAATATGCATGTTGCGCGAACAGTCGTAACAACAATATGGTAGGTGCGATTCAAACACGACACTGCCGAACGTAGTGAAGACAAGGACTTTTAATCTAACCTTAACGACTATGACATCTTTAAGCTAAGTTGCGGAATCATAAAGAATGATAAATCGCATATCGCGCACGTTTGGGTTTCACCGAACTGGCCATAATATAAAACTTTATCAATATTTTCAGTTATTCTGCTTCATTGCGTTTTCCTATATAAAAAGGAAACAGCACGCGAATTGTAGTACGAAATAATTCACTAGACGAAAAGTTATCACTGATTGCGTAACTGAAGGATACAAAAAATTAGGTTTTGAGAACAATGGCTTTGAAGATTTAAACATATTGCACGTGTAATGAAAAACAGTCAATGCTCCTAAAATCCACCAGGCTCATAGCTTGCTCCCTACTTGTAACCAGCACGACCTCGTTTTGACCGAGCTGAAGCGCACATATTTTTCCCGGTTGTCCAACTTTGAGTTGACTGACATGCGGCCTACGTCATATGGTGACTATTAGTGGTCAGGCGCGCCATCCTCGTACTATAACGGTATTAGCAGACTGTAAACTATTATAACTGTCTCCTTGCGAGGCTACAACTAAATCCGCGAGCTTAAAACTGCGTACGAAAAAGCACGGACCACCAGACACAAACACAAGACAACGCCAATGCGGGCAACGTGAACAAAAGCATTCCACCCACCTCCTTTTAGTGGAAATTTAAAAATAATTCGAATGTAAAATATCCTTAAAATACCTTCAAAAGCTAAGAATGTACCTAAATAAATTAGCATTAGTAACGTATATAAGAAGAAACATTTATGACAACATGGCAGGTGCTGCGAAATCGGAAAGCTTCGGTTTTAGTTTCGAATGTCTCTCGGAGGGGTTAAAAATTAACATAAATTTTGAACCAATTAAGTCAAGAGCACAACTTTTTTTCTAAATAATTTTTATTAGAAGAGAGATGTTAAAAAGTAGAAATTTAAAACAAACCCTTTTTTATAAATGCGTTTTTGAAGGTGGTGGCCTACCTGAAAGAAACCGTTGGGTGCCCGGCGGTACCAGGATTTGAACCGGTTACGTCCCGCGTTTCAGGCGAGTGCTGTATCTTTGAGGAATCGCTGTGGTTAAAAGTTCTGTTATTCTTGCAGCCCCCTCTTTCCGCAGGGGAGATTGCGTGCAAGCCCGGTGAACTTCCCAAGCATTCTAGTACCCCATAAGGGCCGAGCGCCAGGCTGGGGATTCGCTTGTAGCCATTTTACCAGTACGTGCCTTGCACAACAAAGTCACATAAATGTACATGGTTCCTTCCAAAGCGATGGTACACGCTCCTCGCAACCGCCTGTGGCAGGAGATGCCGCGGGGGCTCTTTCACAACCGGCAAAGCTGCAACGCAGCGAGATGGCCGGGGGCGCCACCAAATACACATGGATGAGGGGCCCCTCGCAAGGGTAAAGGTAGCTTTCTATACGTGAATTCCCCTTTCAAGGGTCCGCGCACGACCAGGGACGAATGTACCTATAAAAAAACAGTGGGTGCGGGCGGTACCAGGATTCGAACCCGATAACTACTGCATACAAGGCGAGTGCTGTACCTCTGAGCCATCACTGATTTTTGTTGTCTTTATTGCCATACTCTGACAGAAAACAAGCAAACAAAGCAAGGCAAACAGGCACACAAAGCTGAAACATACATTGATAAAACTTCTAACAGCCTGTTGCTACCAGAAAATGGCTAAAACTGCTTAAAGTTCGACGACTCCATGACTGGAAGCAATTTCGGGGGATTTATTTATTTATTTATTTATTTATTTCCAATACTGCCACTCTCAGCTTGAGAGCATTGCAGCTGGGCACAACAAATACAATGCATTCATATGCCACAGTAGTTACAGGGAACAAAACAAACATTCGTCACTTGTAGACGATTACTCACAGCATAATTTTCTATTTTGCACAAAACCACCGGCATGAAGTGTGTAATTCCTCTACAATCAAACAAACCGATTCTCCAAAGTATTCCTTGGAACGCTTAGCATCCACATCCTGGGGGCGTATTGCCATGCTAGTTTTACAAATACCCTGCAGAGCGAAAACCATCACCACATCGTTCATTCTCCTTGGGTATAAACCTGATTCTGTAGGCGTCTAGAGGGAAATCTTTATTTAAAGTCTGCTGAACAACACCCCAACCACACCCCATCCCAACATTAAAAAAACACGTGTTCTGCTGTCGCTAGCTTTTTGCAAGGATAACAGTCGACCGCTCACGGAACGTACAGTTCTTTCTCTTTTTCCACGTTTTGACTGTTAGGATCAGGGGCCCCTCGCAAGGGTAAAACAGCTTTCCAAACGTGAAATCCCCTTTGCGGGGTCTGCACTAGAGGAGGGACGAAGTACCGAATAAAAGAAACCAGTGAGTGTGCAGTGGTACACTGTATCGAACCCGGTACTTGACGCATACGGGGCGACTGCTGTACCTCTGAGCCATTGCAGAGCTTAAATGTTCCTGCGTTTTTGCAGCAACTCCTTTATATAAGGCTCATTTCCCATGCAAGCCGAGTGAACTTACCAAGTGCTATAGTCCCACAGAAGGGCCGAGCGCCAGGCCCGGGAATCACTTGTACCTACTTTACCAGCGGGTGTCCGGCGCCCCGAAGGCCGAGGAATGAACATAGTGCCTTCCACACAACTCGTAACTGCCTGTGGCAGGTCATGCCACCAGACTAGTTCACCCCAAGCAATGACGCAACATGGCATGATTATTGGGGGCCCCACCAGATGAGCAAGGGTCTGGTGGCGCTCGGAAAGGTATATGCAGTGTTGCAGTCTTCAATTCAGAATTTAATTCTGGACGTCAAATCGCTGCAGTAAAGGTTCCGACCCCTTTCATGGGGGCATTTCCCGAAAAAGTCATGTAACTTCCCAAGCACGAGATCCCCTGTTCAGGGGGCCTTTCCACAAATTTTGGTGGATGGTGCCCAGCGGCACCAAAGTACCTACCACTATCTTGTAACCAATTATACAGTCTCGCGCTGTAATATGGTTTCCACGAACTCCCGTATGTTAGGTGCCTGTTCCCATTTTCGATAAGGTGGGTGGTCAGCGGCACAACTCGTGAAGCTGCAACCTCCAACGTATGCCACAGTGGTGAAGCGGGTCGAAGCCCTTTATCCCCTAGCCATTCAGTACAGGGGGCACTTCTACCCTTTTTGAAAAACTCCGGCGTTTTCGCAGCCAACCCTTTCTATAGGGGCGATTTCCCATGACCCGCCGTGTGAATTCTATAAGCGTTTAGTTGCACACAAGCGCCGAACAGCAGGCTGGAGAGTCGCTTGTAACAATTTTACCGGTAGGTGTTCGGTCGCAATCATCAAGAAACGCATTAGTGAACCTAAAACTCTACGCGTTCAAAGCATTCAAAGCGCACAGCATTGCCGCGGCTTCTAGCACATGCTAATATGGTTCACTTTGTGAGAAACGCGAAAACCTGCAGACGAAACAAAATGGTCGTGTCCGTCATAGAAACCGTAAGGGGCAGGTCGAAAATTATTGTGAGGTGAATACATAATCAGCGAGGCGTGGGCGCCTTACTTAACAACTTCAAAGAACAGTTAGCTTTGCCGAACGGGCCATGGAACGAATAATGACAACAGTAACACTTTGAGGCGGCAAACACGCTTCCAAAATCAGAGAACAAACCAAAGCTAAAGATATGGTTCAGCAAAGAAGAAGAATTTCTCTTGGGTTAGCCACGTAATAGGTGAAACGCAATCTGTGAACTAACAGGACGAAAATTTGATAACCAGGTACAGGTGAAGAAAAAGCAAAGCGACTTACTCGGTGGAGGAACAAAATAAAAACATTCCGTGTCCAAAAATGGATGAGAGCTGCGCGGCACATCAGTGATTGCAGCTCGATGGGACAGGCTTGATTCCTTAGGTAGAACTAGTGGGCTGTAAATACTTGTGATGATAATGCAACAGCCGGGTTCTCACGAAGGAACAGATGCCGCTGGCTCTGGTGTTCATCCGTGCACGACTAGTAGAAGCTGCGCTAATTTTTAATACAAACGGGATTACTTCACTTACTTGTTACACCCGTCCTTCGTCTCCTTCTTTGTGCTCCTAAATTGGAGCACCAGCTTTTCACACTCTACACACGTCATAGTTAGAGAAAGCGCGGATGTTTTGACATCCCATTCGGTGAAAGTTTGTGAACGTGGGCTGGCATAGTGTTAAAACAAGAGTTTGCACGAACATGTTCTTTGGATACATAATTCCACTACCGCCACCCTTCCTGGACTTGCAAAAAGTGTTGGTGTTATTCGGTGTTCGAAGAAACTGTATGTTGCATCCGCTAATGGCCAAGCACGAAGGGACTAGTGAAACATTTTCATGTATATCCTTGCTACAAAGTGCATAAGAAGTATCAATCACTCAACATTTCAAAGCAAGCGTGCTATTCAGTCCTATTTTCAGTCGCCTACGATTGGTTTTATTTATAAAATGTGTCGGCTTCAATTAACCAACTCTTGTGAAAAAGCGCGGGTTTGCGCCCGCTCTTGTTGTGTTTCACTCATAATGTGGTCCTAACCTTCACGTTAGCTTTTAAGGAATCCTGGAATTTCGCATGTACTGTATTACAAGGAACAGACATTTTTTATTAAAGCGAAAACATTAGGACACTTAGAATTTTACAATTGAAGGAGTTTACGCAGTTATACACATTCAAAATTTCGAAAGCATGGACATTATTTTGTGGCTATTTTGGCTGTTTTGGGAGCCGTTATAGTAATAATAATATTTATACGAGCCCTCCTATTGAGCAGTAAATAATTAGGTCTCAGCGAAGTTTTATAACATCAGTTTTACAATGGCGAGACAATGTGTCTAATGAGATTTATAGGAGGAAGAGGGCAGGGGCCTGTGGGTTTAGCTTATTCGTAATTTGTAACTTAATTTATTTTCGTTTATTTTGTGATCGTACGAATATTTTATATTCCTTTGTGTTTCTAAATATAATAAAAGTAACAATCCTACAATCTATTGTAAATTTTTAAGGAAAGCTTGTTCGTTGTGTATAGACTGCCCAATGAATACTAGTCGCAAAAATGTAAACTAATATTCTAGGCTATCATCACGGGGCCTTTCTACAACTGGAACACGTAAATTGGGCATTGCTCTTGAGGACCTATTCTTTTGCACATTATGCAGCGTCCTGCTTACAGTTGTTAAAGTGCCTTGATGAAAACACCCAGCTTAGGGGTGGATAGTTATTTTCCTTTTATCAGGCGTTTTACCTCTAGTTTGTAGGTTCGCGAACTTATAATGACTTAATAAGCCTTGTAGAATTTTTTACAGAAGTCTGTGTACAGTGCGTAACGTTCACTGAGTAGGGCATCAATGCCAAATTTAGGTAAAATAACTAACTTTTTTTCATTAGGCAATCGTTAATTTTTGTTTCATATGTTTTGACATTTATCTTTTGGCTGTGAAGTGATTGTAGTGATCTCTCAAGGACGTTTTATGAACTCAATACCTGATGTACTCCCACACAATTTTTATTGATGTCACGGGAGCTTCGAGCGTTCTGTTGATCGGCGCGTGAAGGCGGAGAGACACGGACAACTGAGTTAGAGCTGCCGCATGCGAAATAAGCACTGTATGTGGTAGCTTTCGTCTCCTAGGAAGTGCCAAGAGCAGGTCGTTGTCACGATGTGTTTCTTCCTTTATTAGCCTGGCCCCAAAACGGTCAATTACGTTACAAATAGGGCAAGTGAAAGCGACTACCTATGGCAACCTAAGCATTCCACCAGTCAATTTAAAAGTGTGCATTTTTTATCTAATTATTTGGTATTGGCGTAATGGGGGTTTTTATTGGCAAGGCCGGCGAGTATGCCAAGCAGTGTGATAATCGAAGGAAACAATTCGGGGAAGCGCTCAGCTCCTGGAAGAGCCTAGCAGACCAGGGCTGTCACAGCTTGTGCTTAGTGCAGATCCGCAACTCTAGCTGTGTTTTACGTCCCTCGTTAAAATCAAGCCGTGCTTTCAATCTATTTTGAATGCATTTTATACCCGAGAAACCTAACATATATTTTGCAGTGTTTTGTCAACATTTTATTTTTATTTAGATACCTTGAAATGCATTCTATATGTATCCCTCAAATAATTCAGAAGTGCTGCTGAAAAACACAATATTGGCCTTTTAAAATCATTCAACATAGACAGCAGGCAGTTTTCTAAATACGTTCTAAATTCGCTCATAATACTTTTTTGATGTCAAAATCTTCTTTTCATTACCTTCAAAATAGGTTAACAGTATGTTTTATGTACAACCCTCGAAACATTCAGCAATAATATTGTAATGATCTCATTTTCAATTTAGCGGCATTAATTTATGGTTTAGAATATTTAAGTAGCCTTTACTCTAAAGCTATCCTGAATTCTGTAAACTGAATCTGGGCTTCCACCGAATTTGGCTAACAAAACACTGCAAACTACAACACGTGTGTACACAATTCGGCGGTTCGAAATTTAGTTTTTTATACTTCATCCGACTGCGAAATCTTGCAATTCACGAGAATATAATGATTGTATTTTAGCCACCTCTGTATCCAGCGCCGATGCGCCTTTATAAACTTTAATCACCGCATTTCCTAGCTTTAGGACAAGTAAGTGTGCCTGTCCCCGGAGTGAGAATGAGGGAAAACAAAAAAAAATTACTCAGATACTTCTCTGTGGAGCCACATGCGCGATAACGCAAGTGGGCCTTTCCTCTAGCTTAATCAAAGCTACCTGCTAACTGAAAAAAAAAATGCTACGCGCACTCAACGCCACACTCAGAAGGCAAAAGAATGTTAGTTGTGTTAACAAAATTCTAAAGTGTAATTTTGAATTGCATGTTCACGAGTTTTACAAAGAATGCCAGGTAGGGGGGGGGTGTTGAAGTCATGTAAAAAAACAATAAGCCCAAACAAGCAATAACAATGCAACTTGACAATAAAAAAATGTTCCCAAACATGCAATAGGATTCTGAACCCGGTGCTTTATTTTACGCCCTTAGGTTACCTTGAGATGGTGGTTATTGTTTTCCTTTAGTTCACCTGAAAAAACCTGGTTTGTGAGCCGACAGGAAACAAATAAAATATAATTAGCAATGCTCAAAACCGGAGATTCGAGGCAGCCTTTTATTTTGGCAATCAAGCCGGCCAGCATTACCTCCCACTTCGATAATGATAATCTAGAAAATGAAGAGAAATGGCCGAAACCACTGTCTGAATATGGGGACTTACTGGTGATGTATAGAAACGCGCCTTTGTGACGGAGATTAGTCCTCACAGTAGTTCGTGACGGAATCAGAACTCAGGGTATTTCCTTGTAGTGGGTGAAGGTATCCGCCTTTCGCAATCAGTGCTCACAAAATTTTCTTTCTCTGGGTTAAGGCAAACGCGTGGCTGCACTGTGTGGGGTAACGCGACGGACAAAGTGGATTCGTACAAGAAACGTGCACGATTTCTTTCCCAGACAACGACGATCCGTGGAGGCATGCGCAGGAGTTAATGGTTAGCTGACGCGTGAGGTCCCTTTGAGAAAAGTGTAGCCGACCAGAAAGCGTAAAGAATTATTTCGCAGTTTCCTCAAATCCCACCAGGAGTCCATAGCAAGACGTCATCACCTAAGTAAGAACGAACCTCCCTGCGCGAAGCGTCATACCGATGCCTACCGTCCTGTTGGGAAGCTTAGGTGCAAAAATGAGCTTGGGGATCGCAGTGGTCCGCATGGGCGACCAACGGTCATGGTAACGAGTTTTAATCACGGGGAATGGGAGGAAGAAACTTTTGCTGAGGATGGGTATTGTTGGCGGCCGAATACAAGAAAATCTGAAGAGTAGCCGGGGGTACTTTAAATAGCAGTGATATTGGTGAACGTTACGAAAAGCAGAATGGTGCCTCAGTTGCTGGGGTCATGTTAATTATACGTTGAAATCATATCCGTTAGGGTGACACGAAAGCGGTCTGTGAAGCCCTTTCTCTGTCAATGATAGCTAGAAGTCTTTTTGTGGGTCCTACAGGTTGCTTTCAGGACATTGCTGACAATTCAGGATCGAAATGTGTTCCCCGGATGACCAAAAACAACACGAGCGGTGCGGTGACGCAATAGTTCAGCGATCACCGAAGTGCAGCCGGTATGGACAGGCACCGCTTCCGCATATTGCTATCATAAATCCACGAGCGTTACAATTCAACGGTAGCCCCGCAAGGAAGCAGGTTGGTGTTCTTAAAAGTCAATTCCGATTGTGTAAAAAAGTTCATTTTCACAGGAAAATGATTCTGCACGTCTAGGAGATATTCACTAAGATCGTTTTGGCTGCTGACAAGAGCCGAGCGAAGAGACTTATTGAACTGCAGCGGTAAGCAGTCCCAGACAGATGAAATGCGTGCGGACACAATCTTATCCTTCTAAATGCCCAAGTATGTGGTGGTAGTTTCATCGTGTAGAGCAGCTAAAACTGCGGAGTATGTAACCGGGGAACGACGTGAACCCATTTTTACCATAGGGTTCCTGAGCGGATGGGTATATTGCCCAATCATTCAGCCTAAAGTGGCTCAGCTGGCGGCGGAAACGACTGTTAGAGGCTGTGTGGCACCGGCGATGCGGTACTTTAGTTTGCGTCAATAGGTGTGGGATCGTTTCGGGTCAACAAAACCTGGTGTGTCTAGTCACGAGAATGAAGTCGACTGGTGCCATGGTGGGGTGTGGTTTTACTGAAGACACGCTACCGGTATATGGAAGAAATTTACCGCGTGAAAGTGATTGTGTGTCGAGGCATTTTTTACAGTCTTGTGCGGGATAGTACAGTGTTACTTTTGCATGCAAAGAATTCAGTAGCCGAGACCGCCGGAGAGGTTCTTCAGGGACCGGAACCAGCAGACTGCATTGTGACCGCTCACGTTACGGAAAGTGCAGCCCTATAGGTATGGCCTAATGTTCTGTATTTTTCTAACAATGGCAAGACACCCTTGCTTAGTGATTGAATAGTTCTTACCAGCAAACGTCAGTGAGCGACGCGCGTATTCAAACATTAGCTTTACTGGATGTTGGGCATTGCGCTGCAACATTGCAGCATCTATTCGGCGTGTATTCGCACCTGTATGAATAATCGAGAGTTCTCGCTCGTTGAAATGGCTGCAGACCGCATCAGAGCTGGGAGCGGCTTCAGTGCGTTCAAATGCCTCTTAGCACTACTCAGATTACTTGAAAAGGTGTGACATTTTAACAGCTTGTTAAGGAGAGAGACTATGGCCGCAAAGTTCCTTCGAAAGCGATAGAACTATGACGCTCATCCAAGAATACTTCAGAGGCACCGCTGTTGTAAACGGCAGAGAAAATTACTAATGACAGCATTATTGTCAAGGTCGGGCCGAACACTATCCTTGTTGAACCGGTGCCCCAGAACGTTTATACTCTTGCAAGCAAACTGACATTTCTTCTCGTTGAGCATAAGCCCGGCCTTCGCTAGCCATCTGAGCGCTTGGTCCAGGCGCTCAAGACATTTAGAAAAAATCTACGAAAGCATGGTGATGATGCATTTGAGATAGCACAAGCGTGTGTTTTACTTTAGAACACGAGAGAGGTTTATTATTCGCTCGGCGGTGCGAGAAGCTGACGGGAGTCGAAAGCGGTTCAGATGGTTACAGAATCCAAAGAGCATCACAATGAATTTATAGAGGCCATCTAGTTTTGCAAATGCTAACTTTTCTTTGTCGTCGCCATGCATTGGAATCTGCCATACCTGCAGCAGAGATCAAGGCAAGAAATATACTGCGCTCTTTGCAAACAGTTCAAGCTGCTATTTATTAGCGGCATCGGATAAACGTTCTTGTGAGTTATCTGGTTTTGAGAACGATGGTCCGCATGAAAAACGCACCGACCCGTCTTTCTTCCAAGCCAGTATGACCACGGATGAGCAGGAAATACACGTCGGACGATATATATTGCGGCTACGCAAGTTCATAATTTGTTTTCTATAATATGTCGTTCCTAAGCGTAAACACGGTAGGTACGGCGGTTACCAATGCTGCTACCATCTGTTTGGATCCGGTGAGTTGGTGTTGCAGTTGTTCCAAGGGGGCTAGGAGGACAATCGGACGGGACGATTTGTGTTTGCCCAATCAATCCAGTAAAGTTTCTTTTCTCTCGGTGAAAGATTACAGCTCATTGTGGTTTTAAGAGCACTGAGTCGCCGGTGCCGCCGGTGCATTGGAATGGCCATAATGAACATACATAGAAGCGTGATCGCGTAGCTCTTCTCGATACCAGCGGGTATCTGAGCCCACAGGTTATCATCTGCGAGATGTTGCGGTGGAGTGGTCTCCTACTGGATGCAGATAGACTGCAGCTCATCCAGCCTCCGACATATTGTTATAACATCATTCATAAAAAAACTGTTTGAAATTGTCGGATCCGTGAAACCGAAGTCGCCCATGCCCTTCATAATGTGACGCACCCGGTCTGCTGCTGTCAAGGCCCTGTCAAGACAACGGCCCAAGGCAAGTACGTCTTTAATATAAGTGGCGTACATTCCGCGAGATTCCTGGATGCGGCTCTCTAGCTTTTTTCTTTGGGCCGTAGGAGTGAGCTGAGGGAGTGCCCACGTCTGACGCAGCTGTGTGGTGAAACGAGCCAAGTCGGTGATTGAGTGTTCATGGTCAAAACGTTACGTGCAATAGAAATTCAAATTGCCATTTTGGCGCGGTCGTTCCACCTGTTAAACACGATGACCTGGTTGTAGGTGCCCAGCCATTTCTCGAAGTTGGCTCCGCCAAGCCTAGCAAAGCGTGGGGAGTCGAGATGGGGGCTCTTCATGAAGAACCGTTGGCCGGTCAAACACGCAATATTGACTAATTTCGCTGCCCTTTTCATGGCGTCCTCCTGTAGTCCATGGCCCGAAGAGAGCTCTAGGGGTGCACTACGAGGGGTAGGTAGAGGGATCCAGTCGCACAGTCCACCATTTGACAGGTGAATATTCTAGGAAGCCTTTTACTTGGGTGATCGGGGCTGCAGAACACAAGATCACACCATGGTGAAGGCAATCTTCAAAATGAAAAAATGGCTGAGGCCACAGCGTGATGGTTGGGGTTTGCTGGCGGTGTGTTGAACGTCGCCCTTGTGACGAAGATTACTTCACACACAAGTTTGTGGTTATAGGCAAGGCAGACGCGTGTCGCAATAAACCCTAACTCTATTTCTTCACTCTGGTTGAAGCAGCCGCCTGCCGAAATCACTCCTCACAATATGAATAAAAATTATAGTAATACGAGCTCCATAGTTCGGCTTCTCGTTCTTGAGAGATTACATTGTAAATATATTTTGTAACAAAACAGTTTATAAATGGTGATACATGAAGACTGTATCAGGCTCAGATACAAATATTTCGACTTTCATGTGCACTAAACAATGCCTTTGAAGTGAGAGCGCAGTAATTTCATCTCAAAATCAATGAATATAAACTTTGAAAAGCCATCCGTGAAGCTACAGGTTCTGGTATTGTGGGCACATAACAGAGGCGTTTGAAACAAGCAAAAGAAACAGAACATGGCTCAGTTCTACCTACACAGTCATTTATTTTTTATTGCACGGCACGTCACTGGGCATTTTATGGTCTTTGCTGCCTCCGGAAAAGGCAATCATTTAATGTACGAGGAAAGCGGAAAGCCTCTTTGAAAGCTGGCTACTGTAACAGAGAGCAAAGATAGCTGATTGACATCTTTCATCCTACGGAACTCCTAAAAACTAGTGCCATGAATACAATTGAAACGCCTCAATTAACTCATTTCAAATACACCCGAAACGCAATGGAGGAATTGTGGCTGATAAACACAGATACCAGCCGCAAAACACAACACGAATCACTCAACAATTAGACCTGCACTTCTCCTTTTTTTGTTCACAATTGTTTTCTCACTCCACCGCAGGAGTCGAAATAGCCACTCACTCGCACAAGTGATGGTCAGGAGATTTCAACAAAAAGATCACACCGAGCACAAAAGATGTTGACAGGAAGCACAAAAAAGAAGGGTGCAAGGTTTAAACGTTTGTGAAAGATTTGGGGGATTGTTTGAATAAAAGAAAAGGTGAACACGACCGCCCGGCACCTGATATGGCTCGTGCAGCTAATGGCGTACATCCTAGGCATCATTCTCGCATTTCTTCACCTTTATCATTTACGTTTGTGATTCGTTTCGGCCGTATGACCAGAAACTGATGACAATGAAATGCGGGATAACTTATCGTCGTCTCTTGTACAGTTTGGCTTAAATCGGTAACCCACGTTATGTGCCCGCGCATAAACCGTCGAATGTCGCTTCACGCCATTGTCACAAGCTTACGTGGCTCGTTTCCAACACTCTTGGTAGATTCCAAACAGACGGCATGAACTATTTCACAATATTTGGATCTAGTGGACTGAACGGGGAAATTCGACTGAGAACATTCGCGAACTGTTTTTAAATGCACAGCAGACGACTGTGGTCCCCACCGCCCTGTCCGGACAATGCGCATTGTCATGAACACGCCTATGTCAGAATCTCGCTTCGTTGCCGCTACGGTGGATGCTGCAGACCTATGCGCAGCTCGCAGGAACGTCGACACCAACCGAAAAAGCCGCATTCCTCGATACATCCCAAAAATTTCTTCAGCGCGTCAACATAGACACTGGACTTTCTATGAACTGGTGTGGCACTGCCTAGCATGACGTTCTACAAACGTCCCTGGCAGTTCTCTGTTTATTGAAGAGTTCTCGTTAAGCTTTCGAATGAAGGACTCGATCTACAAGAAAACGGACGGCCACAGCCTCTCCATCAAAGGTGATTTATCTCCAGTCGACTAAGCACGACACGCGCTAAATATTAGGCGCAAAAGAAAGCTGTAAAATTTATTTTATATAGTATACATCTCTGGGTGATCCCAAATTTTCAGCTCGTTATCGTGCATAGAATAATTACTATAGCATGGCTTGTTGGAAAGGTGAGGTAAGCTTAACAACCACGCATGGTTTTATAGGGGAAGGGTTCACACTTTTCATTGCAGGAAGAACACACGTCTTTACTTGTAATAGGACACCTTACTTGCAAAAAGCAGAACAATATTGCTTCTTTTGGCTAAAGGGCAATACCAGCAAATACGCCTTTTAACGCGCCGTCAATACGCACTGGGTATCGGAACGACAATTGCCAGTTGAAGTGTTTGAAAATTGTATCGTGTCTAGACTGCGAAAATTGACGCAAATAAAGAAGGCGAATTTTGTTGCGCAGCGCAACCACATTTCGGTCATTACGTCCCGGAAACTAAGAAGAAGGTATTTAGCTACGTCGAGCTGCTCGCAATCGCAAGCATAGCCAATTTTTCTAGACTAAAGCAAGTATTTTCAGAAAAAGACTATTGTTAACACGTAAACAGTAATATTGTCGTTCCCGCTCTTGGTATTTCTAAGTTGTTTAAAATAGGACTGTTCAACCACGATTTTTGATTTGCTGAATGCGCTCAAACAACGTCGCTTTCAAATTTGTTCCTAGAGAGTCTCTCTAACATTAAAAAGTTTTTTGTATGTATGTCGTAGACAGGTTAGTACGCAATGCCTCTTCATGACTGTTTAATAAATTATCTTCCATAACAGTGACGTGAAAATTATGCCACTGCTTTGTGTATTCAAATTATATATATTGCAAATTTTAGGTAGGCTGTACGTTCATCTTACTACTCAATTCGAAATCAGCACTTTTAGTGTACAGCAAATCTATATTGACGAATTCTTAGTACCCGGAAAACGTAATTTTTTCACTTATTTTTTGTTGTATTTATTGCGTGCTTCGAAGATGTTTCTTCCCCAACTATAAAAGGCACGCATAGTATATTTAGTATTTACTCAGAAAGCATTTTTATGCAGCAGCAATTTTTTAGGTATAGTAAGAGCACCGCTCTCAATGCATTTAGGGTATTTTATTTGTACTGCATTTACAGTGCATTTGTACCGCATTCATTGTGCAGAAAGACAGTACATTTTTATTGAATTTTGAATTCCTCAATCTAAAACTTCTCTGCTTCTCTGCATTTTCAATTAAATTGGAGTTTATTCGTATTTACTTTATTCCCCCAAAGTTAAAAAAAACATTTGGAAGACTTTGTACAAATTCGAAAATATATTTGCAGCATTAATAGTATCTGTACATATTAGAAAGTGTAGTTACAGTAAACTTCAAATATACTTGTACGAATTTTAATTGTATTACTTTTCACGGAGGAGAAAGGGGGATCGCATCTTCATGTTACGGTAATGAAGTGAACAGCCGACGCTCCAGGCACACTGGCAATATCTTGGTCGGGTGTACCTTATTGGTGTAGCCCTGAATCATCAGTGGAGTGCCCAGTTTCTGGGCTTAAGCCTCACCTAGGAAAAGGCTTGCACGCCAGAAGTACGGGAAAGTCATTCACGGTGATGTGGGGGAAATGCGAGGTTAGGCTGATTCCTGAACCTCTACCCAAATAATAATGCGCAGCTAGCAGGTGTCAGCGAAGAATAAATCCTCTATTATCAACAGCACTGTGGTGCAGACATCGTCACACAGCCACGGAACCAAGAGAAGGCATATGGTAGCTGGCAATATTTATACTTAGTGCCCCTGGCCAAGTGGGTGGCAGTGTCTCTTTTGAGCTCTTTATTCGGGACTAGCTTTCTACGCGAACTGTAGGCAAAAAGGGATTAGTAGTGATGGATGAATGCTCCGGTTAGGAACAGCGACATGCCTAGTAGGGCAAAAGAAGATAGCCAGATAACGTGGCCGGGGATAATGGAGCCGAGAACGCTTCATGTAACGCAATTGAAAATGGCGACTCCTACATCAATACATTACCTGTGTAGTCAGTCAGTCTTTGTAGCAAAGGTCGCTAACTACATCTTCCCAAAAACTTCCGAGGTGACCAGAATAACAATATGTACAAGGATGACGGAAATAACTATATTTTCTGGCCCTTTAGCGAGTTGTTTGAGCTCTCTAAGCCTAATAATACGCAAAATAAATTGTTTCCAAAAAAATACCTTTGAAGAGATTGCAATAGCTTCAGTGGTATCTCACAAGTCAGCGTTCTTTACAGTTACTCCTCCCTCCCCCCCCCCCCCCCATAACATCGAACATATTGCGGCAGACGAGAAAACGCCATGGAAGAAACAGCGGCAGAGCAAACAAAGGCTGTTGAGTTACACATTGGGATTGTACGGGAAAGCCTAGAATTTCTTCGGCTTGTCATCATTTTTTTCGCTTACATGGTATTTCACTAGAACAATTCTAGGTTACATTAACATGGCATCCCCTCTTCTCTCCTCCGCAGAATTTTTCCAACAGAGCTGCATTGTAGGGTGAGTCGCGCTCTTTTTCTTTGCCAAAAATTACAAGTAAAAGTTTATTGTAGTGTAAAAGTTTTTCTTAATAAATTAACAAATGAATGAGATGTAGAGCTTTGAATAATAAAGCAAGCTCCTTCCTTAGCTTGAATGTTTTATGCTGTCGGTCATTTGCTGAACTATTGCAGTTTAAATAACATTTATTACAAGCGAGATCCGCCTGAGGCTGTGCAGCTCGTAAGATCTTTCGTATTTTTCATTCGATGAAATATAACAAGTAGGGCTTATTTCAGGCTATTGCACCTTGAAAATCCATAGCAACTTTGAAATCTCCAAATTAGAAGACACCTCCTTGTTCGTTTAAAACATATACGAATAGGCTGTCATTAGCTGCATGCAGCGTTTTTTGTGCACGCTAGCGTCTTTTGAACTTCCTCGGCAGTGGCTATTTCGACATCTCAAGATAATTTAGAGGCTCTGTAGTTTATTCTTATCCACTTCCACTATCGTATGCGTTTTTGTAGAGACGTTAGTCTGCCTTTTATACTACATTCGCCATGTGGTTGTATGATACCATGTTTTTCTGGGTATATATTGTAGTTTTGCACATACAAGTCATTGTCTTGGCGCTCTCTTCTTCTCGAAGGCGTTTTTCTAATTATTACTCTGTTTTAGGCACAACCATCACTAGTGCTTCAGATTTATTATATATGTGAGCTCTTCAAGTTCAATTTGACACCTCATGCTCGAAAAGTTTGGTTTGTGGTTCACGTCATACCCTTCGTTTATGCCCTTCGTTTATGAGGCATTTTGCCGGTCTTCCTGTCACGCTTCTACGGTGGCTGGGACTATCTGTAGATTTGCCGCTGCTACTTTATAATCTAACCGCTCCGCATTGTTCTCGCATTCCTCGTTGTCAGAAAATGTTATAAAAGCCACTACATCCTGTCTCTGACCACCGGTTGAGGTTTGGGTGTTTTGTTAGTTTCGCTGTTGCCCATTTCAGAGTTAGCCCTACTATACCTCAAGTTCGTATTAATGTGAGCCAAAGAGGACTTAAGCTATTTAAATATATACTCGGTAGAAAAGCACAAACTGGGTGTTCTGACCTGGTATTTGCTGATTCAAGGGCTTCTACACGACTTGTGGTGCACTACTCCAATCGCATTCAAAAAACAGTAGCCGCAGAAACAACCTGTGCAATTCTACTTGCAGGTGCTAATAGACGACAGATATCAGCCATGCACGAACAGAATTTTCCTCCACCACAACAGCAATGCGCTCCCCGTCGTGAAGGGTGTAGCACAGGAGCATACCATCATAACAAACTCATAAGAGAATGCCTGGAGGGGTTGCTGAGGAAGATTTGAGGCGAAACGATGGAGTTTAAACAAACGGAATATACTTCATTTATTTTGGCCGTGCAGACGTAAAATCACGTAAAAAGCGTGAACAGTCCCTATAAAAACCTGAAAATGAGGATTTACTAACCTCGTCGAGCCATTTCGTTATCAGAGGACAATTTGACATCCTTTGACCACAGCTCCACCGTATCCTTCGAAACCCATCACGGGTCACCAGCCGCCTCTGCTGGATGGACGCACGCGCTATCCGCAGCTCAGTTGCCGCCTCAACACGTGACTGGACGTGTGAATGCGAGTTGGGATATGAATGACATCGAACCTATGACGTCTTCTCTGAGCGTTCGCAAGAGGCGTCGTTGGCAAGCACCGGGTGAATATCAACCTACGTCGGTTTTACCGGAAAGGGTGTAGAATTCTATGCGTCGGAGACTGAAGAACTGGGAACCGCTAGGCTCTCAAAACGCCCGAAACCGAACCATGAGCATACACAAACATATTCTTAGAAGAATGGTTTAAAAAAAACCAGCGAAATACTAGAGAAATCCGGTAAAATAAGAAAAAAAGTAGGCCGATATGAGCTTTTGTTTCGCATATTCAGAGTTATTATGTAAACTGAGCTCCAGCCATTTTGTTTCAAGAAATACTCCGAAATTTTCAATGGCTTCTAAGAAAAGCCATACTCGAAATAGTTATAAATTACCATTGTGAGAGCTCCCTTCCAAGCATTAGCAACGCAACGCTAAAGTAGAAGTCTGCAATTACAGTAAACTCCCGTGAAGATAAACTCGAAGCGTTTATAAAGTTTGAATTATTTCAAATTATCGTTAAAGGACGTACGGTTGTTTATTCACCCGTAACAAGAGGTGAAAGAAAGCAAAGGTAGTTTTTGGTTTAAACATGTAAATTAATTACCGCGTTCATCGTAACAAAGGACGACTGTATTTTGGAGAGGTTTTCGCTGCTGATTTGGCGCGGCGAGGGGACAGACCCTGGTGCACCCGACATATACTTCTCAGTAATGAAATTCTTGCTACCTAACAATAAAGTGGCAGTGTACATTCTTGGTGCCTTGATGGGCCCTCGAGCTAGGGCAACTCATAAGAAATCGCCGTGAAAAAGACAGAGCAAGCGCACGAGGAGCTACGAGTGAAAAATAAAGAAGCCGGCATCAAAAAGGAACGCGTGACAAGAGAGGCGAATAAGACGAATGAGGCTCGGGGATTCCAAAAATATCAAGAGAAGATTGGGGCGTGCGGGTCGAACATCTACACCACGGTAGCCTGGTGGACCAGCTGCCGTCGGCTGAACTGCAAGTGCGCCAATAATTCCAATGCCATGCTTTCCAGCGGCAGTTGACCGCACACAGGGAGTGCTACCGCAAGCATTGCTCGTGCCTAAACCCTGACCAGCCTCTTTCGACGAATGCTCCGCAGGGGATTACGATGCCGTGACTGTGACTAGAGAAGTCGGCTGCCCCGCGTTCACCAGTTCCAACCGCCAGCGGGTTTTCCCATTGACGGGAACTTGTCGCCGCCACCGACGCTGACGCCAAAACTGTGGGGCATTCTTTTTGTGGATTACGTGTGGCGGGTTCGGACTCTACAATTCCTGCGGCATTGGCTGATAGATTGTGTAGTTGTGACTGTTTTCGAACTTCCTGATCTGTTTTTGCGGTTCTTTGTTCCATTCCCGTTCAGCATGGAGACTTCTGTTTTCCTATTAGGTCCGCCTAAGTTGTCACTTGTGAGTCTTTTCAGTACAGCCCCAAACCCGCCACAACATCACAACTTACTTCCGCGACCGGAGGCCCCTGACGCAAACTGGCTTCCGCAACAGCATCTTTCGGAGCAAGACGCAAAACATAAGAGCAAAACTTACGAGTGAAGTCGTGGCATAAATATTGAAAAGACTGTCACACTAGAAAGGAATTGGGTCGGAAAAACCATCAGCTTCAGGAAATGGTGAAGTCAGACCAGGCTTCAGCAAAGCAAGAACGGCATGTAGAGCGTGAGGGCCAGAAAGAAGCTATAGATTGCTGGTTAAGAAGCGCAACACGAGAAAGAAGCATCAGCGCTGAAGCAGCATACGCTTGAATGAAGATGCAGTTACGAGTTGTTGCTGGGAAAGTGGTCTTTCTGTACTTAAACCGGCTGTCTCTGGACACGAAGCGGCGATCGGGCCAGCAAGCTAATTTCACCTTTCATCCACCAGAAATATGGTCCCGGGGTCTATCTTGTCAGGTTATAAAAAATAAAATGTCGGAGAATGGCCTGAAAGTAAATTAGCAGTAGCTCTCCGCATTTGCCGCTATCAAGAAACAGTAACAGTGATAGACAGGATGACCTCAGACTACTCCGTGGACTAAAAATATGAAACTCGCCCTGCCTCAAACAGGTCGCGACACTTCACGGCGCTACAAAAGAAACAATCGGGCCCTTGAATCGAAGTAAAGAACGAAGTAAAGTTTGTTTCTCGCCTTGCTGGATATTTAAACATACGGCTAGAGACATCCGGCGTCTAGGAAACGTTCGAACATCTAGTAAATAAGTTGATTGTGTAATAATTTATTATGTGCTGCGAAACACAACCAGGCGCCTTCATTACGAATGTAACAGAAAGACAACTAGAAAGATGGCGGAAGCTTCGACCACTGCTTGGAAGCATAGGCCATCAAAAACTCGGGCAAGGCCACGGGAGACCCACTCGTGACAAGAGTGCACATCCAACATCCGAATCAACGAAGACCGACGGTTACTCTATGCGGCAAAATGCGCGACTACTGTAGTTACTGAGAAATGTCAGGATGGCTTGGTAGCTGCGCAATCTTGGGCATCAAGACGACAACTGTCGAATGAAAGAGGTCGCCAGAAACCTGGTTTCCGCTTGCGCCGTAGGTGAGCTCCGATCTCTAAAAAAGAGCTTCCCTAAACCGCTGGAAAAAGTACGGTTGAACAGCCATCCAAAACGAGTCACCCGAATCAAAAGTTCGTAATAAACCAAATACTAGTCGTGGCTGGGAAATGTACTGGAAGCAGATATCGGTGTGGCGAGATACCAGAATTAACAATATATTCGTGCTTTCCGATATTGTTCTAGACCTAATTCAGTCGCCAGGCTTACAGTTTTGTGTTCATGGATAAAACTCCACAGCCACTTGAGGAAACCTACGTCAAAGTAAACACAACAAATGTTTCAGGGATGCTTCTGGCGAAATGCATGCAGGATTCGCTATTGGGTGTATACCTGGGTAATATATAACGATCTAGACTACCCAACTACTGAGACCGTAAATGGTAACCCTGCGTGCGTGAAAGAAAGTTTATACTAGAAACGTTTGAAGAACCACCTCAAAGCCCAAGCTGCTCCAATAATTCTATGAGCGCTCAGAATCAGAATAAGAACGGAGCGGAGACCAACAGGCTGCCTACAGCTAGCATTGCCATAGCTGACAAAAAAAGAGCGAGATGACAGCTTAAAACGCTGTTTTCGGGAGTAGACCGCACTTTCACATCCAGCAGTAGCAACCACTACAAAGTCCATCGCGGACAGAGATTTGCTCAACCGGTAGTGATATCTTCGTTTGTATGACCCTTCAAGATGACAATCGTGCCACAACGTTTACGCCGCGCGGTCGAACCGATGGCGTACGAATGCAAAAATGCCATAGAAGGAGGCTACTACAAAACAACAAACTTGTTCATCAATAAATTTTTCAGGCCGAGCATGTCCTTTGACGTGAAGAGATTTTGATTCTGGAATCAAGGAAGGCGAACAAGAGGAGGGGGTTACAGGGGCTGTATAAAAATGATGACGAACAGATCTAGGCTTGTGGGCGGAATATTTGCACAACTGTGGCGTGTAGATTCAGTGGCAGTCAACCGGAAGGGGGATGAGCCGATCATATCAAAACGCTAAGCTCCTGGGGCAATCGAGCGGATTTCGGGATCACAAGAAGTGCTCGTGCTTCAAGCGTCACATGCTTCTTCGAATGAATTGGTGGTTGCACCTGTTCAGCCTGACTTTCAGACTGCTTTCTTATATTCTTTTCCCATTTACACCCATTTACCCCTCAATGAAGACCCGTTTTTATAATACGGTCACCTGCAACGTCACCTGGGAAACACTCCAATTCTGTCCTGAAGCTGCAGTAACAAAACACTCGGGTGAATGAAACATGAGCACAAAACCTGAAACAAAAAACACACCAACAGAGTGATTCTTTCCATGCAGGTGATAGTTCTTCATCACCTTATTACAGTACTGATACTGAGAACTTTGTTTTTAAATATACCAATTGCGGGCATTTTTAAATATCTATGGACATTTCTTTTCAAATGTACGTGTTGTCGTTCATAATTTCGTGACCCATTTGTTTTTCTATTGCCATCAAAAACAATCAGACAAGAAGAGCAGTAACAAGGCGCATTACTAAAAAACTTGACAGAAACCTTAGATCACCTCAAGGTGCCATGAATTGAATGTTGATTGTAATACCTCTTCAAAAAAAGGTGCCCTGTATACGAAAAAAAACTCGATTAGGACATTGGAAATTTAAATTGAGAAAACAGAAGGGACTGTGGCCCCCATGTACGAGATGAAACGAAAAACGGTTGATTTCCAACCTAGCATAATCACTACCTAGACTGGAAAAGCAGTTGGGCCCTGCGTGTTCATTGGGTGGACGAAATTGAAATTGTCAAGGCAAGGAATGGAAACAGTGCCATAGGAGCGGAGATTCTCGTTGACCAAAAAGAGAGCTTCTTCGCGCACTTTACTGAAAATTGCCGTTGGTAGTAATCATGGTGCTTTAGCTGGTTTTGCTGGTGTGTGGGAGCGTAGACACCCCGAATTACCTTCGCACCAGCTGTTTGACTACTAGCGTTTGATCCAAGCTTTGGACTAGTGAATGTGCTGTGGTGTTCAAACTATAAAAGCATTCCTTATAAGTGCAATATAGCCTTCATGAGGTGGTGCTCTGTGTTCTGCAAATATATACCGGGAATATTGTTTCGTGCACGAACTACCCGTAAGAAGGGTCGTGTTTAAAGCGAAAATAAAATAATGTTTTTTTATTTTTATATTTCTATTTCAGTTTCAATTTTTATTCACTCATTTATACACATTTACATACGGGTTGTAATACAGACGGCGGTCCCATGGCCGAAGCCGCACGCGGCAACACCGATGACAATACACAAACTATTATGAGCGATGTTAAAAAAAATAGTAATAAAAACTATACACAACTATAGAAGAATAAAAAACTACATATACAAAGACGAACTATAAAAATGTACAGAACTACGATGATTATTTTATATCAGTTTTCAGCCACTCCTGTCTTAGGTGGAGCAGGCGCCGTTCCCCACTTTTTTTTATGAAGTACGCTAAGGGGGGAACAACATGCATGAATTGTAAATAGAGGAAGAGGTGGGTCATCCAAACAAGCGCCTGTGGTTGCATCGGAAGCGTTTCACTGCAATAGATCCGAAGCATTTGCGTTCAATGTTCGCAGCAGTAAAGTGGCTGCTGAACGCTTTTGAACGACCTGAATTACCTTAACGCCTCCGCAGAAAATTCTACAGCAAAAAAAGACCCAGAAAAGTTTGTAGTATGACCTGTTAACACGTTCTTTCAGTCAGCATAAGCAGAAAACGTGAGGAGACTGCAGACAAGAAACACTACATACGCTTGTCCCCGGCTGGGGAAGCGAAAAACACTAAACTCAACCTTAAAGTTGTTGCAAACGCCCCTGGAATGAACGCAAAAAGTGCGCTTGCAGTATCAATGGCTTTTATTGTTACTTGCCGACTTTTGCCTTCCAAAAACACAAAGTGAGTTTACTGTAGGGCAGACCAACAGATGCGCATAAGGAGATATACTAATGTAGCAACAAAAACAACCATTGCTAAATCTGTTTTAGTTCCTGAGCTATCAAAATTATGAGAGAAAAAATCCCTCTATAGGGGTTTGTATGCCTTCATATGTACAGGACGCCTGCCACGGCCTTAAAACGTTAGCGCTATATTGTCTAAGCGCCACGCGTTTGCATACGAAGCGCGAACGAAATGTATTGTTACAGTGTGCGCCAAGCGAAACCGTGCGCAAAAATATCGCGTTCGCTTCGTCGGCCACGTTAGCATTTCTGACAAAAATGACACTGTCTGACCTGTGTTTGATACGCCAGACGATGATTCGGCCTGAGTGTGCTATAGAGAAGCGAAACATGATACAGTTCACTTCCCCCAGTGGTTAGCTTGGAAGAGCGCTCATGAGTTCTAAGTTGAACAAGCAAGCCCGTGCTTTTAAGCTTTAAATTTCTGATGTTTCTTCCTTGTTTTCACATTCATCCCTTCATATCAATATAAAGCACTTGACCAGGCAAATTCACGGAACATCGCAAGGACTATTAAGAAATACCCCCTCCAAATACCTTAGGAATATATGTAGCTATTTACACAGGCCACTAAGGTATATGGCACTCTAGAGAGGTGTGCACCTGACAAAAAATTAGCTCAAGTATTTATGTGTTCGTTTTTTGCACTGTGAGGGCGGAAAGACAAAATTAGTATAAATTTTGCACTCTAAGTCAAAACTACACTGAACAATTTTCGCAACATCAAATTCGGATTAAAAGTGTTTTTGAGCTAAAATTCTTGGATCTTCTTTATGTGCAGGAAATTCTAAGTTCCTAGACAATCTTCATTACGTGATCACAAAAATACATAAGGCTACATGCGTAAGGTTTCATAGACAAGATACTTATAAAGGCAATATGTTCTAATTCATTTCGGTATTACGTAAGTGTTATATTTCTATACGTATATTTTATTGCTGTTTAGAAGAGTTCATGTAAAACTTAAGTACATATCTATACAATTGAAAGCGGAATGTTCTACCAAAAATTCTAAACCTGCACTTTTCCGCGTTCTTCGCGATGATAACCAATGTGCAGGTTAAACTCAAATGAACATACATGCGATGTTTAAAAATATCAAACCGAATTTGCTTTTTTCCAGGTAATTGTGAAACAAACTGCAAATTCTGCAAAAATGGGCCAACAAAAAACGATATAAAAATTACGCCCACTTCCCCTCGCGGGAAACCTGGTGGGTTGCGACGCTGAAGGGAGTTCTGTTGGGTGTTTCCATTGGGTCGATTAGTCGAATTGGGTGAAACGCGTAGTGAACGTGAATTGCATTTCAATCACATCGTTGGGTTCCACGCGAGGGGATGCGGCGCAAGCGCAAGCGCGGGCGAACGTTTGACTGAGAGACCGGCCGGAGCGCGGGACGCACTCGAAGGATTGGAGACCGCGGAGAGAGTACGGCACATGCGTACAGCGCGCAGCGCCGCGCGCAGCGCCGAGCACTGGCGGAGTGAGAGTGCGCTACGCCACGCCGCCGCCGATGTTGGGTGAGAGCGTTTGCTATCGGAGAGAGGAGAGGGGTGAGTAGAGGAGAGACGCAGCTGGGCGGGCGCGGACAACGACAACGCAGGAAGGACAGGGCCGCCGGCAAGAGATGCTCCTCTTAGCGTCGCATCCAGAAAGAATATACAAGTCATGGAAAGTTCTAGTGCAATTAAGTAAACTGGCGTCCCCGACATGTGGGGTTGCCATAAAACTTATGTTATATACAGTCAGGTGTAGGAAATATTCACTAGCCAGAAATATAAGAATGTTTCTAAGAAACAGCTTCGTGTCATCAGCTTCAGCACATGTGTGAGGTATAGTTTTTTAAGCAAATATTGCATTTTCTTATCCGCGCCACCGTCGGTATTGTAAGCCGAATTACCTTGCAGTAAATTAGACTTCAACTTGGCTCTCTACAGACTATGAGTATTATGGCTTTGGTGAGGATGCCTTTGAAGTGTTTGGCACGTACCTAGCCCGGGGACTGGCCAGAAATAAATTTTAACTTTGTCCCTGTAGGTGCGGATAGATTACGTTTATGTGCTCTTCGGTGGCTTATCTCATTCGTTGAAGGTTGTGGTGCAGGCGCACGATCGGAAGTTCGGTTCACACCGAATTTGGATGAAATTGGTGCTTTTCCATTCATTACGCCACAACGCAGGTGTGGTGCACACCCTCATTGTCCAGTTCAGCTCCTATCACGGATTGACTGGACAGCGCAGGTTTGTTCCGCAGAGGTTCGGGCAGCCATTGGAACAATGTAAAGTTTCAGATAATCTCAGAAGACTGATCTACAATATTTATTACCGAAATTGTTTTGTTGGCCCGTTTCCCGAGAGATGAAAGAGGTTTGCTTTATCTTTCGGTCGCTTTGCCTTTAAAACGTCCGTCATTGGTCTTGATAATAGCAGAAGTGTTTTGGCTTTTGTTTTACAGTCTTTGCTTGTTTATTTTGGTCATTAATATTTTTGCAAAGTCTTTAAGAGTAGACTCTCTAATATAGCACAGACTGCTAAGATATCCACCCCGGGTTTGAGCGACCCAAGCGGTAGGGGAGGCTTGACCATTCCAACGCGCGTAGAATAGTTGCGAGAGGAAAATATTGCACATAACATTTGTGTAATGCGTGGGATGTCAAAATACAACATGTCTGTTAAAATGTTCGTACCCTTATGGCCAGAAAAGGGCTATCTGGCGGTTGTACCCGCCCAGCCACAGATACCAACCACGCGGCGCCGTGAAGCTCGAGCGGGTCTTTCAACAGCGCAAGCCACATAAGCGCTGAGGGGGGTGCGCTCTGGTTGCGGCCGGAACCGGAGAAACTTTCGCAGCCGTATGGATAACTAATAAAATAACCCTCTCCAACAGGAGGTGTGAAGTGCTGGCAGGCATGCAATACTCACGGCTGGTATCTGCCGATTGTTCACTCAAATGACGACAACGACAGCCTCTTTAGGTGCATTTCTGCTAACCGAGCAGCAGATACACAACTTTGCTTGGCGCCGGAGCCCTCTGTGTCGAGACACCCCGACCGCTTTTTTCCTCGCCAGTGTCCTGACAGCCTCCGTCACACCATCCCTTGGCAGCAAACGGCCGTTCGTTGATCTACCCGATCCCACCGAAAAACGTTTTGAGCAGTCTAAATGAGCATGCGCAGTAGTTAGGCCGTGTGCTCATTGTCATCTGTGGCAACTGTAACTTTTGGATGTCTGCCAGAAAACTCACACTTTCGTTGCAATATTTTTGGCCAATTTCTAACCGCTTCCCGCTCATTTTCCTCGTACGTCATCGTCCCTCGCATGTCTGCTACAAAGCAGAGGTCCTGCTATTGGAAAGTGTCTTTTTCCTTATTCCGCTGAACAGAACAGTCGTCTCCTCAGTAAGGGAGGGTTGCGGCACAGCTTCTGGATAGATAGCTCTTGACCCTTTTTATGCTATCGTGGTCACCTATATCTACCAAATAAAGCTAAGTTTTACTAATACCGTACAGCGTTTTTGATTTTGTGGTATATGCGACA
Source organism: Haemaphysalis longicornis (assembly GCA_013339765.2). Taxonomy (NCBI): domain Eukaryota; kingdom Metazoa; phylum Arthropoda; class Arachnida; order Ixodida; family Ixodidae; genus Haemaphysalis; species Haemaphysalis longicornis. Next base: position 1,694,911 of record JABSTR010001246.1, read on the forward strand.
TTTATTAGCCCGCATATGCACTGTATTCTTGGCAAAGCAATACATGACTCCCCGGGCCGATATCCGACTAGGTTTTCTGGCCGCTGCAGCCCCCAGACTTGCTTTACACGCTCTGCCCTGCTGGTTCATTCCTGCCCACATTATCTGTGGCATGCATTCGAGCTTTGCCATTCATGATAGACACGCCAAAACATCTCATCAGCACGATTCGCGGGAGCTGGAGCGGTTTAGCAGTCGTCCGCCAGAGGTGTCTGACTTACACCGCGGATACTACCTGCCGATCGGTTCGGCTGTAAAACACTGGAAGTGTGACTACAACGGACGCTAATAGTGCAAGTTCCACCGCATTTGCTTTTTTTCAAGTGCCTGTTCTCATTCATGCTCCCACAAACATGTGCGTTGCAGAAAAAAGAGAAGAAGTCGGTCCGCGGAGGCGTATAATTAGGCGCATAGACGCACACAAAGCGTGTAAGCTCCCCTCCTACCAGGATGTCGACGGAACAAAAGCGTCCGTCCTTCGCCACCTCGCAGTCGATTACTGTTAAAAATTCGTGTTTCCGGATTAGAATTGCAGTTCCAGCCTCTCGGGTGGGTGTGAGGGTGTAAACATCCCCCTCTTGAGGGGCACGATCAAATGCAGAGCATTTCCGGGGGCGCACGACGTTAAGTAGTTTGCGTTACGTTAATGTTGTTGCACTTTATGCAACTGCTGACGAGAGAGCGCTCGTCAGCAGTAATTTGAATGAGTCAAGGATATAAGGCGCGTTCGTAGCCTCCCATTCTGGGTCGGCTTTGTGCCGCAGTGGGTAGAGCACCATGTACATCGCGTTCCGCCCGCAGGGTCGAGGGGTCGAAACCAGGCGCCGGATAGTGTTTTGTTTTATAAAGTGTAGGCGGAGGGGTGCGGACTACGACTACGGACGCCTACGGACGTCAACGCGGGTGACATCGTGAGTTACTGAAATGCTCTGCATTTAAAACGTCGCTTTATGTTGTTACGTCGCGCAGCATTATATGTCCTGTTACTGTTTGTGTGCGGTGACATTTGCGTTAGCCCAGTGCTGATGAAGGCTGCTCTGGAAAAATTGATTGAAAGCCTGAATGTAATGAAAACAAAACTCTGGGCAATTGAGTCATAGAAGCTAGAAAACTATGTTGTCAGGCATGCCGTAAACCAACACCTAATTAACGTAGAAAAATAAATTCGCATATTACAAGAGCTGCAGACTGGTGAAGAAGAGTGCACTAAAACAATTCAATTGCAAGAGGCAAAATATAGTTTCTGGAGAGCGCAGTAGATCATTAAAAAAACAAAGTAGATGATGCAACTTGGTTTTCTACAGTATAGGAGCCACTGAAAAGCGCCAAACCTACGAGTCAGCTGTGCAACGCGTACAAGATCACTCCAAATCACTCTTATCTGTTGACGATGTACAAATTGAACACGCATACCCCCTAGATAGACTTAGGGCGTATAACGGCCGCCCTATAATGGGTTATTCTGCGGCCTAAAAAGTCAGGGAATGTTTTCGAACCAACGCCAAAAAGCTTAATGGTAGTTCCAATAGCATTTCGAAAAACGTCTTGGAATCCATTACAAGAACAAGAAAGCAGCTTTAAGAATACGCGAAGAAAGTACGGAAGGATACCGACAAAGTAGATCTTAGACACGACGCGCAGTATACAACCAAAACTATGTATATTTATGATAATGCAAGCGACGAAGTAGGGCAGGCCACTTGACAAGAAAAACCAAAAAAATGCAACGTGTAATTTTTGGTCGCCACTTTACGAAGCTTTAAAAACAAAGTAGATTGCTTTGCATGCCTTCTTGGCATGACCAATCCGTGATTAGTACTTGGTATGGAGTCATGGTTAGATGCTGATATTAACGAAAATGAACTATTCTTTATATTATATCCGTTATTGGAAAGACCGGAACAACCATGGCGGGGGCGTTTCCATTGTTGTAACAAACAAAATCAACTTTCGCCGGCTGGAAGCTAACGTGGGAATATGTGAAGCTGTGTGGGCCTAAATTAACCTCAAAAATGGTGTGACTCTATCGGTGTCTTGTTTGTATTGTCCGCTGGGTAGTTCAGATCAAATGATTAGAGACTTCGTAAAGGGAATTTAACCTATTTATGCCGATAACTTGGTTATAGGAGGCGACTTGAACTTGCCTGGTGTGAGTTGGTCCCAAAAAGCTGCCTTGGTAGAAGAGCGAACCACACTGGGAATCGAAGTCTTTGCGATGGGCATTTCATTTTCGCTCTCTCAACTCGAGCCGAAACCGACGCGTGGCGACAATATTCTGAAATTTTTTTGGACAACTATTTCGGCAGGAGACTGCTTGCTGCAGGTACTGCCTGCACAAGCGATCACAAAGCAGTTTTCTATGAGATGTCACTTGAGTACGCGTGAATTACAGACACCGGTTCTCCACGCATTTATAAATATCAGAAAGCTAACACTGCTGAGATTTCACTTTCCCTTGAGAGGTATTATGACTTTTCTGAAACATTTTCTGAAAATTGTGGCGTTCAAGAGTTGTGGGAAGATCTCAGAACTAAAACTGCTGAACTGCGTGATTGGTACGTACCATCGTGGGTATTCACATCACTGCGTAATATGACTAAACCATGGTTCACGTAAACAGTCCGTCGTGTCGGTAGCAACAAGAAGACTATTTGTGCGGCTCTTAAAAGCAATCCTAACACGTCTAATAAAGTAAAATTTGGAGCTGGGACGAATGAGTTTAGAGAAACCATTAGGAAAACCAGAACTCGCAATTATTCTTTTAACGAGCTTGTTATAAACCGTCCGCAGGAACTATGGCGATTTATAAATCACATATAAAATACCAAGTGTCGATTCAGATCCTGGAACGTAATGGTGCAATAATGTCTGATAGTCGCGAGAAAGCTACATGCTTCAATATGTTCTAAGTTTCGTTTTTACGTAAGGGTGGCCTTGTACTTAGAACTTTAAAATTCGTTTCCTTTTTGATAAAGCCATAGGTGATACTGAGTTTGGGCATCTGCATTTACGCTTGAAACCTTCCAGAGCCATGGGGCACAATGAAGTACCCACAGCGTTGCAATCGGCATGTGCAGCCGCGTTATCGAATTATTTTGAGTTCTTTTTTCCCAGTCACTGAAAGAAGGAGTTCATCCAGATGCCTGGCAACTTGCAAACCTTGTGCCGTTGAACAAATCGGGACTACGTTTCCTCGAACCCAATTATTGACCGCTTTTTGACAAGTGTAATATGCAAAGTGTTCCAGGACGTGCCTTTTACTCGCATTATTAACCACTTTAATTCATTCTCTATGCTCTGCGCCCAACTGCATAGCTTTGGAGCTGGATTACCTTATTTGACGCAATTATGAGAATTAACTCATGATATTGCTTGTGAATGGGATCCAGTTTTTTCGGTGGACTGCATTATTCTTGATTTGGCGAACGCGTTTGACATTGTCTCTCATTCACTTCGCCTAGAAAAGTTGGCGTGGTATAACCTAAATATGCGGAAAAATAAACTAATTCTCAATAACTTCGGGACAGCACAGCGGTTTGAGATAGGTGGCGAGGCCGAGGAAGTGGTAAGCGAATATATCTACTTAGGGAAATTTTTGACACCAGATATTAAACATGAAGCAGAGATAATTCGAAGGATAAGAAAGGGATGGAGTGCATTCGGCAGGAAATGTCAGATAATGAATGGCAGCCTTCCATTGTCGCTGAAGAAGACAGCTGCACCTGACCGGTACTCACCCACGGGCAGAAACTTGGAGGCTGACTAGGGGGGTTCAACGTAAATTGATCACACCTCAGCGCGCAATGGGATGGAAGATGATCGGTGTAACATTAGGCGACAAGAAGAGACCGGAGTACGTGAAGGAACAAACGCGTCTTAAGGACATATTAGTAGAAATTAATAAAATAAGTGAACGTGGGCAGCATGTATTGTGAAGGCGAGATAACCGTTGGTCATTAAAGGTAACAGAGTGTATCTCTAGAAAAGGCAAGCGTGGCAGGGGGCGGGAGAAAGTTAGTTGGGCAGATGAGATCAAGAAGTTGGCGGGGATAAATTCGTCGCTGTTAGCGCAGGACTACGGTAATAGGAGATGAATGGGAGAAGCCTTTGCCCTGCAGTGAACGTAGATGGGATGATGACCATGATGATGATGATGATCATGATCATGGTGATGATGATGAACATTAAACCTGAAATTTTTCTTTGGATACAAGAGTACTTGAACTACCGAAAACAGTGTGTTGTAGTAAACTGTCAGGAGTTTGAAAATTTTGATGTAATTTCGGAAGCACCGCAGGGTTCCGTTTCGGGCGCACTAATATAATTAATTTTTATTAGGATATTTGTACCGGTATTTCTTCTATATACCGATTGTTTGCAGATGACTGTGTAATATATAAAATTAGTAGTATCTTGAATGCAGTGTGCTTCAACATGATCTTAATAGGCTATTTGATTTGTGTCATACTTTGGGAATGCAGTTTAATGTGCAAACATCTGTGCACATGTGCTTCATTAAAAAGAAAACGGGTAATGTTTATTCTAATACCTCATTGATACATGTCCTAACCAAATGTTCAAACAAATATCTTAGTGTGTACCTTAACTCTTTCCTGTCCTGGCGCCATCATCTAAATTATGTGTCTTTTAAAGCTGGTCGTGTTTTGGGCTTCCTACTCCACAACGCGGAACGTTTTCCAGTGTAGACTAAAGAGTTGTTGTACCAGATCAATGTTCGTCCCATACTCGAGTTTGCTTGTACGGTAGGGGATTCATGTATCAAAATCTGATATCGAGAAACTAGAAAGGTGCGAAACTTGGCTACTCACCCTGTTCTTAAAATTAGTTAGTCAACTTTTGTGTGTCCACTGCTAAGCACTGCCAAGGTTGGAATTCGCTTGAGCATTGTAGCAGAGTACTCATACTAATATTTTCACAATGTACTTCATAACAGCACAGGGTAGACAGAAGTTTTATTGAATAAGTACAGACTATGTTTCACTAAGGACCGATCTCCTCTGTAATACAGAAGAAATGACTTGTAGCGTCGAATTGTTTAAGCCTTCTTTTTCTCCGAAAACTATTAGCGAATGAAATACGTTACCCAAAAATCTTCTGACAATTGGGTTTAATGATGTATTTTCGCGTTCTTTGCAGTGTATCTTTGTTGAACATGGTGGGTTTTGGCTTGTCATTGTGCTTTCAATGATATTTCTGCTTTTCCGGGATTTTGTACAAATTTCTACTTTCTCACCCCTATTGTAATACCTTGAAAGTTCGCTGTGGGGACTAAGCAAAATAAAATGATAAACAATAATAAAAAAATAAAAAAATAACACGATAAATAATTAAAAAAAACAATGAATAAAATAAAAATAAATAATGCTCAGTTGTATCAGCAAACATAGAATTTCTGCCTAACTCCTGATCTATAAAATGGAGGTTTGGGATTTTTTTAAATCCGAAGCTCTGCTTGGTGGACGGTTTCATGAAGCTAACTGTGTTAACCCGTCACGGCGCGGTGGATAGGGCATACTTTATCGCGAAGAAGAGGCAGTACCGAACCACACATTGAGCAAGAAAAGGAATGCTTCAACAAGGCGTTTATACAAGCAAAGGTTTTTCGAGCTACTGAACATGGTAGTAGTTTATAAATGTAACAACACTTTTTGAGCGAAAGAAATGCTTTAGGCATATTTGAGGTGGCCAATTTGAGGTGGGCAAGTTATCTTTACATTTTATTTGTAAATTACTCTTACGCATGTGGTTTAATTATGCCCTAGCAATTAAACGTACGCACGGCCAAAAAAAGTGCTTGCAGCGGCCCCTCGTACAGGTGTAAACTTGAAACAAAAAAATTGACGCAAGAATAGGCTCGAGCACTAAAACAAGGACCCCTCTCATCTTGCGTGTACTAAAGTGATTGTCCGCGGAGTTGACGTGGACATTTCCCCAAGTGAGCTCCTCGAGCAGTTTCCGGATGCCGGTGTAATCACGGTGTACCGTTGCTCTCCTGTGGTGGACAATGTCCGCACCCCTACAGAATCAGCGATAGCCACATTTGCGGGCTCCTCATGCCCTTCAGAAATAAAAGTCTGGCCCCTGATCTACAGAGTTGAGCCTTTGTGCCCCCGTCCTCGCCAATGTCAGAACTGCTGGCGCTATGGTCACACTGCAGGATCTTGTAAGTCATCCACTCGCTGCTGCAATTGCGGGGCCGATCATTCCGCTAGCCAGTGCACTGCGGATGAAGTTACATGTTGCCTCTGTCGAGCTGCTCATCCAGCGGACTACTCGAACTGCCCAGCCCGCGCAACGGAAGTCAGGGTCTTGGAGGTGCTGGAAAAGCGCCGTTGTTCCCGCTCAGAAGCGGTAAATATAGTCAAAGAGAGAGCCTATGGGTATGCAAGTGCTACGGTCCGCCACACACCAACCAATGAGGCTTCTCTTGCCAAGGCAATAGCGATGGCAGTAAAAGAGGTGTTGCCTGAGGTTTCGGGACAAATGGTCTTGTCGGTGACGGAACAGGTTTCGAACCTTTTGTCTGCTCAGACACAACAAATTGTGCAAGTCCTGTCTTTTCCTGCGCCAGTTTGCCAAGAGCAGGTCTGCTCGCAGCCTTTGTCCACGACTAACAGGGGTCAAACATCCCAGGCTTCAGCGGTGCGAGGGGAGAACCTCGCGAGAAACCCTTCACCGATAATCTGCCACCAGACGGCTACTTCCAACGAGGCTATTAGCCCGGCTCTGATGGCCGCCGCAACACACCAGGTTCTGGCTCCTTCGTTTCCTGTGGTTTCACAGGGTCAGGTTTCCTCCCCAGTTCTGGAGTCAGATTGTGAACTTGAAATGGAATTAGAGCTTCCAGCTACTTCGACAAGTAAACGGGCAACTTCATCGCTTTCGCAACAACCTACTTCCCCACATAATCAAAATCCAAAAAAGCTAAAAAGGGCCAAACAGAAAGTCAGCTTAAAGAAAGCATCCTGGAGGCAGGCATGGCTGTTATTCACTCCCCCTAATGTCCCTTCGGGTTCTTCAGTGGAATTGTCGTTCGATAATTGCGGATCTCACAGATCTTAAATTTCTCATTAACAGTCAATGTCCTGATATTATTCTCCTTCAAGAAACTTGGCTTTCCAAGGATAAGCCATTCACTCTTCCGGATTTTCGTGTGTTTAGATCAGATAGGGAGACAAGAGGAGGTGGATTATTGATTCTTGTATCTTCTAGATTTTGCCACAAAGCCAAACTGTATTTTCAGTTCTTGTCACCGGACTGCGAACTGCTGGCGATTCATATGTGCCTCCCTGGATCCGTTTCTTTTTCTTTAGTCAATGCATATTTCCCTAACGGAGTGACTACCACAGGTCCCCTAGATCTTGTTCTTTCGTCGAGTAAGCAACACCTCGTGATCGCCGGTGACTTCAACTCACATCACGTCAGTTGGGGTTTTAAAACAGATACCTGTGGCTGGCGATTATTAGACTGGACGTCCACCAACAATCTTCGTTGTTATAACACGGGTAGTGCGACATTTTTCCGGAGCCGAATGCGATCTGTCTTGGATCTAACATTTGCAAAGGGCGTGTCAGTGTCTTCGTGGAGTACTGTCGATTGCCCGACAAATAGCGACCACATACCGGTAGTTTTTCATGTAGCTGTCTCTCCAAGTACACCGGACCGGGTATTGCGGACGTTGGTAAATTATGAAGTTATGAAAAAGAAATTGCATTCGGCTATGATATCGCTCCCGAATGAGTCTGAGGAAAATAGGGCTAAGAAGGTAAAAGCCGCATTGAAAAACTCACTAAAGAAGTCTGAATTCATTGTTGCTTCTGCAAAGAGAGAGGGTATAAGCCCCTGGTGGGATCAGGACTGTTCTAGAGATTAACGGCGTCGGAAGACAGCGTGGAAGAAGTTCATTCATAATCAGAGTCCCGATAACTGGTCAAATTTTAACTATTATTCGGCTATTTTCCGCCGAACAATCTCTACGGCCAAGCAACTGCATCATTCGCATTGTTTCTCGGCGCTTTCAGATACAAAAAACAGACGTGCTCTCTTTGCTTTCTTGCGTAACCACAAGAGTGTAGACAATCGCAGTAACGATGTTTCTGTCGTGGAAACGTGTGATGAAATCGTGAATTCGATCGAAAAGGTCGCCCAGGACTTACAACTCAGGTTTTCATCTACACTATCACCAATGGTCGTAGAAAGTATACCAGTTGTAGTCTTCTCCCCTGTCACGATGGGAGAGATGGGGGATGTTGTTATGCGGCTGCCGGGAGCCTCCCCTGGGACAAATGGGGTTTCTACTCCCACGATAAAACTTTTGTTTGAGGAATCTCCTGACGATCTATAGAATATTGTAAATACTTTATTGGAAAAGTCATGTATTCCTGCAGATTGGAAAATCGCAAAAATTGTCCCCGTTCTAAAGAACCCCAGCCTAGGTGTTATTCCGGACAATATTCGACCAATTGCACTAACCAGCAACCTAGGCAAATCGATAGAGAGAATTTTGTATGGCCGATTAGCCCAATTTTTGTCCAGTAAAAATATTCTGAGTCCTCGTCGAATTGGCTTCCGTCCGGGATGCTCCATTTGGTCCGCCCATGTTGACCTGGAGAGCCGTATTCAGTTTGCACGCCGAAACAAACAGGTATGCGCACTTGTGACACTGGGTGCTGCTAAAGCGTATGACTGCGTGGAATATAGCGTACTGCTAGCCAAAGTTAAAAAATGTGGGGTACCCAAGTACATTCTTTCATGGATCCAACAATTTTTAATTGGACGCAAGTCCTTTTGTTCGAAAAACGGCTTTAAACCATCGACTTTCTATCAGACAAGGGGCGTCCCCCACGGCTCGGTGCTTTCCCCCATCCTATTTAATGTACTAATGAGCTCAATTCCAATAAACCAGGAAGTCTGTACTTATGTTTAAGCTGACGACATAGCCTTTTTCTCTGCTGCCCAGGACATTCATTTTCTTTATGAAATGCTACAGGCATATTTGTTTTCCATCGAAAGGTGGTTAACATACATAAATTAAGACTTGACGTCAATAAGTGCACTGTCATTGTTTTTCTGGTATCTGTTCCGGTTACCCTCTGCCTGACGTATCGGGAGGCGACTATTCCTCCGGTGGCGTCTTTGAAGTATTTGGGTGTAATATATGATCAGACAATGGACTGGCGCCCTCATATATACCATATTGCGACCAAAGGGGAGCGGGCACTTGGACTGTTGAGGAGACTCAGCAATAGGACTTTTGGAATGAGAAGGGACACTTTACTTTTTATTTACAGGGGGTACATGCGTCCCATTTTAGAGTTTGGCTGCGCCCTCTTTTCCAGTTCACCAGATTACTAATTCAGAAAGCTTATTATGTTGGAGCATCGTGCACTGAGATTGTGCCTCGGCCTCCCAAGGTGCGTGGCCAATAATATCTTGTATTTGGAGGCCCGCATTCCGCGCCTGGAGTCTCGGTTTCGGCTACTAACAGCACTGACGGTTATGAGGATTTTTGAATCTCCACAGAGCAGATATTTTTCATTGATGGTTGCTCAGCCAGCACTCTTTTTAAGCTCTTGGTGGCCTCGGTACATTCGACCACAGTGTGTTTATGCCCAGACGTTACTCTCACCATTGAGTATCAATATTCCCACAGTACTGACAATGCCCTGTGACGTTCCTCCTGCGCCTTTAACTTTCCATATTATTTTCCCCAGCAACGCTAAAATGCTTACTTCGCGATTTTTAACAGGAATACTCCACGACCATTTGGCAAGCTTTAAGGATTATGCAATGGTTGCAACAGATGCATCCCAGCGTGAGGAGCGAGCAGGTGTGGGAATTTTTAGTCCACACCTAAACTGGTCAGTCTCGCTGCGTTTACCTGACTTCACACAAATATTTCATGCCGAATTCCTAGCGATAGTTCTGGCCTTAAAAGACGTACCTCCGCTGCACTTCAACGTAGCAATAATTACTGACTCCTTATCGGTTTGTTCTGCTCTATCTTCATCCGAAAATTCCGCTCTTATTCGTACATTCAACTTCCTTGTGCCTTCCCATTTGCGGGAAATCTACCTCATTTGGGTTCCAGGTCACAAAGGGTTACAGCTTAATGAACAGGCGGATTCCTTGCCGCGATCGCCGTTAGATGGCCCTCGAGTTGACCTATGCCCTATTCCCTTCAATCTAGCAGGAGCAAGATTTCGTACCTACCAATGCCTAGCAGGAGTGCAGGAAGGAATCATCACTAATTTTGAAGATTATGTCAATTTAAAACATAATTGGAATACCCGTTTTTGTGAATCTCGACAATGCGAGGTCACATTGACTACCTTCAGATGTCGAGTCCCCCAACTCAACTTTTATATGCACCGGGCTGGTCTAGCCTCCTCTTCCCGATGTGCTGTCTGCGGTTATCAGGAGACTTTAGAGCACTTTCTATTGCATTGCCGCGGTTTTTCTATGATGAGGCAACGTCATCTTGCCACGCCATTACGACGAATTGGCCTGCCTATTCCCTTGCCCGTTATACTATCTTTTGGGGCCACATCACTGGGATATTGTCACCGAGGGGTGGCTGCAGCCATTCATGCATATGTTTCCGAGTCCAGGGGCCTGCCCTGTTAGCGTTGATTCTGGCATGTAGTTTTTCCGCTCCAAAAAGCTGAGTTGTTCTAATCACAAATCCACCTATAACTTTCAACCAATTCCATTTTTTCTCTTTCTGCGTATAAATAGAGAGGTTTATTAGATTCCGGTGTTTTAAGCTGGCGCAATAGCCCTTCTCACGCCCGATTCCTGGCCAATCCCCCACGTGGGTATGAGCCAAATCGCCAGGAACAAGAACAACAACAACAAGGAAGCACTAAGTTTGTGTGAACGGTTATTGATGTGCTGGTTTGAGAAGTTCAACGAAGCTTTGCTCTGAGGTTAGGGAAAACCGCGCAGCCTCGCTGTTAACGTGTGGCGTTTGCAGCCTTCGGCGAGAAAGGCTACGTGTTTTTAACGGACACTGAAGTGATCTGTAAACATTTCGAGATTACTAACGCAAGTTGTAGTCCGTAGTTCATAGGCCAGCTTTGACGATTCTGAGCGCGTTCCCGCGAGTTTATTTAGTAGAAAATTCAATTCGAAAATGCTGTCCTCGTCTCTGCACCTTCGCCCATTTTCTCTGGCGTTTTCGTGTGACGTCAGCAGGAGATGAACTGGCAATTGGCTGTGCTACTGCACGGTTCGCCGAACTTCCGACCGAGTCAGTCTCAGACGGCCCGCCGTTTAGTCCACCGGCCGCTGACGGGTAGCCGCAATTCGCTCGCTCATTTGAAACTAAGCCACAACACGTTTGTGAATGGAACAATGTGCCTTTCTTTACTTTCTTTACAATGTATCAAGCTCCGAATCCGGGTCGCTCCACAGAAGCGCTGCGCAAATTAACATGCGACGCTTCGCAGGCCACTTGAAGGCGGAGGAAGAGTCGAAGAGTCAGCGAAGTCAATATTGGTACTAAGGAAATAAAATCAACTGCAACTTTTACCGTGCAGCGCAAAACTAGGGAGCAGGAAGTACTTTTTTGTGCTTGGTGAACAAGCACAGTGGTCAGCAGCCCGACCGTACATCTGCGAATGTTTTTCCGTCAAAGAAATGCAATTGCGAGACGTGAGGTATTGTAGAACTGTAGGGGACGTTTACTGCACGAGCGGTGTGCAACAGTCACTTAAAGTACTTGAAATTCTAAAATAAATCATAGTGTACACTGGGTATAGGTTATATACCTTATATATCCAACCTCGGCAGCGCTGGCTTTGAACGCTTGTGTGTTTGCCTGAATTTTGATGTATACGTGCTTCTCATACCTTCATTGTTCTTTTTTGTTTGCTTGTGTTCCTCGTAATGCCACGACTGAGAGTATTCTCCCATGTAAAAAAGAAAACAAAAAGAAAAGGATCGCGGCCGAGTCGTCTGAGACGCTAGGATTATTATTATGCAAGTCGCAAGATCGAATCCCCGAGGGTACATGCTTTTTTTTAAGATGTTTTTTTTTTCATTTTTGGGGAATGTTTTGTCAACTGAGTTCACCATTGTTGGCCCGTAACGTTCACTGCTCCACAAGCGAGATCGTAGAACGCCCGCACACTGAAAAGGACGCGCGAGGGAGTTCTCGTTGGCGTGCTGTTGTCACAAGCACCGGATGCTTGCAGGCAGTGGGCACAGGCCTGAATTAGCACACCCATGGCCTGGTGCGAACAAGCTTGTTACCATACACGCATCAGGGAGGCAACCTCCGAATATGCGGGAAGAGCGCATGGCATTTGAGTGTCTGCGGTGACTCGGAAGGCGTTCATCAACTGCGTGGGCTTCGGCAAGTGATTTCTACCATTCCAAGCCGTCCTGGGAGGATTATCTTAGGCATTTTACAACCGACAACATGGCAGAAGCGCGGTATGGCTATTACTGAGATATAGAGAATGCCCACATCCAACGATGCCTTCGGATGTGAAGCATGTTGTATTACGCAACCCAAACCGAAACTTGTTTGAATGCTAACCTTGGACCTCACCCAATCACGCTGCAACCTCCTCCCGCCGTCACAGCCTTTAGTTGGAGCGGCCGCCACACACCGCGCGCTTGGTAGCTTTTCTTCTTTACCGCTTTATAAAATAAATAGCCACTTATCAACCGGATAAACGATGAAAAGTGTGGTAATTTGAGCCAGTGTACGCAGTGCAAGCAAAACAGGGAGCTTGACAAATACACTTCAGTATCCTTTTAAAACTAGACTGAATCGTGTGTGACATATCGTGTACAGGGCCCTTTACTTATAATTCGGCCAGTTGCACATTTGCCTATTATGCACCACTTCCATAAACCATAGCGCCTAGTGAGTAGGTATCAGGGTTTTGCATGTGCGTGAACTTTCCGTAACAATATTATCGAGCTAGTCCGACATCTTTACGCTGCTCTTATGTCAGTCATGTATGAGCGAAGCGTGCTTCTAGCGTATAAACGACAAACATAGCATATATATATTTATATCTGTATATATATATATATATATATATATATAGTATAAGTAAAGAGTCGGATACACAGCAAGAACAATAACAAACAATGTTTACTTACGTAGCGGCAACGGGACTTGCCTTCATCAGAGTAAAGTTACATGATTTTGCTGTCGCAAACTTGTTGAACACGTTTCTTATATAGGTTTGCATAAAACTGTGCAAAGGAGCGGAAAATGTTTCAGAAATGGAGAGTGCATACAGTCAGGCTACGCCTGTGTTACAACATCAACAAACAAAAAAAAGGAAAAAAGGGGGGGGGAGCAAGAAGAGAGAAAAAGGGGTCGTGTTAACAATGCAGCGTTCAAGGTTGCACCATGATGGGTCGTCGTATGCAGCGCGGGCTGCAAGTTCAGACAATGGGGGAAACTGGACAACCGCGGTTTGAAAAGAAAGGGAAGAGTATACAGTAAGGTATTCAGTGGCTGGGGAGACTGGTTCGGGGGGAAGCGAAGATGGGTGTGCTCCCCGCGGATGAAGAGAATAGATAGGGGGCACAAAAGAGTATTTCACAGAAGCTAGCAATTGAACAGGAAATAGGTAGGGTCACAAAAGGTTGAACATGAATAGATCACAAAGAGTTAAACATTCTTACGTGGTGGTGGGAACGAGGCCTCCTTCCCCAGGACAAACGGCATTGTTGAGCCGCATTAGGCTAATAAAGTTGCTGTATTAGGAGAGTTTCTGCGAATTGTGATGGCAACTCGAGGGTAGGAATAATGAATATAGTTATAAAAATTATGAAGCCGCTAATTTTAATCGAGGGATAAGCACGTTATATTTCCGTAACTTTCATTAATTCCAAGTGTGGCTGACCCAAACTTATAAATGAGATAAGATTCCCGAACCTCGCGGTCGCGGTGCGTTTTGAAGGCTGATTCTAAAATCGTTGCTTTAATATGTTTAAATGCATGCCCGGGACTGTTCACATGTCTTGACAGGGGCAAATAAGAGCAGCTTTTTGCATGAGAGCGGTGATTATTGAACCGCATTCGGAAGGGCGTTTCAGTTTGGCCGATATATTGTTGCCTACAAACAGTGCACTCTAGAAGATATACGACATTAGCGGAGTCACAGTTAAAGTTACCTTTTATATTTACGTAGTAGTCTGAAGCCGTGCTGGTGGCGCGCTGTGTAGTGGTCATGTGGGGGCATACTTTACATCGGGGTTTATTGCAGGGCATGCAGCCAGTAGTTGCCGGTCGGTTTATACGAGAGTTAGTAAGAAAGTCACCTAAATTCTTATTACGCCGGTAGACAACGCGTGGTGGTTCGGGGAATATGCTTTTTAAGCGGTCACTTTGCATTAGGATATTGTGATGTTTTTGTAGCACGGTTGACACTCTTGGAGCGGAGGATGAGTGGGTTAAAACTAAGTTAGTTGGCGGGTTCCCATTCGGGGCTTTTTTCTTACAGATTTCGTTATGGTCTAATTGGTTGGCTCGCACAATAGCGTCGTCGATAACTTTTTCCGGGTATATTTTATTCAGGAGGGCGGTCTTGAGTTCTCGACAGTTTGAGTCAAAGTCGGCTTGGTTTGAGCAAATTCTCCTAAATTGGTGGCCTTGGCTGTAAGTTATTGCTGTCTTGCAGTGTCTGGCATGGCTACTTCGGAAGTGCAAATACTGCCGCGTGTCTGTCCGTTTTCTATACAGTTTAGTTTGAAGCCGACATTGAAAGGTATTAACGTTGACGTCCAGAAAGTTTACACTGTGTTCCGAATAGGAATGAGCAAGGGAAATACTACGATGGGCTAGGTTAAATGCCTCAATGAAGGTGAGGAGCTCCGCCTCACCGTGTTGCCAGATCATGAATATGTCATCAATATACCTTTTATAGTACATTGGCTTTAAATTTTGGGTGTCAAGAAAGTTTGATTCGAGGTGAGCCATTGAGATATTAGCGTAGTTAGGTCCGATTCGAGTTCCCATTGACGTTCCGCTGACTTGCACGTAATGAACTCTGTCGAACTCAAAATTGTTAAGTTCAAGAATAAGCCTAAGGAATGTTTGGAGAGCAGAAGAAACGATAGGTTTGTCGCACGATGACTGCTCATACGCAAGGCATACAGCGGCGATGCCATCTTCATGGGGGATGTTAGTATACAGTGACGCAACATCAAGGGTGACTAGAAGGCAGTTATCAGGAATTTCAATTTTTGAGATGTCTGAGAGAAAGTCATTGGTATCCTTAATGAAGGAGGGAAAGCTGGGCGGATATCGCAAATGAGATTATCCACATAGCGCGAGAGGTTTTCGGTAACAGTGCCAATGGCAGTAACAATGGGCGCCCTGGGTTGTTCACCTTGTGAATCTTTGGGAGAAGATAGAATTTACCGGCTACTGGGCTTAAGGGGATCAGGGAACGAGCCGTGGTTTCATTTATTGTTTTATTTTTAACAAGCTCAGCAAGTTTATCTTTGACAATTTGCTTATAATCTTGAGTGCGATCATTGGGTAGTGCTTTATAGAACGTCGATACTGATAGTTGTTTATTGGGGGGCGCCGTCAAAACAGCACAGGACGAAAGGGCACGCGACAGAAGAGCACCGACATAATAGGACGGCGTCAAAAGGGCACGCGACAAAACAGCACGCGACGAAACAGCACGGCGTCAAAAGCGCACGCGACGGAAGAGCACACTGACAAAACAGCACAGCGTCAAAACAGCACAGCGACAGAAGGGAACGATTTTATAGAATGCCTAATTGGGTAATTGTTCAGATTTTAAAGCGTATACAAATATTATAAAGGGCCCAAGGTGCTCTGTAGGAGTTTCTCTTCACGTTCCGCTACTCTTTATTGTATAGAACCAAAAAATTCAAAAAGAAAAGACGAAAACTTGGGTATATGAAACTCAAAATGGCTTTTATTTCCTTTTCAACACCAAGGTTTATAGAAACCATCCCTTACGCTTATCGTTTTTGAAGTAGCCCTTCAATTTTTGGGGGTAATATCAGAGTATAATAATAATAAAAATTATTATAATAACAACATATTGCCTTGAGACCCCTTTACAAAACTTTTGGGAAATCTCTGCGTATCACAGTTCTTTCGATTCTATTGAAATATTTTCTTCCCTTGCAGTTCCAATTGAACGTAAGAGGTGCCACAATTTGTGGAAGCTCTATTCCACCTTATGTGACTCGGCGTTGCCTACACATTTTTTCTTGTTTAAAAACTGGCGCAGCTTGCACTGCAAGAGAAAAGGCAGAGCTGGTGACCCCCTCTCTTCGTCGGAGACCAGACTGTTTCATCTCACATTTATTTCCGAACTTGCCGCTAAAAGGTTTCCAAGCCTGGCAGGTCCGGATCGTTTCGTCCGCAGGCTTCCACATCTTTCCCAAAGTGGGCCGCCCGCGCTAGAACTGGCGGCCGAGTCTAAAGTCAACGCCCCCGCTAGGAACCCAAAGGAAATGCGGTGCGCCCGGAATGCGATGCGCAATCAGTATCCATAACGCGAGGATCCCAGGTTCGATACCGACCACGGGCCCCTTAGGGGCTGGGGATGTTGGCATCTCCTGTCGTCGTCTTCGTCGTCGTAATCGTCGGCTCACGTAGTCATGGTGCTAAAACACAGGAAAAGTCGTTTACGCCTCGCGCTAGAACGTAACGCGTAATAAAATAACCGGGACACTCGTTTACCCCTCGCGCTGGAGCGCTTCGGAACGATTACTAAAAAAACACGGGGACACTAGTTTACGCCTCGCACAAGAGAGCTTCGTGCTTCAAAGACGAGAGACTTGTACAGTAAAACTGTGTACCTCTACCCCCAGTGCTTTCATCTCCGTTTGCAAAAACGCCAAGGCGCCAAAATATACTTATACACTGCATGCATCGCCCCACCTCAGGTTTCACGTTAGTTTGAGGTGGCCCAGGATTTTTTTCTTTCCAATTATTGTTATAATGTTGTTCACTGCCGCAGCTACAACCGTGCCACCCTCGGGCCTTTGGGGTGGCACAGTGTTAGGTTTCCGGTTTCATGGCATTTCGGGTTTGTGGTTTCATGCCCACCCGAACCACAGTTATTTCTTAGGCTTCAAAGTTTTTGGTGAGACTGACGGGCAAAGTTTGGCCTAACCAGTTCTGCTGTTAAAATTAATGGGAACATTCACCATCCCGCGCATACGGAGAGCATAAGGACAATGTTTCCAGCAAGTTATTTTAGACTGCTTAATATACTCCGGGCTAAAACGTGAAGTGTACCACAAACAATAGCAGTAGCTAACCATAATATGGTGGGTCCAGAAACAATTCGGTATATGGCCTGACGCTGGACGTCAAAATAAGGTTGTCCGTGCCTTCAATGCATCCTTTAACTCAACAGGTATCCCTTCAAACTAATAACGAATACTTTAAGCCTTTCACCGCGAATTCCTTAATACGAACCCAGAAGAACCAACTCGGTAAACCTCGGGAACCTTGTGGACGTTGTCGTGTACTTGTGATATGTTTATTTGGGTCTATGGCCCTTCGTTCAGCAAAATGGAGTAGCCGGGGTTTACTGGCTTCCAACCCTTCTAAATAAACCAGTTAACTCAGCTACTTACCTGTTTTCTAAAATACCTAGATGGGTTCCTGGGCAAAAAAGCGTTAAAAATAGCTTGAATGGGACCAAGGATTCAATACATCGCATGGCTTACACTGCGTAAACCTACAGTGTAGAAATATTTACACTATAAACAATACGATGTTCCCTCGAATGTGTGCCTTGTAAAGAATAGGAAACTTCAAAGTCGCTAGATAGGAGGATGAAAAGTTATAGCAACCACCACACAAAGTTTGAACATAGTAGCGAACAGTATTTGAGAAAGAAGAAAAAATCCCGTACCATCTCCACTCACGTGAAACCTGGAGAGGGGCAAAGCATGCAGTGTAAAACAGTATTCTTGGCGCCTTGGCGTTTTTGCCCACGGAGATGAATCTTTTGGGGGGTAGAGCCTAGAGGTATACAGCTTTGCTGAAAAAGTCTCGTTTCTTTGAAGCAGGAAGCGTTCTAGAGCGAGGCGTTGGAAAACGAGTGTCCCGGTGGTTTCTTTTAGTACGCGTTTTTCCCATGGTGATGTCACTTTCTAGCGCAAATCGTTGGAAAACGAGTGTTCCGGTGTTTTACCACCGTGACTACAATGACGACAATGACAGGAGACGCAGAAAGCCCGAGCCCCTAAAAAAACATTCAGCAAATACACATAACCTAGTTCGACAAAGTGGAGACCGATGATTGGCCTAACGTACAGGACAGCGATTGCGAATAAAACAGAATCAGATCATTGGCTCGAACCTACCATAAATGGCATTCAGTGTAGCAGGCTGCAAACTAAACAGTATATACGCAGACACTGCGGGAAGTAATGTAGTTATTCAATTCAAAGCAAATTATTCTTGCACAGCTGATATTCAAGGCGAAACCCTTCCACCGTGTGCATAAAACCATATCGGTGGCTTTAAACAAGTAAGCCTACAATCAGTTAACACGCTGAAATAAACCACCACCAAATAGTGCCTTTCTTAGCGAACGGCGTTTCGTAGAAGGAGGATTCTGTCAAGATGTTTTGTTGAATTAAATCACACACATCTAGAGAAGCGCCTTTTGCGTGGATGGACAAAAGATAAGCTAGGTTGTATTATATTCACGCTTACTGCATTTAAAGTAGGTATTTCGACAGCAATCTTGTGTTTCTAATTTGTTGTACACTGTAGGTATCCATGCCGCTCATTTATTTCTTTCAAAATAAATTTATAACTAGGAAGGGCTTAGCTCTTCGGGCTTCTGCAGGATAGTTGCATGCATTTTTCTTTACATGGCAAAAATGTATGCCTTGTTTCAGTTGCTGCCTTTCAAATGCTACATGCAAACACGGCTCCAGGACACAAATTAGTCATTTAATGAGTAAGACGGCTGAAACACTAAGCTTTCTCTGGTTTAAATGAAGAAAGTGGGTGCTTACGATTCGTTTCTTTGAATTCGATTTATTCAGATGTTAGAGCGGCTTGGAGTATAATTTCATGGAGAAAGCATGCCATTCTGAACTATTTATTAGAGATGTTAGGCCAGGGGATGGTTATGCGGCCTTTCGCAAAATGTAGATTTATTTGTGGATAATGAGCCGACATATTTAAAGCTTTCAGTCAATTTTGTTCTTTATTTCTTTTTTTCTAGGGACTTAATTTATAGAGCAAGTCAGTGACAGTATCATCGTGTATTTTTTTTTCACTGGTTTGTTGTGACGACTTGTTGCCGTTTTTTTTAGCAAAGCTTTGAGCAACCTGCGACAAGAGCTGAGTAATATAGCGCCATGGCCTGCGTAATTGAAGTGAGTGCGTGTTGAAATATCGTTTCAAATAAAGTTCAACCAATGAAGAAGGATGGACGAGCGATTCTCATTAAATAATCGCAGAAGACATTGTTTCAAAAAACACGCGCAATTACAATTTCGCGATTTTAATTATGTTTTCATTGTTATTTTCCGGCATTTTCTATTTTATTCTTTGTTAATTTTAGAATATCTATAAGATGCACACTTTTTATTTGGTTAAGTAATTTTTGTAATCTTGTTCTGTCTATTATTGGGTGTTCAAAACTTTATTGGACCATCTGCCTCCAGTCACGCTGTTATAAAGATGAAATGTGTCAGCTTGTTTTGCTTTAGTCTGTGCGTATGTTTTCGTAGTACCTGCGGAAGTCTCTGTAGGTTATTTCTGCCAGGAATGCCGCAGATGAGAGAGGGGGGGGTGTAGGTGGCGGCCGAAGAGCCCTAGGGAAATATTTGAGACGCTATTGTAAAGGACACTTTAGACTCGCCAACTTTACGTGCGTGCCTCGGCTCGCGGGGGAAAGGTCGACGAACCTAAATTCCAAGGAAGGAGTTCCGGGCGCCCCGTGGGCCACTGACGGTCGTCTTTGCATTGGCGTGGGTCGTCATCTTTTGGAGGGGAAAAACCTGATGAGATGGAAAAATGGGAGTGTAGACGAAGACTTTGACCAGAGAGGCCAGCCTGGTTTCCAGAGAGTAGTTATCGCCTTGCAGTATACGCAAACAAAGTTGTAATAAACGAGTGATGGCACAAGCAATATTAATATAATGAGCCGGAGAGTTCAATCTCATCTGCATCGTCGGTGCAGCCGCAACGAGTCCCAGTGTCCCCCTCGGGGGTCACGGAATCCGCACAAAAAAAGAATGCGAATGATATGACGCGAGTAAATCAACGCAGCCGCTGCTTGAGCTGCCGAACATGGGTATGTCGTGCACGCCAATTACAGGGATGAAAATGACTGGAAAACCAAGCAAGAAGGGGGCCCTCCTAGGCTCTAGCCGGTATCCGGACATTTCGTTGTAGGAGGACATGTCGGTGCAGGACTTTTCGGTGCGGACATTTCGGTGCACGGACATTGCGGTGGGTGGACCACGAAAAACCCGAACGCCCTTTGCCAGTCTACGAATCCTGCTCTCGAAACAACCGCGCTATTTGCACTCGTGTTCACAATCCCTCCTTTCAAATACACACGTCAGCATTTGCCCCCGTCCGTGTAACCTCGACTGTGCCCTCTCCGCAGTGAAAACGAGGGGAGGGTCGGCTTTTGATGCACACAAGAGGAACAAAGGGGCAGTGCCATCCCTGCGCGGGACTATACAATGGCCTGCCCCCCCCCCCCTCCTCCCGGGCACAACAGCAACAAACTGGAACAAAAATGCGTGCACGTGCTTTCAAAACGATCTGTTTTTCCTCCACGACAATATCGCAGGCTTGTCTGGAGAAAAAACAAGGACAACAGTGTTTGAAAAGTCAGTTTATTGTGACAACGCAGTTTACTTTAAACTTTTCAAAAGATTTTCTGCATTTTTGGGGGCAAATGAATGTTTGTAAAGCTGCTTTCTTTGTAAAGGTAGAGTGCCTTTTATTTTCAGCAAATATCATTAAGAATGCATTATACCGTAGTGAACACCGCCCAAATGCCTTAGTTGATTTGCTTGCCGTAAAAACTTATGGTCCCTATATTGAACTTATGGTCCCAAAATTATGGCCCTGGAAGAAATGATCCCGGGCCCCTCATCGGGCAAAATGATTCCACAAAACCTGACGTTGGCTCTTTGTTTAAATTTGTTGCATCTTGCTGAAGTGGTGTATCGCATTCTGTAACAAAAACTGTCAGTTAACCATCGCTTCATTTTAGTATGCATTTCTGGCGTAACACAGTTGGCCTGTTTCTTGTTATTTTGGATAGGTGTTTCCGCCGTTATTTTCCGGCTTTTCATTTCGTTCTTTGTTGTAGGTGTTTGAAAATACATTTTTATTTCTTTAGTTGTTTGTAAAATCTTTTACTTTCGTACTTTTTTCGTATTATTTATTTATTTATTTTGTGTTTATAAAAATTTCGCACTACAATTTATTTCTATTTACGCTATAATAACTATTAAACCGTTACATACGCTAATTATATTTTTTCGCTAGTCCTTCCCACCCCTCTCCGCGGTTTTCCTTGCCACAGCAACTGCACCAACAGCAACTACGTCCAGGCACGGCCAGACTCCACGCTCCTTTCTCACTCAGGAAGACAGTTTTTGAGTCCGGCCGTGTTCTAGGAAGCCGCACCTGTCGCGAGGAACCGCCGCGAGTAAGAGAGGTTGGGGACAGGCAGGGTTCCGAGACATGGGCGCGCTTGATTACGACCACCTCTCGCACCATCGTCTGGGCCGCTCACGAGATTCAGCACCATGACAAATTTCTTCTAAAGGGGGCAACGAGGGCCAGCTCAAGAAACAGAAATATTCTACCGAAGCGAACCCCATTCACTCCCCTCCCCCCCCCCCCCCGCCCACTCCTTCCTGTTTGATCTCGCTTTTTAAGGGGCGTCCCAAAAAGGCAATTCTGGCGGCGTGGTGCATCAACTTGCATCAATAGTTGGCTTTTTATTGAACCATGACAAGTGACTGTCTTTGGGTCTCGCAATTTCGGGGCAAGTAAAGCCATCAGAAAGACGAGCGAAAAGATGTTTTCGTATTCGCGCAAATAAACTGCATATATTTGCGCTCAAATGCAATTCCGAACAATAAAGTTTGTTGTTGATTGTGGGTGACCGGTTTCGATGAGTTCACCTGCTGCCCATAGGAAATGTTACGCTCCCGCATCACTCCGGCAAAATTAACAATTTGTGTTAGCAGCAGTCATCTAAACCTTGCAGCAAGATACGAGGCGTATTAATAGCTACATCGCATATTTTTAGAGAAAAACAAAAGTATGTAAGCTGCAAGCTGCCAAATTATCAAGGTCGAAAATCTTTATCAGCGCCGCTTCGCTTGATCCGAACGGCAGATATCCAAACCTTTCAGGTGGAGAGCCCCGTAACGCAGCTTATCTAACGAAATATACCATTCATCGTGTAAAATTCTTTTTTGAAATAGCGATAAATCGGCGAGCGTGATGCACTAGTACAGCTCTATGTTGTCTGACATTCAGCAGTACCGGCCCACTCAGATTTTAGATATTTCACATAACTTTAATAATACTGCATTGTAAATAGGCTCCCCGCACAGGCTCAAGTGGCAAACGCTTCACAAGCTTTAATAAACAGAAGAACAAAGCGAAGGAAGCACGAGAGAACATACACGTACGACGACAAATTTGTATGCAGCATTTAACTCAAGTAAATTCTGCCTTAGCAAATATATTATACAGGGTGATCAATGTTAAGTCGACAGGTTTTTTTTATTATGCGTTTATTTTACGTGAAGACCCCCTCTACAGTGAGGTTTTGCGTCCAGAGGGACACAGAATGAGGTGCTAAATTTTGATGTCGGTGGCTTAATTAACTAAAATTGAATAATTAATTTTTTGTGGCTGCAGTAAACAGGCATGTTTGTATTGAGAAGTTCCATGTAGTTTCATTTGGCAGAATTCTTCTAGCGCATCCGTACAACCAGATATCGAACTGCCAAGTTAAATTACCATTCGCCTGATTACGCATGCCAGACAGTGACGACCGGCGCAAAGCTCCTCCCCTTTGTTCGGTGTTTCAATAACGGTTGGAATACTGCAGATGGCTACCGCCAGCCAAGACTGAAAGGGTGCCAGTTATCACCTTTTCTTATGTCTCCACCGCGTTGTCGAACTAAACACCGTACACAGCAGGCGCGTCACAAAAGGGAGGAGCTTTGCGCTGGTCTTCACTGTCTTGCATGCGCAATCATGCGAACGGCCAATAAACTTCACGGTTCGACATCTCAGAGTACGAATGCGCTAAAAGAATTCTGTCAAATGGAACTTCGTGGAAACACGATTGCCTCTAAATTTTTAATACAAACATGCCTGCTTACTGCAGCCGCTAAAAAGTTGATTAAGCAATTTAGGTTAATTAAGCCACGGACATCTATAGTTACGACCTCACTGTGTGTCCCCCTTGGTGCATAACCTCGCAGTAGCGGTGGTCTTCACGTATATCTAAGCACCTAATTTTAAAAATAAATGTCGGCTTAACTTTGATCACCCTGCATATAGACAGATGCAAAATACATTGTGCACAAATACAGACATATAAATATAAATACACTGATCCCCTCCCTCCTTCTCTCATAGAGGCGCTCATGCATAGGTGCAGTAGTGGTGGGACCATTTTTTCCTACTTTGATGTTGGGGCCATTTGTTCCTGGACTATTTGTTCCGGGACCTTTAGTTCCGGAGGCATTTGTTCCGGAGCCATTTGCTCCGGGACCATTTGTTCCGCGCCCGGCCTATGGTGCGAGAAAATTCACACGGCCGCTGTTTGAGCCGGCGCGCGTGCCCTTGTCACACCTGTGAATTCAAGTGCCGAAAAAAAAAACAAGTTGAGCGAATGCGTGCCTCAAACGCGTAATTCGCGGGTCGAGTAGGAGAGGGCAGCAATCGTTGGATGACCGAGACTAGAGCAGTGCGGGGCCAGAATTTCTAGGCCCGGCCCAGCCTGACCCCACCTGGTAGAGACACGGCCATGGCCAGGCCCGAGACCGACAAAACATTAAGATAAAAGCCCGAGCCCGGCCTGAGCCCGACAGCATTTAATAAATGAAACCCGAGCCCGCGCACGGTTTTAAGCTCAACCTGAGTCCGCCAGACTCCAAACATGAGCCCCTAAAGTTTGGTTTTTAAGCCTAAAATGAGCCGAGAGGGAGTATGTTGAATTTACACTTGTTCAATTATTAGACCTATATCTGTACAACATAAATATCCTGACCTAAAAAATGTAACTTTACGGAAAATGTTGGTAAAACAGGCGCTGCATTTGCGACAGTCTCCGAACTCAAAGCACAACGAGGATCGCCTAAACGATGCTGATAAAAGTGGATATTTCTATTTATGCATTTCTTGGACAGATATGCCACGTTTCGTTATTTCATTCGTTTCCCAAAGAACTCTTTTCCTACTTGTTTTTGACACTAGCACAATCTGCCGAGAGCTAGTTTAACTTGTACTTCTCTGAATTTAATTTGCCAAGGTTCGTTGTCGGTTTGCACCAGGTGTCTATCAAAGTAGACCTAAGTTCCTCCCATGCTCACAAAGTTTTCTACTAAAAAAGTCGCTTTATGGGCAAAAAGGTATGTGCACAAAAAGCTTTAAGAAAGGTACAAGGGTACGTTAGCTTATCTTTGGTGCTATGGTCTGCACAAAGTGCAATGTCTAGGTCAGATTTTTTTAGTTTGAAAAACAAAGGAAAGAGACAATCAAGTACTCTACTACCAGAGTGCTATCGTTTTCTGAACCGTTCTCTCCCACTATGCCGATGAAGCGCATATGTTTTCCTTCGTTGGCTTGAAGATTTTCCAAGTGCAATACGTCATCTTTTTCGTTTTTTAGCATCGCCAAGGTGACAGACTGACAGCACTTCGTCTTTTTGTTTTCATTTCACCCAAACGATGAATGAGCCGAATTTTTTGTTGTTAACATTCCAAATTTGCGGCACACGACTACCGGGATTCAGGGTCTGCCCGGGCCGGCTCGGACCAAAAATTGTTTTCGTTCAAGCCTAAGCATGCACCGTGCGGGTCCGAGAAAATGCCTGCTGCCCGTCCCGAGCACGGCCCGCGGGCCGGGCCGGGCTCCTCCTTTTGGACCATCCCGGGCACGAGCTGTGCCATAACTAGAGCACTACCTGGGCCGCAATTTCTAGGCCTGGCCCGAACCTGCCCTATAGAGAAACGGCCCGGGCCCGGCAAACTTCTAATTTTTTTTTCTTCTTCTAAACTTCTAAAAAGCTTTCTAAGCGCAATCGCCTTTTATCATATCTTTCAACAGCGCCGTAATGAATTTACACTTCGCTTCTTTTTGTTCTCACTTAACCTGAAAGATCAATAAAAATCTTTTTGTTGTCAACAATTTATAATTTGCGGCATAGTATTGCCGGGCCTCACAGATGGCCAGGCGACTCGGTCTGGCACGGCCCGCAAATTTTGATTTAAGCGCGAGCCCGGCCCGGGCCCAAGAAAATGTGTGCTACCCGGCCCGAGCCTGCCCCGCCAGTGCACAACGTTAGACTACCTAGCTACGCCACCACACCCCACTGTTTCAGGGCTGTGCGCTTGTGGTGTGCTGTTTTGACGCCGTGCTATTTCGTCGCTGTGCTTTTCTGTCGTGTGCGCTTTTGACGCTGTGCCCTTCTGACGCTGTGCTGTTCTGTCGCGTGCTGTTTTGTCGCGTGCTCTTTTGACGCCGTGCTGTTATGGCGGGGCTCTTGTGTCGCGTGCCCTTTCGTCGCGTGCTGTTCTGTCGGTATACCTATTGGCCTCGTTAACATAGTCGGTTTTGTCAAGGATTACGATTGCGCCTCCCTTGTCGGCAGGTTTAATAATTATGTCGGGAAAGCTTGCGAGTTCCTCTAGGGCTTTCTTTTCGTTGGTAGTCATGTTGTGGTGGAAAGAAATTTGTGTTTGGTATGCTTTTCGCACATCGCGTTGGACAGCTTTGATGTACATGTCGAGGCTACTATCACGCTGTGTGGGAGGGGTCCAGTGCCTATAGCTAGGTAGGGTTCTGCGGGCTTCTTCCGTCGCGGGGTGATCGTAGAAGTATTCTCGTAGCCTCATGTTTCTGGCGAAGTTATCTAAGTCTTTAAAAAGTGGAAATTCATCAAAACCACCAGTAGCCGGGCAAAAGTTTAGGCCCTTTGACAAGACGTTCATCTGAGCTGGGGAGAGGGTTATACTTGAAAGGTTCATTACATTCCCGGTAAGGTTTTCTTTTGTGACGGCAGGCGAGGGAAAAATATTAGTACAGGAGTTTAACTGAACTGTTTGGGGTGGAGTAGTCGAAGCATTTATTACAGTCGTAGTGACATTATCGGCCGTATTGTCAGAGTTGGGGCAGTTACTAGTGCCGGAGCTTGTTAGGTTCTTACGCATGTGGCCAGTGTTAGAAATCTTATCTCGGTTAAACTTCGGGTCTTTTGTTCGGGATATGGTGGAGGCCGTCTTAAATTCGTAGTTGCTTAAAAGGTTCAACTCTCTTTTGCTTAGTTCCTGACTAAGTAGTTCCTCTTTCTTTCGGAGAGAATGGGCCATAGTTTCGTAGTGATTGAGGATTATTTCAGTTAATTGTAAGGATGCTTTATCGAGTACCTGTTTCACTTATTCATGTTGGACGGGGAGAGTTCGGTAGTAGCCGGTTTTATTCTAATCTTAAAACCCCTAGGAGCGACCGCGGCAGTCAAGTACTGTGCAAGAGCGGAAACGTGCAATTCGGAACGTATGCGCTTTTCGGTGATTTTTCTTAGCTTTAAAAACTGTCTTGAAACGGGGAAGGAGGCCGCGTTACCTGTTTTTTTGTGTTGTAGTCAGTTGCTGCTATGCCGATTCTTTCGAAGGTTGTAAGGGCATGTGGCATGGAGGGCTGGATTTTGGACCCCGGAAGGTCCGGCGGACGCGCTGCTGTTGGTTTTCGGGAGCTCGGCGGTCGCTGAAGATGCGGAGGTTGGGCGTGGCATGCTGTTGGTGCGGCGCCGGTCAGGGAGCTTCTTAGTGTCGCCGCGAGCGTTCCCTCGGGGCGTTGTGGCCGCTGCAGGTTTGCTAGTAGGGGTTGGCATGTCGCTGGCGCGACGCTCGTCCGTGGACTTCGGGGTTGGGGTGCTGGCGCACGCCCGGGGCGCCGTGGTTGTGGTGGATCTGGGGGGCAGTGGCGGTGGGCTGCTGGCACGACACAGCTCCGGGGTCCTTACACTGGATAGAATTGGAGGCACTGGTGGAAAGTCGCTGTCATTTGGCAATATAGCAGGGACTGCCACTGGGTCGGCGGTGCATGCGAAGTCTGCATGTTGGTACTAATGATCTCAGCTCTACTTCCGCTGAACATGCTTTCTCTGGACTAAGATAACTTCACCAGAAACATGAGGCTACGAGAATACTTCTACGATCACCCCGCGACGGAAGAAGCCCGCAGAACCCTACCTAGCTATAAGCACTGTACCCCTCCCACACAGCGTGATAGTAGCCTCGACATGTACATCAAAGCTGCCCAACGCGATGTGCGAAAAGCATACCAAACACAAATTTCTTTCCACCACAACATGACTACCAATGAAATGAAAGCCCTAGAGGAACTCGCAAGCTTTCCCGACATAATTATTAAACCTGCCGACAAGGGAGGCGCAATCGTAATCCTTGACAAAACCGACTATGTTAACGAGGGCAATAAGCAACTATCAGTATCGACGTTCTATAAAGCACTACCCAATGATCCCACTCAAGATTATAAGCAAATTGTCAAATATAAACTTGCTGAGCTTGTTAAAAATAAAACAATAAATGAAACCACGGCTCGTTCCCTGATCCCCTTAAGCCCAGTAGCCGGTAAATTCTATCTTCTCCCAAAGATTCACAAGGTGAACAACCCAGGGCGCCCCATTATTTCTGGCACTGGCACTGTTACCTAAAACCTCTCGCGCTATGTGGATAATCTCATTTGCGACATTCCGCCCAGCTTTCCCACCTTCATTAAGGATACCAATGACTTTCTCTCAGACATCTCAAAAATTGAAATTCCTGATAACTGCCTTCAAACCACCCTTGATGTTGCGTCACTGTATACTAACATCCCCCATGAAGATGGCATCGCCGCTGTATCCCTTGCGTATGAGCAGTCATCGTGCGACAAACCTATCGATTCTTCTGCTCTCCAAACATTCTTTAGGCTTATTCTTGAACTTAACAATTTTGAGTTCGACGGAGTTCATTACGTGCAAGTCAGCGGAACGTCAATGGGAACTCAAATCGGACCTAACAACGCTAATATATTTATGGCTCACCTCGAATCAAACTTTCTTGACACCCAAAATTTAAAGCCAATGTACTATAAAAGGTATATTGTTGACATATTCATGATCTGGCAACACGGTGAGGCGGAGCTCCTCACCTTCATTGAGGCATTTAACCTAGGCCATCCTAGTATTTCCCTTGCTCATTCCTATTCGGAACACAGTGTAACCTTTCTGGACGTCACCGTTACCACCTTCCAAGGTCGGCTTCAAACTAAAGTGTATAGAAAACCGACAGACACGCGGCAGTATTTGCACTTCCGAAGTAGCCATGTCAGACACTGCAAGACAGCAATACCATACAGCCGAGCCCACCGATTTAGGAGAATTTGCTCAAACCAAGCCAACTTTGACTCAAACTGTCGAGAACTCAACACCGCCCTCCTGAATAAAAAATACCCGGAAAAAGTTATCGACGACGCTATTGTGCGAGCCAACCAATTAGACCGTAACGAAATCTGTAAGAAAAAAGCCCCGAACGGGAAGCCGCCAACTAACTTAGTTTTAACCCACTCACCCTCCGCTCCAAGAGTGTCAACCGTGCTAAAAAACATCACAATATCCTAATGCAAAGTGAACGCTTAAAAAGAATATTCCCCGAACCACCACGCGTTGTCTACCGGCGTAATAAGAATTTAGGTGACATTCTTACTAACTCTCGTAACAACCGACCGGCAACTACTGGCTGCATGCCCTGCAATAAACCCCGATGTAAAGTATGCCCACACATGACCACTACACAGCGCGCCACCAGCACGGCTTCAGACTACTACGTAAATATAAAAGGTAACTTTAACTATGTCTCCGCTAATGTCGTATATCTTCTGGAGTGCACTGTTTGTAGGCAACAATATATCGGCCAAACTGAAACGCCCTTCCGAATGCGGTTCAATAATCACCGCTCTCATGCAAAAAGCTGCCCTTATTTGTGAACAATCCCGGGCATGCATTTGAACATCTTAAAGCAACAATTTTAGAATCCGCCTTCAAAACGCACCACGACCGCGAGGTTCGGGAATCTTATCTCATTTATAAGTTTGGGTCAGCCACACTTGGAATGAATGAAAGTTACGGAAAACTAACTTGCTTATTCCTCGATTAAAATTAGCGGCTTCATAATTTTTATAACTATGTTCAATATTCTTACCCTTGAGTTGCCATCAGAATTCGCAGAAACTCTCCTAATACAGCAGCTTTATTAGCCTAATGCAGCTCAACAAGGCCATTTGTCCTGGGGAAGGAGGCCTCGTTCCCACCCCCACTTAAGAATGTTTAACTCTTTGTGATCTATTCATGTTCAACCTTTTGTGACCCTACCTATTTTCTGTTCAATTGCTAGCTTCTGTGAAATGCTCTTTTGTGCCCCCTATCTATTCTCTTCATCCGCGGGGGGCACACCCATCTTCGCTTCCCCCCGAACCAGTCTCCCCAGCCACTGAATACCTTACTGTATACTCTTCCCTTTCTTTTCAAACCGCGGTTGTCCAGTTTCCCCCATTGTCTGAACTTGCAGCCCGCGCGGCATACGTTGACCCGTCATGGTGCAACCTTGAACGCTGCATTGTTAACACGACCCCTTTTTCTCTCTCTCGCTCCGCCCCTTTTTTCCTTTTTTTTGTTTGTTGATGTTGTAACACAGGCGTAGCCTGACTGTATGTACACTCTCCATTTCCGAAACATTTTCGGCTCCTTCGCACAGTTTTATGCAAACCTATATAAGAAACGTGTTCAAAATGTTTGTGACAGCAAAATCATGTAACTTTACTCGGATGAAGGCAAGTCCCGTTGCCGCTACGTAAGGAAACATTGTTTGTTATTGTTCTTGCTCTGTATCCGACTCTTTACTTATACTATTTCTGCGCGCTTTGTGAGTTTATCTTTCTCTAGATTTATATATATATATATGTATATATATATATATAGATATATATATATATATATATATATATATATATATATTATATATATATATATATATATATATATATATATATATATATATATATATATATATATATATATGTATATATATCTATATATATATATAAATAGGTCGGGTATCTTTTTCAATGGGCCAGTTCCCCGTATAGCATAGTGAGGGAGCCGATAGCGTTTGTCCAGTTTCTTAGATTATTTAATACCCAACAGTTTACAAGGATCTTTCTTCTTCCGGGGTTGTCTTAGAATAAACAGAATAACGCTTATACACATTTTGGATCCGAGGGCTTCCCTTTCTCCTCACCCTCGAAAATGAGAACTCTCGGGAAGAATAAAAGAGCGAGAGAGTGACAAAAATATGTAAATATACTACACAAGGTGGGAAAAGAGGAAGGGAGAGAGGAAGGTTGTAAATGGAAAGGAGGCACAGTTGCGGCATTTATAGACAGAACACAGACATATAGGATCAACCAATGTGCGTCTACAGAAAAAACGGCGTGCCGCGTAGAGAGAGAAAAAGATACATAAATATGGAGAGTCGAAGCTCGAAAGCCTGAACGAAAAGGCTCTGGATGGCAGAGGGGCATGCCAACCTCTGCCTACTGGCGATCAATTGTAAAAAAACAAAAAAAAATGTTAATGTCGGTTTGAGACCGTCGTTAGACAGAGACAAGTGCCTCATGGCCCGCAGGTGGCTGAAGGAAGCTGATCGGAAAACGGAACATTCGTGGACAACCTTGAAGAAAGGTGGGGGCAGTGAGTCCTCAATGCGCGGAGGCTTGTACGGGTCCGTCTGAGTGAAATGGTCCGGAAATTTTGCGTAGAAACCGATTTACGTCTCGTAAAGAACCACAGGCGGAGAAGGATTTATTACCTCACCACCGCCTGAGCGGCACGCCGATCATTACGCACCCCCCTCCCTCACGTCCCCCTCGTACAGATGCCAGCACAACGCGGCTCCCCTCTGGGGCGGAGGAAGCTGGAATGAATTGAGACGGCCTGTATGTTTTCAAAAGAGTGACCCGGGAGTCGCAGATGCCTGGACAGCTGAAGCTCGGGGAGGCCCCTCACGTGTGACTTGTCATTTTTAAGCCTTTTGCGGAAAGATGTATGAGCTACGTTTGAGAGAGTAGCTAGACCTGAAGACAAAAGCCACATTGCGCACAGTGGGCCTCGGAAAACTCTAGAGAAACAGCAAACATGAAAAACGAAATGAGGAGGGGGGGGGGCACTGGGCTGGACATCGAGACGCGTACAGCCCGCCGCAGAGCCGCAACGGCCCCTCCACTCCGTCCCGCGCCCCGGGAGGAGAAGGTTCGTAGTATGTCCCCCGGGAAGGGGCGTAAGAGGGTGAGGAACCGCCGCGCCCAATCCTGGCTTGGCGTTGCCACAGCCGATGGCCAACCGGGCCAAAAAAGGGTGCCGAAAAAAAGGCGGGGGGCGAACATAAAAATGACACACACACAAAAAACAGAACGAAAGAAAGAAAGAAAAAGAAACAAGAAAAAACTGCAAACATGTTCTCAGACATATTCCGCTGGCATGGCCCGCCCGCCCCAGACACTGTGCTCATTCAATGTGTCGTTCTGAATTTGTTATCCGATGACGACACTCAGTACTGATAAAAAAGAAAGAAAGAAAGGTACCTGATTCAATCAGGAATCTGAGGTATTAATTAGGATGCGAAGTAATTTCAGTTAGTTCCTTTAGGCACGTAAGCCTTCCTTGGGTCTTGTTGATTCCATGTGTTAGGGATTGGAATTTGTAGATGAAAAACAATTCTTTGTTTTCTCGATCAAGGTTATTTCGGAAGCCTGATCGGAGGAGCATGACCTTGATGTGTTCGGTGCTGTGGTTGGTAAGTCTGACGTGCCGTGAAAGTGGTAGATTTGGTTTGGAAGCCACGTCTGCCCTGTGATTGTTAAACCACAATCGGAATGCTGCTCCTGTTTGACCAATGTATTCTATGCTGCAGGCGTCGCACTGAAGTGTGTATACTACGTTGCTCGAGTCACAATTTAGGTTTTCTATTATGGTATGTACAAAGTCGGAACAGCTTGACTTTACCTTGTTGGTTGGCACAATGTGAGGAGAAACCTTGCAGCGTGGTTTTCCACAAGGATGGCAACCCAGTGCGTTGTCTGGTGGGCCTGTCTTAGCCTTTACTATTAAATCCAGAAGGTTTTTTTCTCGCCGGTACACGACTCTGGGCGGTCTTTCTAAAATTGTGGATAACCGATTACTCTGTTTTATTATGTTGAAATGTTTGCTAAGTATGTTGTTCACTCGAGGAGCCATTGCTGAGTAGGTCAGTACAACGTTGGTCTGAGATGCGCTGTAAGTCCGTTGTAGGCTCGGCCCCGATAGAGCTGCAGTGCGATCGCGGCTTGGGGCTCTCTCTATTGCATCGTCAACGACATTTGCATGGTAGTTCTGTTCCAGAAGGGTAGTTTTGAGTTCTTGCGTATGCCTGTCAAAGTCACAGCCGTTGGAGCAAATTGTGCGGTATCTGTTGGCCTGAGAGTGTGGAATGCTGGTCTTACAGTGCCGGGGGTGACTGCTATGAAAATGATGGTATCTTTGCCGGTGCGTTTGCTTCCTGTATAGTGTTGTTGAAAGGCGGTTGTTCTCCGCAGACACGGTAACATCTGGGAAATTAATGACCTGGTCAGATATCTGAAGGGTAAAACTGATTGAAGGGTGAACTGCATTAAAATTCTCAATAAAACTGATGAGGCTCGTTTTTCCGGTACTCCACACAAGAAATATATCGTCTATAAACCTTCTGTAAAACATTGCCCTGGTAGGGCAGTCCTCCAGAAAGGGAATTTCCAACGACGCCATGTAGTGTTTGCATAATTTGGGGCCATTTTGGTTCCCATTGCTGTTCTATTGAGTTGAATGTTATGCCTTTTGTGAAATTCGAATTTATTGTGATTCAATACTATACCGAGAAGGGCAGAAAGTGTATCCTTATCGATGTCTACCGAGGGCTCCTTGTTTTCGAATGCAGCAACAGTGGCCGCTATGCCATCTTGATGTGGGATATTCGTATAGAGTAAGCAAACATCCATGGTCACGAGAACGCTTCCCGGGGGAATTTCTAGGTTTGATATTTTGCAGAGAACGGGATCGGTATCCTTAATGTAGGAAGGAAAGGTTGCTGGAATATCGCAAATGAGGTAGTAATGAAGTTAGAAATTTCTTCTGTTACAGTGCCGTTGCCTGATACTATAGGACGGCCAGGATGGTTCGCCTTGTGTATTTTGGGGAGCAGATAAAAACGCCCGGCTACTGCGTATTTGGGCGACGTGGCTCTCATCACAGCAGGAGTTATCTTTTTGCCTGTCAACAGTAACGCCCGTTTTTCCTTGATTTTGTTTTGAATTTGGGGTGTAGGATCAGTAAGGACTTCTATTTAAAAGTTAGGTTTACTTAGCTAGCGAAACCCTTCCTTAATGTAGTCATCTTTGTTCAGGACCACTATTGCACCACCCTTTTCCGCCAGTTTGATCACGATTTCTATATCATTTCGCAGCTCCTCGAGGGCTCTTCGCTCCTCGCTACGCAGGTTATCGCGGACGGGTGGTGTTTAGAATACGCTTCAATTATGTTCGTTTGTACCGTGGATATGTACAGGTTCAAATGTATATCCCTTTGTTCGTTTGGTGTCTAAGATTTGTCCGATAACATGGGTACGCTGTTTTGCCCCCCCGTATCGTGTTCATGAAAGTACTTCCTTAAGCGCAAATTTCGGGAAAATACATCAAGGTACGCGTACAGTTGAAATTCATCGAATTTACCAGAGATTGGACAAAACGTTAGGCCTTTAGAAAGTAGGGTTTTTGGGGGCTCCGAAAGCGTTTTGCAGGAGACATTAATCACGTTAGTTGGTCGTGTTCTGACCTGTTCATCGATAGGTGAGAGATTAACCACGTTAGTTGGTTTTGTGTTTACCTTTTCAGCGATGGGTGAGAGATTAGCCATGTTAGTTGGTTGTGTTTTGCCCTTTTCAGCCACGGGTGCACGCTCAATGCAAGGAGCTGCTTGGGCGCGTGGGGGCCCCAAGTGACTGAGTTGGGCGAGGTCCATGTTATCCCGTTGTAACTTTTTTTGTTTCCTCTGAGAAATATTGTTTTTTCTTTCAGCCTCATATGTGTTCAACGCCTCTATTTCTGATTGAGGAAGCTCAGCCTGACGGTGCTGCAGGTGCTCCTCATTCCTCAACTCCATAGCCCGGCGCTAGCTGTGCTCAACCACTATATTAGTAATTCGGAGAGAGGCGTCAGATAGCGTTTCCTCCCACATTTTATTCTCGTGATAGTAAATGTTTTCATGCAGTTGGTACACCCCACCCTAAGACCCTTTGGTGCTACTTGAGATGAAATACATGCCGACAATTGGGAAGCATGAAGTTCGAAGCGTACCCTCTTATCAATTATTGTTGTAATCGAAAGAAATTCGGGGGACCATTTCTGTCTGGGGCGGGCCATACCTGTTTGTGCCGGCAGTCACTCGCGCACTGGGGGTCCATGGAGGTCGGTGCGTCATCCGCCGGCGGCGTGCTGTTCTGTCGCGGATTGGCACGCCTGGTCGGCAAGCGGCCCGACGGTGCGACCACTTTGTCAGACCCACCCTCCTTCTCCCCACCATCTTTGCACAAAGTCGGCATCTTTTGGCTGCACAGTGGTGGCCGCCAACTCAATGGCGCCCGGATATGCTGGGCGAGCAGTCCGACACCTTGGAAACTTGGGTGGAGGCCGTCGAAGGCGAGGAAGCGTCTGAGTGGCAGCTCCACAAAGGCATAGGAGATGAAGCGCACGCAAGTTCCGAGCTTGTTTTCGTGGAACAACCATCGCACGATGTCGTTGTGGCGGCTCAGCTCTTGGTTTGAACACAACACGAAGCGGTGGTTGTTGCCCCTGCGGCGGCGGTTGGGTCCGCGTGGAAGAGAAAGGCTCAGGAAGATGGCTCTGACCTCCGGGCGCATCTGGCGAATACGGTCCAGCATACGAAGCAATGCAGTTGGGAAAGTGGAAAAACCGCTCCTCGCAATGTCCGTAGACCCAACATGTATGACGAGCTTGTCCACGCCTCGGGGTAGGTAGTCGAGAATTGCCAGAACCCCTTCGTACTGAGCGTCACTGTATGAGAAGAACGCCTGGGCTCCAAAGTCCATAGGGCAGAAGTGTTGGTGAACATATTTGGTCAATGAGTCTCCGATGACCGCAGGCCGAATTAAGGACATAAGGAATCTGAAGGTCAGACGCTCCATCGTAGGGGTTCTGGCAGCCACGACACAATATTGGTCGGGTATCTTGTTCAATTGGCCAGTTCAGCGTATAGCATAGTGAGGGAGACGATAGCGTTTGTCCAGTTTCTTAGAATATTTGATACCCAACAGTTTCGAAAAGAAGACCTTTTTTCTTCGGGGGTTGTCTTAGAATAGACAGAAAAACGCTTATACACATTTTGGATCCGAGGGCTTCCCTTTCTCCTCACCCTCGAAAATGAGAACACTCGTGAAGAGTAAAAGAGCGATAGAGTAACAAAAACATGTAACTATACTACAGAAGGTGGAAAAAGAGGAAGGGAGAGAGGGAGGTTGTAAATGGAAACAAGGCACAGTTGCGGCATTGATAGACAGAACACAGACATATAAGGTTCAACCAATGTGCGTGTACAGAAAAAACGGCGTGCCGCCTAGAGAGGGAAAAAGATACATAAAATTGTCTGTCGAAGCTTGAAGGCCTGAAAGAAAAGGCTCGGATGGCAGAGAGGCATGCCAACCTCTGCCTACTAGTGATCAATGGTAAAAAAATGAAGTGAAAATTAGTTAATGTCGGTTTGAGACCGCCGTTAGACAGAAACAAGTGCCACATAACCCGAATGTGGCTGAAAGAAGGTGAACGGAAAACGGAACATTCGTGGACAACCTTGAAAAAAGAGGGGCCAGTGAGTCAGTCCCCAATGCGCGGAGGCTCGTACGGGTCCGTCTGGGTGAAATGGTCCAGAAATTTTGCGCAGAAACCGATTTACGTCTCGTAAAGAACCACAGGTGGAGGATTTATTACCTCACCGCCGCCTAAGCGGCATGCCGATCGTTACGCACCCGCCCGCACCCCCCCCCCCTCACGTTCCCCTCGTACAGATGCCGGAACAACGCGGCTCCCCACAGGGGCGGAAGAAGCTGGGCTGAATTGAGGCGGCCTGTATGTTTTCAAAAGAGTGACCCGGGAGTCGGAGATGCCTGGACAGCTGAAGGTCGGGGATGCCCTTCATGTGTGACTTGTCATTTTTAAGCCTTTCGCGGAAAGATGTATGAGCTACGTTTGAGAAAGTAGTTAGACCTGAAGACAAAAGCCACATTGCGCACAGTGGGCCTCGGAAAACTCTAGACAAACAGCAAACGTGAAAAACGAAATGGGGAAGGGGGGGGGGGCACCGGCTTTACATCGAGACGCGTACAGCCCTCCGCAGAGCCGCAATGGCCCGTGCACTCCGTCCCGCGCCCCGGGAGGAGAAGGTTCATAGTATGCCCCCGGGGGGAGGCAAAGGGAGGGTGAGGAACCACCGCGCCAAATCCTGGCATGGCGTTTCCACAGCCGATGGCCATCCGGGTCGCTACCAACCCACCCATTACCTACAGAGCATGCCGATAAAAAGGGGGGGCGAACACACACACAAAAAAGAAAGAAAGATAGAAAGATAGAAAAAAGAAACCAGAAAAAACTGCAAGCATGTTCTCAGACATATTCCGCAGGCATGGCCCGCCCCAGACACTGTGGTCATTCAATGTGGGGTTCTGATTTTGTTAGCCGATGACGACAGTCAGTACTGCTACAAAAGAAAGAAAGTTGCTTGATTTCATCAGGAATCTGAGGTATTAATTAGGATGCTAAGTTATTTCAGTTAGTTCTTTTAGGCACGAAAGCCTTCCTGGGGTCTCGTTGATTCCATGTGTGAGGGATTGGAATTTGTAGATGAAAAAGGATTCTTTCTTGTCTCGATCAAGGTTTTTTCGGAAGCCTGATTGGAGGAGCACGACTTTGATGTGTTCGAAGCTGTGGTTGGGAAGGGTGACGGGCCGTGAAAGTGGTAGATTTGGTTTCGAAGCCACGTCGGCCCTGTGATTGTTAAACCGCAATCATAATGCTGTTCCTGTTTGACCAATGTATTCCATGCTGCAGGCGTCGCACCGAAGTGTGTATACCACGTTGCTCAATCACAATTTAAATTTTCTATTATGTTAGGCACAAAGTCGGAACAGCTTGACTTTACCTTGTTGGTTGGCACAATGTCAGCACAAACCTTGCAGCGTGGTTTTCCACAAGGATGGCAACCCAGTGCTTTGTCTGGTGGGCCTGTCTTAGCCTTTACTATTAAGTCCCGAACGTTTTTTTCTCACCACACCATCTTCTTCACCTTACATCCTCGCGCCTTCTTGACCATCGCTTTTGCAAAGGCCTCTCGGCGAGGTTGCGACATCATTAAACGCGTCCTTCGAGTCTCCCGTGTCCGAGTCTTGCACGTGGTGAATGTGCACCTAGATCCACGTACGCTCTCCCCGGCTTCTCCCTGGAGCTTCCTCAGGTCGGCGTGTCCTTCTTCCCACTCACAGTATGCGGGAAGGTGATCAGACCAACCCTGCAGATGTCCCAGAACCCGCAAGCACGCTTGCCCCAGCGTGGATGATCACCATCCCGCAGCGAGACCCTCAGAAGTTTTCAGGACTCCCTGGAGACGACGTATAGGATTGGCTCGATGATTATAACCAGGTGAGCGCCTTCAATCGGTGGGATGATAAGCTCCAGCTCGCCAGCGTCTGTTTTCATCCAAGAGAAATCGCTATGACCTGGTACCTGAATAACAAGGAGGAAATAACTGACTGGTCGCGGTTATGTGCAGAAATACGTCGATTTTTTGGCACGTCCACTTTGCGCTCAGACGCGGCCAAGAAGAAGCTTGCTGAACGCTATCAGCACCCCGCCGAATCGTACATGTCGTACATTGAAGAAGTTTTGTCTTTATGTAAGCGAGTACACCGAGAAATGGCTGAGTCTGATCGAGCGCACCACATCCTCAAGGGCATTTCTTCCTTTGCGTTCAACGCGCTCGCCGTGCAAGACCCGTCCACCGTGGGTGATATCGTGGCGAGTTGTCAGCGCCTAACTAATCTCCAGGCCTTGCTCCTGCAGCCATCATCTTCCGACACACTTGTACCTGACCAAGGCAACCTGCGCGCCATGATAAGAGCAATAATTCGCGAAGAGCTGCATGGGCACATGTCATCGAGTTTTCCGGTGGTGCAGCCCTAGACATTCGGCTCCAGTCTGAGGGAGATTACCAAGGAGGAATTGGCCGCAGTCACGTGCTCTTCACCTCCGAAGCGCGACTTTCGCGCCTGGCCCGCGCACTCTGATGTGGTAGCTATGCCACACATCCCATCCTCGCCCTCCCTTCCTGAGTCTCCCCATGTCCACCTGGCTCCCGTCTCCGCTGCATATCAACCGGCCACTTACCATGCACCATACTTCCCTCCATGGCGGCTGCTTCGCCCAACATGCTACTAATGCGGCATCCGGGGCCATATTTCCAAGTTCTGCAGACGGTGCCAGCGGGATGAACGTCAAGTATTTTCTACTCCGCCACGGGGTGATTCCCTGTACACGTACGAATACCGACCGCAGCCATTTACCTATTCTCGCCGCCGCTCACCTTCTCCTCCGGACTCCGTTGATCATCGTGCCACGAGCAGGTCTGACCGCCGCCGATCCCCTTCACCTTTCCGTCGATTTTCGTCTCCCCTCCGTCCAGCCTCTCAGAACGTCGACAGCCACGCGGAAAACTAGGAGCCGCAGTTCAGGGAGGTAGAACTGCGGCACACGGAAAAAAGACAAGTCCTCCTGACCGACAATGCAATATTTTTGAAGTTGTTGTCGAACGAATTCCCGTCGACGCTTTAGTGGACACTGGCACGAGCCTTTCCATTATTCATGCCGACGTTGTTCGCGGCTACTGAAGGTCAGAACTCCTTATATTGGTCCTGCTTTACGCGGCGCCAACAAAAATTTGATTCAGCCTTCCGGGCAGTGTACAGCGCGTGTATTCATCGAAGGCATCCGTCACCACATTCTCTTCGCAGTATTAGCCCCATGTGCTCATCAGATGATCCTAGGTTGGGACTTCTTGTCATCAGCATCTGCTATAATTACCTGTCGTGCACCCGCCCTTTCTCTTACTGACACGGCTTTCGACACCCTACCGGACGGGCGGATACATCAATTGGTGTCAACTTCCGATTTTGTTCTGCCTCCTGGAGAATTCGTGTTTTCCATCACGTATGACAGCATTGTCGATGGCGATGCGCTCATCGTGCCAGCTGGACACTTCATTCCCAAAGGACTTATGATACCGGCATGCCTTGTCCGTTTTTCTTCCGCTTCAGCTCTCGTAGCCACTGTGAACACTACGACTGAACCCATTTTGCTACCTCAAGGCGCTACTGTTGCTTCTGTGCCCCGCGACGATCCCGTAATCATTGTTCCGGTCTCTTCGCTTTCTTCGGATCAATCGAGTCACGCATCAAAGCCCTCGCCACCCCTTTTTGCTAGTATCGCCAGTTCTGGCCTGACCACGGATCAAAGAGAAGCATTGCTCAAGTTGTTGACTAAGCACCAAGGATCATTTGACTGCTACTCTTCCGTCCTTGGCCAGACGTCTGCAGCAACCCATCGAATCGAAACAGACAACTCCTGCATCGTCCGTCGCCGCAAATATCGTGTGTCGCCGCGAGAAAGAAAAATATTCAGGAAAACGTGGATTATATGCTTCAGCGGGAGATCATTCGGCTCTCCTCGAGCTCTTGGTCATCACCCATTGTACTAGTTCGGAAGAAAGACAGAAGCGGGCGATTTTGTTTCGATTACCGAGCCCTGAACAAGATAAATATTAAAGATGCATACCCGATGCCGCGTATCAACGACGCTCTAGATACCTTGCAAGGTTCACAATTTTTCTCCAGCCTTGACCTTCGGTCTGGATACTGGGAAATTCCTATGGATGAGGCCGACAAAGAAAAAAAACAGCCTTCGCCACACCAGATGGTTTGTTTGAGTTTAACATGATGCCTTTCGTGTTATGCAACGCGCCTGCAACCTTTGAGCGCATGATTGACACTGTTCTTTGTGGCTTAAAGTGGAAGACGTGCCTCTCCTTCCTTGACGACATTGTTATCTTTTCTTCTACCTTTGACGAACACCTTCATCATCTAGACGTAATTTGAACAAGCCTCACCAATGGTAGATTGCAAATAAACATCAAAAAGTGTCGCTTTCCGAGCAAATCAAAGTTCTGGGGCATCTCGTCAGCAGTGATGGAATTTGCCCCGATCCCGACAATATCGACGCCGTAGTTAATTTTCCGCGACCTCTTCATCAAAAAGACCTTCCAAGTTTTCTGGGCCTGGCATTCTACTTCCGTCGGTTCATCCGTAATTTTGCCCAAATAGCGTCGCCACTCAATAAACTACTAGCATCTGCAACCCCTTTCACCTTGTCTTGTGACTGCGAAGCGGCATTCCAGACACTCAAGCATATCTTGACTTCTGGACCGGTTCTTTGCCACTTGATGATGGTTCTCCCTCTGTACGCCACACAGACGCCACTGGACACGGTATCGGCGCGGTCCTCCTACAACGCAACTCATCATCAGTAGAGCAAATTGTTGCCTATGCAAGCCAGACTTTAATACCTGCGGAGCGAAACTACACTATAACGGAAAAGGAATGCCTTGCCGTTGCTTGGTCCGTCCAAAAATTTAGACCGTACTTGTACGGGCGTCATTTCTCGGTTGTGACTGACCATCACGCGCTTTGCTGGTTGTCGTCACTGAAAAATTTGTCGGGCCGCATCGGTCGTTGGATTCTCTGTTTACAGGAATATGATTTTACAGTGACCTATAAGTCTGTCAAGAAACACATGGATGCGGACGCTCTTTCCCGCTGCCCGTTCGTGCCTCATTCAAATGATGATCATCCTGGTGTTAACTTCCTACTTTTGCCGATTGCACCTGCACATTACGATGCCTACAACTTGCCTGATAACCTGATCTCTCCGCAGCGGGCCGACACGTACTGCCGAGACCTCATCAATCTTCTCGGCGGCTTGGCGCAGCCTTCTAACAGCCCCTAGCGACGCCAGCTGGACAAATTTCGACTTTTGAATGGCGCTCTGTACCACTACAATTACCATCCTACCGGAAACAGATGGGTTCCTGTGATTCCCCGATCGCTTCGAAAGGAGGTTGTAGAAGTTTTCCACGATGCCGCCACCACTGGTCATCTGGCGTTTCGCAAAACGTACGACCGCGTCAAGAGCCGGTTCTTCTGGCCTGGCCTCGCCACCAGTGTCGCCAAGTACGTTGCATCTTGCGCTGCTTGCCAGCTCCGAAAACATAAAACCACGGTAACTGAGGGACCGTTACAACCCATGCCGTGTCCCTCCGCTCCTTTCCACGTGGTGGGAATTGACTTGTATGGGCCCTTGCCATTGACGACAGCAGGTAACCGTTGGATCGTCACTGCGGTGGACCATTTAACCAGATACGCCAAAACTGCCCCGCTTCGTACCGGCTGCGCTTCAGAGGTGGCTCATTTCTTTCTAAAGGACATATTCTTGCGACACAGCCCTCCACGCATTCTTCTCAGCGACTGCGGAAAAACCTTCCTCTCAACACTGCTGAATGAAGTTTTTCGCGCTGCTGGTACCGTCCACAAAACCACATCGAGCTACCATCCCCAAACAAATGGGCTGACTGAGCGATTTAACCGCACCCTCACCGATTCGCTTTCGTTTTATATAAGCCCTAACCACACAAATTGGGACACCATCTTAACCTTCATCACTTATGCGTACAGCACCGC
The DNA here is from genome assembly GCA_013339765.2 of Haemaphysalis longicornis. NCBI lineage: Eukaryota > Metazoa > Arthropoda > Arachnida > Ixodida > Ixodidae > Haemaphysalis > Haemaphysalis longicornis. The sequence goes on from JABSTR010001246.1 coordinate 1,737,163, forward strand.
AACACAACGAACTACTGGCTTTTCGCCCTTCTTTCTCGTTTACGGCCGCCCTCCATCTTCCGTCCTCGATGCTGCTTTCTTTTCTGCACCTGCCTCTCCGCAAGTGGATGTCCCAGGAGAGTTTGTCACTCGCCTTGAACACTGCCGCCGTTTCGCACCGTCGAACACCCAGGCCTGCCAAGAAGACTGCAAGTCCCATCATGATGCGACGCATCGGACAGTTTCCTTTCAACCAGGTGATGAAGTGCTACTTGCGACTCCAATGAGTGCAGTTTGATTACGTGAAAAATTCCTTCCACGTTTCATCACCCCTTACACCGTTCTGGAGCAGACTTCTCCACTCAACTATCGAGTGGCTCCTACTCCCCCACGTCCGACCATCGGCGCCGCGGAACTGAAATTGTCCGTCCAAATTATTCATCAAGCCACTTCATCTGCGCCCCTCGTCGCTTTAGCTCCCGGAGGGGCCGCTTCCGCCGGGGGGGGGAATATTGTGAGCACAGGCGTCGTCGTTATCTCATAACTGTTACTCGAATGGCCCACCCCATCTAGCAACTCACCATGACTGTGGCGCACGCGAGCACCACACCATCTTCTTCACCATCCATCCTCGCGCCTTTTTGACCATCGCTTTTTGCAACGGGCTCTGGGCAAGGTTGCGTTGTCAATAAACGCGTCCTTCGAGTCTCCCGTGTCCGAGTCTTGCAATATATATATATATATATATATATATATATATATATATATATATATATATATATATATATATATATATATATAATATATATATATATCTATATATATATTATATATATATATATATATATATATATGGATATATTTATATTTAAATATATATTTTTCGATAAGCCGGACAAAGAGCGCACGGCCCCAACCTCCGTCAATGCAGGGCGGTGGACACCGAAATCAGAGCGGGGAAAACACTTGGACTCGTACATTGAGGCCGTTCAAAGAGACGTCCTGCGGGCTTATAACGCTCTCAAACCAGGGGCCCAAAACCTTTCTAAAGAGGAGCGCGAGGCACTTAAGGCACTGGGTGATCTAACAGACGTTGTCATAAAACCGGCCAAAAAGTGGAGTTATTGTAATACTTAGTAAACCAGACAACATTAAAGAAGGCCACTGTATCCTAAATAACAAATTTTTCTACCAAAAACGTGACGGGGATCTAACTGTTTAACATCAGGAAATAATAACAATACTAAATAATTTTGTCAAAATTGGGGAAATAGAGCCACGCCTCTGTAAAGGACTTACAGCAGCACACGCAACGCCAGGAAGGTTTTACATGCTGCCTTAAGTTCGTAAAGGGAACCCTGGTAGGCCAATATTTTCGGAAAGAGGCACTCTCACGAACCAATATCAAGCTAAATAGACTCCCTGATTAAGAAAATACCCCCTACCCATTCGTCGTATCTTCGTGATACTAACCACTTCCTGCGGGAAATCGACAACATAAAAATCCCTGATGGCGCCTTCCTTGTAACTCTAGATGTAACTTCTCTGTACACAAAAATACCTCACCGAGATGGGATTGATGCCCTGGTTGAATCCTATAGCATACACCGGGACCGTGAGTCGCCAAGCCCACATGTCATTGAAACTTTGACCAAGCTAGTGCTGGAATTAAATAGCTTTGAATTCCGCAATCAGTATTACCTACAAATAAACGGCACTGCGATGGGTACTCGAATGGCACCCAACTACGCTAATATATTCATGAACGATCTCGAAACAAAATTTCTATCAACCCGTGAAATTAAGCCATTCTTTTACAAACGCTTTCTGGACGATGTATTCCTTATTTGGACCGGTACGGAGGACGACTCAATCGACTTCATCGAGTGTTTCAACAAGGCCCATCCAAGCATCGCATTCACTTATACCTATTCAACCACGGAAATCAATTTCCTTGACGTGCATATAAATACAGACAAAGGAGAACTGATCACTACCGTGTACAAAAAACCTACCGATAGGCAGCAGTATCTGCACTTCGACAGTTATCATCCGCGCCACTGCAAAACGAGTATCCCATACTCGCAGGCCCACCGATTTAGGAGAATTTGTTCCCGCATCGAGGACTTCGAGGCAAACGCAGAAAACTTGCGCAATGTACTCGCGAAGCAACAGTACCCAACACCCATAGTCAACGACGCTATTTGCAAAGCGGTCAACCTTCATCGCCAAGAGTTGCTGCACCATGAAAAAAACTAAACCAGAAGGGGAGAGGCAACCTAGTTTTGACGTTCGGGGGCAATTCCCCAAACATAAACAAAATCTTGAAAAAGCACTTCAACATGCTGCAACAGAGTGAACGGCTTTTGAAAATCTTCCCCACCCCTCCTCGGGTCGTATAAAGGCGCCCCAAAAATATTAAAGATTACCTTGTACACACAAAACTGAGAGGGCACCCAAGGGTGGGTGTCAACCATGCGGAAAGGCATGGTGTCGCGTATGTAAACTCATGCAGACAACCACAGGGGCAGAAAGCACCAACTCAAATTTCAAGCATCTAATTCACGCGACACTCGACTGCGACTCTTCTAATGTGGTGTACCTACTGGAGTGAGGTGTTTGTGGCATCCAATACATAGGCCAGACGGACACGACATTCCGCATGCGCTTCAACAACCATCGCGCACATGTTCGTTCACTCCCGGATCTACCCTTATCACGACATATTACCTTCGAAAACCACCCGTTCGAGTCCATCAGGGTCACACTTTTACAGAGTGGATTTTCTACTACAAGAGAACGCGAACAACGTGAATCTTACATTATTTACAAATTCAATACCGGAAAGGCAGGAATGAATGTTAGCCCCGGCATTATGTCGTCTATACATGCTGTATATAATCTGGCTGCAGAACAATCCATTATCTAAATTGTAAGTCTCTGTGTTGTTTAAACGAGTAACCAAGCTTTTCTTATTTTATTTATTCCCTTCCTGGGGTTTCCGCACAGGTGGCATATGCCACAAACAAGATCGAGGCGCCCACCGCCGTTTACTCCAACAAAGGACCCGCGCGACTCCCGCGTGCGGTTAGAGGATTAGTTAAGCTCCTTTTCCCTGGTTCATGGTCAGGGACGACCCTGTCGGCTGCCCGGACAGGGCAGAAGAATAGAGCTAAGAATGATGAATGGCGCTCGCCCGTCTTGCCGGTAGGGGGAATCGTGGATGCTTTCAGCCACCTTGCGGAGATCGTACCTACACTCTTAACGAGCATGCCTGTTTGTTTTGTAGGGTTGGCGTCACTGAGAAATGCGTGCGGCTGCGACCGCTTCCTGTCAACTCTTCCCGTAATGTCAGTGACCATTAGAATTCTGTGCCTCCCAGTGATGGTGTGAGAGCGTCCCTGTTACTGCTTAGCGCTTTCCTTTCTTTAGCAGAGCGGCCCCCGTTTGAAGCGGGCGCTACCTGTCACGCGTTCTACAAACTGAAGAACGATGGAGGACAGCGTTTTGAAAGAGTTGTGTACACCTGTCTCTTTTCTGCATGTTTAGGTTTGTTTTTGTTTTGCGTTTTTTTTTCTTTTGCTCTTTTTTTCTCTCTCTCTTTTTTTGCAAACCTTCACCTCAGCTCGCCGAGAGCGTGTTTGTTGCTACCTTTCTCCCCAAATCCCCCCTCTCTCTTTTTTCAGCGTCGTTGGACGACGAGCTTATAAATACGGTCACAGAAATACGAAATGTTGTCTTGAGAAAGATCGGCGTCCGATCGAAACGTCGACGAATAAACAGTTTTGTTAGAAGCTATACCCATTTTTTACTATATAAATAAAGATATAAATATAAATACATATATATATATATATATATATATATATATATATATATATATATATATATATATATATATATATCGAAAGGCGTGGGTTCGGTCCCCACTCTGGGCGCGTGTTTTTCCTGCTTTCTTTTTTTCTCGCTTCAATTATTATGACAAAAATATATATAATTTCACTAACGGTAAAAAAATATAGTCCAACCATTTCCCTATGCCTTCTTTGGCGTTGTAGACTGCCCGCATTTCTTTCTGTATATATATATATATATCTATATATATATATATATATATATATATATATATATATATATATATATATATATTGTGGTGTGTGTGTGTGTGTGTGTGTGTGTGTGTGTGTGTGTGTGTGTGTGTTTAGTTAATACCCTCAGGGCGAATAGCAATAATGAGGTGAGTGGTTACAACCATGATTACAACCACATAAAAGCAGCAAAACTAACACATGAAAAACATACCTAATTACACAAATTATTCAGAAGAAAAGAAAAAAACCCAGCAAGCAACTCTAACGGCACAGGACGAGGCATCGTTTATTCAATGTTGACTATAGCATTTTTTTGAAAGCGTACAAGTACGAATGGTTGCGGTAGGTGAGGACAGGAATTTCCATAATAATCATTTACGGGGAATCAAAAGATGAGAAAATGAATTAGTTCGGCTCGATGCTATGCCGAATGTGTGAGCATGATCAATGCGAGAAGAAATGCACAATGGAGCCAAAATGAGTTTATCATGTAGGTTTTGGTGATGAAATATTTTGTGGTGCCAAGAAAGTCGCAGAATTTACGTCCAACTACCAGGAGTCGCTGGTAAAGGGTAGATTTCACTGCAGTTACACTTGCAGTTCCGTTAAAATTACACAACATAAAACGGGAAGAATCGTTTTGAATTTTTTATCGTGTTAATACATTGTTTAAAACAAGATTTTATACTTACTAGACGTATTCTAATTTAGACTGAATAAGCGTTTTAAACAACACTACTTTGAATGAATATGGTGCCTTGGCAAAATTACGTCTGTGTAATCAAGATGCAATTGGCTTTGCTAGTTATATATGCTGTGTGAATGGACCAGACGAGATTGTTCGTTGCAATAACAGCGAGATGTTCATCAGAAGAAACAGAGTCTAGGGCGATGCCATCAAGGCAGTAAACAGGTCATGTGTTAATTTGATTTCTAGATACGCGCATGATTTTACAGCAATAACATTGAGTTCGATTCGCCACTTTGTGCACCGAGCCGAAAAAGTCTTTAGATCAGTTGGAAATGTGGTTTGCTCGTCCTGACAAGTTTTCCCATGACACACTACGCAATCGTCGTCCAACCCATTTATGTTAGATGAAACGCACACCAAATTCCTATTGTATATTTGGAAAAGCAGAGGGACGAGAACAGGACCTTGTGGTACTCCTGACCTGAGAACGGTGTTATGACGATTTTGTCGTAAATCGAACCAAACTGCGAGTGATTGGATAAAAACATCTGAACCCATGCAAGAAGTTTTGTTTCAAAGTTACGCTGACGTAACTTATGTACTAGTAGATTATGTCACGCGTTGTCGAGGGCTTCGAAAAGTTTACTTCTATGCAATACACAACTGATGATTGATGAAGCGTTGCATAACGCTTTGGTGAAAAGATACCATCTGTGTTTACATGAGCAATATTTGCGAAAACCCTCCTGTCATAGCGTAAAAAATGAATTTGATTCTAAGAAATTAACAAGGTGTGAAAAAAGAACTTCTTCAAGAATTTTAAAAGGGATGGCAACAAGTGCATTGGGTTTTGTAATTCAGGGGTGAGTGTTGTTTCCTGAATTATGAAGCGGACTTACCTTCTCCAACAACCGGTGGGCAGACGAACAACTTTTGTCGAGTAAGTGCTAAAATATCTTTGTTAAAATAATGAATAAATAGCCACAACTGCTCTGCAAGAATTTAGGAATGATGTCAAAACCAGGAGCAGAAAAAATTTTAAACAAATAATTATGTTCAATAATCCAATTAACTCTATAAATGTTGGAAACATATCAAGGCAGTTGAAAATGTTCTAAAGTGGTAAAAAAACATTTTCGTACAGATAAAAATTATGCCCAAAGGTTTCAATAAAGGCGTTAACCCACTTCTCGAGAGGAAAAGCAGCATTATCACTGTCGGTTAGGTAAACGATAAAGTTTTCACGGGGATTGATGGCGTGCCAAAACTATTTAGAGTCAGTAACTACAACACTCGGTAATTGGGTACGCAAAAAGGTCGCTTTGGCTGATCTCCCTCCCACAACATAGGTATCATAAGCCACGTCCCGGGACCTAGCCTACGCGCCCGGCAATTCATTTTGTTGGGTGGTCTCTCCGCTATTATCTTCACGAAATGGCTTGTGCATCTGATCCCTGGGGTGTCAGTCAGTTTCCCGACTGCTTTTCTACTTTAGGTATATATTGGAATCCTCCATCCCCCGTGCTCCCCCACCGGGCAGCGCTCTTCGTTGTACTTCACATTGAGCATACCGCCTCTAGCTCCAATCACACTGTGCTTGAGGGGTATTTAATTAAAATATCAGACTCGTCCTCGCAGGCTCATGTGCAAAAGCAATGTAACGTTGTTGGTGGTGGTATCGACAGCTTGGTCTGCGACTATTGTACGATTTTGCGGGTAGGTTCATGCCACGGCTACGGCGCACTCCCCTCTGTGGTTGTTCTGCATCCAGAGCGTTGAAATTTGACTGGAGTATGAACAAGCACGTCTTCTCAAGGGGTTTTGATTCGGAGGTGGCGAAATTGGCTAGTCGTGGATCGTAATGTCGTTGATGAGACGCTTGGTGTGCGCCCTTCCAATGGCGGTAGCCCTTCTCGCTGCGTGCCTTTTGTACAGTGCCGTGATTTATTTACTTAGTTATTTACTTAATTATTTATTTGAAGTGCTCACCCACAGCACCACGCATTCTCGGGTGATGCGCTGGGTACATAAATATTGCCGCGAACCATGCATTGGGCTTGTTAATTTATGTTTCGCTTTACCCGCCCGGCTGCGCTGGTCTGCGTTATCTGTGCTATCTGTGTCCCAACGAAAGGGCGTGTTCTATTCCTTCTTTCTATGCCGCATGTGTTATCTCTTCTGATAGGGAGAGCATTCGGAACTAACGTGAACAGCCTAGAATAATCTTCCTTGCTCTGGATGTAAATCGACGGTTCGAGAAACACTCGCGCCGAAAGATAAAAGCCTGCAGAGCAGACGCCGCTGCTTTATTTCGACTCAGCGACGCTCGCCGTCGCACGTCACTTTGTTGACTGCTGCTTCGCTGCCTTGTACTTTTTGAGTTGATAGGGGAGCACAAGGTCCCTCCAATAAACGTGCTTCTCCTTCAAAACCACTGCGTCATCTTTGGCTGCGTGACACTATATTCATAAAAACCTCGATCATATTGGAAGAAAAATACCTCATACATGGGAAAAATAAACGTGTAGGTGAATATAAAGGAGGACGCTCATCAAAGAAGGCAAAATATTATATGAGTAACAAGAGTTCAAAGGTCGTCGGTAGAGCATCTACTGATACACACATGCAAGTGTAAACAAGATGAAGTTTTCGGCGGAGGAACCCATAAGAGAGAGAAAAGTGCTCATGCGATCTCTCCACAACATCAGCTTTCAAAATGCCCAATTTTTGAAGCACCGTTTTGAAAGAACCTTGTCGTTGCAGAAATGTCAATAGAATATGAAAACAGACTGTTATAAGCATGTTGGCATCGTCTAGGTGTGTCGAGGCTCAGTATTCCGTGAACAGGAAAGCAGCTATGCGGAGTTTGTAGTCTACTTGGCACTTGAATATCTACAGAGCTTACAAGAGATGGGCAGTGAGACTTGGAATGAATGCAGGTAAAAAGACAAAAAATACAAATCACTCCTGTAGCGCCTGATACGGAGTTCACCAAGATTCAGAAGCTTCAGAATACCCCCCTGTGCCTAATGGCTCGCTATTGAATAATGAAAACTACGGTTCTAGAGAACCCCTCAAATCATATCTAGTCGAAGGGACGAGGACGGCCCTAAACAATCCCATACTTCACTGGCAAAATCTCGCCTCGGTAGAATTGTGGTCTGCAGTCTGAGGCAAAGCGTGATTTTTCGGTAAGTTGTCCTGTGGCACAGGAAATCACGCCAAGTGTTCGGATACGCAAACTTGCCAGCTAGTAACCATGTGTGTTAAAAAGTAGTTTTACTTGTATCTTTGCGACCACATCGCGCTCATGGTAGCGCCTATCACGGGTAAACCAAACTAGAGCACGGAAAAATGGTGCGGCCCGTTTAGTGTATATAATATCAAGAGAGCTTTGGATTTATATTAGATTGGATTTGGATGAGGCTTTAGTAGTCGCTGTCCCACCATGCCGAAATTGCGTTGAGCTAGGTTTGCAGTAGGACGAGTAAAGATTGTCGATGTTCCTTTCCCTGAAGTCCGGTGTCGATCAGGAACCCAATCGTCCGGGCTACGGTTGATTTGGCAGAAGGCTGGCAGGGCTATGGTATTGAAGTTCGTGGAGTTGGAGATCAAATTGACGAACTCGAGGTGTTTGCGTACGATGAAGGGAAACGAAGAGTTTATATACAGTATCTACAGTAGCATAACTGGGAACAAGAGTAATAAAAGGAAAAACATGAAACTTCAGCTAGACGCTAGCTTCAAGTGCGTACAAGTCAATTGAGCTTCTCAACTCCGTCTAACTCTCCTAGGATCGGAGCGTACACAAACTGCTCGAGAAACAACGGCCGGGACTTTATTCGCGCCGCCAGATCCGTCTAGTTGCTCGGTACCTAGCTGTACCCTAAACGTCCGACGCCATCCTCCAAAATGTCGCTCGCTTAGGGGGCTCACAAATCCGCCACTAGCTTTAACGGTCGAGACTCCTCGTCTCGCTGGGAACTGCCCAGCTGAGAGCTCAGATGAGAACGCTGTTTTACGGCTATGTTCGCTCTTAGAGCACTTCGATATTACTCACTCTCCGGCACGCCCCTTTATCTTTCGTACACGCGTTAGGGAGGGCCCAAATTCATCTAGACAGCTGTCACTCCGCGCAATACCAAATATTCAATATTGCGCCAACACGTTCGGGTAAAAAGCAGGCGCGCGGCCGAGAAAGCAGGCGATGGCTAGTACGCACGACTCCGAGAAGGGAGGGCGAAAAACGGCAGCTGCTGAAACCTAGCCATTCTGACGGCGGCGCGCAACAACAATGGGATTTCGCGGAAAAGCCGCCACAAATTCAGATGACGATAAATACCTCTCCTTTGTGCGCGACGTCAACGATTCTCGGAACCTGGCGGGGCCGTCTGCATTAATAAAGGAGATTATTCCGGCGACATACCTGCGTCCAGACCGGCCGTAACCCGAACGCGCCGCGTCGAATTGGCGGCGACCACAGCGTAGTGTTGTCTGTGCAATGCCTCCAGACCAAGCGGTGGACATCTTTCCTTTCACATGCGCGGCCGGGGCGCCCGGCCGCTGATCTGATGAGCGGACCTTTACTGACGGGCTCATCTTGTCAAGAAACCCCATAATAGAGCTTTATATTGCCACGAACAATAGTTTGGTTTTTTTTGTTTATGTTTTGTTCAGGCCGAGCGGGAGCGCCGGTCTACGTTATCTTTGTTATCCGTCGGCAAAGTGAAGCGCATGTTCTGTTCTTTATGCCGGACGTGTTATCTACTTTTATAGACAAATTGGCGCGATTTAACTGTACCAGCCTAGAATATTCTTCTATGATCAACAGTGTTCCCTGCGCAATTAGAATGTTCAAGAAACCCTCGCGCAAGAGATAAATTTCCGCAGAGCAGGCACCGCAGCATTCGACTCGCCGGTGCTCGCTTGCGCACGTCACTTTGTAGACTGCTGCTTAGCCACCTGTGTATTCTTTGAGTTGTTCGGGGAGCATAAGTTCGCTCCAATAAACTTGTTTTCCTTGAAGACAACTGCGTCGTCTTCGGCTTCGTGACATCTGGTGGTGGTGCCGGGTACATGCAGCCTAAGCCCTTGTCAAGCCGACAAGCAAGACCAACTCGTGTCAGCTCCCAACAGCAAGGTCTTGAGCCTGAGGATGGAATGTTTCCGTAAAGAGTGGAGAAAGATGATGCCATAAAAACCGCGATATTGAACGCTGGCACCATGAACAGCGCTTGCAGTCCTGCCCTCAATCTTCTGCACCCAGGGAACCTCATCAGTTATGGGTACCCTCCAGAGGACCCCGAAGTCTTTTTGGAGCAAGTCGAACGGGTCAGGCTCGGTAACCTATGGGACGACGGGGAGATGCTCAACTTTGAACACTCAGAACAGAACTAGTTCAGAAACCTTGAGGGCTACCAAGAGTCTTGTAACGATTTTAGAAAACAATTTTCGTACACATCCCCAATGTTTTGGAAAAGACAGCGCCCAGGCGTTGCTAAATACGCGGTCCTATCACTCTAACAAAAGCATTGTAGTCTTCATCTAACAGTTGAAGAGGTTTTTTGGCGTGCTGACCCTTGCATGTCGGAAAAAAGAAGTTACGCTTCCTGATGCGTGGTGTGCAGGAGGAACTGTTTTGCTGAAGATGTCCACCATTTGCCCAAAACTGCCGTAGATTTCGTGATCGAAGCCAACACAATCGAGAAGCAGTATGCGTGATAAGCAGTATGAGTGCAAGTTTGTTGGTTCGGCCAATGCGAAATACGTCGACAGCTTGAGAATTCCGGAAGACAGCATACGCAAGACTATCCCCGCCGTAGTGCGGAAGAAACTTGGGACACTCCTTCCAACGCCGTCGCAACCCCTAGTCGCTACCCTTACCGACGTCATTAGGGTTGAATTTCAGCAGCCGCTGGGACCTTCAACAGCCCTAAAAGCACCCCGCGAGGCGCAAGCCGAAGCCTACGCGCCTGTTATCTGTGGACCTTGCCCACCCGCACCGTACCATCACCAGGCTCTGTACCATCGTCACCTGTCGCCGGCTGGAACCCCTTTCGTGAAACCCCCCGCCCCAAGAAAGACCGACGTGTCGAGAGCACCAGCAAATCGTCCGCTGTGCTGCCACTGCGAAGAGGCCGGCCACATCGACCGTCACTGAACCTACAAGAGGTTCGGTCTGCGAGGGTTTCCGTCGACGCACCACGCCTCCGACCCGGCCAGCGCAATACTGAGATCGAAGAATACATGTCGAACACCAGCCGTGAACCAGTGCGCTTCTAGCACTCGCCGTCACCCTACCCGTACCAATTGCCACACCATCGAAGCAAGGCCGACTTCACGCGGGGGACTTCCGCAAGCCCACATAGATGAAACTGAAAGCAGAAACTTCTGGACGTGAAGTTGCATGACCACGAAAACGGGAAACCCTTCAACGACGCAACGACTCGTCGAAGACCATGTATCACGACATGCCATCAACCCGACGACCCTATCTAACACGGACGTGACTCCCAAACACAACCACGATAACACGCGACGTGCACCCGAATGACAGACCCTGCCGCTGAGAAGACGACTAAAATGACGGCGCAAAGTGCCCGACCGCCAACACGTACAAGCCGAGATACAAAGTCCCCGACGCACCCAAAACTCGAGGAAAGATTCGTCCGAGATAAAGTTGTCTATCGACGGCTTGGATGTAGTCCCCGTCATCGACACGGCAGCTGACTACTCAGTAATGAGCGGGGTATTCGTATTCACGCTGAAGCAAGTTACAAGATGGGGCGGTGCGCACATACGCCCAGAAGGAGGCCACCTCGTAACGCCAAGTGGAACGTGCGTTTCGCGCGTCACCATAGCCACACACAACCTACCCTGCTGCGTTCGTCGTTCTGCCCACCTGCTCCCGTGATGTTATTCTTCGAATAAACTTGTTTGATGGACAACGGTGACAATTCATCTGTACATAACGAAGATAATTTTTTCTTCCGATCACTCCACAACGCTGATTCTGAACCCCGTAAGGATCGTCGACGATCACGCCACCCTGTCACCCCGCGCAAGCTCGATGATCACCGTGTACTGTGAGGATGCTGCTCCTAATATCGAAACTATCGTATAGAGTCACCAAAGTTGACTTCTCGACCATGGTGCCTCCGTCCCAAGTGGCATTGCGAGCTTTAGGAAATAGAAGTCCCAAGTTCGCTGACTCATTTCAAAGAGCACCACCAGGTTCCAAAGAAGGATGATGCGATTGCATTCCTCGAAGAAGCGCAAGAAACAAGTATAGTGGTCGCTGTCGCCAACTTTGAACGCACACACGCAGATGCTTTCAAGCTGCAGCATCCTTTCAAAGTGAACCCTGCGCGGCCGCAAGAAAACAGGGACAAATTATTGAATTTTGTTCGTTGCTACACCGGGTGCTATTGGACGAACTAAAAATTACGTCAGACACCTGTAGTGAAGCACCCAATAATAACAGCAGATGGAGCCCGAACCAGCCTAGAGTCACTGCACCGCGTCTCTTCACACGAGCGGGAAGCCACCTGGAGTTAAGTCGATGACATGCTCGGCGACGACCATATGCATCCATCGAAAAGCCTCTGGGCTGCTCCGGTAGTACTCGTGAAGAAACACCATGGCACATTGATGTTCTGGGTTGACTACCGGCAATGGAAAAGATCACCAAAAATACGTTTACAGCCTGCCACGAATCAACGACGCCCTCGGCCACTTCTGCAACGCGAAGTACTTCTCATCGATGGATCTAAAGACAGGCTACTGGCAAATAAAGTGGACGAGAGAGATCGAGAGAAGACTGCTTTCATGACCCCAGACGGCCTATACGAGATTAAGGTGATGCTGTTTGGGCTATGCATGGCGACCGCAACGTTTCAGAGAGTCATGGGCGCTGTTATGGCTAGCCTGAAGTGGCACATTTTCCTCGAGTACCTCGACGACGTTGCAACATTCGCCAGGGCATTCCAAAAACAGCTTACTAGGTACCAGTCTGAACTCGACACCATCCGTACATCGGGGTAATGCTGAAGCCTGATAACTCCAGCTTCGCATACCAGGAACTGAACCTCTTGGGCCACATGTTCAATGCCGCGGGAATCCTGCCTGACCCGGCGAAGGCTTGAGCCATAGCGAACTTCCCAAGACCGGAGGACAACAAGGACGCGCGAAGATTTCGCTGACTGTGTGCATACTTCCGGCGTTTCGACGCAAACTTGGCACGCATTCCAGAGCCACTCACACGCTTGACGAAAAATACCACCCCTTTCAAATGGGAAGGTGCCCAAGAGGAAGCGTTTTACACGCTCTAACAACGCCTGCAAAGCACACCGTGCTTGCTCAGTTCGACAAAACCGCCGAAACAGAAATGCACATGGACGCCAGTGATGTAGGTTTGGGTGCCGTCCTCGTACAAAAGCAAAGCGCTTGCGAAATGTAATCGACTATGCCAGCCGTGGTCTGTCGAAGCAGGGGAAGACTACTCTGCCCCCAAGAAAGTTTGATGGCTATCGTATGGGCCTTTTTACAATTTCGCCCCTACATGCATGGTAGACCTTTTAAGCATGTGACAGACCACCATGCTCTGTGTAGCTCACCAATTTGCAGGACCCCTCTGGCTGTCTTGGGCGATTGAGCATGCACTCACAGAAATTTGAAGTTACAATCCTCCATAAATCCGGCAGGAAACACTCCGATGGCGATTGCCTGTACCGCGCCCCCGTCGACCCACCACCTCAATACTCCGATGAAGACAGCGCGTTCTTTGGAGTAGGGACGGAGAGCGACCTAGCCCCTCGGCAGCGTGCGACCCCGCGTTGCGCGTCATGATCGAATACCTCGAAGGACACAAAGTCGCCGTGCCTAAGGCCTTCAACCGCAATTTACCAGCATTCAGCCTCAGAAACTCCGTCCTCGTGAAGAAAAATTTCTACCCCACAACGAGAACGAATTATCTTTTAGTTCTACACCTTCGTGACGAACTTTTGAAAGCGCCGCACAACGACCCGTCATCCGGGCATCTTTACACGGCACGCCCTATTAGAAAAATCAATGCAAAGTATCAGTGGTCCCGCCTTACAACCGATGTGGCCCATTTCGGCCGTAGCTACGTGAATGCCAGCGACGAAAAACGCTGCTGACGAGACCCGCCGGACTTTGCAACCGATCGCCGTCGCACCAAGGCCCATCCGATGACTTGAATGAACTATTTGGGCCCATTTCCTACGCCACGATTGGAAAACAAGTGGATTGTCGTGGCAACAAAATACAAGACGCTCTACGCAGAGACCTTCACTCTTCCTAGGGGGACTGCACAAGAACAAGCAAAGTTCTTGAAAAGCCAAGTTTTACTTTGACATGGAGCCCATCAAGTCCTCATCACGGGCCGTGGAACGGCCTTCACAGCCGAGCTCATGCAAGGAACCTTATGCTCCAGCAACACGGATCACCGAGAAACGACGGCGTACCACCCCCAAATAAAAGGACTGACGGAACGTTTCAACAAAACGATTGCGGATAAGGTGTCCACGCACGTCGACGTTGAACATAAGACCTAGACGGAAGTGCTCGCGTATGTCACGTTTCCGTACAGCATGGCTATCGAAGAAACGGAACAGATGACACCTTTCGAGATGGTCTACAGAAGATGGCCGACTACGATGCTTGGCGCCATACTTCCGCATGTCGTAGAAGACGACAACCTCAACGCAGACGTACATTGATACCTTCAGATTGCGAGGAGGCCCGCCAGCTCGCTCCAGTTCGCACAACTAACCAGCAGCTGGTGGATTCTGGACGCTACAGCATCTGACGCCGAGACGCCGAATACCGCCCAGGGGATCGTGTGTGCGTTTGGACCCCCATTCGATGATGTGAACTCAGAGAGAAGCTCCTTCGACGGCATTTCCAACCCTGCCGGCTTCGACAACATGTTGCCCAACTTATCTACGAGGTGATTCCGAATAGCGATTCCGGAACCTCACGACGACGCACGCGGCCTGATGTCCGGCATGGTATTTTTTCTGAAACCAAACTACACACGATGACGAATTTTGTGTTATTGTTTGTCCAGACTCTCTTTATTTTAGCATCGGGTCGATTCCGTCTCAGAAGGGGCTAGCGGCACGAAGAATTTTTTGGATATTTATGTTTTGTTATATGTTTCTTATGCCGCACGTCTTATCTCTTTTGATAGACAGAGTGTCGCGAACTAACATCACCAGCTAAAAATATTCTTCTATGATCTACAGTGTTCTGGATGCATTTCGACTGATCGAGAAGCCCTCGCGCCACGAGATACAGGCCCGCGGAGCAGACGCCGTGGCATTCGACTCGCCGGCGCTGGCTTGCACACGTCGTTTTGTTGACTGCTGCTTGGCCGCTTGTGTATTCTTTGAGTTTTTAGGGATGCACAAGTTCGCTCCAATAAAGCGGTTTTCCTTGAAGACAACTGCGTCTTCTTTGGCTTCGTGACAATATCATTGGCGTACTGAGAGAGAGGGAAAGGCCTGTAGCGGGATTGATGTCCTTTATTCAATGTTAGACAGAAAAGGGCAGAATGTCAAGCCCGGCAGTACCCGTGATACTATCACGGGAGAGCTGGATGCAACGCATTTATAACAAACACCTTTCAACCTGTCCTTCATACACCTGCCGCACCACTGACAGAACTCACTCAATAGACCGTATCCGCGGACAATTTGCGAATCACTACATTGAAATTAACACAGTAAAATGCCTTGCTGCAGCCCAAATATACTGCATCTACCGGTTGGCGAGAGAGCACTGGAGGGCCGATGTCGTTTAAAAACATATTTCATTCTACTCACCTTCCGGGCATAAAGCCGTGTGGGTTAGAATATATAATAGACGTATTGCTACTAGACGGTTGTGAAAAGAAGTCTCTCCGATTCTCAAGCCTACTCACATAACCATCATAACTACGTAAATTGAATTCAATGATTGCTGTGCCCATTTGGGCCTTTTTTCATCTGGTTTCCACAACGTTGGTACCAGAAAATCGGTATCAACCCGCTCTACGACTCGGAAGTGTCCGACTTTGGGTTTCCCAACAACGGAAACCAGAGACCCCGCCGATGCATACGGACGGGCGAGCATACCGAATGGTCCATAAGGAGTGTTGGCAACAGCGGAAACTTACCGCGCGCTTGGACATTTCGGCGAGTGAATTGAGAGCCACATTTAACTTTGGAAAACTATGATGGCTGGCGCTGGAAAATGGGACAGTTTATTGAATCGTCGTACTAATAATGTCTCTTACCTAAAACCACACGCATTGCGTGCACTAATACAGAAAATGCGAGACAGAACCCTTCCCGCCCTGAAGAGCCCGCAGCCCAGTGACTTAGGACATAAAAGCCTTGGTTGTGCCATCTAAGAACACGAATCTAAGCTGACAGCATTCAAAAAGTATCATAAGCCATGCATGTCCACCGAATGTCCGGAAGAGGAATTTCCAGACGCTTTAAAAGGGAAAAGAATATTGTCGACGCCAGTACCAGATTACGATGCGCTTCAGAACAGAAATAAAAACAGGGTCTCAGTGTACGACTGGTTCCTTATCCATCATCTCCGATTCTTCTGTCGTAGAGAAGTCAGATAAGAAGCAAACAGATAATAAATCTCCACATCATTGCATTCTGAGATCGGCCTAATGATGATGGACGCGTTCATGATTGTATTCGGGGTGAATTCTCACGGCACAAATTCCAAACAAGGAGGCCTAAATCGATTGGCTACAAGCACTCAGAGAAGATGCCTAATGAAAGTGACCAACCAAAGCGCGACCCACTTTTACTATTCTTCTATCCGGAGCAGCTCACACGGGACACAACCTAATAGTGTGTCCTCTGGGCGAGCCGCAACTGCACATAGCGAACACAGGCCAAAGACGAAGACAGGCCTTAATAATGAGCGTCACAGTCCTTGGCTCCACTCGAAGTCATATGCAACCATCATACGTTCTCGTATACTGTTGAACATTTGACAGTACAACTGAGGAAACAAATCAGTGATTGTGAAACGTACAAAGGCAGAAAATTTAAACCACAGAAGCCCTTGTTTAAGCGCACCAAACAGATTCACCCTCTCAAAAGGAGAAAACTTGTCGGTTCTGCAAACACACAAAACCAGAAAATGACAGGAGAACGAAACGTCTCATCTACGCAAGTATTATCGTCAATTGATGACGAAGAAAACTGGAGACCGTCATACAAAACGTCCTTTCATGAAACACGCTGTGATTTTCGCCAGAATGTTTGCAGCGTAAGCAAGCCTGTTGACCGGAAGCGCCATCGACGCTATAAACACCGATGGAAGATTAAGCTGTCCTTATGAGAAAACGATAAAAATTTGGAAGTGAATGTGTCGGTGTGACGTACTACAGTTATCGGTCCATTAGTTTATCCCCTCTACCTTGCGGGGAGGATGTTGTGAAACGAAGTTCTGCGATCACCGCGCGTGCTAACAAAATCATCATGATTATGGAACAGGATTCAATGGTTCTCTAAACCCTTCCCAGGCTTTTGTCTTTAGGTATATGACTAAAGGTAATGTTGCATATTACAACAAAGTCTTTCGAAAAGAAAAACAAAGTTGTGATTGGCCTGTTGTTACTGGGGATAGTGGCTCTAACCAAGTTATGCAACGGCAAACGCCCTTATACTTCAGGATGTTAGAAATTGTAGCTGCCCAATTTTTACAGCGAATCTTTTCATGGTACTTTCCGGATAGCATACATGACATCTTTCTCGACTGTGTAAGGAATTTTCGATACTGGCTCAAGTGACTGGAAACCCAGGTCGCTGCCTCTGTCGGAAGACGTCGAGTAGGTCTAAGAAAATATTGTGCGAAAAGTTTCCATGCACCTTTTTGGCTAGACGCAAACTTGTCAGCATTCTACAGAGTTATTATAATGCGTGCATGACGTGTGAGCAACCTATTATACTGCCAGAACACACGAAAGGAGTGGGTTAAGTTATGATTCAGTGTAGTCGGATAACGTTTTTTGCCCCAGGCAAGGGGCTTTCTTGCAAAGGATTGCAGTGGCTTGAAGCTTGCCAGAGAAGACAGATCAATGTGAGACTTAAACAAGCGGTGGAATCGAAATTTTCCGAAGCGCTCTTTGCAGCCCATGATCGAACCAAAATTGTAACATAGTAGAGGGTTTTGAGCACTTTGGGTTGTTCTGGTGTATAACATTTTCAATAATTTTGGTAAGCTCTTGGATGGCCCTGTCCGCACGGCCCGCTAGCGTTCTCGAGATATTGATAAAAATACGTGGAATCCCCGTGAGTAAATTCGTGTCTTCGAATAGTGGAGCTCATATCGCGTGCCATGGATGCGTGAGCCGCCCCCCCAAAGGAAATGCGAGGCATCAATGGCCACAGTTTGATGTGACTTTATCAACACCGAAAGAGCTTAAGGTGGTAAGTGTAGTGTCTACAACATTTAGAGCCGCGGTTTGATGCAAGAAAGCTGGTGGATGTCATTGAGAGAAAATAAATTTGGAAGTGAGCTTCTTTGGACTCTCCAGGATATTTTGTGGTGGGTCCCACCAACAGACTGGTACATTGAAGTCGAAAAAGAGAAGATATTTTGTGAGTTCTCAGGTTTTAGCTTATTGCATAAACTCTCTAAGACAAATAAAGAGAATTTTCAAGAACTTGGACGTGAAAAGTACACGCCAGAACGAACACTTTTCGCACCTTATACTTACACCTCATCCCATAGGTATCCAGTGTACAGCTTAAAATCACACCTTCTATCCGCCTTAAAGACTTTTCAACAAAGCGAGGACTCTGCTTGCATACTTTTTCCCTGTCTCATCATAATTTGGTTCAGTGAGAAACAAGCTGTATTTACCCAGAAAGCAGTCGGTAGAAATATTGTGATGAGGTACCCAGGTGTCAGTGAAGCAGTGTGCGTCGTAATTACACCGAACGGCGTTGTGAGTTGTCATAAAAAGTCTTAGAATTTGTGCGTACCTCATAGACATTTTGATGAGGGTGAAGATTGTGAAGCCCATTCGGAATGTGGGATATCAGTGCTTAGCGTTCCGTCCTCACTGAGAAACCCTGCGAAATGGCGAAACAAGCAACCATTTACCCAGCCAGTCAATGCAGCGAATGCTAGGGCACTGACTTAATTGTAATGAAATGCCAGATTGGATACCTGCTTGATAATTTTGTGCACACAGCGCTATTTTCAGTAACAACCGAGTTTACGAGCTTCACACCATGGGGGTCAGAAGTGTCAGGGTGCAACGTGACACAAAGAAGGCTTTTCTGCAGGGGCACAGGGGGACACTGAAGATGTCCGAGCTATTGTTTACTCCCACTGCTTTATTGCGAAGAGGTGGGTGCGTGTGACCTGGGTGCTGTTTATTCACGGAGGCCCAGTTCGTTGTGGCTGGAAGCGGGGAAGCAGAGGACGAGGCACTTTCAGACGTGCTGTTGTTCTTGTGTTGTTTGCGCGGAGGGGAAGCCTTGGTCGAGGTAGGTTCTATGAGTGTCTTGCACGGCGGGTGAGTTGGGGTGGTATTGCGGCCTTCTCTTTTCCAGCTCTCGCGCGGCGCACGCACGACGTCACGAAGGGATGAAATTGCCGCGCCCTGCATATTGTTCTTCATGGTCTCGTTATGCAGGCTCCCGTTCTCCTGACGCTGTGCGTTAACCTCGTCAGTTAGGATAGAAATCCCTTTAAGGCATTGAAAAGGAGCTCAGGTAACCGACCGAAGTGGCCCTCAAAGTGGCCCCAGTGGCGATTTGGCATTTGTTCTTGGCGGGACAGTCGAGACAAGGCTGCCCTAATGTCCCCATAGGCGAGGAAGACACCTTTAGCGGGCTCGCATTATTCTTCATACACATAACATGTGAGCGAAATCATGCCAGATACTAGTTGTAGCTCCTCCTAGGGCCAGGAAATATCGTTAGAGTAGGCTCGTTTTCCGGATGCTTTACACCGAAGGAACTGCTGCTTCCTTGTAAGTATTTATGAGCAGATGACGCAGGTACTTTTGTCGGCCACCACCTTGCGCTAACTGCTTGCCTCGCCGAAAACTTTTGATGCTCGATAAATTTCAAATCCGGGCTCCAAAAGTTGTTGAGGGTGTCGGCGAGCACCGTGCATTCAGTACGTTTGATGAAGAGGTTGGTTCCGGGATTTGGGGGTCGATTTCTTGACTTTGTGGCTGTTTTGTGATGGATCTAATATGAGAGCATGACGATGATGATGATGACGGCGAGTATTTCTAGTGGTATACCCTTTTTAGCGGGTGACGTGTCCTCTTAGAAAAAAACTTACATAGCTGTATTTGATTTCTTTGTTTATTACTTGCACTGCTCCTAGGATAGGTGCAAGATACTTTGTTTTCTTTTAGAGGTGCCAGTTGTCGTAGCCAATATTCCCCCCTTGGCATTTCGTCCACCAGTATTCTAACCTTTTCTTCGCCTCTATAGCCCGGAACTTGTTTTGTGCTACCGATAAATCTTAGGGCTCTGCAAGCCAAATATTTCGCTCATGAGTATTTAGATGGATGCTTAAAAATTCCAATGCTACAGCCTGCATAGTTTTTGTTTTTTTTCTGCAGACCACGCGCACTCCATAATTTTGTGTGCACTTCCCCACAAGGGTCTTTGTTTGCACGAGACCTGCTCTATCCTCAAAAAGAAAGGCACTGCCATTTAAAATATTCTAGAAACTTCCCTCTCTCATGCCCAATTTCTTGTGCGCAAACAATGTTTTACTTCAGTGTGTTGTTTCTATTTATTTGTTCCTATTTGGCTTGCATCGTTTTGTTTGCATTGGCTGTCTTGGAACCTCCAATATTATTTCTCTAATTCTTCGTCAGCCTTCTTGTCTACCTTAGGCACTGCGTGCCCATAGTTGTTAAGTGTAGCTATCGAAAAATTTTAACTCTCTACCTAACTTCATCCTTTGTTTTCAACCTCCCCTCAAAACATTTTACTCTGATCTTCTAGAACTTCAAAAGATGCCCAGCCCATATCTACCTGCACTGCATTGTTAGGTATTTTACCATGCTTTGGTAATGCGAAAAGGCCAACCGTTGTCTGGTTAACTTGAACGCATGCTAGAATGCCTGATTTTAGGCAACGTACTGCATTCGCCACTGTGAGACTCGGGACCACTACTCCTTAACACAGTATTCTCGCTACTTCCTATTTGCTATACCCAAGGTAACTCTATGTTTCATTATAATTGTTCTTCTCTTTACTTTACGTTTAAGGGGAGATGGGTAGTAAACATACAAATCAAACTTTGTCTCCCATTACTTCCCAGCTTCTCTTGCTATCAACTTCAAATTTTGGAGGAGATTTAAAATAGCTGTCTACTCGCCACGTGAAAATTTTGTACAGGAAAATGAAATGGGCCATAAATCACAAATTATGAGCTTTTTAAATTTTTTATCAGATTAAGGAACATTTTCAGAAAGGTTTTTCAGGACATGGCTGACACATTATCTACATGTGTTAAATTCCTCATTCTTTCTTCTGAACCTCAATAATAACAAAGAAATGGCAGACCAGACACCAACCTAAAAGGTACTCAGGCATACAGTTTTTACCTTTTCGACAGTAACTACGGTGCCACCCCGCGCATCTTATGTAGACACGTCTAACAGAGTAGTAATAATGCCTTACCCATAAATATGAAGCTTCCCACACACATGTCAATACTCTGCCTGAATGTGAGCATGGTACATGCTGAGAAACGTTTCTTTTTTGGTTTTTGCCCATTGCACGCTACCGATCTGTATAGAATGAGTTCCGTTTTTGGTTCTATAACTATTTTTAGCTTTTGGAATTCGCCCCTCCGTTGAACTCGAGTAGCGCGTCCTTAACGTACGGGGTTTCCGCTTCACACGGGACACTATTTGTTCTTTTGGGATGAAAATCTGGAGCCGTAAGGCATCTCTGTCTTTGATCAGGGTCTTTTTCCTACAGAGCGTTGTTTTGGAGGAGGGATGTACTGCGTCTACGGATTACCTTCATCAACAAACTTAGGCTCGAGAGACCAGCAAACCATGAAGTTTTGTGGTGCTGCCTGGGTTTTAAAACATGTTCAAATGTCTCGGGCGGGTTAATAACCCATCTGATGCCCGGGTGCTACATCAGGTTCACACGGTGGATCGCAATCTAGTGCCTCTACAACAGTGGGCAGAGTTTGGGCCGCGCTAGATTTCGAGGGTGAGAATAGCAGGGTTCTATTAATGTTTTCTCGAATAGTTTTTGCTTGAGGTGCAGCCTTTCCATTCGGTTCAAGTTCCGCGAGGTGTAGACAAAACAGCCATGTTAGTTTTTATTTTCAGTTTCTCCACATGCCTTTGGTATTTGAGAAAATGTTTTAACGCCTCGCGCTCTAAGCCTTCCTAATCGCGCCAGCGGTCTTTCTCCTCGAGCACCCACTGTTCCACCGGTTCTCTTGCTTTTGTAACTCTACCGTGTCAATATGCGTTTTTTTTATTATACTAAACGAAGTAGCCTCGTCCTGTCATAGACGCCAACTATTGCCAGGCTGTTGGACAATAATAAATTAAAGAAGGGACTGTTTAAACGAGACTAGTTTATGCACTGCACGAAACAGAAACAAAATTCACATAATGAAAAGATGCAACCTAAACAACAATAGGCGGCTGCGAGAAAGCGGTATAAAACGGCGATTTATTATTATAATAATTATAATCTTTATTTCAAGAAAAGTACGCAATATACATTCCAGCCCGCTTAAGCAATGATGCTTGTGAGCTGGCTGGGCAGCCCATCTTCGTGCACGGGGCACATGCTTATGCCCTCTACAAAATATACAAAGGTAAATAAGAGGAGTGCATTTCATCTGGCCGGACAACAAATACTGTTCGACAACACAGACAAAACAAAAGAAATTTATACTAACACAATTTCATGGAAGTACAAATACAATTGAAAATAAATACACAACTTATTATTAAACCTATACAGTATGAGCATGAGCATGCCAAGTGTTCTGTTGTAGAGCTAAATAATAAGGGATTTCGGTTAGCCATAAGCGCAAGAACAATTTGTTTTTTTTAACTATGGAGGGCAGCATCTACTTCAAGTTTAATAAAGAGAGAAGGTACATAGTAGAATCGTGTTCTTTTGCCGTGACTGTTATCAACGCGAGGAATTACATACGTTTCAATACGCCTCAAAGGTCTGTTTTTCGTTGTCTACTTTAAAGGTATCTGAAAAATAATGTTTTAAAAGTGCATCAAAGGCAAACTGTTTGTCAACAGACAGCATTTCTATTTGATGCGTAATTCAATCATTGTCCTCTCCTTTAAAGAGTGTTCTATATGATATAATGCGAGATATTCTTTTTAGTATTACGTTTAATTTGTTCAGCCAGTATTGTGAGGCATGACCATAGATAGTTAACCCGTATCGTATCGTACCAATATTCCCACAGTGATTTGTACACCATTTTTATGATTGAGCTATCTAATGTATATTGTAAGGAATAAAGGTAACTGCACCCTACCCGCAAGCGCTTTGGCACTTCTTGAACGTGCGTGTCCCAAGCTAGAGTTTCATCGAATGTTAAACCTAAGCACATAACAGCACTTTATCATGGCTCAGTTGGGCAGAAGCACTGACCGCCGCCGCTATCGTGTAAATAAATAGGCCTAGATAGTTTGAGCCCCTTATGCGGGTTATGAAAGCAAAGCAGGGTCGTGTTTTATTTATTAACGAAAATACGATTAGAAACCATTCAATCGAGAAGATGGCATATATCAGTCTGAAAAGTTCTTGCAGCTTCATCATACGAGTTACTCGGAAAGGCTAATACCGTATTGTCAGCCTACATATAAAGTTCAGATTTTAGTGGTACATTTGTCCGGTAGTTAAAATAAATATTAAACAAAAGAGGCCCTAGCACAGAACCCCGTGGGATACCAAAATGCACTGCCCTGTTTTTACTTAAAGAAACACCTTCTTTTACACATTGTACCCGATTAAATGTTTTTAAAGAACGACAAATATGGGCCTCTGAATCCAATATCGTACAATTTGTGCGATAATAATTGATGGTCAACTGCATTGAACGCCTTATGTAAATAACCAAAACACGAAAGAACAATATTATTATCCAGTTCATGGCAGGTGAAGTCGTTAAAGTCCTGATTGATTGATTGTAGGGTTTAACGCGCCGACGCAACGCAGTCGATGAGGCGCGCCGTAGTGGAGGGCTCCGGATTAATTTTGACCACCTGGGGATCTTTATCGTGCGCCGAAATCTCGTACACACGGGCGTTTTTGCTTTTCGCCTCCATCAGAAAAGCGGCCGCCGCGGCCGGGAATCGAACCCGCGACCTCGTGCTCAGCAGCGCAATGCCTTAGCCACTGAGCCACCGCGGCGGGTAGTCGTTAAAGTCCTCTATTAGTGCGATCATGCTTATTCCACTGCGGAAATCGAACTAGTTTCCGCTTTTGTAAATTGCCTAAAAAGGTGGGAAATTCACAATCGGGAACATAGAAAGAGGACGTAGTACGTGGTAGTTACCCGTACAGGTCGAAGTAATGTTGAAATGTCCAGGTAAACTGTCGTGTCCCGAAAACCATTCAAGCTACACACAAAGAGCTAACCAACAACGGGTAATCAGAAGCAATGGTGCATTGCAACCAAGCAATATAAGGAGCGGTCCAGAGTTCTAGCAACCGCGAAAGAGTCACAGCTCAAAAATAAAAAAAGTCACAGTACGTGTACGCTGTCGGAACAGCGTTGTCCCACACGCCCGAAAAGTAGAGCAACGGTGTTGAGGTGTTGCAATATCCAGCTGATATCGTGGCCGTGGTGGTCGATCCCCCTCCAAGCTCCCGTGGCAGAGTGGCCAACCCAGCTGTCTTGTGGTGTCGCAGTCTTTCCGGAGGCTGCGGTTGTGAAACTTCCGGAGAACTTCCGGAGGCTGCGGTTATGGAAGCCCCCTTGGGCACGGCATGGGACCGGCCACCCGACCGCCACGCATCCCCGTCACGCTCCACACTTCTCAGTCTCTCTTCTATCTCCTTGTTGTCGGGATCGCTTCTCGGCCGCTGGCCGCTGCCGCTGGCAGCCAATCTTTTCCCGGTCGCCGGTGCCAGCTCGGGCCGTTGTCGGGAGCACACGGAGCCTTAGCCGGTGTAGATGAACTTGGTGCCGCGTGCGTTGCGCCTTCTTCTTCTTTGTAGCCGTTTTTCGAAGTGTTTTTATCTCGTGGTGGTCTTTCCTTAAGATGCAATTTTCTCGCACAACAGCCACTTCGTTACAAAGGGGAATCCGCTAAGCGTAACAATCATCATCATCATAAATTGACTTCTGTTGTTTATCTCAGGGTTCCACTTAGTGGGGACGTTCTAGAGGAGTGTTAAAATATTTTGGTACCATTATAAAAAAAATTCAATAGTTATACGGGTTTCCTATTCATTCGCCCTTAAGTTGGTGCTCGGGAGTTCTTAAGCAGTGATTCCATTTGATTACCTGCACTCCCAAAAGTTTATATTCCTTGACTCTGTGCAATTTGTCATGCTTGATTGAGAGTGTGTCCGTGCTACGGTCATTGAAAACCATTATTCGCGATTTTTCACTGCTAAAATTTAACCCGAGGAACCTGGCTTCGTCACAACTAATAATTATGAGCCTTTGCTCATTGTTCTAATTATCAGCTAAAAGAGCATTCCTGGCCATTCTTCCGTTGCTCGATTCAGCCGCCCAGCCAGAATAGAAATGAATTCATCAACGAGGCGATTGACATTTCCATACTTTTAGATATGGTCGCATGCTTATTATTAGTCAACATTGTACAGGAAAAAAGATAATTGAGGCATATTTTGAACAAGAAATTCCACATACCCAATAGTAGCTATATTTTTCATATCAAAATACTCATAAAAGTACTCTTTGCTTTCGAAATTGTATTGTACCCAGAGTATAGGAAGGGGATTTAAACTTCGTGTTCCAGTTCGTGGCTCGAGAGCTGAAAGTTGACCTCAAGAAAAAAGGCCTGAACAGTTTGCACATCAGCAGCGTGAAGGCGGGAAAAATAAATTAAGCAAACAATTGTATTTATCATTCGGTATATAGAGCGAAAGAATGATAAGAATGAGTGAAATATTGTTATATTACTTTATTTTATAATATGGTTGGTTGAATAACCCAGAGAGTATGTGGCTGCTGTTGCACAGGCTCGGGATTGTTGCTAACAGTGTGAGAGGTGGTTGGGGAGAGGGGAAATGCAGTTTCGTGGCAGGGCTGCAGAAGTCTAAAATCTACCGGCGATATTGAAGTGAAGCGAGCAGATGTACGCTTAATGTTCGCTGTTTTGAAGAAAATGGAGGCATATTTTAAACAAGAAATGTCACATACCCGCTATTAGCACTATTTTATTTTCAAAATAGTCATGAAAGTACTCTTTGCCTTCGAAACTTTATTGTACCCACAAAATAGCAAGGGGATTCAAGCTTCGGGTTCCTCATAAGAGGATTACTAGCTATACCACTCCTTAATAAAAAAAGTTGACCTCATTATACATGCTCCCCTATATAAAAAAATACTGCGGGTACATTTGAACAGTGCGTGACCACTTAATGCCACGGCGCTCTATGGAGGCCATGCCCACCTAGCAAAGAACATGGTTAACGTCGTTTTAGTGAAATTCTTTATCTGCACAGAAGCCAGTATGAAGGTTCCGCGTTCACAGAGAATCAAAAGTACTTCGTCTGGAGGCAGGAGTAAAACGAATGCTATTTTAAGGCACCGCAATTGTACGCATTAGCGCAGAGCTGATAATTTATGGAAGCTTGACCTCACAAGCAAGACTTCAACGATGGAGCTGTTGTATTTGCGCCTTGCCAGGAACATAGTGAAGTTTCAGTATCACTCTTGACGTGCAGAGTTGCGGTGCTAGTAATCGTCTTCGTATGCGTCGAAGAATTTGTCATGGTGTTCGCGGCGAGTGGTGGATGCAAAGTTATCCTCAGCGTTGTACCCTCGTGCCAGCTCTTCGTCATCGACTCAAGGCAGGCGTGGTGGTATTTGCTAATTGTCTCATGAAAGATAGGAACACTGGTAGCTATGTCTTCCACTATCCGGAGGAGGTGTGTTGACGTGGCTCTGTTTTTTGTAAGCTTTAATTGCAGAATACGCCAAGATCTACAAAAAAACTCCTTAGTAAAATCCACGAAGTTCATAGGACTACGCCAATACCAAACTTTACCCAATAAGTGCCATATTTTATTTTATTTTGCCGACAGCCTTTGCTCAAAGGTGGTGGCGTCGATCTAGGCTTGTTGGTTAGACCTGCAGCCACTGACACAACGCAATGACAACACCTCCTGCGATTTCGAGAAATACTGAAGCATCGCGCAAGAGCAAGAAAATGACGAAGAAGCGATGGAAGACAACCATGAACAAGAAGATTCAACCCCGACGAACAGTAAACAGGAATGGAGTTAAATAGTCAGCCGAGACCAGGGACGCAAACAAAGGTGAGCAGCACTACCTTGAGAGGTGGTCCCCAAACAATCGTCTGGCGGACCTAACGCAACCACCTTTAAAACAAATGCGCCCTTCATTTCCGAAAGCCGACTACAAGCTTATGATTAGACACAAAGAACGTTTACCACTAACCAAATTGAAACCGGCCAAGCTCGCTCGAGCCATTTACATGACTCAAGACTTACATGGCGAAAGGCAGACATTTGTACTAGAGTAGAAGAGACTAAAAACATCATCACCGTAAGCACCCCTCACCAGAAGGCAGCACGGGCCCTCAATCAAATTCGGGAACTAGCCATTCAAAGGAAAACACACCCTGTCAACATCTAGGAACAGCCCCCGCCGACTCCGTCAAGGAAGTGATGCATGACGTACCACTGCACTACAACATGCCGAAAGTCCTCGACGACCTCTACTCAACAGGGCTTGAGTTTCTGACATGCCACCGTCTTAGAAATACCAGGACTGCGGTGGTCACCTTCCAACGACAGAGGTACCTTTTTATGTGTAATACATTGCTGTTGAAGTTAAATGGTAGTTATACAGGAAGACTGTGCCAGTGTGTGCCACGTGTTGGGACATCATGCCGAGGTGTGCCGAAACCCCAACGTCCGGGCTTGAGACACCTCCGTACCGCGGGATCCGACACCGGCGTCCGTCTGCAAGTTGAAGAGTGCCCTATGCAACGGAGACCACCTGACTGCATAAAGCCTTTCGTCTTGCGCCAGAAATTGCTGCCGCAGAATCATGAAACACCGCGGATGCCCGCGAAATCTAGACCCTGGGGGGCTGGTCTCGTGGACGCAGCTTACCCGCGCCGCATCCCGTGGATATCACCCTCAAGATCCACAACCAAGAGGAGTACATCCTACGCAGGACAGCAGAGCTGCGCAGACATTGCTTCTGCCGCACTCATAACTTGCCACCTAAACAACCAAAGTGTGCCGAGTGCACAAAGATTGATGCATGAAACGAAAGACTAGAGGCCAAATACGCGAAAGTTGAGGCAGAACTACGGAGTCTTGAGGAGTTCGCTGCCATCTAGGATGCAAAATCTACGCAGACAGAACACAAACGGGTGGTGGTAAAGAAAGACCTCTCAGTTGAGCTGGAATTGTTTAAAGGAAATAGTTGAAATAATCACTAAGGGAATCGAGGTGCAACTGAAACCGGCTACCGCAAGTATCACAGAGCAGCAAGGCGCACTACCTGCACGGGTATATTAAATGTAAAAGGAGTCAGGCGCCTTTCGCAAAAATTTGAGATGATAAAAAATACACTATCTTCCCATAGGGGAACCATGATAAGGATGCGAAGCAGCATAGGGGTTCACTCAGTTTCCCATTTCTGGGTGCCGTTGGTTCGGGGTTGTTCGTTCCGTCCGAACTCATCGTACAGCACCGGAGTAGAACCGGCACAGACGGTGCTTCGGAGCAGACTGAACACCGCGCAGCGCGCTCACCTGGTTTTATACAGCTGGGGAGAGGAGAGTGGAGGGGAGGTGCGCATGCGCAGTGTTATGAAGCTGTTGGAGGAGAAGAGAATGGAGGCAAGACGCTCATGCGTAGTGGAGTGCGGATGGCGCACGCGGGACATAAGCTGCTCCGCACCTAAAGTCGCAGACCATATGTCGAGAGAAGCTTTACGACAAGCCAAACACGGAATATCCCCAGGAAGGCCTTCCTAGTAGCTGCAATTCCCCGCAACCAGAAGTGGAAGCAAAGAACAACACTATTTCAGTGAACTGCTGGAGCATTAATCCAAAAGTCTGATCCCTGTATCAGTGTATAGGAACTGTCAGTATTCTACCAGACGTACTTGCGCTCCAATTAACCAATGCGCCTCTCAAACCAGCGGGCTACATGACTCATGGATAATCCCAGACCAATATATCAGCTACACCTATCAAAAAAGAAATCACACACATACAGAATTCAATAAACAGCCTGAACAAATGGGAGTGCTGTCTGAACTGATTCCCAGAAAAAGTGGAAGAGCCCAGAGTATGTTTTTTCTCAACATGTAGTGGCGACCGGAGATTGTACAGGCGGACATAAAACAACTAATTCAACAGGCGGTGCGAGTAGCGGCCCATAACTCTCACATCATTGTAAATGACCGATGCCGCTCACCCACTTTGGGGATATGGTTACACAAATAAAAGAGGCAAGGAACTTTGCGTTGTCATGGAGGAAGAGGAACTCACCCTTAACACTGACCACTTGGTCCCTACACGAATGGGTAACGGCATTAGCCGAGAGGCTTTTCCTCACCTCACCTTAATCAAGAATACTAATGAGGCCAGCAGGACAGGCACATGTGAAAACCTAGGGTCTGTCCATGATATATAATCCACATTATTCCTAGGTCCCGAATACCGAGCCCACCTAGGTGAGTCCAGAATCACTGATTGGCACAACATTTGTGAACGCCCGGAAGCGCGAGAATAATCTAACCAGATTACAAGCACAGAAGAATGGGCCAGAGGAGTAAGGACGGCATGAGATAGACAACCCAGAAAACAAAGACCACCACGCAAGTTCCGAGCGTCGATCTCAAGCTGCTTCACCTATGGGACGCTGGAAGACGACTGATCAATAGTTGGGAAAGACACCGGTAAAACAGAAAGTTGACCAAGTGAATAACCTAACTCTTAGCGGAGGCAACGATATACGTGGCGCAACTGAGAGGAGAGAATTGGCCCTCCGTGTGTGACGGTTTAAAGAGACTCTCAGTAGCTCAATGATGTGAAGGATGCTGAGATATTGATAGACCCCTATAATCTCGCTGCACAACGACGACGGCCCAGCACTAATTCCCCGGGACGCTGTCAAAGCTGCTAAAATATTGCACGATAAATACTTGAAACCATTTTCTATTACGCTTATCCCAGGCTACACTGGATGGCGAAATCCTGAACTGTAGAGGGGCATACAGCTATGCGAAGTGGAAGCTGCAATGACAAAGCTTAGATGCAACACGACCATGGGATGAGATGAGATAACCAAAAAACTGCTAGCGAACATTGAGTTTTCCTCCGTGACTTCTCTTACCGCATAGATGAACACCTGCTGGAAGAACTAAACGCTCCCGCAGGAATGGAAGAGCACAGAAGTCTCATTCACTGCTAACCCTGGCAAGGAACCAGACATTGAAATCCTCCATCCCATTTCTCTTACTCTGGTGTGGCGAAGCTTATGGAACTTATTCTCCTTACAAGGAGGAACAAATATCTAGAAAGAACCGAAGAACTGCCACCACCATGTTTGGCTCGAGGCCGCATCTTTCGACTGAGAATATCCTGTTACAACTGAAGAGGATACCATAATGCAAGCCAGTAGATGCATGCCAAACGCTGCACTGACTCTCGACCTAAAATGGGCATTTTATATTGTCACCAACAAGGATCTCTTAGTCAACCTCAATGGTCTAGACTGGGCGAACCGAACTTACAACTATGTCCGACACTTTCCGCCAGAACAGAAAGCCGTCACCATGATTGGAGACATTGCTTAGAATCCAGTCAACCTCGGTGGAGGGGTAGGCAATACAAAGCGGTTCTCTCCCCTAATGTTCAATATCGTCCTCGTTGACCACCCCACTAAACTAGAGGTCTTCGAAATCTTCACCGTGCCTTTTACGGCGATGATATTAGCGTGTGCACTGGCAACGGCTCGGGGGCTGGGAGAATGTAGGACGACTTGCAACTTACTGCCGATATAAGCACTGAATATGAGCAGAGCTGTGGCCTTTCTTGCTCTCCGAAAAAATCCGAGTAACTCATAGTGCAAAGGGGAAAGCGACAAGGCAGAAGTATCGAGATCGTCCTGGATGGCGATACTATAAGGCCTTCCCCTCACATCCTGATATTGGGAAAGTTCTTCCAGGCGGACAGCAGAAATAGTTCTTATTGGCCGGCTTAAGGGCACTACCGAACGAATCACGCATTTGCTCCGAAGAATTGGCACAGTATCTACAGGCATGAAATTGGCGGACACACTTAGGCTCGTTGAGGCCATTGTGATATCCCTACTGGTTTACACCCTTCCATATGCATACTCAACAAGACGGAAACAGCTTAATTGGACACAATAATCACAAAAGCATATAAGCAGGCTCTGGGGCTACCAGTAAGCTCCTAGAATGAAGACCTTTTTAACTGGGTATTTAAAACACAGCGGCTGAAATCATCGAGGCTCATCTATCAAACCAGCGACAAACATTTGGGTAAAGTACCACTGGGTGAAGCCTCCTAGACAGACTAGGAATGACGTTCCCAGCTGAGATAGAGTATTGGGATGTGCCAATGGAACTGCCAGATGAGATTGCGGTATCGCCCATGCTGCGCAACATGCGTCCAGTACATCATGCAGGCAGGAGAGAGGAAAGAGCTCTTGCAATAGGAAAGGCCAATGACAACGGGGTCCTCATGGTCTCTACTCATGTGGCCGACAACGCAAGAAGGGTGTCGATGACTGCTGTCGTGACAACCGCAACGTCGCATATTATCAGCATCACGCTAACCTGCACGAGCTCTGACAAGGCCGAAGAGGCTGCCATTGCCCTCGTCATATCTCAGACCACCGAGGATGGGGTTAAAACCAATTTGCAACAGGCATGTCACAATTACCTCTTTGGGAAAAATATCCAAATGTGCCTAAAACATTCTTCTTCAACGTGCCGTTCACAGACTAGTAAAAAAAAAACTCTGGACTGCAGCACATTCAATTCTCCAGAGCAATAACGTCGCCCTCAATACTGCCCAAGAGCGAACCCACCGGGCATGACGAGAGATAGAGGCGGCGCGCCTACTGTCCAAATAACACGAGATCACGCAGCATTACCTGCTTTAGTGTAAGGTTTACCCTCCGGCGCACAAAGCGTAACAGAAATCCAGGAGAGATTACTTAGGGTGCGACAAACTAATACGTTCACCAACATGACGAAGTTGGCCTAATGTATCCTTGCTAGTACTTCACTCTGGGCCAGTTTTTAGCGGACCTGGCACGCTCTACCATACGGTGTGAGGTGTTCAGAAAAACTGAAGGTTAGAAAGAATTCCTCGTCCGTCTTATGAGCAGTTGGGGAGCGTGCTGCCCAGTTCCAGTCCCGAAGTCCAGCTTCGGATGGTTGAAAGGGCCGTCGCAGCTGGCACCACTAATGGTGACATGAAATAAGGTCAACACGCCAAAATAATTTTTTTTTTGTAACAAAGAAGTTTATTCTTCCTCGCTGTACCATTATCTTTAATGGCTTTTTGAGAAACCGGCATCCCCTTTAGCATATGTTGCTTCACAATGTCGCCAGCAATTTGTCCAGTTAGCATTTGTATTTTCATTAAGCATCTAGAACGACAGAGAAAAACGCTAGTTTCACTGAAGAGAAAGGGTTAGAGGGTCAAATATTCTTTAGGCATATCATGGGTCAAATTTATTTATTACGGTCTCTGTGTTTATATTTTTATAAAAGCAGTATTCGTACATAACAAAACTTGTTCATTCACATACGAATCCATTGGGTAACCTTAAAATAGTAAAAGGGCGGTTAGTTTGTAAATAAAGTGTAGCCGATATAGCTAAAATAAATATAACGGCGGTAGAGATGTACGAAGTAAATAACTAATATACCAGCTACATCTGAACTACGTTAGACAAATATGTACAGACAGCGTCCAAAAATAAAGTATCGGTAATATCGAGAGTACGTCTTTAACATAGTCGAAATAATGTACGAATATATTGTACCAACAACCGATTGTAAAAATCGATTAATTCGGGAAAAAATATTTTTGTAGTTAGGTTGTGCAATAAATATACGGCTGGGACATACACCTACGGATCCTGTTCGGATGTCACAGAGAGGTTAGGGGTTTGGTTGGACGCAACGGTAAAACGTTGTTGTCTCGCTCGGTACGATATTGCGAGTTACTTTAGTAGTATGATGCAGCGGGAAATATTACGTCATCACCATTGGTTTTGTTGACAAATATTACGAAGAATTGTACGAACAAAGATATTCCACTGTCTACCATTGCTAAAGTAATAAAACGAATTTGGTAGCTTCTTTTTACAGATTCACAAATACTTGGCAACATCGCCTGCTCTAGCAGGAACATTGTCGCTGTGGCAGTATCGCCCTCGAGTTGAGAGCGTTGTGTTTCAGCATTTGAGAAAACCGGCATTCGACATATTGAGTCACGTTGCACAGGGTAGTAGGGCAAGCGGAGTTTCTTTTATTGGAAAATAGAAGGGGCGAGGCTGAAAACAACGCTACTCTCTCGGGCACTGTGGTTTCAATTTAACAACCGGAATTTGGCAGCTTGCGTTTTATAGTTAGGCAGATGTGACGTGTTATACTCTGCTGTTCGGAAACACTAATGCAAGCGCTAATTTTGTAACCCGCAAAAATATAACATGATCGACGTGCGTAGCAATACCCATTACGAGACGATGGTGCTACTAGAGTGGGCGAATAAATTACTGCGTAGCTATCAAAAACAAGCTGGCAAAACAAATTCCTATAAAGGACCTATGGAAGACGGATGAGTGGCGATGTTCGAATCCTTCCACTGTATTTATGGCAATATAAAATAGCGCAAATGACCTGATATTTTCCACCACAGAAAATTTCTGTGCCAGAGCTTCCCTTTTAATGATATGCAGGCACTTGACATCATGTCGCTCAAGAGTAGTGATATTGTCGGGGTAGATATAATGCCACAGAAGTGAGTAGCACTACGTCTAGGGAAGTGAATAAAAATTCTGTTCGCATTGGTGGTTTCCCACGGAAGAGGTCACCACATACCGTGCGGTTTCTTCTCTCGTCATGCAATGTGGAGAAGGCACACAACAGCACTACTAACACTTGTGCCGTTGCTTTTCTATTACAGGCTGTTGTTTTACCTAGCTTTTAGCTACACAGGCACTTGATAACATCGCAAACTGTAGTAGCGAGAATTTCGCGTTGCCTGTATTGCCACGCATGTGGCAAAATTTATCTTCTGCCGGGTGACCAAATCGCAGCTTGGCTTATTTGTTTAAAGTAGCAGGAGATTTCGCAGCATTATCTTTTCTTGGCAAGAGAGACTTGGAAGACCGAGAATGAGGCCACTCGCTCTACTTCCATTGCTCCATTATTGCAGCTTTCTTTTTATACCCCTATGCAAAACAATGGAAACTTCGCCTACAATAGCCGCTTTTTGTGCTAGGCTTATTGCCACGAAAGCGTGGAACTTTGTTTTGTACTGGATAACAAACGTTTCTCCGGCCCTAGTGGTTTACTGCAGCAGAAGTATCACGTGAGACGCGGTTTTTCTATTCCCGAACATTATAAAAAGGATGAGAACAAATCTACTCGCCATTGTGACCTTGCGCAAAAATTATATTCTAATTTGATAGGGTGATTTTTATAGTTAGGCGGACACTTCGCACTATCGCCCTCTCTAAAAGCGGTATTATGGCGTCAGGGTATTCGTAAGCAAATGTGTAAATGGCGATTGCGGTGGGAGATGAAAATACTGCTTCCCGAGTAGTTTTCGTGCCAAAGAATATTACGCCTCACGCATTTCTCTGAGCGTCGAAACGTACGCATGAGGTCCGACAACCTTGATACTGATCATTCTGTTGTCGCTGCTGTACTACAGCCATGTTTTGTTGCTGGGTTTTTTCCTCATAGAAACCTGACAACAGGGTCCAATCCAGTCGGATTGTATCACAGTAAATGCTTTGCCAGAAAAATGTCGACGTTATATTTTGGCAGGCGGCAAGTTCACCGGTTTACGAATTGTATTACAGGTGTTAATAACGGCCCCCCTAAGCACTTACGCGGTCCGTACGGATGCCCCAGAGAATATCACGTCACCCGCGTTGTTTTATTGGCACACAATTTGGAGGATCATCAGAGCATCGCTACTAATTCCTATTCTGTAGTTTTAAAACTAAAAGGATATTTTTTAGCTGGCTTTTTACGCCACACTGACACTTTACAACATCGCCTACCGTGGCAGCCCTATGCCCTGTTGTCGCATCAGGTGTATTTTTGCGCACATCTGGAAGTTCTGTTTCAGTGTGTGACCAAACTGTGCGCTCACTTAATCGGTTTTACTGCGTGGCATACAGTAACCTGTGGTTTCTTTACGGGCAAAAAGGATGAAGAAAGTTGAGAACAATGCTGTTCGCATTTGTGCCGTTCCTCTATGGTTACAGCGAATTTGGTATTTCGCTATTTATAGCTACGCATATATATGACAACATCGCCCACTGGTTAGCGACATGATAGAGGTAGGCTTATCACATGACATTCTGCGAGTAGACAATTTCCCGGCAGACGAAACTCCCAGTTCCACCTGGCATGAGTTTTTTGGTGGCAGGAAATAACACATTATACGCATTTGTTTTATGGTAAAAGAATGTGTAAAAGTCCAAGGACAACCCTACTCGAACGTCGCCCGTTGCTTCAATTATACAAAAACAAATTTCAAATCGCACGCCATCAGCCGCAAAAGGTTCGCACAACATCAGACAGATGGCGACGATCGTACTGGCCAGTAGGAAGACGTAGTGAAAAATCCCCCTCGCGACGGGCACGATCAAATGCAGAGCATTTCCGGGGGCGCACGACGTTAAGTAGTTTGCGTTACGTTAATGTTGTTGCACTTGTGGCAACTGCTGATGAGAGAGCGCTCGTCAGCAGTAATTTGAATGAGTCAACGATATAAGGCGTGTTCGTAGCGTCCCGTTCTGTGTCGGCTTTGTGGCGCAGTAGGTAGAGCACCATGTACATTGCGTTCCGCCCGCAGGGTCGAGAGATGGAAACCTGGCGCCGGAGAGTATTTTCTTTTATATAGTGTAGGCGGAGGGGCGCGGACAACAAACGGTGCGGACTACGACGGGACAATGCGGGTGACATCGTGAGTTACTGAAATGCTCTGCATTTAAAAATGCTCTGCATTTAAAAATTTTGTGGATTCCTTTTTATAGCTATACAGCTATAAAAAAGGAGCGGAAGGAGCAGAAAGGAGCGTGGAGTCTGTCCGTGCCTGTACGTAGTTGCTGTTAGTGTAGTTGCTGGGACAAGGAAAACCTCGGGGAGGGGT
Source organism: Haemaphysalis longicornis (assembly GCA_013339765.2). NCBI lineage: Eukaryota > Metazoa > Arthropoda > Arachnida > Ixodida > Ixodidae > Haemaphysalis > Haemaphysalis longicornis. The sequence continues at coordinate 1,773,569 of JABSTR010001246.1, forward strand.
GGGAAGAACTAGGGAAAATATATAATTAGCGGATGTAACGATTTAATAGTTATTATAGCGTAAAGAGAAATACATTGTAGTGCGAAATTTTTATAAATACAAAATAAATAAATAAATAAACAATATGAAAGAAATACAAAATTAGAAAATATTACAAACATATAAAGAAATAAAACTATTTTCAAACATCTACAACAAAGAATGAAATGATAGGCGGAAAATAACGACGGAAACACAAATAAAAAAAATGGCCGCGTATCTGCTCCTTTCGTTGCAAATACCGTCAACAGACGATAGTCTTTATCGGCTTTTGCGAAGTAAATGCCTCCCTTCGCTTTCCCGCTCACCTCTCATGTTGTTCCTCTTGCGTCGCGCTCCTCCCAAGGTAAAGACGCCAAAGGTTTGCTTAAATCATTTTACATTTCCCGCGTTCCACTGCTCCAAACCGGGTGCCTTGATGCGAACGCTGCCGTACGGCGAAGACGCGCGTGAATCGAGGCGCCCTACTTCAACGTTTATAGAACCGCGTTTCCCTACTCCACGTGTGTTGCAAGCAGAACGTGGAACCTACCTAGTGGAACCTTTCGTAACTGTTGCCGGTTGATTTCTTAAAATGGCGCCAGAAGCTATAGTGGCGCGGGCGACAGCAGGCGACGGCGGAGTGAATTCTTTTTCTGCAGTTTATGAAGTATTTAATTTTGCAAAAGTCAAGCATGTCTGATTTTTTATAAACAAACACTGCAAATATCACTTCTGTATTGATTTGTTGTCCCATATTTGCGTAATGTCTTGTTCTTCTTCAACAATGTTGACAAGTCTGAACACTACACTGGACACAGACGGGTAGATTTAGCTGTGACTATATAAGACTATTGCGCAGGCATTGTTTTGCTTTGGCCGGGTGGCTGAATCGAGTCACAGACAGACAGACGGACAGACAGACATACAGACAGACCAAAATTTCCGGGTTTAAGTAGCCCAAGAAAGACTATCGTCTTTAAAATAACAAGAAACAGGCCTACTGTGTTACGCCATGCATTTACATTTGCGCAAAAATGCATAATAAAATGAAGCGATGGTTTACTGACAGTTTTTGTTACAGAAGGCGATACACCACTTCAGAAAGACGCAACAAAATCAAACAAGCGATTGATTGCAGGGTTTAACGCGCCGACGCAACGTAGGCGATGAGACGCGCCGTAGTGGAGGGCTCCGGATTAATTTTGACCACGTGGGGATCTTTAACGTGCGCCGAAATCTCGTACACACGGGCGCTTTTGCTTTTCCCCTCCATCAGAAAAGCGGCCGGCGCGGCCGGGAATCGAACCCGCGACCTCGTGCTCAGCAGCGCAACGCCTTAGCCACTGAGCCACCGCGGCGGGTAGCAAATTCAAACAAAGAGCCAACGTAAGGTGTTGTGGTATCATTTCGCCCCATGATGTGGCCGGGGCCATTGGTTCTGGGGCCATAAGTTCCAGAACCATTTATTTCTACTTTGAAGTTCGGGCCATTTGTTCCGGGACGATAAGTTCCATATAGGAACCATACGTTTTTTTGGCAAGCTAATCAGATAAAAAAATTGCCCGCTGTTCACTACGGTATAATGCATTCTTAATGATATTAGCTGAAAATAAAACGTACTCTACCTTTACAAAGACAGCTGCTTTACAAACATTCTTTTTCCCCCAAAATTGCAGAAATTCTGATCAAAAGTTTTAAGTAAACAGCGTTGTCACGATAAACTGAATTTTCAAGCCCTGTTGTCCCTAGTTTTTTTTTCCAGACAAACCTGCGATCGTGGAGGAAGAACGGACCGTTTTGAAAGCACATGCACGCACTGTGCGTCCCCACGCACGCCCTGTAATACCCCTTTGTTGCTGTTGTGTCGGGGGGGAGGAGGAGGCCATTGTATAGTCCGGCGGAGGGATGGCACTGCCCATTTGTTCCTCTTTGGTGCAACAAAAGCCGACCCCTCACACGTTTTCACTAAGGAGAGGGCGCAGTCGCGGTTACACGAATAGGGGCAAATGCTGACGTGTGTATTTGAGAGGAGGAATTGTAAACACTAGTAGAAATAGTGCGGTTGTTTTGAGAGGGGGATTCTTATACTGGCCAAGGGTGTTCGGTGTTGCTTCGTGGTCCATCCACCGCGGGTGCCGTGCACCAAAATGTCCGCATCGAAACGTCCTGCACCGACATGTCCTCCTACACCGAAATGTCTGGATTCCGGCTGGAGGCCCCCTTCTTGCTTGTTTTCCCAGTCATTTTCATCACTTTAATTAGCGCGCACGACATACCCATGTTCGCAAGCTCAAGCAGCGGCTGTGTTGATTTACTCGCGTCATATCATTCGCGTTGTTTTTATGTGCGGATTCCGTGACCAGCGAGGGGGACACTGGGACTCGTTGCGGCTGCACCGCCGATGCAGACGAGATCGAATGAACTCTCCGGCTCATTATATCATGATTACTTGTGCCATCACTAGATTATTACAACTTTGTTTGCGTGGGGACACTGGGGCTCGTTGCGGCTGCACCGGCGATGTAGACCAGATTGAACTCCCCGCCTCATTATATCATTATTGCTGGTGCCATCACTGGTTTATTACAACTTTGTTTGCGGATATTGCAAGGCGATAACTACTCTTTGGCAACCCACCAGCTATCGGCTCAAGCCGGCTTGCCTCTCTAGTCAACGCCTTCGTCTACACTCCCATTTTCCCACCTCATCAGGTTTTTCGCCTCCAAAAGATGACGACCCACGCCAATGCAATGACGACCGTCACTGGCCCACGGGGCGCCCGGAACTCCTTCCTTGGAATTTCGGTTCGTAGATCTTTGCCCCGCGAGCCGAGGCACGTACGTGAAGTTAGCGGGTATAAAGTGTCCTGTACAATAGCGTCTCAGGTATTTCCCTCGGGCTCTTGGGTCGCCACCTACCCTCCCTTCCCCGCCTCCTCCTCTCATCTGCGGCATTCCTGGCAGAAAAAACCTACAGACATTCGCAGGTACTATGAAAGCATACGCGCAGACTAAAGCAAAACAAGCTGACACATTTCATCTTTATAACAACGTGACTGGAGGCAGTTGGTCCAATGAAGTTTTGAACGCCCAAGAATAGAAAGAACAAACTTACGAAAATTACTTAACCAAATAAACAGTAGGCTCCTTATAGATATTCTAAAATAAACAAAGACTGAAATAGAAAATCCCAGAAATTAATAATGAAAACATGATTGAAATCGCGAAATTATAATTGTGGGTGTTTTTTTAAAACAATGCCTTCTGCGATTATTTAATGAGGATCGATCGTCGATCCTTTTTCATTGCTTGAAATTTCTTTTTAACGATATTCAACACGCAGTCACTTCAATTACGCAGGCTGTGGCGCTATATTACTCAGCTGTTGTCGCAGGTTGCTCAAAGTTTACCTAAAAAACGGCAATAAGTCGTTACAAGAAACCAGTGAAAAAAAATACACGATGATGCTGTCACTGATTCGCTCTTTAAATTAAGTCCCTAGAAAAAAGAAATAAAGAACAAAATTGACTGAAAGCTTTAAATATGTCAGCTCATATTCCACAAATAAATGTACATTTTTTGAAAGGCCGCATCCACTGGCCTGAAAAACGCAGAATTGCGAGCAAGATCATCTCTAGTAAATAGTTCAGAATGGCATGCTTTCTCCATTGAATTATACTCCAAGCCGCTGTAACATATGAATAAATCGAATTTAAAGAAACGAATCGTAAGCGCCCAGTTTCTTCATTTAAACCAGAGAAAGCTTGGTGTTTCCGCCGTCTTCCTAATTAAATGACATTGATTATTTTTTTGTGTCCTGGAGCCGTGTTTGCACGTAGCATTTGAAAGGTAGCAACTGAAACAAGGCATATATTTTTACCATGTTAAAAAAATGCATGCAACTATCCCGCAGAAGCCCAAAGAGCTAAGCCCTTAATAATTATAGATTTGTTTTGAAAAAAAAATAAATGAGCGGCATGGATACCTACAGTGTACAATAAATTAAGAACACAAGATTGCTACACAAGAACACAAGATTGATACAACAACCTCACTTATCTTTTGTCCATCCATGCAAAAGACGCTTCTCAATATGTGTACGATTTATTTCAACAAAGCGTCTAGACAGAATCTTCTTCTACGAAACGGCGTTCGCTAAGAAAGTTAATATTTGGTAGCGGTTTATTTAAGCGCGTTAACTGATTGTAGGCTTACTTGTTTAAAGCAACCACTACGGTTTTATGCACATGGTGGAAGGGTTTCGCCTTGAATATCAGCTGTGCAAGAATAATTTGCGTTGAATTGAATAACTACATTGCTTCCCGCAGTGTCTGCGTATATACTGTTTAGTTTGCAACCTGCTACACTAAATGTCATTTATAGTAGCTTGGATCCAATGATGTGATTCTGTTTTATTCGCAATCGCTGTCCTGTACGTTCACCTAATCATCGGTCTCTACTTCATCGTACTAGGTTATGTGTATTTGCTCGATGTCTTTTTAGGGTCTCGGGTTTTCTGCGTCTCCTGTCATTATCGTTATTGTAGTCACGGTGCTAAAACATCGGAACACTCGTTTCCCAACGCCTCGCTGTAGAACGGTTCCTGCTGCAAAGAAACGAGACTTTTTCAGCAAAGCTGTATACCTCTAGGCTCTACCCCCCCAACGAATTCATCTCCGTGGGCAAAAACGCCAAGGCGCCAAGAATACTGTTATACACAGCATGCTTTGCCACTTCCCAAGTTTCACGCTAGTGGAGATGGTACGGGATTTTTTCTTCTTTCGCAAACAGTGTTCGCTACTATGTTCAAACTTTGTGTGGTGGTTGCTATAACTTCTTATCCTCGTATCTAGCGAATTTGAATTTTTCAATTTTTTACAAGGTTCACATTCGAGGGAACATCGTATTGTTTATAGTGTAAATATTTCAAAACTGTAGGTTTACGCGGTGTAAGCCATGCCATGTATTGAATCCTTGGTACCAGTCAAGCTATGTTTAAAGCTTTTTTGCCTATAGAAACCCATCTAGGTCAGCTACCTACCTAGAAAATAGGTAGGTAGCTGTGTTAACTGGTTTATTCAGAGGATGGGTTGGAAGCCAGTAAACCCCGGCTACTTCATTTCGCTTAACGAAGGGCCATAGACCCAATTAAAGAAATCACAAGTACACGACAACGTCCGAAAGGTGACCGAGGTTTAGTTGGTCCTACTGGGTTCGTATTCAGGAATTCGCGGTGAAAGGCTTAAACTAACCGTTATTAGTTTGAAGGGATACCTGTTGAGTTAAAGAATGCATTGAAGGCACGGATAACCTTATTTTGACGTCCAGCCTCAGGCCATATACCTAATAGTTTCAGAACCCACCCTAATATGGTTAGGTACTGCTGTTGTTTGTGGTACAGTTCACGTTTTAGCCTTGAGTATATTGGTCAGTCTAAACTAACACGCTGGAAACATCTTTGTGCTCTCCTCATGCGTGGGATGGTGAATTTTCACAGTGATGTTAACAGCAGAACTAGTTAGGCCGAGCTTTGTCCGTCAGTCTCACCAAAAAGCCTCGAAGCCTTAGAAATAACTGTGGATGGGGAAGGCATGAAACCACAAACCAGAAACGCCATGAAACTGGAAGCCTAACACTGTGTCATCCCAAAGGCCCTAGGGTGGCACGGTTGTAGCGGCGGCAGTGAACAACACAATAACAATAATTGGAAAGACAAAAATCCTGGGCAATCTCACTAACGTGAAACCTGAGGTGGGGCGATGCATACAGTTTATAAGTGTATTTTGGCGCCTTGGCGTTTTTGCCAACGGAGATGAAACCACTGGGGGTAGAGGTATACATTTGCTGTAAAAGTCTCTTGTCTTTGAGGCACGAAGCTCTCTTGCGCGAGGCGTAAACTAGTGTCCCGGTGTTTTTTAGTAATAGTTCCGAAGCGCTCCAGCGCGAGGGGTAAACGAGTGTCCCGGTTTGTTATTACGCGTTACGTTCTAGTGCGCGGCGTAAACTACTTTTCCTGTGTTTCAGCACCATGACTACGTGAGCCGACGATTACGACGACGAAAACGACGACAAAAGACGCCAACATCCCCAACCCGTAAGGGGCCCCTGCCAGCAGTCGGTATCGAACCTGGGATCCTCGCTTTATGGATACTGATTGAGCATCGCATTCCAGGCGCATCGCATTTCCTTTGCGTTCGTAGCGTGGGCGTTGACTTTAGACTCAGCCGCCAGTTCTAGCTTGGCGGCCCACTTTGGGAAAGATGTGGAAGCCTGCGGAGGGAACGATCTGGTCCTGTCAGGCTAGGAGACCCTTCAGTGGCAAGTTGGGCAATAAATGTGAGATGCAACAGACTGGTCTCCGACGAAGAGAGGGGGCCATCAGCTCTGCTTTTTTTCTTGCAGTGCAAGCTGCGCCATTTTTTAACAAGAAAAAATGTGTAGGCAACGGCGAGTCGCATAAGGTGGAAGAGAGGTTCCACATACTGTGGCTCCTCTACATTCAATTGTAACTGCAAGGCTGGAAAATTTTTTAATAGAATCGAAAGAACTGTGATACGCATAGACTTCCAAAAAGTTTTGTAAGGGGGCTCACGGCAATAGCTTGTTATTATTATTTTTTTATTATTATACTCTGATATCACCCCCTAAAAATTGAAGAGCTACTTCAAAATGATTAGTGCAAGGCATCGTTTCTATAAACCTTGATGTTGAAAATGAAACAAAAGCCATTTTGAGATTCATATAGCCCAGCCTTCCGTCTTTTCTTTTTGAATTTTTTGGTTCTATTAAAATTTTTTCTCTCTAGTCTGAATATTTTTACCAAATGACGGCTCTGGTTTTTGCCGCTTTCATTTCAAACATCCTACATAGCGTAAAAATTAAAACCGGAACATGTTTTTCGAGAAAGAGTATCGGAACGTGAAGAGAAACTCCTACAAAGCATCTTGCGCCCTCTATAATGTTCGTATACGCTTTAAAATCTAAAGAATTGCCCAGTTAGGCATCCCATAAAATCGTGCCCTTCTTTCGCTGTGCTGTTTGGACGCTGTGCTGTTTTGTCGGTGTGCTCTCCTGTCGCGTGCGCTTTTGACGCCGTGCTGTTATGCCGGTGCTTTTCTGTCACGTGCCCTCTCGTCGTGGGCTGTTTTGACGGCGCCCCCTGCCGGAGGCCTCTGCGGAGATGGAGCTCGCGGTGGTGCAGAGACTTCGCTCTCGGAGTCCACGTGGGCTGGATTTACGCGGTCCAAGGAAACCACGTCGTAGCGACCACCTCTGTCGATCGAAATGTGCTTGTTTCCTCGTTGTTGCCGGTTTCAAGGACCGTCAGACGGGGGCCGGAGCGGACGCTTTATGGCACCGTGCGTCATAAACACGTGAGAGCAGGAGGAGAGTTCACAATGCACGTGCACTGGTCGGGCTGCTGCCAGATGCGGAGCAACAGCGCGTAGCTTGCTCATGACGTGTTGTGGTCGTACGGCGTAGCCCGTGTTCGCGTCCATGTTCTCGTCCTTACTGGCAGAGAAAAACTGCCCTTGGAGGCGAAGGGTGGTTCTGTACACCACTTCAGCAGAGCAGCATCCAATATCTGCTTTCAGAGACATCCTAACTCCCAATTTAGCGAAGGGCAGTACCTCTACCCAAATGGTACTCGCAGTAGCTGTCAGGATTGTATTCAGCTGCCGATGAAACCTTCTCACCATACCGTTGCTTATGGAATGGTAGGCAGTTGTACTGATGCGGGAAGTATCCAAGAGCCAGGTGACGGTTGCGAATAGGGGGGCTAAAACTGCCTTCTGCGATCCACAGTTACGGAGGCGGGCACTCTGAAGCGGGCGAGCCAGTGTTAGATAAATGCGCGGATGACGGCATCAGAAATTATGTCTGGAATAGGCACGGCCACCGGCCATCGCGTGAAGCGATTGATGCAAGTTCAAGTTAGCAAGTAGCTTTTCCCCTGACCCAAGGGCAGTGGTCCCACAATGTCAACATTCACACGGGCAAATCGAGAATCCGGCAGAGGGAAGGATCCCAAGGGGGTCACGGTATGTCGCTGAACTTTGGAGCGCTGGCGTGCGAGGCACTCTCGTATCCACTTTCGAATATCCTGGTTTATTCCTGGCCACACGAACCTCCCTGTGCATAGCCGTCGCGTGGCTCGAATTTTGGGATGCGCCAGGCGGTGCAGCGAGTCAAAAATGCTGCGACGGAGGTTCAAGGGGACGAACAGTCGGGCCTGCGTGTAGACCTGTCGCAGCATACGGACCCGGCGGGTTCTGACAACCATTGCATCTTCAAGACGTTGGTTGAAGACGTCAGTAGATGCTTCAAATCACCATCACTGGGTTGAGCCGTCGTAATTGTGATGAAGTCCACGCCGCTCATCAAACTGACGACATTCATGTGACTGCGTGAACGAGCGTCGGCAGCAGCATTATCTGTCTCCCTGACATGACGAACATCTGTCATGAATTCTGCGATGGACGACATTTGGCATACCTCCCATGCCACGTGCGCTCCAGGATACGTGTTCGCGCGCAATGCGTAGGTGAGCGGCTTGTGATTCGTAAGCACGAAAAATTCTTGTCCTTTTTCATAAAGTCGGAAATGTCGGAGAGCCGCGTAAAGGGCAGGGAGTTCCCTACCAAAGGTTCTGTACTATCATTCGGATCGGCTCAATTTTCTGGAGAAAAGGAAATTGGTTGCAACACTCCACTAACCTTCTGCTGCAATACGGCTCCGATCGCTGCATTGAAGGCGTCCACCTTTGCGCATTGAGGAACACCTCACTGCGGCTACGTTAGCATGGTAGCATTTGCAAGAGCTTCCTTATTCATCCGGAATGCTTGTGTGGATTGGTCGTTCTTGAATGGCTGCTGCCTTAGATCCTGATGCCATAAGTAGGCTGTGGAAATGGTGAAGGATGTTGGCGCATTTCAGGATAAACCTACGATAGAAGTTCACGAGTCACAGAAACTCTCGAAGCAGGCGGATGTTTTTCGGGTATGAAAACTGCCGTATTGCTTCCACCTTTTCTTTCTGGGGCTGTACTCCTGCACTTGAAATGCTGCTCTGGTGGAATAATGATAACGTCGTTACCCCAAGCCCGCACTTTGCCGTGTTGATAACAGTGCCGTTCTCTGTCAGTAGCTTAAGTACGCAGCGCAGTTGCCGCTCGTGCTGTTAGGAGTGCTGGTAGCAATAAGAAGATTATTGAGATACACCTTGCCAAAGTCGAGGCCACGAATAACGCCATCCATGAACAGTTGAAAGTTTGGCTGGCGTTGTGTAAGCCGAAAGGCATGCGTAGGAACTCGAACATTCCGAACGTCGTTGTTACTGCAGTCTCGGGAATATCCTCCGGTGCTACGGGTATGTGATGATTAGCTCCTACTGGATTTATTTAAGAGAAAATGGTAGCACCATGTAAGAAGGAAGTCATGTCAGGAATGTGCGACAATGGGTAACGGTCTGATACGGTTACCCGGTTCAGCGCTCGATAGTCACCACAAGGACATCACCTCTTAGGACGTTTGGGCTCGTCAGCTGTGTCCCACGTAAAACACAATTTATCCGTTTTCAAGCGTCGAGGGGCAAAATGTTTAAAAGGGGTTTTCTGAATGTGCAGGAGTAACATATGCTAGCAAAAAATCAGATAAATGAATCGTTGAAGGTTTGTATTGAGAATCTTAGGGAACACCTTTTTTTGGAATGCCGAATCACCTCGATAGTTTAATTTAGGGCGAAATCCAAATACCAATTTTTAGAATATCCTAAGAGCTACATAAATCCGCAAAAAGCATTTGCAAATGTGAATGGGTGAAGGAGGTAATCATGAGTTTAGGAAAACTTATTTCCCGGTTTTCCTCGATTGGGAATACAATTTCCGAAAGCCCTTCTCAACCCCCCTTAGTGAGGGTTTACGTTACGTCGAAAATGTACTCCTGAAACTTCTAGTCTCTAGATGTGGGAGTCTTCTCTGGGTGTTGATGAGTCAGTCCGTCAGTTAGTCACTAAGTCGGGCATATCATTTGATAGTATATATAACAGGGATACTACGGGAGTTGGTGGTTTCAGAAAGTGCCAACAGATGGCCAGCGCTGTGCACATGCGCGAAAATTCAATGGAATTATATGTCCAGAACGGTGAAAATGAAAAGTGCTCGGTTTTTTTTCCGCATATGAGGACAAAATCGTGAAATTAATTTTGCGCAATAGCATATGCAGCATCTGCAAGCAGAAACGAATTGGATATATCTCCTCGCCACGTGGTTATTGAATAATGAGTTTAAACACAGTGTTCTCCCGAACTCCTGCTTGGCTCTTTTGGCTGAGTGTCATAGAAAAATGTTGAAGATCTGTGTTTGGATACCAGTGTTGAAGAACCGAGGCGGGGACCGCGGGACGTGGGTGATTCGTTTTAATGGCGGATGGGACTTTACAATGACAGTGATAGTAGGAGGCAGTTGCCTATCCACCTCTTCTTCCTCTAATATTTTTAACATCCTCCCGGCCGGCCGATAAGTAGAGGAAGGTTAACTTAATACCAGGAGTTACTTTTCAGCCGGAGCCAACGGAAACAATATTGTCCAAGTTCACTAACAGTCCGGTGTAATCAGAAGCTACGTCGGGTCCGTGTTAGCCGCACAATGATAGTTCATTCTTCTGCTTCCACCTATGTTTCCACCTTTTGTGGCAAATGCGCTTTGTGGACTTGGGCCAGGGCACGCGGCCTGCCTTGACGATCGTCTGTCGTGGAGGACTTAGCAGCGTTCGCGCATGCTTCGTGCGGCATGAGCGTCGGATCGTTTGTCGTGTCGAGGAATTGACGTGCCGCCTGACTCTTTTTATGTGTAGAACGATCCTTCTTCGTAAGGCTCCTCTTTTCTTTTTCGTTTTACCGATCAGTCGGCATTTGGTCACGTGCTTTGGTGAAACCGTGCTTACGGAAGTTTGGCCTGCACATCGTAGGGCATTTTGGTTTTGCCGTATTCGTGGTCTTCGTTTGGACGTAGGGGTTTTCAGATCTTTTTTACGTTCTTCCTTGGTAAACGAAATGCCCTCTGAAGCCATGCTGCTGTGATGAAATGTATTAGGCGTCTCCATGGGTGAGCCAGAGTTCCTTTTGTAACGTCCATAACTCTGCTGTGCTTCTGTATTGACCTGCGGTTTGTGTGGTCCTTGATTAGGTCGTTTCTTGCGCATTGATCTTGTTTTCTTGCCGCTAAAACCTTGTACAGAAAACCGATCTGCAGGTTCCTGCACAGCCTTGATGGAATTATCCGTCCTTTTTGTTGCCGGTAATCGACAAATTTCATAGTTAGGGTTGCACTCGTCTGAGCGAGCAACAGGAACGGGTGCCTCAACTTGGTTATTACATGAATTAATCCCTTGTTTGAAGGAAACAACTTGTTCATTGACTTCTGGCTCATGATGTTCTGTCAGAGGAGTCGTCAAATCGCTGTTTTTGTTTGGACGATGACTGTTCTCCAAAGCCGATTCGTTGACGTTTACGATACCATCTTGCTTTTTCCAGGCTATTGTAGCAATGTCATCGGTGGAATACTTCTGCAATTCTTGGAACAATCGCTCCATTCTAAATTTCGTCAATAGGATAAGATCTTCGAATTCATAGGCGGCTTCATATTCTTTGTCTAAATCATCCAGTTCGACAAGCTCTTCGATTTCGCTGTCCAGTTTCTTTAGTATTTCATATTTTTCCATCAGGCTCTTCTTGAGGAAAATTAGCTTACCGATTGATGGTGCCTCGGCATTTATCCGTGATTTTATGTCGTCGATCAGTGTGGTGGCGTCATTTCGGATTAGGTTTCTTCGTTCGCACATGGCCTCCATGTCGCTGCTCGGCGTCGTTAATATCTTTAGGTCGCCGAGAAGAGTCATGATAGCCGAGAAACCGAAGCCGTTGATTCCGTTGGTCCCCGCAGGCGTCCGTTCGGTAGCGTTGGTGAGGGCGCCTGGTCGTTAGTTGCTTGGTGAGCCCTCAATTGATCTGTGGGTAGTGACGTCCGCCTGCGGCCCGTGGTCAGCGGCCACCGTTCAGTCCCATCGCAGCCGTGTCACTCGCGTCATCGTTGATGGCGGCCCACACACTCCGTTCTCCAAATGTGTAGATCTTCCCATCCTGGTCACGGCACCATTTTGTTGAAGAACCGAGGCGAGGACCGCGCGACGTGGGTGATTCGTTTTAATGGTGGATGGGACTTTACAATGACAGTGATAGTAGGAGGCAGTTGCCTATCCACCTCTTCTTCCTCTAATATTTTTAACAACCAGAGAACGTGACCTATCTAAACAAAAACCAGTTATTCAGCCTCTACGCCAGGTCGCAAATCGTCTCCCCAAACTTCTAGTCTTTAGATTTGGTGTCTTCGCTCAGTGGGACTCTTCGATTTATAGCCTCGGACTCACCGCGGACTCCCTGAGGAGCAATCCGTCTTTCGATTATCCCATGTATACCTATGGCTTCGGGGAATCTTCGGACTACCCGCGGACTATCCGCGGTGAGTCTGAGACTGTAAATCAAAGAGCCCCATTGTTGATGAGTCAGCGAGTGAGACACTCCGTCGTTAAGTTTATTTGATAGTATTGATAGCGGGGTAATACGAGAAGTGCGTGGTTTGAGATAGTGACAAGAGATGGCGAATACTTTGCAAATGCGGGAACATTTAATTGAAATCCAAGTCCGGAACAGTGCAAGTGAAAAAGCTTCCTTGCCTTTTTATTCACATGTTAGGTCAAATTCCTGAAATTGATTTTAGAACAATCGAATGTGCCGCATTTGCAAGCGAAAACGAACAGAATATTGTCACGAAGCCAGGGACGACGCAGTTGTTTAGAAAAGAAACAAGTTTTTTGGAGCGAACTTGTGCTCCCCTAACAAATGAAAAGAATACAGAGGCGGCGAAGCAGCGGTCAACAAAGTGACGTACGTGCGTCGGCGAGCGTCGCAGAATCGAATGCCCCGGCGTCCGCACTGCAGGGTTTTTATCTTTCGGCGCGCGTGGTTCTCGAAACGTCGATTCACATCGAGAACATAGTAGATCCAAGAAGATTATTCTGGGCTGTTCACGTTAGATTGGAATGCTCTGCCTATCACGACAGATAACACATGCGGCACAGAAAGAAAGAATGGAACACGCGCTTCCCTTGGCGCAGAGATAACACAGACAGGCGCAGCCGGGCGGTAAAAGCAAAACACAAATAAACAAACCCAATGTATGGTTCGGGGCATTACCCCCCTTCTAAGAGTGCACCGACCCGATGCTAACATAAGCGACAGTCCGAAAATAAAAATAAAATTCGTTATCGTCCGTAAAAAGGTTTTAAGCGAACCACGTGGACGACTTCGGGCCGCTTGCGTCGTCGTGATGTTCCGGAATCACCATCGGGGATCACCTCGTAGGTAAGTTGGCCGACACGTCGTAGAATCTGGTAGGGTCCGAAATACCGTCGCAGGAGCTTATCACTGAGTCCGCGTCGTCGGATGGGAGTCCAAACCCACACACGATCCCCTGGTTGGTACTCGGCGTCTCGGCGTCGGAGGTTGTAGCGGCCCGCATCCACCAGCTGCTGGTCCGTTATACGAACTCGAGCGAGCTGGCGGGCCTCCTCCGCACGTTGAAGATATCCGTGGACGTCGGCGTTGAGGTCGTCGTCTTCTACGTGCGGAAGCATGGCGTCGAGCATCGTAGTCGGCCTTCTACCGTAGACAAGCTCGAACGGCGTCAGCTGCGTCGTCTCCTGGATAGCCGTGTTGTACGCAACGTGACATACGGCAGCACTTCGTCCCAAGTCTTATGTTCAACGTCAACGTACATTGACAGCATATCTGCGATTGTCTTGTTCAGACGTTCTGTTAGTCCGTTCGTTTGGGGGTGGTACGCCGTCGTTCTTCGGTGATCCGTGTTGCTGTATCGTAATACTCCTTGCATCAGCTCCGCAGTAAATGCCGTTCCGCCGTCGGTGATTAGGACTTCCGGGGCTCCATGTCGCAGCAAAACTTGGCTTATAAAGAACTTTGCCACTTCTTGTGCAGTCCCCCTCGGAAGAGCGGCGGTCTCTGCGTAGCGCGTAATATGTCGCTACGACTATCCACTAGTTCTGTGATCGTGACGTAGGAAACGGGCCAAAAGGTCCATTCCAATCTGTTGAAATGGTCTCGATGGGACGGCGATCGGTTGCAGAAGTCCGGCGGGTCTCGTCAGCGGCGTTTCGTCGCTGGCAGTCACGGCAGCTCTGGACGTAGTGGGTGACTTCAGAGGTAAGGCCGGGCCAGTTGTACCTCGCCTTGATTTTTCCAATCGTGCGGGCTGTGCCGAGATGTCCGGAAGACGGGTCGTCGTGGCACGCTTCCAAAATTTCGTCACGAAGGTCCGCGGGGATGACGAGAAGGTAATTCGCTCTTGTTCCGGGGCTGAAATTCTTCTTCACGAGGACGAAGTTTTTCAGGCTGAATGCTGGTAAGCGGCGTTTGAAGGTCCTAGGAACGGCAACGTTGCATCCCTCGAGGTACTCCATTATGACGCGTAAGTCGGGGTCGGCACGCTGCTGGGCGGCTAGGTCGCTCTCTGTCACGATCCCGAAGAACGCGCTGTCTTCATCAGAGTCTTGTGGTGGTGGGTCGACGGGGGCGCGGGACAGGCAGTCGGCGTCGGAGTGTTTCCTGCCGGATTTATAAACGACTGTAACGTCGAACTCCTGCAGGCGCAAGCTCCACCGCCCAAGACGGCCAGAGGGGTCCTTCAAATTGGCGAGCCAACACAGCGCATGGTGGTCTGTTACAACCTTGAATGGCCTTCCATACACGTATGGGCGAAATTTTGAAATCGCCCATATAATAGCCAGGCACTCTTTCTGAGAGGCAGAATAGTTTTAAGTGCGAATGCACTTCTTACGCTACCCTGAGTCACGCTTCTGCCGCCGTCCGTCTTCAGCCGCAGGTGTTATCGCGCGCGCGCCTCCTCGCCCTTAGCAACGGCGCGGAGCGGAGGGGAGAGCGTGCGTAGCAACAGTGCCATGACGTAGTACGCCACGTGACGTCGCGCGCTCTCGCCTCCTCTCCCCTTCGCTCGCCTGCCGTTTGCGCGCTCTCGCCTCCGTCTCCCCTTCGCTCGCCTGCCGTTTGCGCGTTCTCGCCTCCGTCTCCCCCTTCGCTCGCCTTCCGTTGCGCGTTCTCGCCGCCTCTCCTCTTTCACTCGCCTGCCATTGCGCGCTCTCGCCTTCTCTCCCGCTTCGTTCGCCTGCCGTCGCGCTGCGCGAGGGTTTAAAGGCGAGGCTGTCGCGGCCCGAACGTGATCACGCGGGGGTGTTAATGTAACTAACTGGCAAATGCCACCAAATTTCAACAAACTCCCCCTCAAAGCATCACCCGTGCATTCGCACTTCCTTATGCTCCCCTTCGGGGAAATGTGGGCGAATTTTTTTCTACTCCTTCGACAGACCACGGCTGGCATAGGCGATTACCCTTTCGCAGCCGCTTTGCTTTTGGACAAGGACGGCACCCAAGCCTATATCACTGGCGTCCGTGTGCATTTCCTTTTTGGCATTTTCTTCGAAATGAGCGAGCTCGGGCGGGCTTTGCAGGCGTTTTTGCAGCTCGCAGACTGCTTTTTCTTGGTCGTTTTCCCAACTGAAAGGGGTGCTATCTTTCGTCATGCACGTGAGTGGCTCTGCAATGCGTGCGAAGTTTGCGACGAACGCCGGTAGTATGCGCACAGCCCGAGAAATCTTCACACGCCCTTCTTGTCTTTCGGCCTTGGGAAGTTCGCAATGGCTGAAGATTTTGCCGTGTAAGGTAGGACTCCCGCAGCGTTGACGACGTGGCCCAAGAACTTCAGTTCCCCGTATGCGAAACGGCACTTTTCAGGCTTCAGCGTCAACCCCGACGTACGAATGGCCTCGAGTACAGACTGCAACCTTGCAAGGTGTTCGTTGAAAGTCCGGACGAATACCACTACGTCGTCGAGGTATACCAGGCAGGTGTGCCACTTAAGGCCAGCTAGCACAGTGTTCATGACTCTTTGAAACGTTGCTGGTGCTGTGCACAGCTCAAACGGCATCACCTGGAAACTGGTATAGTCCGTCTGGGGTTATAAATGCAGTCTTCTCTCGGTCTCTCTCGTCTACTTCAATTTGCCAGTAGCCGGTCTTCAGGTCCATCGAAGAGAAGTACTTCGCGTGGCAGAGGTGGTCGAGGGCGTCGTCGATTCGGGGGTGGGGGTACACGGCATTTTTCGTGATTTTGTTCAGTCGCCGGTAGTCAACACAAAATCTTAATGTGCCGTCTTTTTTCTTTACGGGTACGACGGGCGCAGCCCAGGGGCTTTTCGATGGCTGTATAATGTCGTCACTGAGCATGTCGTCGACTTGAGTCCGGATGGCTTCCCGTTCGTGTGAAGAGACGCGGTACGGTGACTGTCGGGTAGGTCGGGCTCCATCTTCGGTTATTATTCGGTGCTTCGCTAGAGGGGTTTCACGTAGTTTGGCGCTCGACGAAAAACATACGCTACAGCGACGCAGCAAAGCCAATAATTTGTTCCGTTGTTCTTGCGGTAGCGCCGGATTCACGTCGAAGGGCTGCAGGAGCTTGAAGGTTTCCACGGGTGTGCGTTTAAAGTCGGCGACCGCGATCACGTCACTTGCTTCTTGCGCTTCTTCGAGGAATGCAATGCCGCGCCTTTGTTCAAATGCTGGTACTCCTCGGTGAAATTAGTAACCAAAATGTGGGATTGGTGTTCCTTGAAGCGCGCAATGCCTCTTGCGACCGACACACCACTGTCGAGAAGCACCCTTTGATCAGTGTCTACGATAGCGTCGACGTCAGGAGCAGCATCTTCACAGTAGACTGCGACCATCAAGCTTGCGCGGGGTGGCAGGGTGACATGATCATCGGCAATCCTTACAGCAGCACGTCGTTCGGGGTTCGGTTCCGGCGTGATGGAGTGATTGGGGGAAAACGTTATTGACTTGGTCTGCAGATCGATTATTGCACCGTTGTCCATCAAAAAGTCCATTCCAAGAATTACGTCGCGGGAGCAGTTAGGCACAATGACGAACGCTGCAGGGTACGTTGTGCCGTCTATGGTGACGCGCGATGTGCACGTTCCACTTGGCGTCACGAGGTGGGCTCCTGCTGTGCGTATGTGCGGACCGTCTCATCTGGTCATAACGTTCTTCAGTTTAGAGGCAAATGGTCCGCTCATTACCGAATAGTCAGCTCCCGTGTCTACGAGGGCGACTACGTCAAAGCCGTCGATGGACACCTTGATGTCAGATGCAGTCTTCCTCGAGTTCCGGGTTCGTCGGGGCGTCGTACCTCGGCTTCTGCGTGTTGACGGTCGGGCACTGTGCGTCATATTCTTTGTTGTATTCTCATCAGCAGGTTCGGTCATGTCGGGTACACGTCGCACCGTTTTGCTGTCGTCGTGGTCGGGAGTCACGTCAGGGCTAGATTGGGTAGTCGGGGTCGGGGCATGTCTTGAATCATTGTCTTCAGCAAGTCGCTGCGTTGTTGGAGGGTTTTCATATTTCCGCCGTTGTGCAACTTTACCTCCCGAAGTTTCTGCTTTTAGTTTCTCCCGCGTGGGCTGGGGGACCTTCCACGTGAGAAGTCAGCAGTGCTGCGGCGGTTCGGTGACTGATACGGGTAGGGTGACGGTGAACGATTGAAGCGGGCTGGTCCTCGGTTGGTGTTGGAGAGGTACTCTTCGATCTCAGCAGGGCGCTGGCCGTATCGGGGGTGGGGGGCGTCAACGAAGAACCCTCGCAAACCGAGCCTCTTGTAGGGACAGCGACGGTAGATGTGGTCGGCCTCTCCACAGTGGTAGCACAGCGGGCGGTTATCGGGCGTTCGCCACACGTCGGTTTTCCTTGGCGTCTGGTATTGGTCTACAAGGCGTCGGGCGGGCGGCATTGGACGGCGGTATGGCTCGGCCTCTTGACGACGGGATGGAGCAGGGCGGGGTTGACGAATAGCCGAGGAGTAAGCCATGGCTTGTGGTTCGCGGGGTGCTTCCGACGGCGTAGAAGTTCCCAATGCGTTTTGGACTTCTTCTCGGATTACGTCGGTCAGGCAAGCCACTTGAGGTTGCGTCGTCGTTGGAAAAAGCTTCCGAAGCTCCTCCCTGATCACTGCTCGGATGGTCTCTCGCAATGTATCGGAGCTTCCATTTGCGGCACCGATGGTCTCCGAGAACAGCGCGTTGACAGGGCGGTCGTACTGCCTCGTTCGAATTTCTAGCGTCTTCTCCATCGTGGCCGCCTCAGACGCGAATTCCGCCACTGTCTTCGGAGGGTTACGGACTAGACAAGCAAAAAGCTCTTGCTTCACTCCTCGCATTAGAAACCTGAGCTTCTTTTCCTCGGTCATTTCAGGGTCCGCACGACGAAAAAGTCGCTTCATCTCCTCAACGAAAATCACGACTCCTTCGTTGGGGTGCTGTCTTCGAGTTTCAAGCAAAAGCGCAGCTCGCTCTTTTCTCACCACGGTAGTGAAGGTCTTAAGGAACTCCCTTTTGAATTGAGTCCAGTCGGTCAAAGAGCTCTCATGATTCTCGAACCAAGTTCGAGCAGCATCTTCTAAGTAAAAAAGACATGCCGGAAAGTTTCTTCGTCGTCCCACCTGTTGAAGATGCGGACGCGCTCCAGCTTCTCCAACCATTCTTCGGGGTCTTCAGCAGGGGCTCCCCGGAACGATGGCGGTTCTCGCGGCTGCTGCAGGATGATTGGCGACGTTGTTTCTTGCACCATTGTGTTGGTTGCAGCGTTCCTTCTCTTGGGCCCTTCTGGCAGGAGACTGAACTCGGGTGGTAAATCTCGTAGGATGGCTCTTGTAGGACTGGCTTGGCGGCTTTCAGAGGTTGTAGTGGGCATGAAGGGTGCTACCACGCACCTCCACCAGATGTCACGAAGCCAAGGACGACGCAGTTGTTTAGAAAAGAAACAAGTTTATTGGAGCGAACTTGTGCTCCCCTAGCAACTGAAAAGAATACAGAGGCGGCGAAGCAGCGGTCAACAAAGTGACGTACGTGCGTCGGCGAGCGTCGCAGAATCGAATGCCCCGGCGTCCGCACTGCAGGCTTTTTATCTTTCGGCGCGCGTGGTTCTCGAAACGTCGATTCACATCGAGAACATAGTAGATCCAAGAATATTATTCTGGGCTGTTCACGTTAGATCGGAATGCTCTCCCTATCACGACAGATAACACATGCGGCACAGAAAGAAATAATGGAACACGCGCTTCCCTTGGCGCAGAGATAACACAGACCGGCGCAGCCGGGCGGTAAAAGCAAAACACAAATAAACAAACCCAATGAATGGTTCGCGGCAATATCGTCACTCGCCATGTGGTTATTGAAGAATTTGTTCAAACGCAGTGTTTTCTCGAAATCCGGCATGCTCTTTGGATGGTGGTCATAAAACAATGTCGTAGAACTGTGTTTAGATAGCCTAGAATGTTACCTATCTCAACATAAACCATTTCAGTATATATATAGCGTCCGATGAAAATTATTACCTGCAAAAACTATCTTGCCGCTCTTCACTCTCCCCATTGTGGAATTTTTAAAATTTTCAGCAATAATGACCTGCAAAACCATATTCACAATGTTCCGATGAAATCTTTACCCGTTTGAATAAGCATTTTGGCTAGGCGTGGATATCACCTGTTAGGCCTTTTTGATTTGTCAGCTGTGGTACTCGTAAAACACAATTTTGCCCTTTTCAAGCAGCCGCAGTGCGAAATGGTTTAAAATGGTTCTCTGCATTTGCATGGGTAAATGGATATCAAAATTTAGTTGGATAACTCAATCGGTGAAAGATTTATTTTTGAATCGTTAGGAACACGAATTTCTTTTTCGAATGCGGAATCACCTCGATAGTTTAGGGTAGGGCTAAATCGAGATACTACTTTTAAGATACACGCAAGAGCTACGTATATCGACAAACAGCGGTTTAAAATGTGAATGGGTAAAGGAAGTAATGACGAATTTAAGAAAACACATTTCCCCCTTTTCCTTGGTAGTGATCCTCTACGCCATGTCGTAAATGTACACCTGAAATGTCTAGTCTCTAGGCGCAGAAGTCTTCCCTGGGCATTGTTGAGCCAGTCAGGAAGTCAATTATTCGGGCACTTCATTTGATGGTTTTGATAAGAATTTATAACGGGCTACTACGGGAGGTTCGTTGTTGCAGAAAGTGCCAACACATGGCGAACGCTTTGCAAATGCGGGAAAATTCAAATGAAGTCCTCATCCAACACATTGTAATTGAAAAACCTCGCTTGCATTTTTGCTCGCATGTTAGGTCAAATTCCTGAACTTAATTTTCCCGCAATAGAATCCGCAGCATTTGCAAGCAAAAACAAAATCTGGTTGTGTGGTTATCGAGCAGTGTGTAAAAACACAGTGTTTTCCCAAAACTGTGCTTTGTTTCTTTGAATAGGTGTCAGTACAAATGTTGTAGAACAGTGTTTCTATGACTGAGAAAATTGCCCCTCTCAACAAAAGCCAGTTCAGTATCTGAAATGGCGCTCGATAAAAACAATATTATCTGAATAACTATTTTACTTCTTATACTGTCCCCATGGTAGCTTTGTTTTTAAATATTCAGTAATATTTACCCGCAACACCGTAATCTCAATGTTCTCATGAAATCTGTAGCCGTTTGAAAGAGCAGTTTGCCTAGGCGTGGACATCACCTGATAGGCCCTTTTGGGTATAAAGCCGTGCCATTTGTAAAAAAGAACTTAGCCCTTTTAGCGCCATCGCCGGCAGAAATTTTTAAGATGGTTCTCTCCATTTTTAGGAGCAACATGAGCTTACAAAAATCTGTTGGATGAATGAATCGGGGTTAGATTTTTTTTAACATTTTTACCAACACCAGCTTTTTCGGGAAAGTGAAATCACCTCGATAGTGCGGACTAGGGCGGAATCGAAATAGTAATTTTCAGGTATTCCCAAGGGTGACATATATACCTGAAAGGTGCTCGAAAATATGAATGGGTGAAAATGTAATCACGAATGTAAAAAAAAAACACTAGTTCCCCATTTCTATCGGTTGAGAGAAAAATTTTCGAAAGTCCCCGCTTAGCCGACCTCTACGCCATCTCGCAAATGTACTCCCGAAATTTCTAGTCTCTAGACGTTGCAGTCTTCCCTGTGCGTTGATGAGCCACTCAGTAAGTAATTTAGTCGGGCACTTGAATTTATAGGTATATATTACAAGGCTCCAACGGCAGGCACGGGGTTGCTGAAAGTGCCAACAGATGGCGAGCGGTTTTTAAGAGCGGGTAAACTGAACTGAATTGAACGTTCAGAGAGGTTTAAATTCAAAAACCTTCCTGGCCTTTTTATCGTCATTTTAGGACATTATTTTGAAATTTATTTTTGGGCAATCGGAAGGGCAGCATTTGCATGCGAAAACAAAAATCTGGCTGTGTGGTTATTGATGAATGTGTGCAAACACAGTGTTTTTGTTCATTGGGTAGGTGTCGTAAAATATGTTGTAGAACAGTGTTTATATACCTTAGTAAATTACGTGTCACACCAAGAAAATCACGCCATATCCATGGAACGAATGATGATAAGTGGGGCGAAGCTCTAGAGGGGGAGATCATCGATAACCGTATCTCTCCCGTGAAAGTTCGCCCATTACATCATTAAGAAAGACGTAAGATTGTGTGCGTACATTGTACAAATCAACTTTTATTTTGTTTTTTATTTTGTTCTTGTTCGTTTGTTGTTGTTGTTGTAGGGAAAAACTTTTATTTAAGGCGAACTTGTGCCCGAACAAGACTAGAGGAAACGAGCAAAGGTCCTTGCGTTTCGTTCGATCTCCGAGAACTACTGCCTGCGTTCATGGCGTGATCGCTTGCGTGATCTCCCCCTCGCAGTGAACGTGCGCTCGCGCCTCCGTTGGCGAACACAGACAAGCTCGCGCTCCCGGTGCCGAGTTAGCGCTGCCGGTTGCAGCCGGTTCTTGCGCGTGCAACGCGGCCCACTTTGCGACATCTCCGAAAGCATGGGGCGGTCACGTACCACGAGACACAAGGGATCTTTAGGAGCTTCGCCCCTAAAACCAGTTAAATATCCTTAATGGCGTAGCCGTTTCAATGTAAAGTCGTTTCAAAGAGCACTTTGGTAAGTCGTAGACATCACCCTTAGGCCTTTTCGCTCGTCCAACGTATCACACGTAAGAAACAATTTGGGTTCTTTTTCGCTGCGTGGCAGGGCCAAATGCTTAAAAATTGTTATCTGCATTTGTATGAGTAACTTGTGCTAGCACAAAATCAGTTGGATAAATGAATGGGTGAAAGTATTTTTTGAGAATCTATAGGGACACTTGTTCTTTTCTGGAATGCGGATGCACCTCGATAGTGTATTAGGGCGAAGTCCCCATACTACTTTTTAGATAATCTTGAGGGCTACATATATCAGCAAAAATCGCTTCAAAATGTGAATCGGTGAGGAGGTTCATGAGTTTAACAAAGCACAATTTCCTCTTTTCCTCGGTTGGGAGTACGTTTTTCAAAAGACCCCCCTTTGAGAGCCTCTACGCCATGTCGCAAATGTCATCCCGAAACTTCTTGTGTTTAGATTTATGCCTTTTCGCTCGGTATTCATGAGTCAGTCAGTCAGTCAGTCAGTCGGGCATTTTATATGATTGTATTGATAACAGGTCTACTACGCCAGATTCGTGGTTTCAGAAATGGCGCGCAGTATGCAAAAGCGGCACAATTCAACTAATTTCTAGGTCCGTAAAGCTGTGAATGAAAAAGCTCCCTTGCCTTTTCACCCGCATTGCGGTCAAATTCCAGATTGATTTTTCGGCAATCGAATGTGCAGCATTTGCAAGGAAAAACTAATAGAATATATCAATTGGCCGCGTGGTTATTGTCGAATGTCTTCAAACACAGTGTCTTCCCGAAATCCTGCTTGCCTCTATTGGGGGGTGTCACAGAAAAACGTTTTATCAATGAATTTAAATACGTGATAAATTTACCAATCTCCACAAAAACGAGTCTAATGTAAGAAATGGCGTACGAGAAAAAAATATTAAACAGAAAAACTATTTTTCGCTTTTCACTCTCCTTGTGGTGGTATTTTCAATATTTTGGCAATATTTACCTTTACCACCGTAATCACAATGTGCCCATCGAATCTGAAGCCGTTTTAAAGAGCTGTTTGGCTTGGCGTCGACAGCACCTTTTAGAGCTTTTCGTCTTGTCAGCCATATCACTAGTAAAAATCTTTGTTTTTCCTTTTCGCGACGTCGCAATGTGAAATGCTTAAAACTGGTTCTCTCCATTGGTATGGGTAATATATGCCAGCAAAAATCAGTTTGATGAATGAATCGGTGAAAGATTTTTTTTAGCTCCTTTAGGAACACCAATTTTTTTTTCGGAATGTGGAATCACCTCCATAGTGTAGGTTAGGGCTAAATATAAATAAAACTTTTTCGATATTTTAACGGCTACATATATCAGCAAAACCACTTGAAAATGTGGATCGGTGAAGGAGGTATTTATGATATATTTAAAACGCAATTTTCTCCTTTTCCTCAATTGGGAGCACAATTTCCAAAACTCACAAATTAGTTACCATGAACTCAATGTCCAAATTTACTTCTGAATTTTCTAGACACCAGAATATACCAGTCTTTGCTGGGCGTTGGTGAGTCTGTCAGACATGCGAGTGCTTGAATTGATAATATTGGTAAAAGGGCTCCTATGGGAAGCACTTGGTTGCAGAAAGGCACACAGATGGGCAGCGATATGCAAATACGGGAAATTTAACTGAATTCCACGTCCAGAGCGGTGTAAATGGAAAAGCACACTTGCCTTTTTTTTGCATGTTAGGAAAAAATCCATCAACAGATTTTTCGGCAATCGGATCGGCTGCATTTGCCAGCAAAAACAAAATAGATATAACCACTGGCTGTATGGTTATTGACTAATATGCAAAAACAGTATTTCCTGAAATCCAGCATTCTTATTTAGGCGGGTGTTATAGAGAAATGTTGTAGAACAGTGTTTACATACCTGAGCACATTACCTATCTCAATAAAAAAAGTTCAATATATCAATTGGGTGGGATGAAAAATTATAACTGTAAAAATATTTAGCGCTTCTCACTCACCTCATGGTCGATTTGTTTTTAAATTTTCAGTAATACTGACCTTTACCACCGTAATCACAATTTTCTCATGAAATCTTTAGCCATTTGAAACAGCAGTTTGCCTAGGTGTGGGCATCACCTGATAGGTACTTATGGCTATTCAGCAGTGTCATTTGTAAAAAAAAACAATTTGGCTGTGTTAACAGCGTCGCAGGGCGAAATCCTTTAAAAAAGGGTTCTCTCCATTTGTATGACTAACAGATGTTTGCAAAATGAGTTGGATGAATGAATCACTGAAAGTTTTATTTGAGTATCCTTTGAAACACCGATTTGTTTCTGGAATGCGGAGTCACATCGATAGTGACGTTTAGGCGAAATATAACTAAATGGTTTTAAATATTCTTAAGGTCTAGTTATATTAGTGCAAACCACTTGAAAATATGAATGGGTGAAGGAGATATCACGAAATAAATAAAATACAATTTTCCCTTTTCGTCGGTTGAGAGTACAATTTTGAAAGTCCCCCCTTAATGAGCCTCTACGCCATGTGCCAAATATACCGCCCCAAAATTTCTGTTCCCTCGATGTAGCAGTCTTCGCTGGGCATTGATTGGTCAGTCAATAAGTCGGGCGCTTCATTTGATAGTATTGATAAAAGGGCTCGAATGCATTACGCGTGGTGGCTTAAAGTGCATACATATTGCGAGCGCTACGCCAATGCGAAAAAAAAAACTGAATTCCACGTCCAGAGTGGTGTAAATGGAGAAAACCTGGCTTGTCTTTTTACCCGCGTGTTAGGACAAAATCCTTAAACTCATTTTTCCGCAATCAGATGGCAGCATTTCCAAGCAAAAAGAATTTGGATGTATCAACGGGCTTTGTGGGTATTGGTGAATGTGTAAACACATAGTGTTTTACCGAAATCCTGGGTTGTTTCTTTAGGTGGGTTTCATAGAGAAATTTTGTAGAACATAGTTTCGATTCGTGAGTCAATACATATCCCCCCCAAAAAAACCAGTTCATTATCTCACATGGTGTGGGATCAATAAATTATTATCTGAAAACCAATTTTACCACTTCTCACACTCTTAATGGTGGAATTGTTTTAAAAATTCAGTGATGTTTACCTGCAACACCGTAATCACAATGTTCTTATAAAATCTGTAGCCGTTTGAAAGAGCGGTTTTTCTAGGAGTGATCATCACGTAATTGCCCTTCTGACTATTCAACCATCTTATTTGTAAAAACATTTTGGCCCTTTTGTTGCCATCGCCGGGGCAAATGCTTAAGAATGGTTCTCGCCATTGGTATGAGTAGCATGAGCTAGCAAAAATCAGATGGAAGAATGAATCAGTGAAAGATTTATTTGAGCTCCTTTGAACAACAATTTTTTTCCAGAATGTGGAATCACCTCGATTCTGTAGATTAGGTCGAAATATAAATAAAATTTTTAAAATTCCAAAAGCTACATATGTTAGCAAACACCGCTTCGAAATATTATTGCGGCAAGGAGGTATTCAAGAAATAAAGAAAATACAATTTTCCCCGTTTCTTTGGTTGGGAACGCCATTTTCAAAAGTCACAAATTAGTGAGCCACTACGCCATGTCAAAAATTTACTCCCGAAATTTCTACTCTCCACAACATAGCAGTCTTCAATAGGCGTTGATGAGTCTGTCAGTCATTCGAGGGCTTCATTTGATAGTATTGATAAGAGGGCTCCTATGGCAGGCGCTTGGTTCCAGAATGTTCCCACTGATGGCGAGCGATATGCAAATACAGAAAATTTCACTGAACTCCACGTCCAGAGCGGTGTAAATAAAAAAGCTCGCTTTCGTTTTTTCCACATGCTAGGACAATATCCTCATACTGATTTTTGGGCAATGGAATGCGAAATATTTGCAAGCAAAAACGGTTAGGATGTATGAACTGGCTGTGTGGTTGTTAGCAAATGTGTAAACACACAGTGTTTTCCTGAAATCTTTATATAATCCTTTGGGTACGTGTCATCGAAAACTATTGTAGAACAGTGTTTCTATACCTGAATAAATTACCTCTCTCAACAAAAAAAGTTCAATATCTCAAATGGCATGCCATAAAAAATATCTGAAAAACTACTTTACCGCTTTTCACTCTCCCCATGGTAGAATTAAAAAAAAATTCCAGCAATATCGACCTCTAACACCGTAATAACATTGTGTTCGTAAAATATGTAGCCGTTTGAAAGAGCAGTTTGGCTGGGAGTGGACATCACCTGTTTTACCCTCTTCGCTCGTCAGCCCTGTCATTTGTAAAAGCAATTTGGCCCTTTTAGCAGCGTCGCGGGGCGAACTCCTTAAAAATGGTGCTCTCTATGTGTATGAGCAACATATGTTAGCAAAAATCAGTTGGATGAATTATTCGGTGAAAGATTTATTTGAGTATCTTTAGGAACACCAATTTTTTCCGGAATGCGGAATTAGCTCGATAGTGTAGGTTAGGGCACAATCGAAAAACTACTATTTCGATATTTAGGGCTACATATATCAGCAAGATCCGCTTGAAAATGTCAATGGATGAAATAGGTAAGCACAAATTATAGAAAATAAAAATTTCCCCTTTTCCTCGGTTGGGGAAAACAATTTCCAAATGTCCTTGCTTAGTGAGCCTCAACGCCTTGTCGCAAATTTACTCGCGAAATTACGTGTCTCTAGATGCAACTGTCTTCTTTGGGTGTTGATGAGTCAGTCAGTCGAGTGCTTCATTTGATATTATTGAAGTTTGAAGTTTGAACTTTGAGGGTTATTTATATTAACCAAAACAGATACACTTACAATGTACACAGGCACCAAACAACGTTGTCAAAGAGTCCCAACATAAGGGTCTTAACATATTGATAAGAAGGCTCCTATTAGAGTCACGTGGTTACAGAAAGGTCCAAGAGATGGCGAGCCCTTTGCCCAGGGCGTTGTATATTAAACAAACCTGGCCTGTCTTTTTACCCGCATGTTATAAGAAAATCCCAAAACTCCTTTTTGGGCAATCAAATTGGCACCATTTGCAAGTAAAATAAATTTGATTGCAGCAGTGGTTGCGGTCACGGAAAGATCGCTAAGCGTCTTCTCGTATTTGCACAGGTTCCTCGGGCACCAGATCACACCTGCGCAGTACTGCTTGGCCAGCCGCCGAATCAACCCGGGGTGAGGAAGTGATCGTCAATGAATTCTTCGGAACGCCCTTCTTCGCCCCGTGCTGCCCCTTCGAGCCAGCCTCGACTGCCCACGAGTGCCTTAAAAGGCGTCATCGGAAGGCAGCCAGCTTCATTGCAGCAGTGGTTGCGGTCACGGAAAGATCGCTAAGCGTCTTCTCGTATTTGCACAGGTTGGTAATTAGTATCAGTTTCTTCTCGGGTCTTTAAAAGGCCGAACCTGTGCCGCAACCACTCTTGTTGCAGTGCTCTTGAGATTTTTTGTGTTCTGCCTAAGCGTTCCCTTGTTTTTGCTGTGTACGATTTACTATGCCGACAAATGCTGAATTAGCCAACAAAATTGATGTACTTGAGGCGCGATTTGAGGAAAGATTGGACGCGCTAGTGGCAAAGTTAGTTAAAAGCGTCAAAGTTAAACTCCTCGACGCTGGTGTCGACCCCAGTGCCTCTAACACTAAAATCACTGAAATGGAGGATAGCATGGGCCTTCTAAATGATTCGATCGAGGGCGTATGCACTAAGCAAGTGGAGCTGCTTGAATCCAATAGGGCTCTGAAACTTGAAAACGCCGCCTTGAAAACCAGGGTGTCTGCCCTTGAGAGGTATTCAAGGATCAATAATGTCGAAGTGAAAGGGGTACCTGTCACTCAGGTGGAAGATTGGGTCGCGATCACTTCCTCGATCGGAGAACAAGCGAAATGTCCTGTCTCGGCTTCCGACCTAGAAATTGTGCACAGGGTGCCAACCAAGTCTGGTCCGCAGAACATAATTGCACGCTTCTACTCTCGTACGCACAAAAATGACTTTGTGAAGAAGGCGCGGAAGGCTCGGCTGAACACTGGCAGCTTGGGTTATTCGGGGTAAGATAAGCAACCGGTTTTTGTGAACGAGCACCTCACCCAGGAGACTAAACGGCTCTTCGCACAAGCCCTGAAACTGATAAAGGAAAAGGTGTGGCTGTTCCTTAGGACAGAAAATTGCCAAATAAAGCCCCCCAAACTGAAGACAGCCGATCCTTCCGTATATCCTCTGAATCCGACGTGGCTATCTTCTCTTGAATCTTGCACTTGTGCTGATTGAGTGCCCTCGCCTTCATGGCCAACTACTGCAGCCCTTCTGAACTTGCAAATCGCCTATCTTCTGCGTCTACGTCCATCATTCACCTAAACACGCGTAGTTTAAGAAGACACTTTGATGAAAGAACATGTCTGTTATCAGCCATTCGTCACCGTTTTTCTATTATCTGCTTGAGTGAAACGTGGTTGGCTCCGAGTGTTGGAAATCTATTCGCGTTTGAAGGGTACACCTCTGAATACTGTCATCGTGAACATAGTGGCCATGTTGGGGCAGCAATTTCATCGCATCTTCATTATGTTATCGCCGTAGGTTTGACTTGTCACTGGACTTACATAAGTGCGAATCTGTTTGGATTATATTTCCTGATGCATTCATTCCGAAAGATACTAAGCAATTATTTATTCGTTGTATTTATCGTTCGCCCTCATCATGTCTTACTGATTTCTGTACAGCTTAAATAGTGTCCTGCACACGTTGTCATCAGAAAAGAAAAACGTGGTTATAATGGGTGACATAAACGTCAACCTACTTGACTCCACAACTCCTTCTTACGTCGAATACGCTAACGTTCTAAACGGACACGGTTTCGAATGCCTTATTACACTTTCAACTCGATGTTCTACCACTGGACCTACCACGTTAATCGACCACGCCTCATCTAATCTTGTTCCTGTGCCCTCTTCAGGAGTGATTGAGGTAGAAATAAGAGACCATTACCCCATATTCGTTCAAATAAACATGCCCTCTAGGAACGACAGTATGCTGTTCACTAAGCAGAGTCTAAACGCGCCCTTATTTTTTGAAGAAATAGAAAAAAACTGACTGGCCAGCATTTCTGCTCCAGGACGACGCGGAAAAAGCATACGAGCTATTCTCCTCTACGTTGTCTAATGCTCTTCAAATATCATGTACCACTGTCAAGTGCAAAAAAAGGTTTGCGGCTCCACATAATCCATGGTTAACAGGTAGTCTCTTGAAATGTCTTAGAAAGAAACACAATCCTTATAAGAAAACTAAAAAAACAACCATTTAACTCGCGTCTGCTAGCTCGCTACAAAACTTACTCTAAAGTATTGTGGAAGCTGCTCAAACACGTTAAAAAAATTTACTATGAGGGCAAAATCACCAGTGCGGGGAATGACGTGCGAAATTAATGGAAAGTTATAAACTGCTTCTTAAATGAAACATCAATTAATCCTTACATAAAAAAATAAATTCAGACAACAGTACATTTGACAACCCATGTGATATCGCAAACGCTTTTATAGATTCTTTCACACCCAACCGACCAGTTCCGCCGGAACCGATTAACACGAATTTTTCACGTTTGCCTCATAGTTTTTTTTCTTTTACCCACTTCGCCTGAAGAAGTGTATAGGGTTATTCAGAATTTGAACGACACGGGTCCTTGATTAGACAACTTTAAGCCTTCATATATCAAGTTGATTGTGCATCTCGTCTCTGGAGCATTCGCTCACATTGTAAATCTTATCTTTGAGAATGGTGTATTCCCATCCGTTTTGAAAAATGCCAAGCTTAACCGGTGTTTAAGAAAGGGGACAGACTTCACATATCAAACCACCGCCCCATAGCCGTATTATCCTTCTTTAGCAAAATTATTGAAAATCTACTTGTTCTGAGGCTCACAAGTTATATATCAAAATTTAGCATACTATCGGCGAATCAATTCGGGTTCAGGGCTGGGTATTCCACTGAACTTGCTTTAATATTTCTAACTAATAAATTTAAAGAAGCCATTGATGCGGGATATCTGGTTGGTGCGCTGTTTATTGACCGGTCTAAAGCTTTCGACTCACTGAACCATACCATATTGTTTAAAAATTGAAATGCAATTGCAAACCGGCCCTGCTCTAACCCTAATAAAAAGTTTTGTAATTGATAGGAAACAAACCGTATGCATCTCTGGTACTTACTCTGAATTCAAATTAACAAACATAGGCCTACCACAGGGATCTCTTCTTGGTCCTCTTTTATTTTTAATCTTTATCAATGATCTCCCGCAATGCCCTAAATTTTCATCTGGTGTACTTTATGCTGACGATACCACTATCTTTACAACTGATATGAATTTTGAATCCCTAATTGTAAAACTTAATGCTGATAGTAATAATTTAGCTGCATGGTGTTGGAAAAACATGTTAACCATTAGCTCGTCCGAATCTCGTTTTATTATTTTGAGATCTCAACACAAAATAATCCCGGAAAACTCCTCCATCTGCCTAAATGGTACTAAACTTCTTTGTTCAGACTACGCCACTTTTTTAGGTGTTGAGCTTGATAAACATCTCAAATTCCAAAAACACATCTCTTTGTTAACTAAAAAGGTAGCATATAGAATACGACAATTATTCAAGGTTCTTCCTTATTTTGGCTTGACGACTCTAATTTCATTGTACTATGCTTTCATTCATAGTCATATTAGTTTTTGCATATCATCATGGGGCAATACATACCCGACGCACTTTTTCCCCTTGCAACATATCCAGAATCAAGCCATACGAATTATTACTCATATACATTTCCGTTACAATTCTTTACCGCTGCTTCGTGCACATAACATTTTATCAGTTTCTAATTTGGTTAAGTATTCTCCTTGCATCATAGTATTTAAATTCTTCAGCGGTAGGCTTCCCATCGAAATTATCACTGCTAACCAACTTCCACTTCATAGCGGCACTCGTTTTGCCCTTCATAACAATGTTTTACTTCCTAAAGGTCAAATTAATTATGGTTAACAAGCTGTTCATTTTTCTGCTGCTTTTGAATGGAACTGTTTGCCTCACTTGACAAAAAGTGCTTCAAATATTTTTTCGTTCAAAATTGCTTACGTGCTCATCTTCAGTCAATTTGAGTTCATTTTGTTCGCGTTTATCACATGTTTTGTTTGCTTTTTTACTTTGATTGTGCAATCTGAGTTTTGTAATATGTTTTGTCGGTTTCAACATAATACTGTAACCACTGTTTCTTAAAACTTTTACTTGTCGATGCTTGTTTCATAGGTCCCCCTGCAGTGATTGACTTCGGGACCTCCTCCTGTATATACCTTTGTATGTTGTTTTTTTGTGTTAAATAAACCACCACCGAATTGAGATCAGCTGGCTGTGTGGGTGTTGGAAAATGTGTAAAAAGCCAGTGTTTTCCCGATATCTTATATTATTTTTTAAGAAATTGTTGAAGGACAGTGTTTATATACCTGAGTAAATCTCAGGTATATAAATCTCAACAAAAATCAGGTCAATATTCCAAACGGCCTGGGATAAGAAAAATAATATCTGAAAAACTATTTACCACTTTTCACGCTCCCCATTGTGAATTTCTTTAAAATTTTCAGTAATTTTTGCCTGTAACACCGTAATCACAATGCTCTAATACAATTCGTAGCCGTTTGAAAAAGCAGTTTGCCTAGGCGTGTGCATCACCTGATGGCCCTTTTGGCTATTCAGCCAGGTCCTTTGTGAAAACAAATTGGCT
Organism: Haemaphysalis longicornis; assembly: GCA_013339765.2. Taxonomy (NCBI): domain Eukaryota; kingdom Metazoa; phylum Arthropoda; class Arachnida; order Ixodida; family Ixodidae; genus Haemaphysalis; species Haemaphysalis longicornis. The sequence continues at coordinate 1,805,474 of JABSTR010001246.1, forward strand.
CTTTTATTGGCGTGCAAGGCGTAATCCTTAAAAAGGGTTATCTCTAATTGTATGTGTAACATACGCTAGAAAAAATCAGTTGCAAAAATAAATCAATGAAAGATTTATTTTACCATCTTTAAGAACACCTGTTTTTTCCAGAATATTTGATCACCTAGAAAGTATAGGTTAGGGCCAAATATAAGTGGAACTTTTTAGATACTCTTAAGGCCTACAAACAACAGTGAAACACACCTTAAATTGTGAACAGGTGAAAGAATTACTCCGAAAAAAATAAACACCAACTTTTTTCCCTTTTCCTCGGTTGGAAGTACAATTTATAGATGTCCCCGCTTAGTGAGCCTAAACGCCATGTCGCTAATTTACTCCGAAGTATCTAATCTCCAAAATATAGCAGTCTTGTTTGGCGTTGATCAGTCCGTCAGTCATTCAAGCGCTTAATTTGACAGTATTGATAAGAGGGTTCCTATGGGAGGTGCTCGCTTTCAGAAACTGACAACCGATGGCGAGCGATATGCAAATATGGAAACTTTACATAATTACACGTTAAGAGTGGAGTAAATGCAACAACCTCCCTTTCATTTGCATCTTCATGTTTGGACAATATCGTGAAATTGATTTTTGGGCAATCGATTTTGCAGCATTTGCAAGCACATACGGAAGACACATATCAACTTGACGCGTAGTTATTGACGAATGAGTTAAAACAGTGTTTTCCCTAAATCCTGCTTGGCTAGTTTTGCAGCGTGTCATAGAAATATGCTGTAGAACTGTGTTTCGATACCTGAGAAAATTACCTATCTCAATAAAAACCAGTTCAATTTATCCAAATGCATCCATAAAAAAATTTTACCTCAAAAACTATTTTACTGCTTTTGCTCTCCCTATTGTAGAATTTTTTTAAATTTTCAGCAAAATTCACCTGAAACATCGTAATGACAATGTGCCCATTAAATCTGTTGCCGTTCCATAGAGCAGTTTGGCTAGGCGTACACCTCCCCTTTTGGGCCTCTTCGGCTTGTCAGCTGTGTCACATGTAAAACACAATTTGACGCTTTTCGCGGCGTGGCAGGGCCAAATGCTGAAGAATTGTTCTCTGCATTTGCTTGAGTAACATATGTTAGGAAAAATCAGTTGGATAAAAGAATCGGTGAAAAAATTTTTTGAGACTCTTTAGGAACATACAATTTTTCTGCAATGCGGTATCATCTCGGTAGTGTAGGTAAAGGCAAAATCCAAATAGAAATTTTTAGATATACTTAATGGCTACAAATATCAGCAAAAAGCGCTTAGAAATGCGAAAGTGTGAATGAGGTAATCACCAATTTAAGAATGCAAAATGTCCCCCTTTTCCTCAGATGAGTGATATTTCCAAAAGTTTCTCCTAAGTGAGCCTCTACGCCTTGTCGCAAATGTTCTCCCTAAACGTCTAGTCTCTAGATGTGGCAGTTTTCGCTGGGTGTTGATGAGTCAGTAATTCAGTCATTTAGTCAGTAGGTCAGTCAGTCAGTCAGTCAGTCAGTCAGTCAGTCAGTCAGTCAGTCAGTCAGTCAGTCAGTCAGTCAGTCAGTCAGTCAGTCAGTCAGTCAGTCACTTCATTTGATAGTATTGATAGCAGGGCTTCTACAGGAAGTGCGTGGTTTGGAGAAACTGCAAAACAGATGGCGAACGCTATGCAAATGTGGGAAAATTCAACTGAAATCCACGTTTGGAACGATATAAATGAAAAAAGCTGGCTTGCCTGTTTACCTGCATGGTATGTTAATTCCTGAAATTGAATTTTGGGTATTCGGATGCGCAGCATTTGCAAGCAAGAACTAATGGAATATATCAACTGGCCGCGTGGTTATTCACGAATGTGTCTAAATAGAGTGTTTTCACGAAATCCTGCTTGCCTCTTTTGGCTGGGTGTGACAAAAAATGTTGTAGAAATGTGTTTAGATACCTGACAAAGGTACATATCTCAACAAAAACGACTAAAGTATAGAAAATGGCGTCCGATAAAAAATATAACCTGAGAAACTGCTTTACCACTTTTCACTCTCCCCGTGGTTGTATTTTTAAAATTTTCTGCAATATTAACCTACAACCCCGTATTCAGAATGTATCCATGTAATCTGTAGCCGTTTCAAAGAGCAGTTTGTCTAGGCGTAGACATCCCCTTTTAGGCCTTTTCGGCTTGTCAGCTGTGTCACATTTAAAACACAATTTGGCCCTTTTAGCGGCGTCGCAGGGCCAAATGCTGAAATGTGGTTCTCTGCATTTGCTTGAGCAACGTATGCTAGTAAAAGTCAATTGGATGAATAAATCAGTCAAAGATTTATTTGACAGTGTTACGAACACCCTTTTTGTTCAGAATGTGTACTCACCTCGATAGTGTAGGTTAGGGCGAAATATTAATAAATGATTTGAGATATTCTTAAAGGCTACATATATCAGCTAAAACCACTTGAAATATATGAATGAGTGAAGGAAGTAATCACAAAAACACAATTTTCCCCATTTCTCTAGGTCGGTAGTACTATTTCCAAAACCCACACTTTAGTGAGCCTTCACGCATAGTCGCAAATTTACTCCCAAAATTTTGAGACGCCAGAATATAGCATTCTTCGCTGGGCTTTGATGAGTCTGTCTGTCACTCGAGCGCTTCATTTGGTTGTATTGATAAGAGGGCTTCTATGGGAGGTGCTTAGTTGCAGAAAGTTCCAACAGAAGGCGAGCGATATGAAAATACGGTTATTTACTGAATTCAATGTTCAGAGTGGGGTGAATAGAACAGGTCGTTTGCCTTTTTTCTGCATTTTAGGACAAAATCCTTAAACTGTTTTTTGGGCAATCCGATTGGCAGCATTTGCAAGAAAAAGCGAATTTGATATATCAACTGGCTTTGTTGGGTATTGGCGAATGTGTAAAAACACATAGTTTTTCCGGAATCTTGTTTGTTCCTTTGGGTAGGTGTCATATACCAATGTTTTAGAACAGTGTTTTTATACCTGAGTAAATTACCTATCTCAGCAAAAATCAGTTCAATATTCTAAACGGCCTGGGTTAAAAAAATACTATCTGAAAAACTTTTTACCACTTTCACTCTCCCCATGGTGAATTTCTTTTAAATATTCAGCAATTTTCGCCTGTAACACCATAATCACAATGCTCGCATAAAATTTGTAGCCGTTTGAAAGAGCAGTTTGCCTAGGCGTGAGCATCACCTCATAGCCCTTCTGGCTATTCAGCCAGGTCCTTTGTGAAAACATTTTGTCCCTTTATTGGCGTGACAGGGCGTAATCATTAAAAAGGGTTCTCTCTATTTGTATGTGTAACATACGCTAGAAAAAATCAGTTGCGAAAATAAATCAATGAAAGATTTATTTTACCATCTTTAAGAACACCTGTTTTTTCGAGAATATTTGATCACCTAGAAAGTATAGGTTAGGGCCAAATATAAGTGGAACTTTTTAGATACTCTTAAGGCCCACAAATAACACCAAAACACACTCGAAATTGTGAATTGCTGAAAGAGGTACTCCGAAATAAATAGGCGCAATTTTTTCTCTTTTCCTCGGTTGGAAGTACTAATTTATAGATGTCCCCGCTTAGTGAGCCTAAACGCCATGTCGCTAATTTACTCCGAAGTATCTAATCTCCAAAATATAGCAGTCTTGTTTGGCGTTGATCAGTCTGTCAGTCATTCAAGCGCTTAATTTGACAGTATTGATAAGAGGGTTTCTATGGGAGGGGCTCGCTTGCAGAAACTGACAACCGATGGAGAGCGATATACAAATATTGAAACTTTACACAATTACACGTTAAGAGTGGTGTAAATGCAACAACCTCCCTTTCATTTGCATCTTCATGTTTGGACAATATCGTAAAATTGGTTTTTGGGCAATCGATTTTGCAGCATTTGCAAGCAAATACGGAAGACATATATTAACTTGACGCGTAGTTATTGACGAATGGGATAAAACATAGTGTTTTCCCTAAATCCTGCTTGCCTAGTTTGGCAGGGTGTCATAGAAAAATGCTGTAGGACTGTGTTTTGATACATGAGAAATATACCTATCTCAATAAAAACCAGTTCAATTTATCAAAATGCGCCTATAAAAAAATTTTACCTGAAAAACTAATTTACCGCTTTTCACTCTGCCGATGGCGGAATTTTTTAAATTTTCAGTAAAATTCACCGGAAACACCGTAATCAAAATGTGCCCATGAAATCTGTAGCCGTTTCATACAGCAGTTTTGCTAGGAGTAAACCTCCCCTCTTAGGCCTTTTCGGCTCGTCAGCTGTGTAACACGTAAAATAAAATTTGGCCATTTTCAAGCCTCGCGGGGCGAAATGCTTAAAACGGGTTTCCTGAATTTGCATGAGTGACATACGCCAGAAAAAATAGGTTAAATAAATGAATCGTTAAAGGTTTTTTTTGGGAATCTTTAGGAACACTATTTTTTAGGAACGCGGAATCACGCCGATAATGTAATTTAGGGCGAATCCTGAGTCTACTTTTTAAATTATATTAAGAGCTCCATATATCCGCAAAAAGCATTTGGAAATGTGAACGGGTGAAGGAGGTAATCATGAATTTAAGAAAACACAATTCCCTGTTTTACTCGATTGGGAGTACAATTTCCAAAAGCCCTTCACAACCACCCCTTAGTGAGCCTCTACGTTATGTCGCAAATGTACTCCTGAAACTTCTAGTCTCTAGATGTGGCAGTCTTCACTGAGTGTTGATGAATCAGTCTGTCAGTTAGTCACTTAGTCGGGAACTTCATTTGATAGTAGTGATAACAAGGATACTACGGGAGTTGCGTGGTTTCAGAAAGTGCCAACAGATGGCGAGCGCTGTGCACATGCGCGAAAATTCAACCGAGTTGTATGTCCAGAACGGTGAAAATGAAAAGTGCTCGCGTTTTTGTATCCGCATATAAGAACAAAAACCTGAAATTAATTTTGGGCTATCGGTTATGCAGCATCTGCAAGTGAAAACGAAAGGGATATATCAACTCGGCGCGTGGCGATTGAAGAATGAGTTAAAACACAGTGTTCTCCCGAAATCCTGATTGCCTCTTTTGGCTGGGTGTCATAGAAAAATATTGCAGAACTGTGTTTCGATACCTGAGAACGTGACCTACCTCAACAAAAACCACTTAAATATATCAAATGGTGTCCGATGAAAAATAATACCAGCAAAGCCACTTTACCGCTTTTCACTGACCACATGGTAAAATTTTAAAATTTTCATCAATATTATCCTGCTACCCCGTAATCACAATGTGGCCATGAAATCTGCAGCCGTGTAAAGGGAAGTTTGTCTAGAGGTGGATATCACTTGTTAGGCGTCTTCGGTTTGTCAGCTGTGTCATTAGTAAAAATCAATTTTTTATCTTTCTCTGCATTTGTTTGACACACATATGCTAGCAAAAATTAATGAGATAAAGGAATCGGTGAAAGATTTTTGAGAATCCTAAGGAACACCAATTTTTTCTGGAATGCGGAATCACTTCGATAGGTTAGATTAGGGTGAAATCTAATTTCTACTTTTCAGATATTCCTATTGGCTACATATATAAGCAAAAATGATTTGGAAATATGAACTCGTGAAGGAGGATACCACAAATTTATAATAGCATATATTCCGCCTTTTCCTATGTTCAGAGTGCAATTTCTAAAACTCCCTCATTAACCAGCCTCTACGCCAAGTCGTAAATGCTCTCCCCCTACTTCTAGTCTTTAAGTGTGGTGTCTTCGCTCAGTGTTGATGAGTCAGCGAGTGAGTTAGTCAGTCGTTCACTTCATTTGATAGTATTGATAGCAGGCTAATACGAGAGGTGCGTGGTTTCAGATAGTGCCAACAGGTGGCGAATGTTATGCAAATGCGGCGAAGTTTAACTGAAATCTATGGCCGGCACGGTGTAAGTAAAAAAGCTCGCTGGCCTTTTTCATCACATGTTACGTCAAATTCGTGAAATTGATTTTCGGGCAATCGAATGTGCAGCATTTGCAGGCGAAAACGAACAGAATACCTTCACTGGCCATCTGGTTATTTACGAATGTGTCCAAACGATGTGTTTTCACGAAATCCGGCATGTCCTTGGCTGGTTGCATTAGAAAAATGTCTTAAAACTGTGTTTAGATAGCCGAGAATGTTACTTATCGCAACATCAACCATTTCACTATATGAAATGACGTCCGATAAGAAAAAGTACCTTGCAAAAACTACCCTACTGCTCTTCACTCTCCCCATGGTGAAATTTTTAAAATTTTCAGCAAAATACCAGTTTAGCTAGGCGTGGATATCACCTGTCAGGCCTTTTTAGTTTGTCAGCTGTGTTACTTGTAAAACATAATGTTGCCCTTTTCATGCAGTCGCAGTGCGAAATGCTTTAAAATGGTTCTCTGCATTTGCATGGGTAACTTTATAGCAAAAATCAGTTGGATAACTCAATCGGTAAAATTTTTATTGGAGAATCGTTAGGAACACCAATTTTGTTTTCCGAATGCAGGATCAACTGGATAGTTTAGGTTAGGGCGAAATTCATATACTGATTTTTAAATTCACCTAAGAGCTACGTATATTAACGAACAGCGGTTCAAAATGCGAATGGGTAAAGGAAGTAATGAGGAATTTAGGAAAACACATTTCCCCCTTTTCCTTGGTTAGTGGGCCTCTAGGCCATGTCGCAAATGTACTCCTGAAATGTCTGGTCTCTACACGCAGTAGTCTTCCCTGGGCATTGTTGAGCCAGTCAGGAAGTCATTTATTCGGGCACTTCATTTTATGGTTTTGATAAGAATTGATAACGGGCTACTATGGGAGGTGCGTGATTTCAGAAAGTGCAAACAGATAGCGAACGCTTTGCAAATGCGGGAAAGTAAAATGAAGTCCTCGTCTGGAACATTGTAATTAAAAAACCTCGCTTGCGTTTTTGTCGCATGTTAGGTCTAATTCCTGAACCTAATTATCCAGCAATAGAATCCGCAGCATTTGCAAGCAAAAACAAAATCTGGTTGTGTGGTTATCGAGCAGTGTGTAAAAACAGTGTGTTTTCCCAAAACTCTGCTTTGTTTCTTTGGGTAGGTGTCAGTACTAATGTTGTAGAAGAGTGTTTCTATGACTGAGAAAATTGCCCCTCTCAACAAAAGCCAGTTCAGTATCTCAAATGGTGTGCGATAAAAAAATTATTACCTTATAAACTATTTTACTTCTTTTCACACTCTGCATGGCAGCTTTGTTCTTATATATTCAGTAGTATTTACCTGCAACACCGTAACCTCAATGTTCTCATGAAATCTGTAGCCGTATAAAGAGCAGTTTGCCTTGGCGTGGACATCACCTGATAAGCTCTTTTGGCTATAAAGCCATGCCATTTGTAAAAAAGAACTTAGCCCTCTTAGCGCCGTCGGTGGCAGAAGTTTTTAAATATGGTTCTCTCTATTTTTAGGAGCAACATAAGCTTACAAAAATCAGTTGGATGAATGAATCGGCTTAAAATTTTTTTGGCATCTTTACCAACACCAGTTTCTTTTGGAATGCGAAATTACCTTGATACTGTCGGCTAGGGCGAATTCCAAACAGTAATTTGTAGATATGCCTAAGGGCGACATATATACCAGAAAGGTGCTTGAAAATGTGAATGGGTGAAGAATGTTCTCACGATTTAAAAAAAAAAACACTTGTTCTCCATTTTCATCTTTTGAGAGAAAAATTTCGAAATGTCTCTGCTTAGCCGACCTCTACGCCTTTTCGCAAATGTACTCCCGAAATTTCTAGTCTCTAGACGTCGCAGTCTTCCCTTTGCGTTGATGAGCCAGTCAGTAAGTCATTTATTTGGCACTTCAATTTATAGGTATACATTACAGGGCTCCTATGGCAGGCGCGTGGTGGCCGAAAGTGCCAAACGTTATCGACCGGTTTGCAACAGCGGGTAAATTGAACTCAATTGCATGTTCAGAGAGGTTTAAAATAAAAAACTATCCTCACCTTTTTATCTTCATTTTAGGACAATATATTGAAATTGTTTTTTGAACGATCGGAAGAAGAGCATTTGCAAGCGAAAACAAAAAACTGGCTGTGTGGTTATTGACGAATGCGTGAAAACACAGTGTTTTCACAAAATCCTGCTTTGTTCATTGGCTAGGTGTCGTAATATAGGTTGTAGAACAGTGTTTATATACCTTGGTAAATTACGTGACTCAAAGAAAACCAGTTAAATATCCCCAATGGCGTAGCCGTTTCAATGTGAAGCCCTTTCAAAGAGCACTTTGGTAAGTCGTAGACATCACCTTTTAGGCCTTTTCGCTCGTCCACCGTGCCACACGTAAGAAACAATTTGGGTTCTTTTCGCTGCGTTGCAGGGCGAAATGCCAAAATTGACCTCTGCATTTTTATGAGTAACATGTGCTAGCACAAAATCAGTTGGATAAATGAATGGGTGAAAGTTTTTTTGAGAATCTTTAGGGACGCTTGTTCATTTCTGGAATGCGGATGCACCTCGATAGTGTATTAGGGCGAAATCCCCATACTACTTTTTAGATAATCTTGAGGGCTACATATATCAGCAAAAACCGCTTCAAAATGTGAATCGGTGAGGAGGTTCATGAGTTTAACAATGCACAATTTCCTCTTTTCCTCGGTTGGGAGTACGATTTTCAAAAGTCACCCATTTGAGAGCCTCTATGCCATGTCGCAAATGTAATTCCGAAACTTTTTGTGTGTAGATGTATGACTTTTCGCTCGGTGTTGAGGAGTCAGTCAGTCAGTCAGTCAGTCAGTCAGTCAGTCAGGCACTCTATTTGATAGTATTGATATCAGGGCTACAACGGGAGATGCGTGGTTTAAAAATTGCGAGCAGTATGCAAATGCGGGACAATTCAAGTGAATTCCACGTCCGGAAAGGTGTAAATGAAAAAAACTCTCTGGCCTTTTCAACCGCATTGAGGTCAAATTCCAGATTGATTTTTCGGCAATCAAATGTGCAGCATTTGCAAGCAAAAACTAATAGAATATTTCAACTGGCCGCATGGTTATTCCCGAATGTGTTCAAAAACAGGGTCTCCCCGAAATCCTGCTTGCCTCTTTTCGGGGGTGTCATAGAAAAATGTGTTATAACTGTGTTTAGATACTTATAAAGTTACCAATATCCAGAAAAAAGAGTTTAATGTATGAAATGGCGTCCGTGAGAAAAATAATTAAATTGAAAAACCATTTATTCGCTTTTCACTCTCCCTGTGAAGGTATTTTCAAAATTTTAAGAATATTTACCTTCACCACCGCAATCAAAATGTGCCCATAAAATCTGAAGCCGTTTGAAAGAGCTGTTTGGATGGCGTCGACATCACCTTTTAGGCTTTTTCGGCTTGTCAGCCATTAGCTAGTAAAAATCTTTGTTTTTCCTTTTCGCGACATCACGATGTGAACTGCTTAAAAGTGGTTCTCTCTATTGGTAGCAAAATCATTTGGATGAATGAATCGGTGAAAGCTTTATTTGGGCACCTTTAGGAACACCAATTATTTTTTAGAATGTGGAATCACCTCGATAGTGTAGGTCAGTGCGAAATATAAATAAAACATTTTCGATATTTTCAACGGCTACATAATCAGTAAAACGTGTTGAAAATGTGGCTCGGTGAAGGAGGCATTACCGATATAAATAAACGCAACGTTCCCCTTTTCCTCGATTGGGAGTGCAATTTCCAAAATTCACACATTAGTTAGGCTGAACACCATGTCCAAAAATTGCTCCAGAAATTTCTAGACCCCACAATATAGCAGCCTTTACTGGGCGTTGGTGAGTCTGTCAGACATGCGAGCACTTCATTTGATAGTATTGGTAAAATGCCTACTATGGGAAGCACTTGGTTGCAGAAAGTGCACACAGATGTCGAGCGATATGCAAATACGGGAAATTTAACTGAATTTCACGCCCAGAGTGGTGTAAATAGAAAAGTACGCTTGCCTTTTTCTGCATGTTAGGGCAAAATCCATAAACAGATTTTCGGGCAATCGGATCGGCTGCATTTGCAAGCAAAAATGAAATAGATATATCAACTGGTTGTTTGGGGTTTGGCAAATATGCAAAAGCAGTACTTCCCGAAATCCGGCATTTTTATTTAGGCGTGTGTTAGAGAAATGTTGTAGAACAGTGTTTAGATACCTGAGTAAATTACCTATCTCAACAAAAAAAGGTCGATATCTCAATTGGAGTGGATGAAAAATTATTAACTGAAAAAATATTTTACCGCTTTTCACTCTCCTCATGGTCGATTTGTTTTTAAATTTTCAGTAATACTGACCTTTAACACCGTAATCACAATGTTTCATGCAATCTATAGCCATTTAAAACAGCAGTTTTTCTAGGCGTGGACATCACCTGATAGGCACTTTTGGCTATTCAGCAGTGTCATTTGTAAAAAAAACGATTTGGCTCTTTTAACAGCGTCGCAGGGCGAAATCCCTAAAATATGGTTCTTTCCATTTGTATGACTAACAGATGCTTGTAAAATGAGTTGGAGTAATGAATCGGTGAAAGATTTATTTCACCATCTTTTGAAACACTAATTTATTTCACTAATTTACTAATTTATTAAAACACTCGTTTATAAAACACAAATGCTGCGTTCACTGGCGGCGTCCCGGCGCGGTAGCACGTGCGCCGTCGGAAGGGGGGGGGGCTTGTAGTTTACGTTCGGTGCTGTCCAAGCGCACACCGAGCTTCCGCCGACTGATGGTGGTCCCCGTCGCGTTCCATCCCGCTCATGCGCTCGAGCACAGGGGCATTATTGCCCTCTAATTCCAAGCGTACTCCTTCGGGGATTGGCGGTACCATTACACTGACTGACTGACTGATTGACTCATCAACCCCCAGCGAAAAGTCATACATCTAGACACAAGAAGCTTCGGATTACATTTGCGACATGGCGTAGAGGCTCACAAAGGGGGGACTTTTGAAAATCGTACTCCCAACCAAGGAAAAGAGGAAATCGCGTTTGGTTAAATCCATGATTACTCCTCACCGATTCACATTTCCAAGCGGTTTTTGCTGATATATGTAGCCCTCACGATTATCGAAAAATATTTATTGGAATTTCGCCCTAATACACTATCGAGGTTCATCCGCATTCCAGAAAAAACTGGTGTTCCTAACGAGTCTCAAAGAAAAAATTCCCCGCATTTCCCCGAGGGAAAGAATGTGAAAGTGCGAATGCACGAGTTGAATTTTCGCGGTTCGGCAATGTTCGCGAAAGAGAGATCACACACACACACACACAACTACAAAGAAAGAAAGATGCATTTATTCACAGACGCCTATTTGTGTTGTCGTTGTACTTGATTGCTAGAGCGGATCTCAGCTTTGAAATTTCGTGTCAGTACTCCTTTAAGCGGGTGAATTAGCCCTTCTCACGCCCGATTTCTGGCCAATCCCCCACGTGGGTATGTACCATGCACAGACACCTATTTATGTTGTCGTTGTACCTAATTGCTAGAGCCGATCTCAGCTTTGAAATTTCGTGTCAGTACTCCTTTAAGCGGGTGCATTAGCCCTTCTCACGCCCGATTCCTGGCCAATCCCCCACGTGGGTATGTGCCATGTCAGCGGCCAGGCAGCGCGCGCCCATCTCCCCCCGTTGCCAAGGAAGACGAGGAGATTCCTGGCCAATCCCCCACGTGGGTAGGTGCCATGTCAGCGGCCAGGCAGCGCGCGCCCATCTCCCCCCGTTGCCAAGAAAGACGAGGAGCGCGCGCACCCGCAGCTGTTGCTATGTGGACGGACGGTGGTCACCGGAATTCAGGGTCGCTTATAAAGCGCATTCGCCCTTAAAAACTTCAAGACCTTCAATGCCCCAGTGCAGCAGATGCGGAGAGGCCCTATCCATAGTTCAAATACTCATTCAAAGCACAGCCCTGCACACAACACTTCCCACAACTATACAGCCTACACGTTCCACTACACCCAACGTTTTTCTCGTCGGACGATCCCATGTTTTCTATAAAGTGTGTTTTTAAATATTTTGAAGAAGTTAAATTTTTAGACCCCATTTCTTACCACGCATTATCGCTCCCTGGCCCTATACACCAGCCATGCTTATGGTCGTTTTCTGATGTTACTGTTGTTTTTTCCGACTTATCTTAGTGTTGACGGTTTCCACTCTCATACAGAGGTCGGCGAACTCACTTATGAGTCCACTCACTCAGACTCATTTGGACTCAAACTCACGTGTGAGTTTGAGTTTGAGTGAGCGCGAGGGTAGTGTGGCATGGTGAGTTTGAGCTTGAGTGAGTTTAAGCCAAGTGATCCCGGCTGAGTTTGAGTCCGTTTGAGTTTGAGTACGCCTGAGACCTAGTGAATTATCAGTTCGTTTTGAGTTGTGAGTGCATTTTGAGTTTGAGTCCATTTTGAGGTCTGAGTACAATTTGAGTTTGAGTTCATTTTGAGTTCTGAATACATTTTGAGTTTGAGTCCATTTTGCGTTCGGAGTACATTTTGAGTTTGAGTCTATTTTGAGTTCTTAGTATATTTTGAGTTTGAGTACATTTTGAGGTTGAGTACATTTTGAGTACATTTTGAGTTCTGAGCACATATGAGTTTTGAGTCCATTTTGAGTCTGAGTACATATGAGTAGCCCAGCACACAGCTATGTTTGGCTGTTAAGTTTCATGCGTCACTGTGGGCTCGGAAGTCAGGTTACCTGCGGGTACGGTACCAATCGCGATCTGCATGATCGGTTGGGAGGGAGGGGGTTTCTGATTTTTTTAGTTTCTTGTTGAATTTTCATGGCCATAGGCACTTGCTGCATACCTAATTTTCGCGACTGGGCGCGTGAGTGATAATTGACTGGTGAGGTCATAAAAAAGTGTTGTCTTAACTTTTCCTCCTGACCGATCCACTAAGAGCGTGGGAAAAAGTGGTGGGAAAGCACACGGCGGCGCTGGCGGGCTGGTTGTTCGCCTGCTACTGTTAACGGCTTGATATACTAGGGGTCACAAAGGAAGAGGTGAGAGCCGGGGGGAAATTGGGCGGGGGCTGTTCTTTCTGCTGTTTCAAATAAATTAGCTGAATTGACTGCGTAGCACCCCTAAAGACAGAACAATGACCTCATTAGATGGTGTGAAAAGTGAAACTGATGAAGCTAAGGCGTGTAAGATATTAAATTAAAGGTCCGGAATTATGGAATCACGCGGGGTAAATAAAAAAATGCTTCCTGATTGTAGTCATCAGGCAATCATAATGAGTCATATATTGGGTTAAAATTGAGATCGGCCCCGGCCCCGGCCCGATCTCACATTTTCTTACCCAGCCCGACCAGGCCCGCGGGCTGGGCCGGGCCTGGGCTTTCAGGCCGGCCCGGGCCCGTGCAGTACTCTATTCTAGATCCCACATTTCATACAATGCATTCCCGAGGGGGGTAACTTGATGTTTAACCCGATATAAGACTCGCCATGACTGTCTTTAGGCTATACCCAGGAAGCATTTCTGTATTTGTGCTACGTGATTCCCCTAATCGAGACCAGTGTTGGAAAGTTGCCACTCCGGAATTGTAATGATTCAGGATTCATTCCACCTTTTGGAGATGCCGGATTGGAAGGACAACAACGCTTGGAGGAATGGAACGGGAATGAAATTAAGGGAATTTTGAACGGAATGGAATGGGAATGGGATGGGGATTTTTTAGACGACGGCGTCACGATTGCTGGCGCCTTCCGGCTACTTAATTAGTCTGTGGTGACGACTGCGTAGGTATATCTCAAAGGCGACGAAAACGAGAACGCATACCCCCTATCTCGAGTAACTGAATCCGCGCAACCTGCTGCAGCGTGTGTGAACGTGAAATTCGACCTGCGCAAGCTTCTCTGTACTGCGGTGCTCTAAGGTCGGCTCTTCAAGCTTCGGCAGACCCTGGGTACGGAGGGAGGAAGGAAATAATGAAATATGCATTATTGAGGCACAGCTTCTCTGTACAACTGTCCGTGGCACCGATGGCAGACCGGCGCATATCACACTGACAAGCGCCGTGTAGCCAGGCCAGCAAGTGGAAAATAGCGTCGACAAGCAGAGGGGATACGAACGGCGCGCATCCGAATCCGCGCTGTTTCTCACCGCAAGATGACGCTGCGAAGTCTTGGAGCTAACAATATAAAGCGTTCGCTCATGAAACATAAAACAACGATTAGATAATTCAGATACTTATCTACTTATGCGTAGCATTCTTACGCTGCCTGTCGTGAGTGAGCGTTTTTTTTTAAGCCACATTTTTTAAAAATTCTGTCCCACCAATTATCTCCATTTACATTATTACAACGATTACATTTGGGACATTTCTGAAATCTGAGTTATTTTGGAAAAGCAGGGCGTTACATGGTTCATCATTTTCCCTAATTATTTTATATTTCTCTTCATTAGTTTTATTTTTTTTCAAAATTTTTTTCGAACAATGATGTCCATTTACGCTATTACAAAGATTGCAGGTGGAAATTTGGCGAATGATGCATTATTGTGGAAACGGCATGCGGTATACGATTTGACATTGCCCGTAATTCTTTAGTAGTTTTCTTATTTTTTAGTTTCTCAAAATTTCGTCCTGCCAATCATCTCCATATACGTTATTACGAGTAACACATTTGGAACTTTTCCGATATCTGCACTTTTGTGGAAATGCAGGGCGTTACACGGCTCTGGTGTAGGAGTACTCGGCAAAGAACGCTATGCATTAAAACTGTTAAACGTGTTCTGTGCCGCTGCCCTCCCGTCTCTCGCATTGGTACAGTAGTATTAGTGTAGTGCTCGATGCAGTAGATTCACTTGAAATCATTCAAGTAAGCATTTCGAATACGTGTACATGAGAGCAAGCTCCGCGCGACATGTCTCTTAGTCATCCACAGCATAATAATGGCGTTGGTACGATGGTACGCAAAGCAGATAGCAAGATAGCAATGAAAAGGAAAAAGCCTACATCAACGCAAGAGTGTAATACCTGTTTGATCTCGCGTCGCTCAATAACCTACCGTTAAAACATCCTAACATGAAAATACTATAATATATACTCAATCCGTTACTTATGCAAACATGGGCAGTGCGACACTGACCCTTTTTAAAGTGAATGCTTTCTTAGTAGGACCAAGCATATTTTCTCAAAAATTTATTACATTACCCTTTACACCGGTTGCTCAAACGAAAATCTCTGATAAGGTCTCTACACACTGCGCGTGCACAAAATCGGGGATCGCAAATGAAGTCTCTCTGCCTCTCTGAAACTGGACTTCCATTGTGTCAAAACGCTTTCTTCAAAATTGCAAAAAACGAACGGCTCTAAATGAGACAACACACGCTTCGATCATAAAAAAGGAGTGCAATAATGAACCTTTACCTTTATCTCGTAAACCACGTAACTTTGTACATACATTTATATCGTTCGTAGTTGCGTTTACTTGAGAAACATTGTCTCATCGGTTCGTTCTTCGCTTGCGATTTGGGTGCTTGAAGGTTTGACAATCGGTTAGAAGCATTTTCAGCGAAAGCTGGGCGCACATTTATCTTTCGTGCTTCTTTCTACTTTATATAGGACGGGACGGTAATTTTTTGCATTGGGTAGTTGTTCTGCACGATATAGGTAAACAACCTGTAACACCTGCCAACTTGGGTGACAAGTGGCAAATTTTGCTTACTTTTGCAAGTTTTAAAGCTCGTACAATAACGTATGATACACGTTGCGTTTCTCGGCAACTCCATAAAGCACCTGAGGCAATTTTTACGATGCGGAATTAAAGGAATGGCATTGAGCTTCCAATCCCTTCCAGGAGTGTGAATGGGCTAACGTCTGTCATTCCGAGGAATTGAAAGGAATTGAATCACGAGAAATTCTAATTCCTCGGAATGGAATCGGAATGGAATGGCGATGCCCATTCCGCAACACTGATCGAGACCCTTAAATCTATACCCCAACACATCCTTGTGGCATCACTTTGAATGTTACCCTAAAAAGTGACTAACCATGACTATCTTATGTTATAGCCATGCAGCATTTTTGCCCATGTGATTTAACTCATCGCAACCTTCAATTTGATGCCCCGCATGTCCTTGTGGCATCATTTTGAATTTTAACCCAATTTTTGACCTATTATGACTATGTCATATGATAATATTGAGGAAGCATTTCTGCTTTTGTCCGACGCGATTCGACTGATCGAGACTTTAATTCCAAACGCAACACACCCTAGCGCTGTAAATTCGAATTTTAACCCAACATATAAGTACCCATGACTACGTCATATATAAACATAACGCATTTTTTCCCCATGTGATTTTCCTTATCTAGACCTTGAATATGATTCCCCACATGCCCTCGTGGCACCATTTTGAATTTTAACCTAATTTATGGCTTACTGTGAATGTCTGATGACTATAAACAGAAAGCGTTTTTAAATTTGCCTCATGTGACTCTGTAATCGGCACCTTTAACTTTACACCTTACATGCCTTAGCGACATCTGTTTGTATTTTTACAAAATCTATCTCACAGTGAGGTCGGTATTCTATTTAAGCGGGCGTTGGCAAGTCAGTTCACTTGACAACTCATTTGAAACACCTGCCGCTTCTTCTTCCCAGTGCTCCTCTTTTCTTTTTTGACCCTATCAACTCAAACCGTTAACAGAAGCAGGCGAACAAGCAGCAAGAAAGCGCCGCCGTGTGCTTTTCCACCACCCTTTCCCACTTTATTAGGGGATCCATCAAGAAAAAATTGTGCAATAACCCTTTTTTTTACCTCACTAGTTGATGATTATTTCCACGCCCAGGCCCTAAATGAGACACTTCCCTCCCCACTAACCCATCATTCGCATCCCGAATCCTACCGTAATCGCAGCTAACATGAATTGAGACACCAAAGTGGGCAATCAAACTTAACCGCTCTACCATATCTGTGTCCTAGGCAACTGATATGTACTCAAAACTCAAGATCTCCTCACAACTCAAAATGTTCTCAAACTCAAAATTTACTCAGTACTCAAAATGTACTCAAACCAAAAATATACTCAGAAGTCAAAATATACTCAAACCTAAAATGTACTCAGTGCTCAAAATCTACTCAAACTCAAAATGTACTCAAAACTCAAAATGTACTCAGACTCGAAATGTACTCAGTACTCGAAATGTTCTCAAAACTCAAGGGTACTCAAGACTCAAAATGTACTCAAACTCAAAATGTACTTACTTATCCAAGTGTATTCAAGCTCAAAGTGTACTGAAAAATTAAAATGTACTCAAACTCAATATGTATTCAGTACCGAAAATAAACTCATAGTCAAAATATACTCAAAACTCAAAATGTACTCAAAACTCAACATCTCCTCAAATTCAAAACTTACTAAAAACTCAAAATGGGCTCAGCACTCACTCGCTGTCAGGAAGTCTTAAACACACTCGGTCTCAAACACACTCAAACTCATTCTCATCATGCTACACCAGCCTGGCACTCACTCAAATTCCAACTCCCGTTACTTTGAGTCCGAATGAGTCTGAGTAAGTGGACTCACAAGTCAGTCCGCGGACATCTATAGGGCTGCGTCTAAACACCGAGTAGCCTCGAAAGATCATGGCGGAGACCGAGGCATTTCGGCCTGTTGCCGTCGATCTGGTAGTCCCTCTCTCGCCCAGCGCCGAGAACAAAACCCTGCACAGGGTGGAAGATGACACACCCACCCATTGATAAAGCTGACGGCGGGATTTTTCTCTAGCTCTGGTACAATGAGCGGCTGTTATAATGACAAGTCCCAAATATTCTTCTTCAGCAGGAGGGCAGCATATGAAAACTTTTCCTAACACAAGTATTAGTTTGTTCTTCGAGCGGCTATAACACCTTAGCTCTCTTCCTATAGCGAGAGGACACAACACTTAGCGAGTACGTAGGTGCAGATTACTTGAGCCGTATTGCTGCGGAGGGATCATGCTGCTGTTTTGGTGGTGTAGCTACCCAAGAATTAGAGACTGTTTCAGACTTTTATGTTCAAGACTGTTTCGGACAGTACCCTGGTGCGGTGCTAGCAAGTGCGAAACTGAAGAGCGTGCTTCACTGTGATACGTCTCGTCACAGCCGTTGCGACATTCTGGGGCGAGCTTTGTTTGCCCTAAACAAACCTGTAGGGCAGGATAGTTATTGTGATGATTGACACCCCCGAGCCGCGAGAGCGCGCCAGCAGACGACGGAGGCGAGCCGGCGGTGGAAGAGGAGACGAAAACATACGGGACCACACGGAGCGGAGAGCATGAGAGGGGGTTTCCCAGCGGAGGCTAGCGACCAGACAGCGCCAGAGGAACGGGCGCAAGGGTTCCTCCCGGGAAGGCTGTTTGAGGTCAAGACAGGAGCGTGCTTGCGGCGTGTTACGAGAATCGTCCCGGGAGCTGTTCAACGGGTGCCCCTGCTGCAACGCGGGGTGCCTGTTCCCGCTGGCGTGATCCCGAGGCATGTTGCGGGCCAAGGTTCTTAGCGATGCCTAGACTGGCCAGGCACGAGCGCGCCCGTCGGCCTTCTGACCTGCGGCCACTGCGTCGCAACAGGCACCACAGAGAAAGTGTCCCGCCACGTTTTCGGACCCCCAGCACCGTACACGGGTATCCCTGAACACGTTCCATCGACGTCATTCTGCCCAGCGTCCACTAGAATAGAATGTGAGCATATCGCTTCGTTTGATTTTCGCGCGGGCTTTGGTTCCGACTTGTGTTTTAGTCTTTACTCCGCGTGGCGCTTGTTATACATTTTGTTACCGTTCAGGTCCCTAGTTCTTTTACCGAATCTTTGCATGTCCGCCAAAAAATATATGCTTTTAAGTTGTCCTCAAGCCACTTCGTCACTTGTCGTAAATCCTCCTCCGCGGGCCGCACGCCAGCCTGCTTAACACGCGGCCTCACACACGCTAATGTAAAAGCTGAAACCAAGGAACTCATGCTGGATAGCTCGACGGGGGCTTATGAAACGATGGAAGCCTAAAAACACAGCAGAAAGCTCAAAATATGCTTAAAAATATCGCAGAAAAAGACCGCGAATATGCAGCAACACTTACCATGCAGAAAGTGCTGCAAATTTGTGAATAAAATAACAGTACACCGAGTGTATCACGCACAAGGTCCCTACTCAGGCACCTGTTTGATCCTATTGCAAACAAGCAGCAAGGTGCACAAGCAATTCAGAAACTTATGTAGCTTTATCTGTAATTGAAGCCCAACTGCTTCAGGACCTGACCGCAAAGACCCCGGGCAGCACCAAAATTGTGGCAGCACAAACACGATACACGGGCGCTCCGAACGAATGGCTTGTCGCCCCTATTTCCATACAGGGAGTGAAGCAGGCTCTCTTCTCCCTAACAAGAAACACCACTCCCGGGAATGACATAATCACAAACAATATTTTCCGTAATATCGACGAGGAATCGATCGAGTGGCTGATCAAGTGCTTCAATTTGATATGGAACAATGGGGTCAGTCCATAGAAGTTGAAGCATGCTGATATCAAGATTATACCTAAGCCGAATAAACCCGTCGACTTAGACGCACTCCGATTATTCTCTGGGACACCATGCTTCGGAAAACATTTCAAACACGTAGTGCTTAACCGCTCTCAACTATACCTTGAGGATCACGAATTACTTCTGCAGTCCCTCTTCGAATATTGAGCGCATCTTTACAAACCAGATGTTCTTCATCAGCTAAATGAAGAAGTTATCTTGAGCGCATTGCGCAAACGGACAACAGCGATTCTTGCCCTTGATCTCAAAAATACGTTTGATAACGTTAGCCACCAAATCATACTAGACAAACTCAGCTTCACCAACTGCGGTGTTAAGAACTACAACTACATCTACTGCTTTCTCACGGACCGGACAGCCACAATTTATCTCAGTCCTCTAACTGACAAGATCACTTACCGAAAAAGGAACACCTCAGGGGGCAGTACTCCCCGCGTAACTTTTCAATATAGCTATGATGGGGTACCGACGACACTAGACAAACTCAAAAACTTCCAGCACACACTTTGCGCAGGCGACATTACAATTTAGTGCACGCAAGGGTCTGACGGAGCAATTCAAGACGACCTGCAGGAAGCCATTGAATAGTGAACGAATACGTAAAGGAATGCGGCCTGGTCTGCTCACCAGAAAAGTAGGGGCTTCTTATATTTAACGAGAACCGGCGCGGAGCCGAGCAACCAGATACAGCCACATTTAACCACGGGGCCGATACCCAGCATTGAGCCCATTCGCATTCTTGCTTTAACCTCGCCATAGGCCTACGCAAGAAAAGCGGGGTACATCAACTCCAACGAACGTCAGCTCAGGTAATGGGTATATTCAGCTGCATCAACGGAACAACCACAGTATGAAGGAAGCAGACTGGCTTAGAGTAGTAGAGGCATTCATCATCAGAATCGTCTATGTAGCCCCGTACTTCTGACTACGCAAGAAGAACCTAGAGACAATTGATGTAATTATAAGAAAGGCTTACAAGCGAGCGCTGCGCTTACCACGTAATACTTTAAAGAGCGCCTACCTGGCGTGGACCTACACAACACGGCAACAAAGCTTATAGAAGCACATCTACCAGCATCGAGAACGGTTATTGCTGACTTCCTGAAAGGTAAAAGAACTTTTTCCTGCCGCGGCTACCGAATTCCAACCCCTATCATAGACAACGAGTCACTTCCTTGCCGACACAAGCTAAAAAATCCCAATAGCTTTGATGCCTTAGGTTATGCCCCCAGTACACCATGAACCACGAAGACAAGCACGAGCAAAACGTCTACGAGAACAGTATGAGAACAAATTCAGCTCAATTTATACTGACACAGCTAGTTACGCGGGCCTTCAATCTACGGTGGCCAGCGCAGTCAACACTGGCCTTACAGAGCCTGCATCTACAAGAATCAAATCATCAATTTCATTTGAAGGAGGGAAATCGGCCATCGCCTTGGCCATTGTAAACGCCCCAACGAATCAGCAAAGAATAACAGTAATAACATGTTCAAAAAGCTGCTTGCCGTAACATTGGCAGAGGTCGTATCTAACATACAATTGGCAGATTACTTACAAGCAAACCAAGCTACTCATGCCGTCCACGTGCCTTGTATGATCGCCGGGACACAATGGTTGAGGCGGCCACAAGCAAGCACATGCTGTTGCGCGAGCGTAAGCCCGCCGATGGCCGCATCAATGAAACCAAGAAGTCACGCAACCCATCCCCCACGGTACCTCGGAACCTTGCAGAACTACCATCTGTCGCGGCAGAAGGATCCCACCGCCGCATTAAAAGCTCAGTGTCGAAGAGGCCACCATCTGGCGACGTCTACAGAATAATGCATAAACAGATGTAAGCCTACTACATGTTATCTATCCGAAAAAGTAAACTCAAACAAATACCTTCACTGCTCCAACGAGTACAGATCTCTCTACCACATCACAAGCAAGCACATGCTGTTGCGCGAGCGTATGCCCACCGATGGCCGCATCAATGAAACCAAGAAGTCACGCAACCCATCCCCCAAGGTACCTCGGAACCCTGCAGAACTACCATCTGTCATGGCAGAAGGTCCCACCGCCGCCTTAAAAGCTCAGCGTCGAAGAGACCACCATCTAGCGACGTCTACAGAATAATGCATAAACAGATGTAAGCCTACATGTTACCTATCCGAAAAATTCAACTCAAACAAATACCTTCACAGCTCCAACGAGTACAGATCTCTCTACCCCATCATATTGGCCTGCCAAAGCACTCAATAAGTTTCTGCAATTTCAAATCCGTCCCCGAGCAACGAAACGTTGCGCGCACAAGCTCGGACCTGAACGACTGGCTTAGGGTGGTCACCAAGGCTAGAGTAAAGGCCCAAGTCACTGGAGCCTTGGACTGGGGGCGCCACCACCTCAAGAAGCAAACCACGTTTTCATCTATACTAATCAAATTGGTTCCTCTTCATTATAACCACGTGTGTAGGGTTTGAGACCAGGCGGAGCGAATGGTCGTTCCACGGTCCCATTGTTTTTTCTCACTGTGCCTGTGGCTTGATATTTCTCTTCTTTCAGGTCTCTTAGCAGTTGCAGGCTGGTGAAGATACTCGCATGGGTTTTTCTAACTGTGCCTTTGGCTTAACATTTCTTTTTTAGGTACCATAGTGGGTATATGCTTGTGAATTGATTGCATAAATAAAAGGGATATGGCAAAAAGCGAACTTCGATTGCAACTTCATCTACCATTTGAAGGAGTGGTGCTGCTGGAGTCGTGATGTCAATTTCACTCGACATTTTTTTTAAACAGCTGGTGTTTTATTGACCATTCAGAAATGAATAGCCTTATTACTTCTTTATGATTGACTCACCCTACTGTGTCGCGTATCTTCGCCGCTTTAATGCTTGCTTTATGCCACTCACTTTCACGGTTGAATATCCCGACCTTGACAGCAACAGGTATTTAGATTGCGGCTGCATTTTAAAGATGATCACGTGTGTTGGTTGTAGGAGCCTAGAGCCAACAAGCCACCCCTGCCGTACTGCTCGGCACACTCTAAGTTGGTCAAAAGGAGTATTGTGCTCTCTTCCTTGTCTAGTGCTCTCAGCAAGTCATTCCAACACGCGGTGGATGAGAGCCCGAAAATCCTGGCGGCACGTTTGGAAGCTGCGGGTTTCCCAGCCCGCGTATTGTTTCCATCTTGGAAGGTCTGCATGTCAAAAAATTGTTTGTTTTCTGTCTCGTGTCAGCGACGAGCAGAGGGCAGCAATCAAGAAGGACAAATAAAGAACACCCAACGAAAAGATAGCTGTGATCCCCTTCATACACAAAAAAATTCACCATCTTTCCGTAGGGGAACCCTGAGTAGTATGCGAAGCAGGCATGGGGACGACTGAAGTTACCATTAGTTTTCAGTTCGTCGTTTTCGTTGACGTGCAGCTTCGCGTGCCTTCGTTCTATCTGTAACTCCTTGACGTAGTTTGAATGAGTGAAGGACATAAGGCGCGTTCGTAGCTCGGTTTGAAGCGCAGTGGGGAGAGCACCACGTAGCTCCCGTTGCGGCAAGAGAGTCGTGGTATCAAAACCGGACGCCGCCTAACTATTTCTTTTTAGAGTGGACTATGCTTACCTCGGCCAAAACGCTGAAGGGGCTGAAGAGACGCGCATACGCAGTGGAGTGCGGACGGCGGACAAGAACGACAACGAGGGAGGGAGGGACACAGCCCCGAGCATGAAATCCTTCGCATCTAATATCGCATAACCTGAAAAAAGTTGGGCAACGGTCAAGGTCAAGGTCGTGTTCATGGCACCTAACAAGCTTTTGGCTTTGTGCAGGTTCAGCTGTCCCACACGTGCTCGGAAACCGATCTTCGGTATTAAGCCCTGAGACGCCTTTTTTATATGCCGATGTAGCGTTGTCTACAAAACTGCTCTGCCATGTGGCAGACTCTATATCGGCCAGACCGGCAGATGCCTAAACATTCGCTCACAAGAGTACAAGAACAAGGTCAGGAGCGTTGCCACCGACGCCCAGATGGCTGCCCATTGTAACAAATGGGCCTCGGGAAATTCGTGTCATCCTTTGTACGACCAAACAACTGCCCTGTATTTCCACCGTATAGCCTGACAAGAGAAATTGTGGAAGCGGCAGCGACAGCAAGGTCTTGTGATCAAAGCTTGAGCATGAAGTTTGTAGCCTTATAAAATTTTAGCGAAGCGCTAAATGCAACGATGCAGCGATGGCGTAGAGGTAGAACACCCGCCTCGTGTGCAGAAGGACCGTGGTTCGAATCCCGATGCCGGACAATTCCCACCGGATTAAAAAAAAATCCGCGTATTGACGGAATTGCACAAGGGGGCTTGGGGTGCGGCCTGACCCCGGCGACCATTGCCGGTAATGAACTCCCTCACCGCAGCAGGTTTGGCCACCCTGGTGTAGTAACGGCCACAACCTCCCATGAATACGCCAACTAACCCTCGGCCCTCAGTCCCCAGCGGCTGCGAAGCAACTGACCACGGCGGCGGTCAGACCTGTGACGCAGCAGAGGGTGCTAAGAATCCCTGGATCCGGACAGGCCGCCAATGGAATCTGAACCTGGCAACGTTTAACGCGCGAACCTTATCTAGCGAAGCAAGTCACGAGGTGTTGTTCGAGGTACTAGAGGGCATTAAATGGGATGTAATAGGGCTTAGCGAGGTTAGGAGGGCAGGCGAAGCCTTTACGGTGCTGAACAATGGACACGTCCTATGTTACCGCGGTCTAGAGGACAGAAGAGAACTGGGAGTGGGATTTCTAGTCAATAAAAGCATAGCTGGTAACATAGACGAATACTATAGCATTAACGAAAGGGCAGCAGGTCTTGTAATTAGGCTCAATAAGAGGTACAAGCTCAAGGTGGTACAGGGCTACGCGCCCACATCCAGCTACGACGACCAAGTAGTGGAATGCTTCTATGAAGATGTGGAATCGGCAATGGTTAAAGCAAAAACACAGTATACCATAGTTAAGGGGGACTTCAATGCTAAAGTAGGCAAGAATCAGGCTGGAGACAAGGCAGTTGGGAACTGTGGTCTGGGCTGTAGAAATAGCAGGGGGGACCTACTAGTTGAGTTTGCAGAACGAATTAACCTCCGCATAATGAATACCTTCTTCTGTAAACGGGAGAGTCGGAAGTGGACCTGGAGGAGCCCGAATGAGGAGCACAAAAATGAAATAGACCTCATAATATGCGATAACCCTGGCGTCGTGCAGGATGTGGAAGTGCTCGGAAGGGTAAGGTGTAGTGACCACCGTATGGTAAGATCTCGAATTCGGCTAGATTTGAGGAGGGGCCGCAACAAGCTAGTACGAAAGACGCCGATTAACGAACTAACAGTAAGACGTTAAGTAGAAGAATTCAGGATCGCGCTGCAGAACCGATATTCCTCCCTTAACGAGGAAGCCGAGCCTACGACACAGGAAGCCAGCGACAACCTTACACGCATCATCACGGAGTGTGCAATAGAAGTCGGGGGCACTATGGCTAGACAGGATACTGGTAAACTTTCACAGGAGACGAAAGATCTAATCAGGAAACGGCAAACCATGAGAATCTCTACCGCAGCTGACAGAATAGAACCAGCCGAGCTCTCGAAGTTAATCAATAAGCGTAAGACAGCTGACATACGGAAGTATATTATGGAGAGGATCGAATACGCTGTAAAGAACGGAGGTAGCCTGAAAGCAGTGAAGAGACGTCTTGGCGTGGGGAAAAATGAGATGTATGCACTTAAGGATAAGCAAGGCAATGTCATCACAAATAGGGATAAAATAGTCACAGTGGCCGAGGAGTTCTATAGGGATCTGTACAGTAGCCGGGACATACAGGATAATGCCGAACGGGATAGTAGTTCAGAGGAGATAGACATCCCCCCAGTAACGACCGAAGAAGTAAGGAAGGCTCTGAAAGAAATGAAAGGGGGCAAAGCATCTGGTGAAGATCAGATAACCGCAGACCCCTTGAAGGATGGCGGAGAAATTGTACTTGAAAAACTGGCATACCTGTATACGCAATGCCTAATGACCGCAATGGTACTGGAATCTTGGAAGAACGCGAACATCATCCTAATCCATAAGAAAGGTGACATGAAGGACTTGAAAAATTACAGACCGATCAGCTTACTGTCAGTCGTCTACTAGGTATTTACCAAGGTAATCGCAAACCGAATCTCTGCAACCTTAGATTTCAGTCAACCTAAAGAACAAGCAGGGTTCCGTAAAGGTTATTCAACAATGGACCATATTCACACGATCAATCAGGAGATAGAGAAGTGCGCTGAGTATACTGAACCCCTATATATAGCCTTCATAGATTATGAGAAAGCATTTGACTTGGTCGAAACCCTAGCAGTCATTCAGGCATTACGGAACCAGGGGGTAGATGAGCATTATGTAAGAATACTAGAGGATATCTACAGTGGGTCTACAGCTACCATCATCCTCCATAGGGAGAGCAGTAAAATACCTATAAGGAAGGGTGTCAGACAAGGAGACACAATCTCTCCAATGGTATTCACAGTTTGCTTACAAGAAGTATTCAGAACGTTGGATTGGGAACAGGTGGGAGTAAGGGTTAATGGGGAATACCTCAGTAACCTCAGATTTCCTGATGACGTTGCCTTGCTAAGTAACTCGTGGGACGAATTGCAAAGCTTGCTTTCCGCACTGGGCGAACAGAGTAGAACCGTGGGCCTGAAAATTAATATGCATAAAACTAAAGTAATGATCAATAACCTCGGCACAGCACAGCAGTTTGAGCAGAACTTAGGCCATGTTGTGACCCCAGATCCTAACCATGAGGCAGAGATAATTAGAAGGAGCAGAATGGGGTGGGGTGCATATGGCAGACATTCTCAGATAATGAATAGCAGCCTACCTTTGTCGCTGAAGAAGAAAGTGTATGACAGCTGCATCTTACAGGTACTCATTTACGGGGCAGAAATTTGGAGGCTCACTAAGAGGGTTCAACTTAAATTGAGAACGACTCAGCGGGCAATGGAGCGGAAAATGATAGGTGTAACATTAAGGGACAAGAAGAGAGCGGAGTGGGTGAGAGAGCAAACTGGTGTTAAAGAAGAAGAATTAAGAAGAAGAAGAAATTAAGAAGAAGAAGAAAGAAGAAGAAATTAAGAAGAAGAAATTGACGTGGGCAGGGCATGTAATGCGAAGGCAAGATAACCGCTGGTCATTAGGAGTAACAGAGTGGATCCCTAGAGAAGGCAAGCGTTGCAGGGGGTGGCAGAAAGTTAGATGGGCAGATGAAATCAAGAAGTTTGCGGGGATAAATTGGTCACAGTTGGCACAGGACCGAGGTAATTGGAGAATAATGGGAGAGGCCTTTGCCCTGCAGTGGGCGTAGATAGGCTGGTGATGATGATGATGATGAAAATTTTAGCTCGATTTCTTGTCGTAGGCAGTACGTGACGGTTTCTTGCTTCGCCCACCCTTTTGATGTTCCCTTTCCTCTATCTCTCTTCACGCGAGCCAGACATGTTTAAACGCGCAGGTCCTGCAAGAAACGTTTTGCTGAAAGTTAGCGCTATTCCTGTCTACGCCTCGTCCGATAATTCTTGTTTTTTACCGCGCTTTTTTGTGTGTGTCCGGGTAAGAATGTCTCATTCGCAATGACCCTGGACTCTAGGCAATCGGACTATTCGTTGCTAAAATCAAATACTGTTTTATGGTCGGTACAACCAATCTACGTTAGAGGGGCTTAATTTTGCGGCAGCGACATGCTACAGTGACACTATCCCTCCTGGACTTATGCACTGGTGTGAATGGATTTTTGGTGCACTTACGCTTTCAGCTGCTTTTCAAGCCTGCTCTTCAATTCAAGCAACTACGCCATCAACTTGAGAATTGTGTGCGTGCTCTCATACGCTTGCTGCGCCTGCTCAGTACCATAGGTGTGCGTTTTTGGCGATTTTCTTTCGGTGGTGAATGCGCTTTGGACATCGGGCCATTAGAACCGTTACCGTTTCGTTCCACATGGCCGTGATTTTCAATATTTATGGAGTTGCACAGAATAAAGCTTTTACGTAGTGCGCCAAGTGAAAAAGCGATCCCCACTTCCGCATTCTTAGTGTCAAATAGAAATGTGCCAGGACTGCAAATTTTGGTGGCGAATCACTCACTGTGGTATGATACTGCTTTGAACACGTCCATCGTACGTTGTGGGCATTACGCGTGGAATTCGCGGCTTTATATGAATGAATTGATGCTCGCAGAGGTTGGACGAGCCGTTTCTGGCTGGCCTCCTCGAAGGACAGCAGATGTGACTAAGGCTGCTGCATGTACCGGGGTAAACATCCAAACAAAACCCTACCAATCTTAACCATAGCCGTCCTACGCCGATGTAATCGTCGCGGGACAAGTGAAGGCTACAAAAATGCACTAGTAAAGCACGTAGGGGTCTGGTGAAAGATTATCTTTATTATGCGACGGGTTCACGAGTCTCAATCCTCTCGACGACAACCACCGTCAGGCACAAAACAGGATTCAGTGGTTTATTCGGGCACAACGAAACCAAAATACCTTGCGTAGAAACAGCAGCCTAAAACAGGCAACGGTTAGGCGAGCAATGCGACACCGAATAACCCTCGGCCCCGATCATGCCAAAAATTAGTACGGCGCTTTGCGCGACATTCATGACGTCCCCTGACTCATTGTAGCAAACCAAACAGTGTCCGTCCAATTCATGTATTGGTTTATCTGGTCTGGCCGATGGTCGTGGTTCTAGTTGTCTGCCTTTGCAGCTGCAATTCTCGTTCTCCGCTGCCGTTGGGCTGTTCCATTTACTCCTTTAACCGCAAACGTGAGAGGTGTCTCGATACCAGACGTGTTACATGTGTACATGTTCCGCGCGAATTCCACAGCAAAGATTTGTTTCTTGTGCGTTTACTGTTCGGACAGGGCACGTGGAGCATAGGTGGCTGATATGTGTGCGATCGCTCCACTGTCATCACCACGCAAGGGGTACGCAATTTGTAGTAGCGGCGTTCTAGCTTGTTTTTGTAGCTGTGCAGGAATTTGGAACATCTCCCATAGTATAGGAAACATTGTTGAAGTACAGATAATTCTAGGCTAGTACAGAACACGAACATCTGGCATGGGACAAAAATCCTTCAGCTTTCTGGTTTTACGTGGAAGATGTACGGCGGCCCGCCAGGTTTATTTTATTGACCCTCGCAGCGTACAAGGTAGTTTGCCCTAGTCCACATTTACAGAGGTGGCGGCGACGACTGTACAATGACAAGGACGGAGAGTGTAGAGTCAAGGTGCTGCCCGGACAGGGGCCAGGCGTGGTCCACAAACGCGCCAGTTAACAATTCTAATAGGTAGGCTGGTGGACGTGACTATCATGGCCTCGCTATTGTGGTACGCATCTGGGATTGCGCGTGATGTTCAACGAAGTAGCGACATTGTCACGGTAACGGCATTGCAATGGAAGACTCTAGGTTATATTACTGTGGGTCATAAGTACCTTGCCGGCATTGGTGGTTTTGCTACAGCAGAGGATACCAGGTAAAGAGGGTTTTTTACTACATAACCGGAGCAGTGCGCATCAAAACTCTACTCATCCTTCTGCCGATGCTCCAATAGGCCAGAGAGATTTTATCGCCTCTTTTGATTGATGTACAAATATTTGAGCACATCGTGCACAAATTTAGCGACATCATCCAAGTAGGGGTAGTGCCAAGGAGGTGTGGGAAGTTATATTCCCGCGGTCGGCAATATTGTGTTTTCTGGCCAGGTTTATCACGCGATGCATATATTGTTACAGCGAAAACAAATAGCGCTAGCTTAAGAGCATATCTACTTACTTCACTGCGTTGCCGCAGTAAAACATCCAGATTTTGTATGTCGATTTTGTAGCATCCCCAGTGTTTGAAAATACTTGCCACTGTACTAGCAACATTGGTGCAAAAGCAGTATGGCCGGAAAATTTTAAAAACTTGTATTCCTGCGGGACTACAAACTTTTGGAATTACAGCCGGATTTAATAGCTTGGTTTGTTGTATCAATGCGGGTACTATCAACATCGTTCACGGAAATAGCCACATTGTCGCGGGTGAGCTATTGCTACACATGCGTGGAGCGTTGTACTTCGGGGAGTTACAAAATTTCCGATCCCCTTAGCGGTTTTCCATGGAAGTCGCTAACCCAGAGCGCGTACTTTTTTATTGGTAAACAATACGAAGGACGCACAAAACAACATTTTCACCCATCTGCCGTTTTTAATTATACTGCCGACTTTTGTACCTTGGTTTTTATATCATCCCAGGTACTTGCAAGATTCTTTACCTGCTGTACAGGCATTGTCATTGTAAGGCTAGTGCCCCGCGACTGTGGAACGATCACGCCACACCTAACTCCTCCACGTCAATGTCTCTGTCGAGGCATTTGTTCAGTCAGCCGGCGTACTAACCGTGCGACTCGTACGGCACAATCGGTAGGTACATTTTTGAATGTATTTGAATGTTTTGAATATTTTAAAGATACATTTGAATTTTGAATGCCTTGTCCTCGCCGGGCCACTATACATCCGTGATTAGCAGCCAGGCTATGTAGATGGTTTGATTCTTATTGCTGTCAGTTTCTTTGAAAAAAATGTTTGAATACATTCAATGACTCACAGTTTTGCATTTGCACGTCCAGAGCGTTGCAAAGTTCATTCCATTGTTCGCAGTGGTGTTCAGGTTTTGGGCATTTTGCATCGAGTTTTTGGCTTGTAATGGTGCGGCGCCGGTCTATTCTGCCAACTTTGATGTACGTTTGAATTTCCATGAAGACCCCCAATGTGCCGCGTGACATTATTTGTCTACTATTAGATAATACCTGTCTGTATACCACTTGGTTTTGCTCCTCTTCGCAGTATGGCAGTTTGATGAGGTTTCCCAATGCATCCAGGTGACCGTACATTCAGAACTTTGGGGGCATCTGGCCTAGATATTTCTAATTTCGCTGACGACGTGGTTGATGGTGAGGTCGGCCATTGTGTTTCTCTAAGCGATCCCGGTAAGTAAGGTTTTGTAAAGAAGCAATTTACAGCAATCTAAATTCAGCCATACAGCTACAAAGGAAATCTATACATCGTTCTAAAAAACTGCGCAGTTCGAAAATTCGCCCTGGTCCAGGATTCGAACCCGGGACCAACGCTTAATCGGAGCAGTCGCTCTACTAACTGAGCTAACCAGGAGGTCTGGTTAACTCATCTGGTAGAGCGAGTGTTCCGGTTAGGCGGTGGTACCGGCTTCTAATCCTGGACCAGGACGAATTTTAGATGCGACGCTGAGGAATAACTCTTGCCGGCGGCCCTGTCCTGCATGCGTCCGTCGTCCGCGTCCGAACAGCTGCGTCTCTTCTCCGCTCGCCTCCTCTCCTCTTTCCGATAGCGAACACTCTCTCCAACATCTGCTGTCGCGCTGCGCGCGGCACCGCGCGCGTCGCTGCTCGCGGCTGCGCACTGTGCGCACTGTGCGCATGTAAAGTACTCTCTCTCTGCGCGGTCTCCTCTCCTTCAGGCGCACTGCGCATAGAAGCGGAGTGCGCCCGAAGGAGAGGTCTCAGTCGACGGTCGTCCGCGCTTGCGCTTGTTCTCTTGCCGTACCAGACGATTGCTTAATGCGATGCCAATGAAACCCCCTTCAGAGTCGCGTCACACCAGGGTTCCCGCGAGGGGAGGTGGGCGTAACTTTTTTCTTCAACTGCGAAGTTTCTGAGAAAGCTGTACAGCTTTCCTTTCTAGGCGTATTGCTGCATTTAGGTGGATGTGAAACTTTTCTTTGCAGAAACTTTCTCCACCTTAGGTTTTGCCCTAAATCTCGTCAATTAGGTCAGGTTTTCTTTGCAAAAGTGCGGTTTAGGTACGTGCCTCTATATACAGAATATTTTATCCTTTTCGACGTAGCTTGGTCTCTGATGATGAAGAATTCGATCTCCAGCACGATGCAGGTTTTTATCGCCAGTGTTACGGGCATATGACGGGGCTGATGCACGGCCTTGAAGCCCCCGCACGCAATTAGCGTGCGGGGCTTTCGCTGGGTGTCGCTTCGCTGGGGGTTGGGGGCGGCGCTTTGCTGGGTTTCTGTAGTAGCGTTTTGCATCTTTGGTGTTTTTGTGAAGCATTGCTCTAGACGTTCGTCAGGAATATGGTGTTCCTGCTTCGCTTAGTAGGAATGAGTTCTTTCAGAGCCTGTTCTTCCTTAACGGTTTTTGTTTCGCTGTGTCCCCATACCAATCTCTTCGTGATGTGGGCGAAATGCACCTGCCTTCGAGCGGGCTCCGGTTCACTGTGTAGGCGGGAAAACTCAACATTGTTAGGTGTGTTGTCTACCTACCCCACCACGCATTTTAAAATATGGCAGGTCAACTGCAGTAACTCGCCCGCTAAGAAGCTTTCACAAGTTCGTCAAGAGTCCGTGAGTGTAATCGTTGACATCAAGTTCAAACCTGTGAGCGCGATGGCTTTCGTGGACTTCGCAGCCTGTTCTGAGAGCCTAATAAAGCTGCAGCAAAATCCTTCTCCAATAAAGCTGCAATTTTTCTGCAATAAAGCTGCAGAAAAAATCCAACAGCCGGCGCTCCTGCCTAATCTACGTAAAATATGCAATGCCTGCTTCCGTAGTGTCTTTCGAGTGTCCAACTGCGTGCTTCCCACGTGCCTTTGGGCATTTACTTTTCATTTTATTGATACCTGGACACTCCGATTGACTGTAGCGCCACCACTCTGTGACTTCGGCGTCTCCTAAATAGTGCATTCTTGTTTGGTATGTATTAGAACAAGTAAGTGGCGCCCGGACGCAGCCTGTGCGTGCCTTGTGTATTTGTTGGTGATAAACGTATAGGTGCAAAGCTCCTGCATTGATAGGATCAACTTCATACCCTAATTCATGGGATTTTATGACTGTTCATTTAGAAACAAGTGCTTTTTTTAAATTTGCCATAACAACAGAGCCTTCCGAATGACGAAGCCTGGATGTTAATTTAGTGGAGGTGTTGGAAGGTGAGGTTAGCTATACTTTGGAAATGACTCATTTGGTTAAACATAATCGCCAGCATCCTGGAAACAGGGATTCCGTCGGGTTTTTTTTTCGCTCGAGGCAGCTTGTTGAGTTCACGCACAATTTGACCCTAGCTATAGATAAGCTTAAATTAGTTAACTGTATTTTCTTGTGCTGCATAAAAAGCAGTTAGAGGTGTCCCATATCAGCTTCTTGTTAGTACATTGTGGGCTATAATTTGAATGAATCGGTTAATGCATTGATAGCCGAGTATATCTCCCTAAGAGAGCAGTTGGTCGATCTCAATGGCTGTTTTTCCGGATATGTTCCCGTGACCTCAGGAATTCTCGAACAGACAGTTGCGGGCCCTCTTTTGTTCCTGTTATATATAAATGTTATTTTGATTGGCCTTAAATCTTTTTTTTTCAAAATAATAGCGAATGTCTGTGAAGTTTACACGACTATAGCGATTGAACGTAATTCCGAAAAGCTGCAGAATGATTCTAATTTACATCCGGGTGCGATGATTCAGAAAAGTCGTTGATTGTGTCACCTTTACAAGAAAACCTTAATTCCAATTGAATACGTTTAGCTTAATATACACTGCTTTAAGAACTGCCGGGGAATATGAATAACTAGGAGTGTATTTACGAGTGGTTGGAGGTCAAATAGGCACGTTTTCAACACAAAAGTTACGGCTGCACGTATGTTTCGCTTTCTGAGATAAAATTTCAGCTAACCTCCATCTGCCTTAAAAGAACAACCGTGTTTTACTCATCGCGCTAAATGTTGCAATACGCGTGTGTTTTCTGGGATGCCTACACCACAGAGCTGGTTGATGCGCTCGAAAATATACAAAGTAGGGCAGCGCGATTCGTATTAGGTAATTGCCACTGTCAAGTTAGCATCATGGAAAGGAAAAGTAAACTTGAATGGTAAGACGGGAAAGATAAAATACAAAACCTCAGGTCGAAATTTTTCGCAATATCTATCATTGGAAACCTGGAATAGACGGGGAGAAGTATATGCAAGCGCCATTGTACATATCCCAAAGTGGGACCGCTAGCTTAAAGCAACTTATTAACTTTCCTTTAAAGGTGACACCTTGTGTGATTAGTTTTATTTTAAATCAATACGATAGCGTAGTTATTTACCACGGATGATAGTACCTACTGTTTAAAAAGACGATTTTCACCAGGCTTTGTGGAATTATTTCAGTATTTGGTCTCATTTTTGATGCTCAGTGTTATGTATCTCCCTGTTGTAATGCATGCAAAGACAAGGTACTGTCAAAATAAATAAATAAATGAATGAATAAATAAATAAATAAATAAATAAAAAATAAATAAATAACTTAACAAATAAATAAATAAATAAATTATAAATATAAATTCACCAACTTGCGTATCCGCAAGCTCGGCTTCGACGGGTTGAGAAGCTTACGCATTTAAACTTGACCAATAAAATATTTATTATTTTATTCGTTAGAGTACAAAAGGTTTGCTGTATGAAAACTAGCTTTGCTGTTATTGGTTTTAAACAAATGATGAAACTCTAGTTTTACCCCTTTCCTTACGTGAACACAGAGGGATACAACTGCAGCCACCTGACCGAAGGCGTCATTCGCAACGCGTCTAAACTTTTATAGCCGTAGTACGACAGTACAGGAAAATTTAATTCTTTTGGGCTAATAAGTGATGCCCATGTAACTCATAAAAACACCATAAAACTAGATTGAAAATGAAAGCACTTGTCGATCTCTCCTAGAATCAGCCCTGTAGAAGATCATCAGAAAAGTTGAACCAGAAGAAATTTTTTTTTTTGCAAGAAAAATGGGCAAATACTGGACATAATTTTTGTGAAGCAAATTATATTGAATATTCCTTAGTTTTTGTGGAGTACCAAAACGCTTATATAAGGCAATCGCACCGGTTTTATATACAACAAAACTGGTCAAGCAAGAGTTTAAAAATTGTTGACTTAGTCAGAGCATGAAAGTGCTCAGTAAGATTTTCCTTAATAAAATTGGCTAAAAGCGGCACTTTCATCTTTTTGAAATTCAACAACCTCCCACCTGCTCCCCTCCTTCCGCATTTATTACCGGTAAGCCGCCTCACAGAAGATATCAGGACGTATACAATACGAATCTTTTACAGCTTTACAAAGAACTGAATATTTTCTGTATTCGACAATAAAAGAGGCACAGCAATTAAAGAAACGACGGTTTGTCAGCACTTGCAAAGAAATGAACTTTAGTGTCAACTGACTCTGATAATTAAGAAAGGCTTCGCTGAATACTGGACGGATGGTGGTTGCGCGCGGGCTCATTTTGATGTTGCTGCATTAGGCCAAAATGCTGTGTTTGTTTTGCTGCACAGTGTGACGCAGGCATCTGCTTGCGCGACTTGCAGTGACCCGCCGCAGTACAGTTAACGTACTGGGGCTTAAATCGAATGCCCGTAGCACGGCCGTATTTCTTGCAGCTTTAGTAAGGCTGGAGTCCAACAACCGGATGTCGGCTGTCCTCCGGTGGCCGTAGTTCGGCCGTACACGGATGGCTTTGGAATGGCCAGAGCCCTGCGGCTGGAATCTGGCCGTATGAACGTAAACCAGTCGACTGGCCCGTAGACACTGGCCGTAGGACAGCCGTGGTAGTACGGCCGTATACGACCAAAAGGCCCACATATGGACACAGGACGAACATGGCTCCCGGGAAAAGGCCGCACAGAAAATCACTGGCCAAAGTGTACTCGCTTGATCTAGGCAAAACAGTCCTGGGCTGCCTGGGCAACTATTATCTGAAAAAAACTTTCAGGAATTGGAACATGCACGTTTACACCCATTGAACAATAATTTTCATTTACCAGCTACTGCCATACTTTGTGAAAGCCTTGAACAAATCAATGGCTATCAGAAATAATGCTTTTTGTGTATGGTTGTTGCCAAGTAAAAACTATCTTGGAGAGCTCAGTTAAATTTCAGGAATGTTTTCGGTGTTGCTCATTGTAAAAAATTTTCATTGTTTTGGTATATAGAAATAGGCGTTTGACAACCATATCTTGTAGATATTTGCCAGCTGTATGGGTACAAGTAACTGGGCTGTTTCCAAATAGGCTGCCTCAGGAAATTCAAATTGTCACTTCTGGGAATACGCAATCATTCGGGACCAGGCTGAGTCACAGGAATACAAAGATATAGAACTAACAATTTTTAAAGTTCAAAGACTCCCTTGTTGATCCGTAAACACGTCTGGGCTGAAAACAACCAGTTTTAGACTGTGCCAGTTTATGGCAACTCACCCCTTCATCTAAACGGAACCTGCGCTTTGTCTGCCGTCTGTAATGCCGTACGTTCATTGAGTTACAAGTTACAGGCGGAGACGTGTGGCCACAACAAATAGAAGCCGGCGTAATAGAATACTTTTATGCCGCGGTATTACTTATACGATCCCCACTACATGTTTCCTGAAATATTTTTCTTGTAAACAGTGTGAATTTCACTGAACAGCCAGTTCTTCCAAAAATCAAACGGCGAATTTAGAAGAGGCTGACTCGGGTACACATGAACGGTTGTAAAGTGCACAAGAAATATGAGAGAATAAATTCGGTCCCTCACACCTTCTCTACGTTTTTGCTACAGCCAGATATTTTCTCCATGAAGTTGTTCCTTATTAAGGCTTGTCTAAGGCATTTGTTAAGTGTACTACGCTCCACCACACCTAAAAATAAAATTTGTTATCTTTTTTTTAGAAATCAAGAATGACATCTTTAGTAGAGATGATATTTGATTTCATGATTGTTACTAATACATGGTAAACAACACATGGTCTTAGGAGGTTGAAGAAGTAGGAGAAATTGTGCCGAAATTTTCGTGCCTACGAAAATAGGACAATATCAACGAACTGTACAAAACTTTTTGTTTTCAAAACCTTTGAAGCCTGTACTGCGTTGCAACGTTTTAGGTATTAGAACAACCTGACGTAAATATTTATTCTATTAGCTTTACATAAAACAATTTTGACCCGTAAGTTGGAAACGTCCTCACGTACCATTTATTTTAAAGCTGCCGAATAGTGTGCGAAATACACCGGAATCGAGGTTTGGGATCACACTACACTGAAATTAATCACGCCACACTGGGTGGCTTGTTAATAATTTCTACCTCTATAAATATTTGCCTGTTGCATTATGCTGAAACATGAGGGTATTTGTTGACAATGTGTTGATGTATCTTTCGTGTGCTCTCCCTGTACCTGTTTTAGAAGCCATGCATCAATAGGGTACAAAAGGACGGGATTGAATGAAATGATATTGAGTAACTCTGATAAGGAAACTATACTTCATGGATTCATGCATGTATTAAATATAAATCATGAGCATCGCCGAAGCGACCGCCATGGATATGTAGATATCAGGGAGAAAAATGTTGCGGAAGGTATGTAGTTTTCGCCTCTTAAGTGCTTCCAGTCCATGAGGAGCACAATGACTTTCAGACGAAATTTCTTATTGTAATTGTTCTATTAGTGGTAATACACTCTATTTGGAATGGTCAAGTTTTATTTATTAGAATATCAGCAACACATACATCGACACGCACTCAGATACACTTTACGTGTATCCCACACGATACTTAAACCGCACAGTTTTAAAACTTAGAGAATAAATTAGCACACAAGGACGGGGCGAAGCGGGTAGCGCGAGTCACGCTTCGTCCCGTCCTTCCGTGCTCTTCCCTTGTGTGAGTTTTAAAACAGCGCGGTTCAAAAAGATGCATAACCACCTAGCCCCTGTTTTAGCCTTTCTACAAGACATTTCAAGGGGCAAATGAAAACGCTGTACATCTTATTACCCCCACCCTTTGATTACAAGGTCAGCATCTGCAGGGTTGTAATAACTAATAAAAAAATGCATTTTGAGAATATAGACAAAAAGGTACATGTATGAAGAAGAGAATGGATATCATGAGGCACTTTTATGGCACAGTCAACTGTTTGGGTTCCCGCACTCCAAAACAAAAGAATCACACGGAAACGTGAAATATGCTATAATTCTTGCAAAGCCACGTCTATTAGAAAAACAGAAAAGTGCATACTGAAAACACGTGTACAAAATTTACGTAAGAAACGTATCAATCGCATATAGTGGAAACGAAAGAAATGCACTAAGATTAAAAAGAAACAGTCTAATATTAGCGTCAATGGCTTACAAACAGCTCAGCTTCGACTTCATGTCGACCAGGGGTGACGCCATTGCATCTAAATTTTTCAAGACAATGCGTCAAGGGTGAGCCATGATTTTTAATAAGGACGCAGATTCCTATAATCAGGTCGTCTCTTCAAGTAGGAATATTCTTTATCAGATTGTTGGACATAGTACGAAGAGTAAATGTTTCCTTTAGTCATTCAGCAGCATACACCTTAAATATATCTTTGCAGTATTACCGATACATACTAAACCAAGCAATTAAAAAACTGGTGTGGCAGTTATATGCAATGTACGATATATTTCTTATATCTTTCAGTGCGATACATGTCGGACCGCACCATCCAATTCTTTGTACGTGTAGTAGAAAATATAGCTGCCGCCACTAGCCTTACGCACACATTTCAGTCACAATGTCAAGAAATATGTGCCGTGATTCGTTGGCATTCCTCCTCGCAGTGGTTTTGGCCCTTGGTTGACTCACGGCTTTGGCATAATGCGGCGAATTTGGATATATGCAAGGGATTTTTTACGTGCTAATTAAAACATTTTGAACGTTGAAGTGAAAGTAATAGGCCGATTACGTTGTAAAACATATTGAGGGGTTAACTAAAACGGTTGTCGGACATCTAGCACTGACGATTGTGCTAGTGCTTGCTGTTAGTACCACTGGTAACTTGTATCAATCAGGTGTCATTATTTTCGGAATTGGTGCATTACTCGTACCGCGTTATCTTGTCCTTCTGCCGCTGCTGTTTTCTTGCCCGCTGGAGGTACTTGTCACAATCAAATTGTTGTTGCCCCGAGCTACCTAACGCTTTTATATAAACAACTTAAAGCTTCCGAAATACTTGTTAAAAAGACTGTTCTTAAAAAAGACGGCACCAAAATTACTCTATAGAGATTTGCGGGGTTACCCCATCTCTCTTCAACGAGAATGAGAGAATGGTTGAGTGACCC
Organism: Haemaphysalis longicornis; assembly: GCA_013339765.2. Taxonomy (NCBI): domain Eukaryota; kingdom Metazoa; phylum Arthropoda; class Arachnida; order Ixodida; family Ixodidae; genus Haemaphysalis; species Haemaphysalis longicornis. The sequence goes on from JABSTR010001246.1 coordinate 1,844,163, forward strand.
TGGCAAGGTTTGTCGAGCAAAGAGCCTGACATGCTGCGTCCGGGAAAAAATGAAACGAGTGAAGAAGAAATACAACAAGGAAACAAACATGAAAGCAAGAAAGAGTGCTCCCTTTAGAGGAGTGCTTCCGCTAGGAGCGCTACATAATCTGAACTGCAATGGCTGCCTCTACAGCCTCCTCGTGACATTGATGGAAATATTCTCAATGACCCTTCTATTAAACATTTTAGTGCTCTTATTAGCTACTGCCGCAAGACGTTCGCAACAATCGTACGACGGTATTGGGCTCGTCAGTCCGACGTCGTAAGGCTCGTGAGACCAGCTCACGATACTAAAGCTGGACTGTGCAAACGCCCCCACTACCAATCGCAAGGCGATGGCGAGCTGTTTTATCTGAGATGTTTCATGCTTTTACTGTAACCGACCTATTTAATAATGTGTACCAGTGTTGTACCCAGAACGAGAACACAATATTTTACATACTACAAAAGCTGCGAACAATACAAATTTGCACACAAAATAAACAAAAGCACTCCGCTTAAGCGGACCATTTTTTGTAACTCGATTAAAGTGAAAATTCCAAAGCAGGTGTTTAATGACGACTGCTTATGGGTATAAACCTGGCTGTATTCTTTACAAGACACCAATTGAAAGTAAATGCGGCTGTATATCAAGATTCTTGCCTTTTGCTTGAAAAGCAAAAACGTTAGTTATTTATTGTAAATAACTTATTGGAACCAGCCAATTCGGGTTTCTTGGCAAGTGCCTGTTTATTTCAGTTAAGTAATTTCTCCCTATTACCACCTTCTATAAGCCAAGTCTTGTCGTATGCATAAAAAACAATTCCTCGGATTAGTAAATCTGTACAACATGTATAATATAAATACGGGAAAAGTGCGGTCCTAGTATACTGTCATGCCTAACACATGAACAAATTTCCGAATATTCGACTTGCAAATATTTATTGTTACAATTCGGGAATGTTGAAGATGACAATATATCACGAACCACAGAGTACCACATCGAATACAACAGAACTCAAGGTATATGCAGAACATTGCGATAAAAAAATCCAACCCTATAAAAATCAATTACCATGCCTAATAAATTCTATTTCCTCACGATTTGGGTTATATATTGCCGCGAACCATGTATGGGTTTGTTTATTCCAAAAGAAGCTCGGAATAAACAATATCTGTTCCAAGTTTTACCAAGTGAAGCACGTCTTCTATTCTTTACTTTTATGCCGCACGGGATATCATATTCAGATAAAGAAACTGTTTCGCCCTAACGTCACTAGCCCACAATAATCTTATGTGATCTACAATGTTCTGGGTGTGAGTCGATGGTTCAAGAAAAACTTGAGCAGAAAGATAAAAGCCTGCAGACCAGAAGCAGCAAAATTTCTATCTCCGATGCTCGCTTGCGTATGTCATTTTGCTGGCTGCTGCTTCGCCGCCCTTGTAATATTTGAGTTGTTGGGAGGAGCACAAGTTAGCTCCAATAAAATTGTTTTTGTTGTAGACAACTGCACCCTCTTTGGCAACGTGACATGCGGTAGAGGTGCGGGGTATGTCGTGAATAATGTTCTTTAGCGAGTCGCTGCGTCGTTGGAGGGGTTTCAGTTTTCCGCGGTTGTGCAACTTTACCTCCCGAAGTTGCTGCTTTTAGTTTCTCCTGCGTGGGCTGGGGGATCTTCTACGTGAGAAGTCAGCATTGCTACGGCGCCTCAGCGATTGGTATGGGTAAAGCGACGGTGAACGGTTGAAACCGCCTTTGCCACGGCTGGTTTGAGATATGTAGTCGTCAATCTCACGTGGGCGTTGCTCAGGGAGAGGGCGAGGTGCGTCGACGGAGAAACCACGCAGTCCAAGCCTCATGTATGGCAACGACGATAGATGTGATCGGCCTCTCCGCAGTGATAGCACAGCGGACGAGTATCGGCGATGCGCCAAACGCAGCTCTTCCTCGGCGTCTGTTTGTCGGCTGTGGACGGCAGGATGGTGGACGGCGGCGATGGTGGGTATGGCGGCGAGATTGGACGGTGGGATGGCGGAGCTTCTTGTAGACGGGTTGGAGCAGGGCGGGGTCTACGAACAGTCGCAGAGTAGGTCAGCGCCTGTGGCTCGCGGGGAGCCCCGGATGGCATAGAAGTGCCCAAAGTGTGTTGAACCTCTTCGCGGATGACGTCAGTCAGCGAAGCCACTTGAGATTGCGGCGTCGTTAGAAAAAGCTTCTTAAGACCCTCCCTGACCACTGCTCGGATGGTCTTGCGCAGTGTGTCTGAGCTTGGTGCCCCGTCACCGATCGTCCCGGAAACCAGCGTGTTGACAGGGCAATCGTACTGCCTCGTTCGAACTTCCAGCGTCTTCTGTATCGCGGCCACCTCAGACGCAAATTCGGCCAGCGTCTTGGGAAGATGGTTGCGGACAAGGGAAGCATAAAGCTCCTGCTTTATCCTCGCATGAGAAACCTTAGTTTCTTTTGATCTGTCATCTCCAGATCCGCCCGTCGAAACAACCTCTTCATCTCCCTAACAAAGATCACTACTCCTTCGCTGGCGTGCTAAGTGCGCGTTTCTAGCAAAAGTACGGCTCGTTCTTTTTGCACGACGGTGGCGAACGTTTTAAGGAACTCGCTTTTGAAGAGAGTCCAGTCAGTCAAAGAGCTTGCATGGTTCTCAAACCCAGTTACAGCAGCATCCTCCAAATAGAAGACGTGCCAAAACGTTTCTTCGTCATCCTACCTGTTAAAGATTCTGAACACGCTCCCCTTTCTCCAACCAGTCTTTGGGTGATCCATGAAATAATGTGATTCCCGGGATTGCTGCAGAACTACACGAGGGCCCATTGTCATCGTGGATGCGTCATTCATGGCAACTGCTGTGACGTCTTCCGCCGGTTTCCGACTGCTTCATTTCTCCAAGCAGTTTCCTTGTCTTTCCTGTTATATAAACTTCACATGCACTTCCGGTGCTCCCTATCATCCGTGCTTGCACTTATGCATCCCTCACACACCGCCGAAATAGGGGAATGTAATGATTGGTGTCGTACCAGACTTCGACGAAGAAGGCGTACAGCGTCGACGCCGCTTTCAACCCTATTATGAACTTTCAGTAACTGAGCCAATTGTGTGCTTTTGGTAAAGATCCTCCATTTGCGTCGTGGGCATGAAGTGCAATTCAAAATCTAGTTTCCTTCTGTGCAACCAAAGATCAACCACATCGTTCTTCAGTTCACAGATTTGCTCTCTGCTGCGGGTGGCTTGAATTTTTTCGAGTCATTCCTGAAGCTCTGCACATCTTTGTATTGCACCTTCATGACAGCGACAACCTTGTCGTCCTTATAAGATATCATTTGCACCCTTTTTGTGCGTGTACTACACCCCAAAATGAGCTTTACCTCGTTAGGTGCGCTACTTTGATTGAAGCAACAGTAAAATGAACAAAGCAAAAGATTTCAAACAATATCCGAGCTCGACCTGGAACTTTTAATAGGAATATTGCCATAGCTGGAGCATAGCAAGCATGAATATAAACATTCGTTGTATAGCATGTTAACATCGGCAGGAACAATAGCCTATCGTGTTTAAAAGTTAAAGTTGCAACCTTCCAAGGTGCTCACCCATTCCAAGAGCAGCAATGCAAAACAACAATATCAGCCTCTGGCCGCATCGATGTGCAAAATGACTCCAATACGGACTCAAACTACGTTTTCTTGGTGACTCTGCGTCAGACGTGGCTGGAAGTGGGCAAGGGTTCACTTATAAAGCTTTGTGAAGAAGCAGTCGGTGGATACAGAGCCAGCTCTGTGAAGGTCAGACAAGGTGAAGACGAGTGGGGACGGCGTTCGCCGCAGTATAGTAGTCTATTAAAAAATACAGCAGTATCAGGTCCCGTCCACATTAGTCTGCAAAATACGAAGAACACGCTTCAGGGACGAAATTGTCTGCTCCGGCACTGCTGCCAAATTGACGCGAGCAGGCCATAGATGACCTAAAGACTTCAGCGGATGGGCCGACTAGGAACGCAGTCTGCACTGCGCAGCTCAGATGAGACGAATACCAGTTGCAATCATTTTGCAGCAGCCGTACGAGTGTAGCAGAAAGCAAACACCATGAGGTTTCATCTGTATTATTCTTCAAACTACGTATAACCAGGGAGCAGGAAAAACGTTTTCCGTGGGCATAGCTTCCCAGTTTAGGTGGAATATTTTGTAAACATCACCCTAGATTGCGCATTGTAATATTTGGTTCGGCTTACTGGGAAACGGCTAGACGACACAGACACGAGATATTTGTTGGGTATATCTTGCAACAGGTTTCCAATTGAGGACAAAGTTAAGGAGTATAGGCATGCGTTTGCAGTGGGCAACCAAAATAGTTATGAGGATTTAACGTATGTGACCAATGTATGTCTCTCTATCCATCATTTTATAAAACATTTATCATAACGTTGGGGCTGGCAGAACAATTTGTGTATTGGTCTAACAAGGCCCTCTATAAGCATCTCATTGGGAGACCAATCGTCATGCTTGATAAGGCGCCTATTACACACATAACCCTTCATTGAAATTCACGTGGCTGCATAGCATGTTTGAGTAACATCGATACCAGGTATTACCGAAAGTTGACAAAATATTTGGTAGAAGGCTTTGATATTCTTTCACAAAAACGATGACTGGAAGCAACCCCCGAATATATAACTCGATAACAATTTACATTGATGTGCTGCATGTGGAATATGTTTGAGATTTACTTTGTGCACATTCGCAATACGAGTCATGTGATAGAGCATTCCTATTGACATAAACTATACAATGCGTAAGGTTACTTATATGTTTTTTTCTTACCTCCTTTGTTAGTTGTGTGCCAGTCGAAGCGGGTTTTTATTGTTTTTGATGCCACAAGTGTCAATTCATTTGATTGGGCTAGAGTTTACCCTTTTGTTAAAAGACTAATATAGTATTCAATTCATTGACCTGCAATGTTCTGATGAAGTGTGACAGTTCAAAAAAGAATGACGCCAAACCCCAATTGCTCCTACAGCGCACGCAGCGGCATTTGGTTATCCTATAGCAATCTGCCCATTTTGGTTGGTTGGGTCCTTCTACAGCACTTGCGATATTTTAGTTTCTGCGGAGCACAATTTTCCTAAAAAAAGTTTCGTCCTTGAAGGACACCTGTGGCATCATCGGCTGCATGAGACGTGGTAAAAGTTCTTGGTACAAGTACCCTAAGACACCGGAAAATCTCCAAGCATGTCTAAATAGTGCCAGCCCCGACTTCAACGTTTTCTCCAGGAGTTCGGTCTTTTTCAAAGTGGTTCCTTCAAAGTCTTCAAAGTAGAGGCTGGGACCATTTCCGCCCATTATCTGCCGTAGGTAGCAGCCACAGGGAAAAGCAATCATAAACTAGTCATCTTACAAAATTCAGATCAATAGCTTGAGCAACTACAGTGCATGCGGACCTTCAACTGATGAGGCGACGTCGAAACATTATTGCAAGTTTACATCTACCTTGATTACTCCGCTCGCATTTGGCTCAGCACCATTGAGCGCACCCTGACCCCCTTGGAGTTCGTCTAAGTTTTCGAAATCCTTACTACTCTGGTATAAAAGAAACAATCAGACAATTTCCTGCAGACGCCCAAGCAGCGCCCAAATAAAATCGCCCTTATTTTTTTTAATTAAACGAAGGCCCTTTTTTCCCAGAAAAGACGGAAGAAATCAAATTAAGGGTACTGATGCGAGGGGAACGGCAAGAGCTCTTTGCTTGCCTTGTTTTAAAACCGTGTCGGAATTCATGTCTGAATCAGCCATGGCCTAAAAAACGCAGGGATTCAGTACGAGGCAGTACGACTGTACTGCCTCGTACAGAGTATGACTGTACTGTACATACGACTGTACAAAGTCGTACGACTGTACTGTCGTACGACTCTGTACGACAGTACAGAGCCCCTCATTTCCCATTTTCTGATTCGCTACATGCTTAGCGAGGGCCTCTGTTCTGTCAGTTTTGGTGCCAAAGAGAGCTTAAGAGGGTTCACCGCTGGTCGACCACTCTCGACAGGTCGTAGACACTCGAGTCACGGCACAGGGGTTAAAAAGAAGGTCCCGTTCACCTCGAGTAGTCCGAGTGGCGCAGCCTACCACTCCTAAGTGCAGAAAAAGAAGGTCCCCTTTACCCCGAGTAATCCGAGTGGCGTTGGCTACCACCCCCAAGTGCAGGAATCAACAATACCTTAACATTAATTCCTGAGAAAGTGCTGGGGAAACAGCCCCGCTGGTAGCGTAGTGGTTATCGCACCAGACCGGTATTCTGGAGGTCGTGGGTTCAGATCCCACCCGGCGGGCGTTTTGTCACCACTTTCTTTCCGACTAAAAAAATTATTCATCTCTTTCTTTGACCCACTACAACCTCCCCTTTGCTTTCCGAGGTTTTCTTGGTTGCAAACCTTTATTTTCTGTCTTACTTCACGGAGCCCTTCATTTCCCATTTTCTGATTCGCTACATGCTTAGCGAGGACCTCTGTTCTGGCAGTCTTGGTGCCAAAGTGATCTTAAGAGTGTTCATCGCTGGTGGACCACACTCGACATGTCGTAGACACTCGAGTCACGGCCCGGGGGTTGAAAAGAAGGTCCCCTTCACACCGAGTAGTCCGAGTGGCGCTGGGTACCACTCCCAAGTGCAGGAAAGAAAAATACCTTAATTTATTACACGACAAAGTGCTGGGGAAACAGCCCCGCCGGTAGCGTAGTGATTATCGCAGCAGACCGGTATTCAGGTGGTCGTGGGTTCGGATCCCACCCGGCGGCCATTTTGTCACCACTTTCTTTTCAACTGAAAAAAATTCTTCATCTGTTTTTATGATCCACCATAACCTCCCCTTTGCTTTCCGAGGTTTTCTTGGCTGCCACCATTTATTTTGTGTCTAATTTCACGGAGCCCCTCATTTTGCAGTTTTCTGATTCGCTACATGCTTAGGGAGGGCCTCTGTTCTCTCAGTCTTGGTGCCAAAGGGAGCTTAAGAGGGTTGAACGCTGGTCGACCAATCACGACATGTCGTAGACACTCGAGTCACGGCACGGGGGTTAAAAAGAAGGTCCCCTTCACCCCGAGTAGTCCGAGTGGCGCTGGCTACCACCACCAAGTGCAGGAAACACAAAATACTTTACAATAAATACCCGAGAAAGTTCTGGGGAAATGGCCCCGCCAGTAGCGTAGTGGTTATCGCACCACACCGGAATTCTAGAGGTCATGGGTTCGGATCCCACCCGACGGGCATTTTGTCACCACTTTCATTTCGATTCAAAAAGTTCTTCATCTCTTTCGATGACCCACCACAACCTCCCCTTCGCTTTCCGAGGTTTTCTTGGCTGCCAACCTTTATTTTCTGTATTATTTCACGGAGCCCCTCTTTTCCCATTTTCTTCTTCGCTACAGGCTTAGGGAGGGCCTCTGTTCTCTCAGTCTTGGTGCCAAAGGGAGCTTAAGAGGGTTGAACGCTGGTCGACCAATCACGACATGTCGTAGACACTCGAGTCACGGCACGGGGGTTAAAAAGAAGGTCCCCTTCACCCCGAGTAGTCCGAATGGCGCTGGCTACCAACCCCAAGTTACGGAAACAAAAATACCTTAATATAAATACCTGAGAAAGTGCTGGGGAAACAGCCCCGCCGGTACCGTAGTGGTTATCGCCCCAGACCGGTATTCAGGTGGTCGTGGGTTCGGATCCCACCCGGCGGCCATTTTGTCACCACTTTCTTTTCAACTGAAAAAAATTCTTCATCTGTTTTTATGATCCACCATAACCTCCCCTTTGCTTTCCGAGGTTTTCTTGGCTGCCACCATTTATTTTGTGTCTAATTTCACGGAGCCCCTCATTTTGCATTTTCTGATTCGCTACATGCTTAGCGAGGGCCTCTGTTGTGGCAGTCTTGGTGCCAAAGGGATCTTAAGAGGGTTCAATGCTGGTCGACCACTCTCGACATGTCGTAGACACTCGAGTCACGGCCCGGGGGTTAAAAAGAAGGTCCCCTTCACCCCGAGTAGTCCGAGTGGCGCTGGCTACCACCCCCAAGTGCAGGCAACAAAAATACCTTAACATAAATACCCGAGAAAGTGCTGGGGAAACAGCCCCGCCGGTAGCGTGGTGGTTATCGCATCAGACCGGTATTCTGGAGGTCGTGGGTTCGGATCCCACCCGGCGGGCAATTTGTCTAACCGACTTTCTTTTCGACTAAAAAAATTCTTCATCTCTTTCTATGACCCACCACAACCTCCCTTTGCTTTCCGAGGTTTTCTTGTCTGCAAACCTTATTTTCTGTCTTATTTCACGGAGCCCCTCATTTCCCATTTTCTGATTCGCTACATGCTTAGCGAGGGCCTCTGTTCTGGCAGTCTTGGTGCCAAAGAGAGCTTAAGAGGGTTCAACGCTAGTCGACCACTCTCGACATGTCGTAGACACTCGAGTCACGGCCCTTGGGGTTAAAAAGAAGGTCCCCTTCAACCCGAGTAGTCCGAGTGGCGCTGGATGCGACCCCCAGTGCAGGAAGCAAAAATACCTTAACTTAAATACCCGAGAAAGTGCTGGGGAATGAGCCCCGCAGGTAGCGTAGTGGTTATCGCACCACACCGGTATTCTGGAGGTCATGGGTTCGGATCCCACCCGGCGGGCATTTTGTCACCACTTTCTTTTCGACTAAAAAAATTCTTCATCTCTTTCTATGACCCACCACAACCTCCCCTTTGCTTTCCGAGGTTTTCTTGGCTGCCAACCTTTATTTCTGTCTTATTTCACGGAGCCCCTCATTTCCCATTTCTGGATTCGCTACACGCTTAGCGAGGGCCTCTCGTTCTGGCAGTTTTGGTGCCAAAGGGAGCTTAAGAAGGTTTAACGCTGGTCGACCAATCTCGACATGTCGTAGACACTCGAGTCACGGCACGGGGGTTAAAAAGAAGGTCCCCTTCACCCCGAGTAGTCCGAGTGGCGCTGGCTACCACCCCCAAGTGCAGGAAACAAAAATACCTTAACATAAATACCCGAGAAAGTGCTGGGGAAACAGCCCCGCCGGTAGCGTAGTGGTTATCGCACCAGACCGGTATTCTGGAGGTCGTGGGTTCGGATCCCACCCGGCGGGCATTTTGTCACCACTTTCTTTTCGACTAAAAAAATTCTTCATCTCTTTCTATGACCCACCACAACCTCCCCTTTGCTTTCCGAGGTTTTCTTGGCTGCAAACCCTTATTTTCTGTCTTATTTCACGGAGCCCGTCATTTCCCATTTTCTGATTCGCTACATGCTTAGCGAGGGCCTCTGTTCTGGCAGTCTTGGTGCCAAAGAGAGCTTAAGAGGGTTCAACGCTGGTCGACCACTCTCGACATGTCGTAGACACTCGAGTCACGGCACGGGGGTTAAAAAGAAGGTCCCCTTCGCCCCGAGTAGTCCGAGTGGCACTGGCTACCACCCGCAAGTGCAGACAACAAAAATACCTTAACATAAATACCCGAGAAAGTGCTGGGGAAACAGCCCCGCCGGTAGCGTAGTGGTGATCAGATCAGTCCGGTATTCGGAAGGTCGTGGGTTCAGATCCTACCCGGCGGGCATTTTCTCACAACTTTTTTTTCGACTAAAAAAATTCTTCATCTCTTTCTATGGCCCACCACAACGTCCCCTTTTCTTTCCGAGGTCGTCTTGTCTGCAAACCCTTATTTTTGGTCTTATTTCACGGAGCCCCTCATTTTCCATTTTCTGATTCGCTACATGCTTAGCGAGGGCCTCTGTTCTGGCAGTTTTGGTGCCAAAGAGAGCGTAAGAGGGTTGAACGCTGGTCGACCACTCTCGACAGGTCGTAGACACTCGAGTCACGGCCCGGGGGTCAAAAAGAACGTCCCCTTAAACCAGAGTTGTCCGTGTGGCGCTGGATACGACCCCCAGTGCAGGAAACAAAAATACCTTAACATAAAAACCCGAGAAAGTGCTGGGGAAACAGCCCCACCGGTAGCGTAGTGGTTATCGCACCAGACCGGTATTCTGAAGGTCGTGGGTACAGATCCCACCCGGCGGGCATATTGTCACCCCTTACTTTCGACTAAAAAAATTCTTCATCTCTTTTTGTTACCCACCATAACGTCCCCTTTGCTTTCCGAGGTTTTCTTGGTTGCAAACCCTTATTTTCTGTCTTATTTCACGGAGCCCCTCATTTCCCATTTTCTGATTCGCTACATGCTTAGCGAGGGCCTCTGTTCTGGCAGTCTTGGTGCCAAAGAGAGCTTAAGAGGGTTCAACGCTGGTCGACCACTCTCGACATGTCGTAGACACTCGAGTCACGGCCCGGGGTTAAAAAGAAGGTCCCCTTCACCACGAGTAGTCCGAGTGGCGCTGGCTACCACCCCAAGTGCAGGAAACAAAAATACCTTAACATAAATACCCGAGAAAGTGCTGGGGAAACAGCCCCGCCGGTAGCGTAGGTGGTTATCGCATCAGACCGGTATTCTGGAGGTCGTGGGTTCGGATCCCACCCGCGGGCATTTTGTCACTGCTTTCTTTCGACTAAAAAAATTCTTCATCTCTTTCTATGACCCACCAACACCTCCCCTTTGCTTTCCGAGGTTTTCTAGGCTGCAAACCCTTATTTTCTGTCTTATTTCACGGAGCCCCTCATTTCCCATTTTCTGATTCGCTACATGCTTAGCGAGAGGCCTCTGTTCTGGCAGTTTTGGTGCCAAAGAGAGCTTAAGAGGGTTCAACGCTGGTCGACCACTCTCGACATGTCGTAGACACTCGAGTCACGGCCCGGGGGTTAAAAAGAAGGTCCCCTTCACCCGAGTAGTCCGAGTGGCGCTGGATACCACCCCCAAGTGCAGGAAACAAAATACCTTAACATAAATACCCGAGAAAGTGCTGGGGAACAGCCCCGCCGGTAGCGTGGTGGTTATCGCATCAGACCGGTATTCTGGAGGTCGTGGGTTCGGATCCCACCCCGCGGGCATTTTGTCACCGCTTTCTTTTCGACTAAAAAATTCTTCATCTCTTTCTATGACCCACCAACACCTCCCCTTGCTTTCCGAGGTTTTCTTGGTTGCAAACCCTTATTTTCTGTCTTATTTCACGGAGCCCGTCATTTCCCATTTCTGATTCGCTACATGCTTAGCGAGGGCCTCTGTTCTGGCAGTTTTGGTGCCAAAGAGAGCTTAAGAGGGTTCAACGCTGGTCGACCACTCTCGACGTGTCGTAGACACTCGAGTCACGGCCCGGGGGTTAAAAAGAAGGTCCCCTTCACCACGAGTAGTCCGAGTGGCGCTGGCTACCACCCCCAAGTGCAGGAAACAAAAATACCTTAACATAAATACCCGAGAAAGTGCTGGGGAAACAGCCCCGCCGGTAGCGTAGTGGTTATCGCAATCAGACCGGTATTCTGGAGGTCGTGGGTTCGGATCCCACCCGCGGGCATTTTGTCACCACTTTCTTTTCGACTAAAAAAATTCTTCATCTCTTTCTATGACCCACCAACACCTCCCCTTTGCTTTCCGAGGTTTTCTTGGCTGCAAACCCTTATTTTCTGTCTTATTTCACGGAGCCCCTCATTTCCCATTTTCTGATTCGCTACATGCTTAGCGAGGGCCTCTGTTCTGGCAGTCTTGGTGCCAAAGGGAGCTTAAGAGGGTTCAACGCTGGTCGACCACTCTCGACATGTCGTAGACACTCGAGTCACGGCCCGGGGGTTAAAAAGAAGGTCCCTTCACCCCGAGTAGTCCGAGTGGCGCTGGCTACCACCCCCAAGTGCAGGAAACAAAAATACCTTAACATAAATACCCGAGAAAGTGCTGGGGAAACAGCCCCGCCGGTAGCGTAGGTGGTTATCGCATCCAGACCGGTATTCTGGAGGTCGTGGGTTCGGATCCCACCCCGCGGGCATTTTGTCACCACTTTCTTTTCGACTCAAAAAATTCTTCATCTCTTTTATGACCCACCACAACCTCCCCTTTGCTTTCCGAGGTTTTCTTGGCTGCCAACCCTTATTTTCTGTCTTATTTCACGGAGCCCCTCATTTCCCATTTTCTGATTCGCTACATGCTTAGCGAGGGCCTCTGTTCTGGCAGTCTTGGTGCCAAAGAGAGCTTAAGAGGGTTCAACGCTGGTCGACCACTCTCGACATGTCGTAGACACTCGAGTCACGGCCCGGGGGTTAAAAAGAAGGTCCCCTTCACCCCGAGTAGTCCGAGTGGCGCTGGCTACCACCCCAAGTGCAGGAAACAAAAATACCTTAACATAAATACCCGAGAAAGTGCTGGGGAAACAGCCCCGCCGGTAGCGTAGTGGTTATCGCACCAGACCGGTATTCTGGAGGTCGTGGGTTCGGATCCCACCCGGCGGGCATTTTGTCACCACTTTCTTTTCGACTAAAAAAATTCTTCATCTCTTTCTATGACCCACCACAACCTCCCTTTGCTTTCCGAGGTTTTCTTGGCTGCAAACCCTTATTTTCTGTCTTATTTCACGGAGCCCCTCATTTCCATTTTCTGATTCGCTACATGCTTAGCGAGGGCCTCTGTTCTGGCAGTCTTGGTGCCAAAGGGAGCTTAAGAGGGTTCAACGCTGGTCGACCACTCTCGACATGTCGTAGACACTCGAGTCACGGCCCGGGGGTTAAAAAGAAGGTCCCCTTCACCACGAGTAGTCCGAGTGGCGCTGGCTACCACCCCCAAGTGCAGGAAACAAAAATACCTTAACATAAATACCCGAGAAAGTGCTGGGGAAACAGCCCCGCCGGTAGCGTAGTGGTTATCGCACCAGACCGGTATTCTGGAGGTCATGGGTTCGGATCCCACCCCGGCGGGCATTTTGTCACCACTTTCTTTTCGACTAAAAAATTCTTCATCTCTTTCTATGACCCACCACAACCTCCCCTTGCTTTCCGAGGTTTTCTTGGCTGCAAACCCTTATTTTCTGTCTTATTTCACGGAGCCCCTCATTTCCCATTTTCTGATTCGCTACATGCTTAGCGAGGGCCTCTGTTCTGGCAGTCTTGGTGCCAAAGAGGAGCTTAAGAGGGTTCAACGCTGGTCGACCACTCTCGACATGTCGTAGACACTCGAGTCACGGCCCGGGGGTTAAAAAGAAGGTCCCCTTCACCCCGAGTAGTCCGAGTGGCGCTGGCTACCACCCCAAGTGCAGGAAACAAAAATACCTTAACATAAATACCCGAGAAAGTGCTGGGGAAACAGCCCCGCCGGTAGCGTAGTGGTTATCGCACCAGACCGGTATTCTGGAGGTCGTGGGTTCGGATCCCACCCGGCGGGCATTTTGTCACCACTTTCTTTTCGACTAAAAAATTCTTCATCTCTTTCTATGACCCACCACAACCTCCCCTTTGCTTTCCGAGGTTTTCTTGGCTGCAAACCCTTATTTTCTGTCTTATTTCACGGAGCCCCTCATTTCCCATTTTCTGATTCGCTACATGCTTAGCGAGGGCCTCTGTTCTGGCAGTTTTGGTGCCAAAGAGAGCTTAAGAGGGTTCAACGCTGGTCGACCACTCTCGACATGTCGTAGACACTCGAGTCACGGCCCGGGGGTTAAAAAGAAGGTCCCCTTCACCCCGAGTAGTCCGAGTGGCGCTGGCTACCACCCCCAAGTGCAGGAAACAAAAATACCTTAACATAAATACCCGAGAAAGTGCTGGGGAAACAGCCCCGCCGGTAGCGTAGTGGTTATCGCATCCAGACCGGTATTCTGGAGGTCGTGGGTTCGGATCCCACCCGGCGGGCATTTTGTCACCACTTTCTTTTCGACTAAAAAAATTCTTCATCTCTTTCTATGACCCACCAACACCTCCCCTTGCTTTCCGAGGTTTTCTAGGCTGCAAACCCTTATTTTCTGTCTTATTTCACGGAGCCCCTCATTTCCCATTTTCTGATTCGCTACATGCTTAGCGAGGAGCCTCTGTTCTGGAATTTTGGTGCCAAAGAGAGCTTAAGAGGGTTCAACGCTGGTCGACCACTCTCGACATGTCGTAGACACTCGAGTCACGGCCGGGGGTTAAAAAGAAGGTCCCCTTCAACCCGAGTAGTCCGAGTGGCGCTGGCTACCACCCCCAAGTGCAGGCAAACAAAAATACCTTAACATAAATACCCGAGAAAGTTCTGGGGAAACAGCCCCGCCGGTAGCGTGGTGGTTATCGCATCAGACCGGTATTCTGGAGGTCGTGGGTTCGGATCCCACCCCGCGGGCATTTTGTCACCACTTCCTTTTCGTCTAAAAAATTCTTCATCTCTTTCTATGACCCACCAACACCTCCCCTTGCTTTCCGAGGTTTTCTAGGCTGCAAACCCTTATTTTCTGTCTTATTTCACGGAGCCCCTCATTTCCCATTTTCTGATTCGCTACATGCTTAGCGAGGGCCTCTGTTCTGGCAGTTTTGGTGCCAAAGAGAGCTTAAGAGGGTTCAACGCTGGTCGACCACTCTCGACATGTCGTAGACACTCGAGTCACGGCCCGGGGGTTAAAAAGAAGGTCCCCTTCACCACGAGTAGTCCGAGTGGCGCTGGCTACCACCCCCAAGTGCAGGAAACAAAAATACCTTAACATAAATACCCGAGAAAGTGCTGGGGAAACAGCCCCGCTGGTAGCGTAGGTGGTTATCGCATCAGACCGGTATTCTGGAGGTCATGGGTTCGGATCCCACCCCGCGGGCATTTTGTCACCGCTTTCTTTTCGACTAAAAAATTCTTCATCTCTTTCTATGACCCACCAACACCTCCCCTTGCTTTCCGAGGTTTTCTAGGCTGCAAACCCTTATTTTCTGTCTTATTTCACGGAGCCCCTCATTTCCCATTTTCTGATTCGCTACATGCTTAGCGAGAGCCTCTGTTCTGGCAGTCTTGGTGCCAAAGAGAGCTTAAGAGGGTTCAACGCTGGTCGACCACTCTCGACATGTCGTAGACACTCGAGTCACGGCCCGGGGGTTAAAAAGAAGGTCCCCTTCACCACGAGTAGTCCGAGTGGCGCTGGCTACCACCCCCAAGTGCAGGAAACAAAAATACCTTAACATAAATACCCGAGAAAGTGCTGGGGAAACAGCCCCAGCCGGTAGCGTAGTGGTTATCGCACCAGACCGGTATTCTGGAGGTCGTGGGTTCGGATCCCACCCGCGGGCATTTTGTCACCAGCTTTCTTTTCGACTAAAAAAATTCTTCATCTCTTTCTATGACCCACCACAACCTCCCCTTGCTTTCCGAGGTTTTCTTAGGCTGCAAACCCTTATTTTCTGTCTTATTTCACGGAGCCCCTCATTTCCATTTTCTGATTCGCTACATGCTTAGCGAGAGCCTCTGTTCTGGCAGTCTTGGTAACAAAGGGAGCTTAAGAGGGTTCAACGCTGATCGAGCACTCTCGACGTGTCGTAGACACTCGAGTCACGGCCCGGGGGTTAAAAAGAAGGTCCCCTTCACCCGAGTAGTCCGAGTGGCGCTGGCTACCACCCCAAGTGCAGGAAACAAAAATACCTTAACATAAATACCCGAGAAAGAGCTGGGGAAACAGCCCCACCGGTAGAGTGGAGGTTATCGCATCAGACCGGTATTCTGGAGGTCGTGGGTTCGGATCCCACCCCGCGGGCATTTTGTCACCGCTTCCTTTTCGACTAAAAAATTCTTCATCTCTTTCTATGACCCACCAACACCTCCTCTTGCTTTCCGAGGTTTTCTAGGCTGCAAACCCTTATTTTAGTCTTATTTCACGGAGCCCTCATTTCCCATTTTCTGATTCGCTACATGCTTAGCGAGAGCCTCTGTTCTGGCATTTTTGGTGCCAAAGAGAGCTTAAGAGGGTTCAACGCTGGTCGACCACTCTCGACATGTCGTAGACACTCGAGTCACGGCCCGGGGGTTAAAAAGAAGGTCCCCTTCACCACGAGTAGTCCGAGTGGCGCTGGCTACCACCCCCAAGTGCAGGAAACAAAAATACCTTAACATAAATACCCGAGAAAGTTCTGGGGAAACAGCCCCGCCGGTAGCGTGGTGGTTATCGCATCAGACCGGTATTCTGGAGGTCGTGGGTTCGGATCCCACCCCGCGGGCATTTTGTCACCGCTTTCTTTTCGACTAAAAAAATTCTTCATCTCTTTCTATGACCCACCAACACCTCCCCTTGCTTTCCGAGGTTTTCTAGGCTGCAAACCCTTATTTTCTGTCTTATTTCACGGAGCCCCTCATTTCCCATTTTCTGATTCGCTACATGCTTAGCGAGAGCCTCTGTTCTGGCAGTCTTGGTAACAAAGGGAGCTTAAGAGGGTTCAACGCTGATCGAGCACTCTCGACGTGTCGTAGACACTCGAGTCACGGCCCGGGGGTTAAAAAGAAGGTCCCCTTCACCACGAGTAGTCCGAGTGGCGCTGGCTACCACCCCCAAGTGCAGGAAACAAAAATACCTTAACATAAATACCCGAGAAAGTGCTGGGGAAACCGCCCCGCCGGTAGCGTGGTGGTTATCGCATCAGACCGGTATTCTGGAGGTCGTGGGTTCGGATCCCACCCCGCGGGCATTTTGTCACCGCTTTCTTTTCGACTAAAAAAATTCTTCATCTCTTTCTATGACCCACCAACACCTCCCCTTGCTTTCCGAGGTTTTCTAGGCTGCAAACCCTTATTTTCTGTCTTATTTCACGGAGCCCCTCATTTCCCATTTTCTGATTCGCTACATGCTTAGCGAGAGCCTCTGTTCTGGCATTTTTGGTGCCAAAGAGAGCTTAAGAGGGTTCAACGCTGGTCGACCACTCTCGACATGTCGTAGACACTCGAGTCACGGCCCGGGGGTTAAAAAGAAGGTCCCCTTCACCACGAGTAGTCCGAGTGGCGCTGGCTACCACCCCCAAGTGCAGGAAACAAAAATACCTTAACATAAATACCCGAGAAAGTGCTGGGGAAACAGCCCCGCCGGTAGCGTGGTGGTTATCGCATCAGACCGGTATTCTGGAGGTCGTGGGTTCGGATCCCACCCCGCGGGCATTTTGTCACCGCTTTCTTTTCGACTAAAAAATTCTTCATCTCTTTCTGTGACCCACCAACACCTCCCCTTGCTTTCCGAGGTTTTCTAGGCTGCAAACCCTTATTTTCTGTCTTATTTCACGGAGCCCCTCATTTCCCATTTTCTGATTCGCTACATGCTTAGCGAGAGCCTCTGTTCTGGCAGTTTTGGTGCCAAAGAGAGCTTAAGAGGGTTCAACGCTGGTCGACCACTCTCGACATGTCGTAGACACTCGAGTCACGGCCCGGGGGTTAAAAAGAAGGTCCCCTTCACCACGAGTAGTCCGAGTGGCGCTGGCTACCACCCCCAAGTGCAGGCAACAAAAATACCTTAACATAAATACCCGAGAAAGTGCTGGGGAAACAGCCCCACCGGTAGAGTGGAGGTTATCGCATCAGACCGGTATTCTGGAGGTCGTGGGTTCGGATCCCACCCCGCGGGCATTTTGTCACCGCTTCCTTTTCGACTAAAAAAATTCTTCATCTCTTTCTATGACCCACCAACACCTCCTCTTGCTTTCCGAGGTTTTCTAGGCTGCAAACCCTTATTTTAGTCTTATTTCACGGAGCCCCTCATTTCCCATTTTCTGATTCGCTACATGCTTAGCGAGAGCCTCTGTTCTGGCATTTTTGGTGCCAAAGAGAGCTTAAGAGGGTTCAACGCTGGTCGACCACTCTCGACATGTCGTAGACACTCGAGTCACGGCCGGGGGGTTAAAAAGAAGGTCCCCTTCAACCCGAGTAGTCCGAGTGGCGCTGGCTACCACCCCCAAGTGCAGGCAACAAAAATACCTTAACATAAATACCCGAGAAAGTTCTGGGGAAACAGCCCCGCCGGTAGCGTGGTGGTTATCGCATCAGACCGGTATTCTGGAGGTCGTGGGTTCGGATCCCACCCCGCGGGCATTTTGTCACAACTTCTTTTCGACTAAAAAAATTCTTCATCTCTTTCTATGACCCACCAACACCTCCCCTTGCTTTCCGAGGTTTTCTAGGCTGCAAACCCTTATTTTCTGTCTTATTTCACGGAGCCCCTCATTTCCCATTTTCTGATTCGCTACTTGCTTAGCGAGGGCCTCTGTCTGGCAATTTTGGTGCCAAAGAGAGCTTAAGAGGGTTCAACACTGATCGACCACTCTCGACGTGTCGTAGACACTCGAGTCACGGCCCGGGGGTTAAAAAGAAGGTCCCCTTCACCACGAGTAGTCCGAGTGGCGCTGGCTACCACCCCCAAGTGCAGGAAACAAAAATACCTTAACATAAATACCCGAGAAAGTTCTGGGGAAACAGCCCCGCCGGTAGCGTGGTGGTTATCGCATCAGACCGGTATTCTGGAGGTCGTGGGTTCGGATCCCACCCCGCGGGCATTTTGTCACCGCTTTCTTTTCGACAAAAATATTCTTCATCTCTTTCTGTGACCCACCAACACCTCCCCTTGCTTTCCGAGGTTTTCTAGGCTGCAAACCCTTATTTTCTGTCTTATTTCACGGAGCCCCTCATTTCCCATTTTCTGATTCGCTACATGCTTAGCGAGAGCCTCTGTTCTGGCAATTTTGGTGCCAAAGAGAGCTTAAGAGGGTTCAACACTGATCGACCACTCTCGACGTGTCGTAGACACTCGAGTCACGGCCCGGGGGTTAAAAAGAAGGTCCCCTTCACCACGAGTAGTCCGAGTGGCGCTGGCTACCACCCCCAAGTGCAGGAAACAAAAATACCTTAACATAAATACCCGAGAAAGTGCTGGGGAAACAGCCCCACCGGTAGAGTGGAGGTTATCGCATCAGACCGGTATTCTGGAGGTCGTGGGTTCGGATCCCACCCCGCGGGCATTTTGTCACCGCTTCCTTTTCGACTAAAAAATTCTTCATCTCTTTCTATGACCCACCAACACCTCCCCTTGCTTTCCGAGGTTTTCTAGGCTGCAAACCCTTATTTTCTGTCTTATTTCACGGAGCCCCTCATTTCCCATTTTCTGATTCGCTACATGCTTAGCGAGAGCCTCTGTTCTGGCATTTTTGGTGCCAAAGAGAGCTTAAGAGGGTTCAACGCTGGTCGACCACTCTCGACATGTCGTAGACACTCGAGTCACGGCCCGGGGGTTAAAAAGAAGGTCCCCTTCACCACGAGTAGTCCGAGTGGCGCTGGCTACCACCCCCAAGTGCAGGAAACAAAAATACCTTAACATAAATACCCGAGAAAGTGCTGGGGAAACAGCCCCGCCGGTAGCGTGGTGGTTATCGCATCAGACCGGTATTCTGGAGGTCGTGGGTTCGGATCCCACCCCGCGGGCATTTTGTCACCGCTTCCTTTTCGACTAAAAAAATTCTTCATCTCTTTCTATGACCCACCAACACCTCCTCTTGCTTTCCGAGGTTTTCTAGGCTGCAAACCCTTATTTTAGTCTTATTTCACGGAGCCCCTCATTTCCCATTTTCTGATTCGCTACATGCTTAGCGAGAGCCTCTGTTCTGGCATTTTTGGTGCCAAAGAGAGCTTAAGAGGGTTCAACGCTGGTCGACCACTCTCGACATGTCGTAGACACTCGAGTCACGGCCCGGGGGTTAAAAAGAAGGTCCCCTTCACCACGAGTAGTCCGAGTGGCGCTGGCTACCACCCCCAAGTGCAGGAAACAAAAATACCTTAACATAAATACCCGAGAAAGTGCTGGGGAAACAGCCCCGCCGGTAGCGTGGTGGTTATCGCATCAGACCGGTATTCTGGAGGTCGTGGGTTCGGATCCCACCCCGCGGGCATTTTGTCACCGCTTTCTTTTCGACAAAAATATTCTTCATCTCTTTCTGTGACCCACCAACACCTCCCCTTGCTTTCCGAGGTTTTCTAGGCTGCAAACCCTTATTTTCTGCATTATTTCACGGAGCCCCTCATTTCCCATTTTCTGATTCGCTACATGCTTAGCGAGAGCCTCTGTTCTGGCATTTTGGTGCCAAAGGGAGCTTAAGAGGGTTCAACGCTGATCGACCACTCTCGACATGTCGTAGACACTCGAGTCACGGCCCGGGGGTTAAAAAGAAGGTCCCCTTCACCACGAGTAGTCCGAGTGGCGCTGGCTACACCCCCCAGTGCAGGAAACAAAAATACCTTAACATAAAAACCCGAGAAAGTGCTGGGGAAACAACCCACCGGTAGCGTAGTGGTTATCGCATAAGACCGGAATTTTGGAGGTCGTGGGTTCGGATCCCACCCCGCTGGCATTTTGTCACCGCTTCTTTCGACTAAAAAATTCTTCATCTCTTTCTATGACCCACCACACCTCCCTTGCTTTCCGAGGTTTTCTAGGCTGCAAACCTTATTTTAGTCTTATTTCACGGAGCCCCTCATTTCCCATTTTCTGATTCGCTACATGCTTAGCGAGAGCCTCTGTTCTGGCATTTTTGGTGCCAAAGAGAGCTTAAGAGGGTTCAACGCTGGTCGACCACTCTCGACATGTCGTAGACACTCGAGTCACGGCCCGGGGGTTAAAAAGAAGGTCCCCTTCACCCGAGTAGTCCGAGTGGCGCTGGCTACCACCCCCAAGTGCAGGAAACAAAAATACCTTAACATAAATACCCGAGAAGTGCTGGGGAAACAGCCCCGCCGGTAGAGTGGAGGTTATCGCATCAGACCGGTATTCTGGATGTCGTGGGTTCGGATCCCACCCCACGGGCATTTTGTCACCGCTTCTTTTCGACTAAAAAATTCTTCATCTCTTTCTGTGACCCACCAACACCTCCCCTTGCTTTCCGAGGTTTTCTAGGCTGCAAACCCTTATTTTCTAGTCTTATTTCACGGAGCCCCTCATTTCCCATTTTCTGATTCGCTACATGCTTAGCGAGAGCCTCTGTTCTGGCATTTTTGGTGCCAAAGAGAGCTTAAGAGGGTTCAACGCTGGTCGACCACTCTCGACATGTCGTAGACACTCGAGTCACGGCCCGGGGGTTAAAAAGAAGGTCCCCTTCACCACGAGTAGTCCGAGTGGCGCTGGCTACCACCCCCAAGTGCAGGAAACAAAAATACCTTAACATAAATACCCGAGAAAGTGCTGGGGAAACCGCCCCGCCGGTAGCGTGGTGGTTATCGCATCAGACCGGTATTCTGGAGGTCGTGGGTTCGGATCCCACCCGCGGGCATTTTGTCACCGCTTTCTTTTCGACAAAAATATTCTTCATCTCTTTCTATGACCCACCAACACCTCCCCTTGCTTTCCGAGGTTTTCTAGGCTGCAAACCCTTATTTTCTGTCTTATTTCACGGAGCCCCTCATTTCCCATTTTCTGATTCGCTACATGCTTAGCGAGGGCCTCTGTTCTGGCAGTCTTGGTGCCAAAGAGAGCTTAAGAGGGTTCAACGCTGGTCGACCACTCTCGACGTGTCGTAGACACTCGAGTCACGGCCCGGGGGTTAAAAAGAAGGTCCCCTTCACCCCGAGTAGTCCGAGTGGCGCTGGATACGACCCCCAGTGCCGGAAACAAAAATACCTTAACATAAATACCCGAGAAAGTGCTGGGGAAACAGCCCCGCCGGTAGCGTGAGTGGTTATCGCATCAGACCGGTATTCTGGAGGTCGTGGGTTCGGATCCCACCCCGCGGGCATTTTGTCACCGCTTTCTTTTCGACTAAAAAATTCTTCATCTCTTTCTATGACCCACCAACACCTCCCCTTGCTTTCCGAGGTTTTCTAGGCTGCAAACCCTTATTTTCTGTCTTATTTCACGGAGCCCCTCATTTCCCATTTTCTGATTCGCTACTTGCTTAGCGAGGGCCTCCGTTCTGGCATTTTGGTGCCAAAGAGAGCTTAAGAGGGTTCAACGCTGGTCGACCACTCTCGACATGTCGTAGACACTCGAGTCACGGCCCGGGGGTTAAAAAGAAGGTCCCCTTCACCACGAGTAGTCCGAGTGGCGCTGGCTACCACCCCCAAGTGCAGGAAACAAAAATACCTTAACATAAATACCCGAGAAAGTGCTGGGGAAACAGCCCCGCCGGTAGCGTGGTGGTTATCGCATCAGACCGGTATTCTGGAGGTCATGGGTTTGGATCCCACCCCGCGGGCATTTTGTCACCGCTTTCTTTTCGACAAAAATATTCTTCATCTCTTTCTGTGACCCACCAACACCTCCCCTTGCTTTCCGAGGTTTTCTAGGCTGCAAACCCTTATTTTCTGCATTATTTCACGGAGCCCCTCATTTCCCATTTTCTGATTCGCTACTTGCTTAGCGAGGGCCTCTGTCTGGCAATTTTGGTGCCAAAGAGAGCTTAAGAGGGTTCAACGCTGGTCGACCACTCTCGACAGTGTCGTAGACACTCGAGTCACGGCACGGGGGTTAAAAAGAAGGTCCCCTTCACCACGAGTAGTCCGAGTGGCGCTGGCTACCACCCCCCAAGTGCAGGAAACAAAAATACCTTAACATAAATACCCGAGAAAGTGCTGGGGAAACAGCCCCGCCGGTAGCGTGGTGGTTATCGCATCAGACCGGTATTCTGGAGGTCATGGGTTCGGATCCCACCCCGGCGGGCATTTTGTCACCACTTTCTTTTCGACTCAAAAATTCTTCATCTCTTTCTATGACCCACCACAACCTCCCCTTTGCTTTCCGAGGTTTTCTAGGCTGCAAACCCTTATTTTCTGTCTTATTTCACGGAGCCCCTCATTTCCCATTTTCTGATTCGCTACATGCTTAGCGAGGGCCTCTGTTCTGGCAGTCTTGGTGCCAAAGAGGAGCTTAAGAGGGTTCAACGCTGGTCGACCACTCTCGACATGTCGTAGACACTCGAGTCTCGGCCCGGGGGTTAAAAAGAAGGTCCCCTTCACCCGAGTAGTCCGAGTGGCGCTGGCTACCACCCCCAAGTGCAGGAAACAAAAATACCTTAACATAAATACCCGAGAAAGGTGCTGGGGAAAGCAGCCCCGCCGGTAGCGTAGTGGTTATCGCACCAGACCGGTATTCTGGAGGTCGTGGGTTCGGATCCCACCCGGCGGGCATTTTGTCACCACTTTCTTTTCAACTGAAAAAAATTCTTCATTTCTTTCTATGACCCACCACACCCTCCACTTTGCTTTCCGAGGTTTTCTTGGCTGCAAACCCTTATTTTATGTCTTATTTCACGGAGCCCCTCATTTCCCATTTTCTGATTCGCTACATGCTTAGCGAGAGCCTCTGTTCTGGCATTCTTGGTGCCAAAGAGAGCTTAAGAGGGTTCAACGCTGGTCGACCACTCTCGACATGTCGTAGACACTCGAGTCACGGCCCGGGGGTTAAAAAGAAGGTCCCCTTCACCCGAGTAGTCCGAGTGGCGCTGGCTACCACCCCAAGTGCAGGAAACAAAAATACCTTAACATAAATACCCGAGAAAGTGCTGGGGAAACAGCCCCGCCGGTAGCGTAGTGGTTATCGCACCAGACCGGTATTCTGGAGGTCGTGGGTTCGGATCCCACCCGGCGGGCATTTTGTCACCACTTTCTTTTCGACTCAAAAAATTCTTCATCTCTTTCTATGACCCACCACAACCTCCCCTTTGCTTTCCGAGGTTTTCTTGGCTGCCAACCCTTATTTTCTGTCTTATTTCACGGAGCCCCTCATTTCCCATTTTCTGATTCGCTACATGCTTAGCGAGGGCCTCTGTTCTGGCAGTCTTGGTGCCAAAGAGAGCTTAAGAGGGTTCAACGCTGGTCGACCACTCTCGACATGTCGTAGACACTCGAGTCACGGCCCGGGGGTTAAAAAGAAGGTCCCCTTCACCCCGAGTAGTCCGAGTGGCGCTGGCTACCACCCGCAAGTGCAGGCAACAAAAATACCTTAACATAAATACCCGAGAAAGTGCTGGGGAAACAGCCCCGCCGGTAGCGTAGTGGTTATCGCACCAGACCGGTATTCTGGAGGTCGTGGGTTCGGATCCCACCCGCGGGCATTTTGTCACCACTTTCTTTTCGACTCAAAAATTCTTCATCTCTTTCTATGACCCACCACAACCTCCCCTTGCTTTCCGAGGTTTTCTAGGCTGCCAAACCCTTATTTTCTGTCTTATTTCACGGAGCCCCTCATTTCCCATTTTCTGATTCGCTACATGCTTAGCGAGGGCCTCTGTTCTGGCAGTTCTTGGTGCCAAAGAGAGCTTAAGAGGGTTCAACGCTGGTCGACCACTCTCGACATGTCGTAGACACTCGAGTCACGGCCCGGGGGTTAAAAAGAAGGTCCCCTTCACCCGAGTAGTCCGAGTGGCGCTGGCTACCACCCCCAAGTGCAGGAAACAAAAATACCTTAACATAAATACCCGAGAAAGTGCTGGGGAAACAGCCCCGCCGGTAGCGTAGTGGTTATCGCATCAGACCGGTATTCTGGAGGTCGTGGGTTCGGATCCCACCCGCGGGCATTTTGTCACCGCTTCTTTTCGACTAAAAAATTCTTCATCTCTTTCTATGACCCACCACAACCTCCCCTTTGCTTTCCGAGGTTTTCTTAGGCTGCAACCCTTATTTTCTGTCTTATTTCACGGAGCCCCTCATTTCCCATTTTCTGATTCGCTACATGCTTAGCGAGGGCCTCTGTTCTGGCAGTCTTGGTGCCAAAGAGAGCTTAAGAGGGTTCAACGCTGGTCGACCACTCTCGACATGTCGTAGACACTCGAGTCACGGCCCGGGGGTTAAAAAGAAGGTCCCCTTCACCCGAGTAGTCCGAGTGGCGCTGGCTACCACCCCCAAGTGCAGGAAACAAAAATACCTTAACATAAATACCCGAGAAAGTGCTGGGGAAACAGCCCCGCCGGTAGCGTAGTGGTTATCGCACCAGACCGGTATTCTGGAGGTCGTGGGTTCGGATCCCACCCGGCGGGCATTTTGTCACCACTTTCTTTTCGACTAAAAAAATTCTTCATCTCTTTCTATGACCCACCACAACCTCCCCTTTGCTTTCCGAGGTTTTCTAGGCTGCCAACCCTTATTTTCTGTCTTATTTCACGGAGCCCCTCATTTCCCATTTTCTGATTCGCTACATGCTTAGCGAGGGCCTCTGTTCTGGCAGTCTTGGTGCCAAAGAGAGCTTAAGAGGGTTCAACGCTGGTCGACCACTCTCGACATGTCGTAGACACTCGAGTCACGGCCGGGGGTTAAAAAGAAGGTCCCCTTCACCCCGAGTAGTCCGAGTGGCGCTGGCTACCACCCCCAAGTGCAGGAAACAAAAATACCTTAACATAAATACCCGAGAAAGTGCTGGGGAAACAGCCCCGCCGGTAGCGTAGTGGTTATCGCACCAGACCGGTATTCTGGAGGTCGTGGGTTCGGATCCCACCCGGCGGGCATTTTGTCACCACTTTCTTTCCGACTCAAAAAATTCTTCATCTCTTTCTATGACCCACCACAACCTCCCCTTTGCTTTCCGAGGTTTTCTTGGCTGCCAACCTTATTTTCTGTCTTATTTCACGGAGCCCCTCATTTCCCATTTTCTGATTCGCTACATGCTTAGCGAGGGCCTCTGTTCTGGCAGTCTTGGTGCCAAAGGGAGCTTAAGAGGGTTCAACGCTGGTCGACCACTCTCGACATGTCGTAGACACTCGAGTCACGGCCCGGGGGTTAAAAAGAAGGTCCCCTTCACCCCGAGTAGTCCGAGTGGCGCTGGCTACCACCCCCAAGTGCAGGAAACAAAAATACCTTAACATAAATACCCGAGAAAGTGCTGGGGAAACAGCCCCGCCGGTAGCGTAGGTGGTTATCGCACCAGACCGGTATTCTGGAGGTCGTGGGTTCGGATCCCACCCGGCGGGCATTTTGTCACCACTTTCTTTTCGACTCAAAAAATTCTTCATCTCTTTCTATGACCCACCACAACCTCCCCTTTGCTTTCCGAGGTTTTCTTGGCTGCCAACCCTTATTTTCTGTCTTATTTCACGGAGCCCCTCATTTCCCATTTTCTGATTCGCTACATGCTTAGCGAGGGCCTCTGTTCTGGCAGTCTTGGTGCCAAAGGGAGCTTAAGAGGGTTCAACGCTGGTCGACCACTCTCGACATGTCGTAGACACTCGAGTCACGGCCCGGGGGTTAAAAAGAAGGTCCCCTTCACCACGAGTAGTCCGAGTGGCGCTGGCTACCACCCCCAAGTGCAGGAAACAAAAATACCTTAACATAAATACCCGAGAAAGTGCTGGGGAAACAGCCCCGCCGGTAGCGTGGTGGTTATCGCATCAGACCGGTATTTCTGGAGGTCGTGGGTTTAGATCCTACCCGGCGGGCATTTTGTCACTACTTCCTTTTCAACTGAAAAAAATTCTTCATCTCTTTCTATGACCCACCACAACCTCCCCTTTGCTTTCCGAGGTTTTCTAGGCTGCCAACCTTATTTTCTGTCTTATTTCACGGAGCCCCTCATTTCCCATTTTCTGATTCGCTACATGCTTAGCGAGAGCCTCTGTTCTGGCAGTTTTGGTGCCAAAGAGAGCTTAAGAGGGTTCAACGCTGGTCGACCACTCTCGACATGTCGTAGACACTCGAGTCACGGCCGGGGGTTAAAAAGAAGGTCCCCTTCACCCGAGTAGTCCGAGTGGCGCTGGCTACCACCCCCAAGTGCAGGAAACAAAAATACCTTAACATAAATACCCGAGAAAGTGCTGGGGAAACAGCCCCACCGGTAGCGTAGTGGGTAATCGCACCAGACCGGTATTCTGGAGGTCGTGGGTTCGGATCCCACCCGCGGGCATTTTGTCACCACTTTCTTTTCGACTAAAAAATTCTTCATCTCTTTCTATGACCCACCACAACCTCCCCTTTGCTTTCCGAGGTTTTCTAGGCTGCAAACCCTTATTTTCTGTCTTATTTCACGGAGCCCCTCATTTCCCATTTTCTGATTCGCTACATGCTTAGCGAGGGCCTCTGTTCTGGCAGTCTTGGTGCCAAAGGAGCTTAAGAGGGTTCAACGCTGGTCGACCACTCTCGACATGTCGTAGACACTCGAGTCACGGCCCGGGGGTTAAAAAGAAGGTCCCCTTCACCCCGAGTAGTCCGAGTGGCGCTGGCTACCACCCCAAGTGCAGGAAACAAAAATACCTTAACATAAATACCCGAGAAAGTGCTGGGGAAACAGCCCCGCCGGTAGCGTAGTGGTTATCGCACCAGACCGGTATTCAGGAGGTCGTGGGTTCGGATCCCACCCGACGGGCATTTGTCACCACTTTCTTTCGACTCAAAAAATTCTTCATCTCTTTCTATGACCCACCACACCCTCCCCTTTGCTTTCCGAGGTTTTCTTAGTTGCAAACCCTTATTTTCTGTCTTATTTCACGGAGCCCCTCATTTCCCATTTTCTGATTCGCTACATGCTTAGCGAGGGCCTCTGTTCTGGCAGTCTTGGTGCCAAAGAGAGCTTAAGAGGGTTCAACGCTGGTCGACCACTCTCGACATGTCGTAGACACTCGAGTCACGGCCCGGGGTTAAAAAGAAGGTCCCCTTCACCCGAGTAGTCCGAGTGGCGCTGGCTACCACCCCCAAGTGCAGGAAACAAAATACCTTAACATAAATACCCGAGAAGTGCTGGGGAAACAGCCCCGCCGGTAGCGTAGTGGTTATCGCACCAGACCGGTATTCTGGAGGTCGTGGGTTCGGATCCCACCCGGCGGGCATTTTGTCACCACTTTCTTTTCGACTAAAAAAATTCTTCATCTCTTTCTATGACCCACCACAACCTCCCCTTTGCTTTCCGAGGTTTTCTTGGCTGCCAACCCTTATTTTCTGTCTTATTTCACGGAGCCCCTCATTTCCCATTTTCTGATTCGCTACATGCTTAGCGAGGGCCTCTGTTCTGGCAGTCTTGGTGCCAAAGGAGAGCTTAAGAGGGTTCAACGCTGGTCGACCACTCTCGACATGTCGTAGACACTCGAGTCACGGCCCGGGGGTTAAAAAGAAGGTCCCCTTCACCCCGAGTAGTCCGAGTGGCGCTGGCTACCACCCCCAAGTGCAGGAAACAAAAATACCTTAACATAAATACCCGAGAAAGTGCTGGGGAAACAGCCCCGCCGGTAGCGTAGTGGTTATCGCACCAGACCGGTATTCTGGAGGTCGTGGGTTCGGATCCCACCCGGCGGGCATTTTGTCACCACTTACTTTTCGACTCAAAAAATTCTTCATCTCTTTCTATGACCCACCACAACCTCCCCTTTGCTTTCCGAGGTTTTCTTGGCTGCAAACCCTTATTTTCTGTCTTATTTCACGGAGCCCCTCATTTCCCATTTTCTGATTCGCTACATGCTTAGCGAGGGCCTCTGTTCTGGCAGTCTTGGTGCCAAAGGAGAGCTTAAGAGGGTTCAACGCTGGTCGACCACTCTCGACATGTCGTAGACACTCGAGTCACGGCCCGGGGTTAAAAGAAGGTCCCCTTCACCTCGAGTAGTCCGAGTGGCGCTGGCTACCACCCCAAGTGCAGGAAACAAAATACCTTAACATAAATACCCGAGAAAGTGCTGGGGAAACAGCCCCGCCGGTAGCGTAGTGGTTATCGCACCAGACCGGTATTCTGGAGGTCGTGGGTTCGGATCCCACCCGGCGGGCATTTTGTCACCACTTTCTTTTCGACTCAAAAAATTCTTCATCTCTTTCTATGACCCACCACAACCTCCCCTTTGCTTTCCGAGGTTTTCTTGGCTGCCAACCCTTATTTTCTGTCTTATTTCACGGAGCCCCTCATTTCCCATTTTCTGATTCGCTACATGCTTAGCGAGGGCCTCTGTTCTGGCAGTGTTGGTGCCAAATGGAGCTTAAGAGGGTTCAACGCTGGTCGACCACTCTCGACATGTCGTAGACACTCGAGTCACGGCCCGGGGGTTAAAAAGAAGGTCCCCTTCACCCCGAGTAGTCCGAGTGGCGCTGGCTACCACCCCCAAGTGCAGGAAACAAAAATACCTTAACATAAATACCCGAGAAAGTGCTGGGGAAACAGCCCCGCCGGTAGCGTAGTGGTTATCGCACCAGACCGGTATTCTGGAGGTCGTGGGTTCGGATCCCACCCGCGGGCATTTTGTCACCACTTTCTTTTCGACTCAAAAAATTCTTCATCTCTTTCTATGACCCACCACAACCTCCCCTTTGCTTTCCGAGGTTTTCTTGGCTGCCAACCCTTATTTTCTGTCTTATTTCACGGAGCCCCTCATTTCCCATTTTCTGATTCGCTACATGCTTAGCGAGGGCCTCTGTTCTGGCAGTCTTGGTGCCAAAGGGAGCTTAAGAGGGTTCAACGCTGGTCGACCACTCTCGACATGTCGTAGACACTCGAGTCACGGCACGGGGGTTAAAAAGAAGGTCCCCTTCACCCGAGTAGTCCGAGTGGCGCTGGCTACCACCCCAAGTGCAGGAAACAAAAATACCTTAACATAAATACCCGAGAAAGTGCTGGGGAAACAGCCCCGCCGGTTGCGTAGTGGTTATCGCACCAGACCGGTATTCCGGAGGTCGTGGGTTCGGATCCCACCCGGCGGGCATTTTGTCACCCACTTTCTTTTCGACTCAAAAATTTTTCATCTCTTTCTATGACCCACCACAACCTCCCTTTGCTTTCCGAGGTTTTCTTGGCTGCCAACCCTTATTTTCTGTCTTATTTCACGGAGCCCCTCATTTCCCATTTTCTGATTCGCTACATGCTTAGCGAGGGCCTCTGTTCTGGCAGTCTTGGTGCCAAAGGGAGCTTAAGAGGGTTCAACGCTGGTCGACCACTCTCGACATGTCGTAGACACTCGAGTCACGGCCCGGGGGTTAAAAAGAAGGTCCCCTTCACCCCGAGTAGTCCGAGTGGCGCTGGCTACCACCCCCAAGTGCAGGAAACAAAAATACCTTAACATAAATACCCGAGAAAGTGCTGGGGAAACAGCCCCGCCGGTAGCGTAGTGGTTATCGCACCAGACCGGTATTCTGGAGGTCGTGGGTTCGGATCCCACCCGGCGGGCATTTTGTCACCACTTTCTTTTCGACTCAAAAAATTCTTCATCTCTTTCTATGACCCACCACAACCTCCCCTTTGCTTTCCGAGGTTTTCTTGGCTGCCAACCTTATTTTCTGTCTTATTTCACGGAGCCCCTCATTTTCCATTTTCTGATTCGCTACATGCTTAGCGAGGGCCTCTGTTCTGGCAGTCTTGGTGCCAAAGGAGCTTAAGAGGGTTCAACGCTGGTCGACCACTCTCGACATGTCGTAGACACTCGAGTCACGGCCCGGGGGTTAAAAAGAAGGTCCCTTCACCCCGAGTAGTCCGAGTGGCGCTGGCTACCACCCCCAAGTGCAGGAAACAAAAATACCTTAACATAAATACCCGAGAAAGTGCTGGGGAAACAGCCCCGCCGGTAGCGTAGTGGTTATCGCACCAGACCGGTATTCTGGAGGTCGTGGGTTCGGATCCCACCCGGCGGGCATTTTGTCACCACTTTCTTTTCGACTAAAAAAATTCTTCATCTCTTTCTATGACCCACCACAACCTCCCCTTTGCTTTCCGAGGTTTTCTTGGCTGCCAACCCTTATTTTCTGTCTTATTTCACGGAGCCCCTCATTTCCCATTTTCTGATTCGCTACATGCTTAGCGAGGGCCTCTGTTCTGGCAGTCTTGGTGCCAAAGGGAGCTTAAGAGGGTTCAACGCTGGTCGACCACTCTCGACATGTCGTAGACACTCGAGTCACGGCCCGGGGGTTAAAAAGAAGGTCCCCTTCACCCCGAGTAGTCCGAGTGGCGCTGGCTACCACCCCAAGTGCAGGAAACAAAAATACCTTAACATAAATACCCGAGAAAGTGCTGGGGAAACAGCCCCGCCGGTAGCGTAGTGGTTATCGCACAGACCGGTATTCTGGAGGTCGTGGGTTCGGATCCCACCCGGCGGGCATTTTGTCACCACTTTCTTTTCGACTCAAAAAATTCTTCATCTCTTTCTATGACCCACCACAACCTCCCCTTTGCTTTCCGAGGTTTTCTTGGCTGCCAACCTCTATTTTCTGTCTTATTTCACGGAGCCCCTCATTTCCCATTTTCTGATTCGCTACACGCTTAGCGAGGGCCTCTGTTCTGGCAGTCTTGGTGCCAAAGGGAGCTTAAGAGGGTTCAACGCTGGTCGACCACTCTCGACATGTCGTAGACACTCGAGTCACGGCCCGGGGGTTAAAAAGAAGGTCCCCTTCACCCCGAGTAGTCCGAGTGGCGCTGGCTACCACCCCCAAGTGCAGGAAACAAAAATACCTTAACATAAATACCCGAGAAAGTGCTGGGGAAACAGCCCCGCCGGTAGCGTAGTGGTTATCGCACCAGACCGGTATTCTGGAGGTCGTGGGTTCGGATCCCACCCGGCGGGCATTTTGTCACCACTTTCTTTTCGACTCAAAAAATTCTTCATCTCTTTCTATGACCCACCACAACCTCCCCTTTGCTTTCCGAGGTTTTCTTGACTGCCAACCCTTATTTTCTGTCTTATTTCACGGAGCCCCTCATTTCCCATTTTCTGATTCGCTACATGCTTAGCGAGGGCCTCTGTTCTGGCAGTCTTGGTGCCAAAGGGAGCTTAAGAGGGTTCAACGCTGGTCGACCACTCTCGACATGTCGTAGACACTCGAGTCACGGCCCGGGGGTTAAAAAGAAGGTCACCTTCACCCGAGTAGTCCGAGTGGCGCTGGCTACCACCCCCAAGTGCAGGAAACAAAAATACCTTAACATAAATACCCGAGAAAGTGCTGGGGAAACAGCCCCGCCGGTAGCGTAGTGGTTATCGCACCAGACCGGTATTCTGGAGGTCGTGGGTTCGGATCCCACCCGGCGGGCATTTTCTCACCACCTTCTTTTCGACTCAAAAAATTCTTCATCTCTTTCTATGACCCACCACAACCTCCCCTTTGCTTTCCGAGGTTTTCTTGGCTGCCAACCCTTATTTTCTGTCTTATTTCACGGAGCCCCTCATTTCCCATTTTCTGATTCGCTACATGCTTAGCGAGGGCCTCTGTTCTGGCAGTCTTGGTGCCAAAGGGAGCTTAAGAGGGTTCAACGCTGGTCGACCACTCTCGACATGTCGTCGACACTCGAGTATACGGCCGGGGGTTAAAAAGAAGGTCCCCTTCACCCCGAGTAGTCCGAGTGGCGCTGGCTACCACCCCAAGTGCAGGAAACAAAAATACCTTAAATAAATACCCGAGCAAATTGCTGGGGAAAAGCCCCGCCGGTAGCGTAGTGGTTATCGCACCAGACCGGTATTCTGGAGGTCGTTGGTTCGGATCCCACCCTGCGCGGCATTTTTTCACCACTTTCTATTTCGACTAAAAAATTCTTCACTCTTCTTCTATGACCCACCACAACCTCCCCTTTGCTTTCCGACGTTTTCTTGGCTGCCCAACCCTTATTTTCTGTCTTATTTCACGGAGCCCCTCATTTCGCATTTTCTGATTCGCTACATGCTTAGCGAGGGCCTCTGGTTCTGGCAGTCTTGGTGCCAAAGGGAGCTTAAGAGGGTTCAACGCTGGTCGACCACTCTCGACATGTCGTAGACACTCGAGTCATGGCCCGGGGGTTAAAAAGAAGGTCCCCTTCACCCGAGTAGTCCGAGTGGCGCTGGCTACCACCCCCAAGTGCAGGAAACAAAAACTACCTTAACATAAATACCCGAGAAAGTGCTGGGGAAACAGCCCCGCCGGTAGCGGTAGGGTTATCGCACCAGACCGGTATTCTGGAGGTCGTGGGCTCGGATCCCACCCGCCGGGCATTTTGTCACCACTTCCTTTTCGACTACAAAAATTCTTCATCTCTTTCTATGACCACCACAACCTCCCCTTGCTTTCGAGTGTTTTCTTGGCTGCAAACCTTTATGTTTCTGTCTTATTTCACGGAGCCCCTCATTTCCCATTTTCTGATTCCGCTACATGCTTAGCGAGGGCCTCTGTTCTGGCAGTCTTTGGTGCCAAAGAGAGCTTAAGAGGGTTCAACGCTGATCGACCACTCTCGACATGTCGTAGACACTCGAGTCACGGCCCGGGGGTTAAAAAGAAGGTCCCCTTCACCCCGAGTAGTCCGAGTGGCGCTGGCTACCACCCCGCAAGTGCAGGACAACAAAAATACCTTAACATAAATACCCGAGGAAGTGCTGGGGAAACAGCCCCGCCGGTAGCGTAGTGGTTATCGCACCAGACCGGTATTCTGGAGGTCGTGGGTCGGATCCCACCCGGCGGGCATTTTGTCACCACTTTCTTTCAACTGAAAAAAAATTCTTCATCTCTTTTTATGACCCATCCGAAACCTCCCCTTTGCTTTCGAGGTTTTCTTGGCTGCCAACCCTTTATTTCTGTCTTATTTCACGGAGCCCCTCATTTCCATTTTCTGATTCGCTACATTGCTTAGCGAGGGCCTCTGTTCTGGCAGTCTTGGTGCCAAAGGGATCTTAAGAGGTTCAACGCTGGTCGACCACTCTCGACATGTCGTAGACACTCGAGCCACGGCCCGGGGGTTAAAAGAAGGTCCCCTTCACCACGAGTAGTCCGAGTGTCGCTGGCTACCACCCGCAAGTACAGGCAACAAAAATACCTTAACATAAATACCCGAGAATGTGCTGGGGAAACAGCCCCGCCAGTAGCGCAGTGGTTATCGCACCAGACCGGTATTCTGGAGGTCGTGGGTTCGGATCCAACCCGGCGGGCATTTTGTCAGCACTTTCTTTCAACGGAAAAAAAATATTCATCTCTTTTTATGACCCATCACAACCTCCCCTTTGCTTTCCGAGGTTTTCTTGGCTGCCAACCCCTATTTTCGGTCTTATTTCACTGAGCCCCTCATTTCCCGTTTTCTGATTCGCTACTTGCTTATCGAGGGCCTCTGTTCTGGCAGTCTTGGTGCCAAAGGGAGCTTAAGAGGGTTCAACGCTGGTCGACCACTCTCGACATGTCGTGGGCACTCGAGTTACGGCCCGGGGGTTAAAAGAAGGTCCCCTTCACCCCGAGTAGTCCGAGTGGCGCTGGCTACCACCCCTAAGTGCCGGAAACAAAAATACTTTAACATAAATACCCGAGAAAGTGCTGGGGAACAGCCCCGCCGGTACCATAGTGGTTATCACACCAGTCCGGTATTCTGGAGGTTGTGGGTTCGGTCCCACCCGGCGGCCACTTTATCAACACTTTCTTTTCGACTCAAAAATTCATCTCTTTCTATGACCCACCACAACCTCCCCTTTGCTTTCCGAGGTTTTCTTGGCTGCCAGCCATATTTTCTGTCTTATTTCATTCAGCCCTCATTTGTCATTTTCTGATTCGCTACATGCTTACCGAGTGCCTCTGTTCAGGAAGTCTTGGTGCCAAAGGGAGCTTAAGAGGGTTCAACGCTTGTCGACCACTCTCGACATGTCGTAGACACTCGAGTCACGGCCCGGGGGTTAAAAGAAGGTTCCCTTCACCCAGAGTAGTCCGAGGTGCGCTGGCTACCACCACTAAGCGCATCAAACAAAAATACCTTAAAATAAATACCCGAGAAAGTTCTGGGGAAACAACCCCGCCGGTAGGATAGTGGTTATCGCAACAGATTGGTATTCTGGAGGTCGTGCGTTCGGATCCCACCCGGCGGGCATTTCGTCGCCACATTCTTTTCGACTCCAAAAATTCCTCATCTTTTTTTATGACCCATGACAATCTCCCCTTTGCTTTCCGAGGTTTTCATAAATGCCAACCCCTATTTTCTGTAATATTTCACTGAGCCCCTCATTTCCCATTTTCTGATTCGCTACATGCTTAGCGAGGGCCTCTGTTATGGCAGTCTTAGTGCCAAAGGGAGCTTAAAAGGGTTCAACGCTGGTCGACCACTCTCGACATGTCGTGGGCACTCGAGTTACGGCCCGGGGGTTAAAAAGAAGGTCCCCTTCACCCCGAGTAGTCCGGGTGGCGGTGGCTACCACCTCTAAGTGCAGGAAACAAAAATACCTAAATATAAATACCCGAAAAAGTGCAAGGGCAACATCCCCGCCGGTAGCGTAGTGGTTATCACACCAGACCAGTATTCTGGAGGTCGTGGGTTCGGATCCAACCCGGTGGGCATTTTGTCACCAGTTTCTTTCCGACTCAAAAAATTCTTCATCATTTTTTATGACCCATGACAACCTCCCCTTTGCTTTCCGAGGTTTTCTTGGCTGCCAACCCTTATTTTCTGTCTTATTTCACTGAGACCCTAATTTCCCATTTTCTGATTCGCTACGTACTTAGTGAGGGCCTCTGTTATGGTAGTCTTGGTGCCAAAGGAAGCTTAAAAGGGTTCAACGCTGGTCGACCACTCTCGACATTTCAGTGGGCACTCGAGGTACGGCCCGGGGGTTAAAAAGGTCCCCTTCACCCCGATTAGTCCGAGTGGCGCTGGCTACCACCCCTAAGTGCAGGAAACAAAATACCTAAATATAAATACCCGATAAAGTGCAGGGGCAACAGCCCCGCCGGTAGAGTAGTGGTTATCACACCATACCAGTATTCTAGAGGTCGTGGGTTCGGATCCCACCCGGCGGGCGTTTTGTCACCACTTATTTTGGACTGAAAAAAATTCTTCATCTCTTTCTATGACCCACTACAACCTCCCCTTGCTTTCCGAGGTTTTCTTGGCAGCCAACACTTATTTTCTGTCTTATTTTTCGAAGCCCCTCATTTTCCATTTTCTGATTCGCTAAATGCTTAGCGAGGGCCTCTGTTATGGCAGTCTTGGTGCCAAAGGGAGCTTAAAAGGGTTCAATGCTGTTCGACCACTCTCGACATGTCGTAGACAGTCGAGTCACGGCCCCGGGGTTGAAAACAAGGTCACCTTCACCCCGAGTAGTCCGAGTGGCGCTGGGTACCACCCCCAAGTGCAGGAAACAAAAATACCCTAACATAAAAATCTGAGACAGTGATGGGGAAACAGCCCCACCAGTAGCGTAGTGGTTATCCCACCAGACTGGTATTCTGAAGGTCGTGGGTACGGATCTCGCCCGCCGGGCATATTGTCACCACTTACTTTCCGACTAAAAAAATTCTTCATCTTTTTGACCCACCACAACCTTCCCTTTGCTTTCCGAGGTTTTCTTGGCTGCCAACCCCCAATTTCTGTCTTATTTCACGCAGCCCCTTATTTCCCATTTTCTGATTCTCTACATGCTTAGCGAGGGCCTCAGTTTTGGCAGTCTTGGTGCCAAAGGGAGCTCAAGAGGGTTCAAGGCTGGTCGACCACCCTCGACATGTCGTAGACACTAGAGTCACGGCCCGGGGGTTAAAAAGAAGGTTAAAAAGAAGTACGTCGGCAAGTCGGTGAAGGTGAGTATTGAAATCGGGGAAATTACGACGACACCATCTGGGTAACAGAGGCATGTGGACTACTTTAAGTCATGTAATAGAAAGTCCATCATGCGTTCGAATGTGGCGGGTGCATTGCAGAGGCCGAACGGCATGACTTCAAATTTGTAGAGGTCATCTGGTGTTACAAAGAGTGTCTTTTCTCGGTCAAGGTCGTGAATCGCAATCTGCTAGTATCCGGATCGGAGGTCGATGGAGGAGAAGAAGTTTGCACCATGAAGGCAATCAAGGGCATCATTTATACGAGGCAGAAGTTCTTGGTAATCTTGTTTAAGTGGTGGTAATCGACACAAAAAACGCCAGCTGCCATCTTTCTTACTTACTAGGACGACGGGGAAAAGCCAGAGGACTCGAAGAAGGCTCTACTATATCTCTGCGGAGCATGGTGTCTACACCCGCCAGGACAATTTTACGTTTATTGTGCGACACGCGGTAAGGCCTTCGGTGAATGGGGCTGGAAATGCGGGTGTTGATGCGATGTTTCACAGCGGGTGCCTTACCGAGTGGACGGTTGTCAAGGTCAAAAATGTCTCTGCACGAGTATACGAGATTGAGGAGCTCACCGGCGTGTGCGGGTGGTAGGTCGGTGGGAATCATCGCAGCGTAATGCTGGTCGGATTTTGGAGTTCGTGATTCATCGTTGAAATGATCAAGGTTATCATCGATGGTCAAGCCGGCAACGTGGTAGTCTTCGATAAGAGAAATCGTTGCGAGAGACCTGCCCTCCAGTAGGAGCTGCACCGAGGAGCCGAAGTTGATGAACGAAGGGCTAAACGTGGTTGTCAATTATAGTGACCAGGGTGCGAGGCAGCGCCACATTCCACGTGAGGAGCACCCCAACAATGGGCGAAACCTGGTATACGCCGTCTGCAACAGGAGGGCTCGGCGTCAATGGGACATGAGCGGCAGTATACGGTAATAACCGGGTGTGGTCGGCGGATACGAACCGTGGCTTATGCTCAATTTCGTCAACGTTGCGTCGCAACACGGTAGCTCAAGATGGAGTAGGCCTTCGGAACAGTCAATTAGGGCACAGTGGGCGGAAAGGAAATCAAGACCGAGAATAAGGGTATATGGGCATTGGTGCAACACTGTGAAAAGAACAACAGTTTGTTGGTCAGCAATGTTGACACAGGCAGCATATACTCCGGCAACCGAAGGCGTACCTCCGTTAGCGACACGCACAGCACTAGAAGGGGCCGGGGTATGTTGAGGAAAGAGAACGAGGAAGAGCGTAGGACTATCAACAGCATTATTGAGTGGAAGAAGATGCAGTTACTGTAATGAAGAAAAGTCTTTAGCCATTTCCTTTTGTCATGTCGACGATTTTCAAGCCTCAGACGTCAGCTCCTTGAAGTGCCGCTTCAGCGCCTGAAGTTGGCATTATCAGTGCCGGCTCTCTTATCATTTGGGGCTTCAGAAACGGGATGTTGCCGCCAAGATGTTTGTTGCGCTCTTCTGCGCTTCATAGGAAATTCCAACAGCTTTACAACCTAATTCGCATCTTATTCTGGCACCTCACCTGAGCCCTCCAAAAGCATCCATTTCTGATTTTTTTATTATTATTCTCCTCCTGCTCTCCCTTTCTTCTTCTTCTTCTTCTCCTTGTTCATCTTATTGTTCTTTATTGAGTTATTTATTTCTTTATTTCCTTTTTTGTTTCAATATTGACCAAATTCCAAACTCAATTCCTCCAACACAAAAAAAAAGTTTCAAAATTTTTCTAATTTTCTTTGAATCATCCACCTAGGCAGTAATCTCATTCGAATTAACGACTGATGTGTGGCCGATCCCCTGATTGGGTATGCGCCAATATTATCAGGGAACACAACAACAACAACAACAGCGTTCTGAGCGGTGCCTTGGCCCAGGGCCCAGTTCCTCAACATTTGGTGCCGTGAAACCCGGGAGGAACGACCCTGTGGACTGCCTGACGGTGCTGCGCGTCTCCGAGGCTCGCGGGGCCTGGGAAACTCCTGGTTGGGATACTTCGTGATTCCCTCATCT
Source organism: Haemaphysalis longicornis (assembly GCA_013339765.2). Taxonomy (NCBI): domain Eukaryota; kingdom Metazoa; phylum Arthropoda; class Arachnida; order Ixodida; family Ixodidae; genus Haemaphysalis; species Haemaphysalis longicornis. The sequence goes on from JABSTR010001246.1 coordinate 1,882,473, forward strand.
CGGAGGCCTTGCCCTTGACAGGCGCCCGCCATGGCCGGCTGCTCGACGCTCCACACCACCCACACTGAACCCGGAGACAAGCCATGAGCAGACCTGACCTGATGCGGAGCAGTCTTCGAAGACGCTAGGCCTGGGGTCACCTGAAAGCTACCCAATTCTGCGAGCCTCATCATTGAACGCTGTCTGCCGCTCGTGGTCGTGTCTAGGACACCCCGTCGCCTGCGTTCGCGCCGTCTGCCATGGAGGAGATTCGCCGCCACCGTGACACTGTGCGGGAAGCCGTCACAGGGGGCGTAGCTGCCATTCAATTGCTACTTCTGGATCCCCTCTCATCGACCGGCCAGATCCGCTCGCACCTGCACGCCGTCGACAGCAGGTACGAGGAGTTGAAGCGCATAAATGAGGAGACCATTGATTTGGACGACCTTGAGGCCGATTTATTCGATAGGTACGAGTACGATGAAAAGGACGTCACGATCCGTACACTGGTGTGCTTTGCCAGACCCTCCGCTGTTCCTCCGCCAATTGCTGCTCGGAGCACCGGAGCCCCCAGCGATTACTCGGCCGTTATCAGGCACGGCAAGACCGCGGCGCCCTCCGGTGACAGGGGGATGACCGCGGAGGCTGACAAGGTGGCGAACGTTCCCTCGGCGTGTGATCCGTGCGTTAATGACCGTCGGAACATCCTCACAGCTACCGACGAGTCTGATCCTCCAGAGAAACCAGCGGAAAGCACGACCGATTCTATTGAGGCACAACTGGGTGCACCCAGCCGCGCGACCAGCGGTGACTGCGTCGTTTTCCAGTACGGACACGGAACCGACCTCTCCAAGGACCCCACGACCATGATGTACGGTGATGCGGACCCGTCCAGCGTGATGCTCCTCGACGCTTCAGACATCGCTGCCGCTCGTCGGGGTTCCTTGCTGAGAGAGCACGTGGTCGTTAAGTGTCGCGAGCGGGCGCCATTCCCACTAGTACGACGATGGCCGTGTTGCTCTCTGCGCTGGCTTCTCCGTTGGCGTCTCCGCTGGAGTCAGCGATACATGGTATCCCCGACTCGGATTAGCGCACCGTCCTTTCATTTTGGATCGTACGAACCGTCAGGTGATCCTGGTTGTGGAGGGCTCTTGGACGGCAACCGGGCAGCTTCAACTACCGAGCTTGGCGGCCACCTGGGAAGCTTCTAGATTCCACCCGATCAGCTGTCCCGATCATCGTTCCTGAGGCATGGGGGCGCCGTTCGTGATCATGATGTGTGCACACGATGAGTGTCCATATGTGAGCACCTACCATCCCTGCCACCCGGCACTGGCTACGTGCGTGCCTGCTGCGGGCACAGGATTGGGTTCGTCAGTCTCAGGCTACAGCCCGAGCAGGGTGAGTTCCCCTACGATGCTGACGGCTACGGGGAACCGGGAGAAAAGGACGGTTACCAACGCACTGGGGCCAGCAATGACCTGCTTGCTCAACAGCGCTTCCTCGCAATCAGCCACGCCAGAATGTTCACTGAGTATGGCGAAAAGGAGCCCGCAGCGGTAAAGTAAGCTTGCAGGAGCAAGCTACACCAAGTGTCCAAAACTACTATGCACTCTTACCGACGAAAACAGCCTCTGAATCACGAGGAATCTCAATAAACTTGGTGTTGCAAAGAACCTCGACCCAAGATCGCCCGCTATCTAACTCCTACCCCGGAACCGTGTGTTGTTGGACTTTCCTTTCCAGCGCTAAGCAAAACCGGTACAAGGAAGCTACATCACTCCTGAAAGCACCGGTGGAAAAGGAAGCCACTCAGGACCTGAGACCGACCGGCTCAACGAATCAGAAACAGGATACTGAACTGGCTGGTTTTTATATTTGTGATATTTCCTGAAGGGACTTGTGCATGTGTGTGGTTACCAATCATTGTCGCGGGCGGGAGTATGTTGAGGAAAGAGAACGAGGAAGAGCATAGGACTATCACCATCGTTAGTGAGTGGAAGAAGAAGTGGATTAAATAGCGTTCTGAGCGGTACCATGGCCCGGGGCCCAGTTCCTCAACAGGGTCAGTACTTTATGAAGACGACGACGAAGAGCAGTACTCATATTAAAAATTTGCCCACCAGAGTCAATGAGGGCATGACGGGCACACCGTCTACCTGTACTTCCAGCAAGGTATGTTGAGCTGGTATCGTAAGAAGAGGATTTTGGTCAGCAGTCGAAAATACAGCGTCACTTCCGGAAGCTGCATTACTCAGTTTTCTGAGGAGGTGCATCCGCCCGGAACCGGTGACTGGAAACGGTGAGGCGCTGCGGAGACTGGGAGCGGGTGAATGGGGAAGCGTCGACGGAAGCTTCGGCATAGGGCGACGAATCGGGATTCATGAAGCGTCAAGGTCTGGCGTCGACGGGAGAAGAATCAACAGGGTGCTCTAGGCGCGGCGGATACCAGCCGGACCGCAAGTAACGGGCCACTTCACCGACCCGACGGCAGTTAAAGCAAGTGGGCCTATCGTCCGCTGAGCGCCATACAGCAAGTTTTCTTGTCCGAGAGAGGGGAAAGCCGATATCAGCCCGCGGTTCGGCGAAGGCGGAGTTGGGGCGTACATTGTGACCAATCGCGGCGCAGGTGGTAGGAATTCCCATGGTCGCAATTTCTTGGCGCACGATGGCCTGAATAAGGGGCAGCATATGCATGCCGCTATCAAGCGCTTGGTTGGAAAGTGCCGGGGCCATTGCCTCTAGCTCCAGACGTACGACATGAGTGATACTTGCAGTTAGGGTAGGACTAACCTCATCCGCCGAAGCAGGGCGTGGGGAAAGGTCCTTACACGACGACGTTTCGGCAGTGTTGAGGAGTCGGGCGTACTGCGGCGCGATGCGGCGACTATTTGCGTGCTCGAAGCGACGGCACTATTTTTTTATTGCGTCGACACTCGTGCAGTCCTTCCGGACAAGCAGGTGGAAAGCGTCGTTGGTGATGCCCTTAAACACATTCGCGACTTTCTCGTCTTTGGATACTGTGCGAGAACGTCCTGAATGTACGCAACATACGATTCAGTAGACGTTTCCGCAAGGGAGGCCCACTTGTCTTTCGCAGAAAGGCGGTCAGCTTTGGGCTGGCCGAAAATGGCGCGGAGCTTTTGCTTGAAGTCGTCCGAGCTTGTTACCGTGGGCTGATTGGTGTCGAACCAAGTCTCGGCTGCGCCCCCCAAAGAATGGGAGGCGTTCGCCAGCATCAAAGTGTCGTCCCAATGGTTGGGCAAACTAAGTCGCTCATACCGGCGGGGCCAGTCTTTAACGTCGAGGCCATCTGTTCTTTTGAACCTACCTGTTCACTTCGATGGGACACGATGACGACCGGTGCCGTGCCAACCACTGTTTGAGTCGATGACATGGTCTGTAGACCGATGTGACGACTGCTACGAAGCTCCGTGTCGGGTGAATTTGACTTATAGGGACCAGTCTGCAACCTCGACCTTAAGATGTTACGTGGAAGGCGCAGGGAATACTGGTGTATTAGCAGGTATTTACACAAAGTCCGTCCGATTGGAAAGAGTCACCAGTACGGCAACGTGGCCGCAATACGAGCGAGAGACAAATCCTCGTTTTCCTCTTCGTTTCCTGTATGCGCTAGCCGCATTGCCGGCATGGCGCGGGAACTTAGTCTGCATCATCCTTTATATATATATATATATATATATATATATATATATATATATATATATATATATATATATATATATATATATATATATATATATATAGGAAATGGGAAATGAGGGGCTTGTTGAATTTGTAGGGAATGAGGTTTGGCAGTCAACAAACGTCAGAAAGCAAAGAGTAGAATGCGGTAGGCCTTAGAAACACATGGAGAATTTTTTGAGTCAGAAATAGAGTGATGAAAAAATGCCCGCCGGGTGGGATTCGAACCCATACCTCCATAATACGCGTGTGTTGCGATAACCACTACGCTACCGGCGGGGCTGTTTCCACACCTGTTGCTAGGGTATTTATGGGACGGTATTTTTTTGTTTCCTGCATTTGGGGGTGGTAGCTAGCGTCGCTCGGACGATTCGGGGTTAAGAGGACCTTCTTCATAACCCCCGTGCCGTGACTGGAGAGTCTACGACATGTCGAGAGCACGCGCGCCCATGCTTTGATACTGCTCTCTGGATTAGCATGGATATGAAGGTATAATGGCGATGTATGCAGCGACCTAGAGAATGGCGTAGTTCCGTTTGAAATATTGTTCCTATTGTAAGGATTAAAATACACTGACACACTACTAACTGCCCCTTGAACCGTTAAACTAGTACTAATTGGCATGAGTTGGCGTTGTGTCCAGGAATCTCTTCGGCCATATTCGTGTTACTTTGGGCACAATGTTTATGACGGCAGGCTTTCATATTTCTTGCAAACGTAGGCACCCACTCGATATTATTATTGTCATTCTGTGTGGCAGGAGCCCAGAAAGGGAAGATGGTACATAGCTCCAACCACTGTTTCAATGTATCATGAGTGAGATAAACTAAGAGACTCGTTTTCTTGAGGCACACGAGGTGCTGGAAGCAGAGGATAAAAAGCTCGTACGATTGGAAACATGTTAATTCGATGTCTGTATAGACGTGCGCTAAATAAACCTTCGTTTTAACGTTTTTTCTGCAAAACACCGGGCTGTGGTTGGCAGAGATTCCTTCTTCTGACATACATTTTCCGAACCTAGAGGCTTCGCAACCCTTCATCACGTATTACTGAAACGGTCCTCATTCATCCCGCCAGCATGCCTTCACACGGTGGTTCGGCGACTCCACTGGTGGTCGTGTCTCAGCCACTTGAACATGTCATTTTCATTGGCATTGGCGATGTCGACATTGAAGATTGACTCAACCTCAGAGAGCCAGTCTGCACCCACAGCCGTTTGCGCCATAAGATTATGGTCACCAACATCATGGTACAGTTAAGAAGTACATAAGGCTTCTGTACAACCGAGAGAAGCCAAGCTCACTAGGTTAGACCTTTGTGAAGGTAAGCTACAGGACTTATTTCAAACACCAGTAAGCCTTCAGCTGCGGGAAAACACAGAGCTATAGGGGATCATAAAGTTTACGACATGAACCAAGAAAGACCACTTTGATTTGACGAGGCGGGCACATCCTTTTGAACGTTATACGTTTCGGACGTTGCAGTTTTCCCGCGACTCTGGAACGATGTTTCTACGTGCTTATACTACATGAACGCTGTCATCGTGTTTCCGGCGTACATTGAAACGTTTCTTAGGTACATAGTTGTACAAACGGAGTCGTGGAGTAGGTCATGCTGTGGCATTCTACATTTTTTCAGGGTTTGTGCGCCCGGCCGGAACTTCGAGAACGGCGCTCCAATTTGACCGCGCAACCATGCAGCCGACTGCAATCTTTATGAGATGCATGGAACTGCTGATACGTCAACCTACAAAACTCTAATGATAATCGTCTGATGCTGTGTTTTATTATGATAGCGACGTTGAGAGTAAATGAAGCTGTCACCACTACAGGGCTCCCCCTAGCACGTAGTGCATTAAGCCAGAAACACAAGTATATTCTTTGTACAGCTATGCAAAGAAAATTTGAAAGGCATTTACACATTCAAGAAATGAGAGTATGCAGTCCATTCAATCTGGTGAAAGCGCCAAGATAATGGACTGGCCTCCGATGGCCATAGCTGGGATTGGAAGAGGGGACGGGCTTCCGTACGAAAGAAAATAATAATAGCGTTCAACACGGTATAGATGGCGTGGGCATGCTAGTAGGAACGGAGCGTTACGAGCATCCGTTCGCGATGAGTGGACAACGGCGTTGGGCAGCCAGAACTAGCGGGCTTGTATCCTTCATAATGGAAGGCTGAGTTAAGTGCCGCCTGGAGCATTGTTGCGCATGTTCGAAGGGTAACGCAGAAGTACGACTACGATTACAAGGGCTGCTGCGACAAGCCGAGTTTACGACACGTTGATGGGTATGACCATGGAAAGGGTAAGAGCAAGTTTGCCATTGCTGAGCGTATGGACGAATCATGGGAGTGTGTCTCTGTGGGGCAAGACAATAAACGTTTCTTTGTGAAGAGTGCTTACGATGTCGATGGCTACGCCGGCGCCGAATCGCAGAAACGGGCTCTACAGGAGGTGACATCGGCGAGGGATGAGGGTAGATGTCTGCCCTAAGTGGGTCTGGCTTTGTGGGGTCATCACGCACATCGCGGGTGTGCTGCCGCATTTGGGGCGTTTTATGTACAGTAAAAGTTGCAGCGGTGTAGTCAGTGTCCGCGAACGCTAGTGCTACGAGGTCCGATGCTGGTGCTAAGAGACGATGCCCATGGTGAATTGGGTACAATGTGTGACAGCGAAACGTTCAAAACAGGGCGTCTCTGACGGCGTAGGGCACGTACACAGCACCACCAAGGTGGTCATAGGGTGTTGTTCTCACCGGTAGTGTTCGAGGATGCAGTGGAACTCGTGTGGAAGCATCTCCAATAGCATGGAGTGCTTGAGATGCTCTCTTGTTACGTTGTTAGGCCAGAAGGTAGACTCGAGCTTGAAGCATTCACCTCTTAGGTAACATGGCTCGAACTCCAGTGTTGACGGGTCCCACGTCGCCACGCCAGTGTGCCGCTCGCCGAATCACAGGCGCGAAACTTTGAGGCGATCATGTCTAGGGATGAACCCATTGACTCGGTTTTGCTGTGGCCTGCTACGTTTATTGAAAATGCGTACCCCAGCCAAAACATTGGGAGCGGCGTTGGCATAGTAATTTCCAGGAATGAAGTCGAGTTAAATCTTTATTAGGTCGTTGGCACTGCTGATGCGCCCGACCGTACACCCGTTATTATAATGGTGGGATGCTGTTTGTGGCGATGGTCGTGGCAGTGATGGTGAAGGACGCTTCCACCATTGAAAAGCCAATAATGGTGGTTTTTGGCATGCTGGCCTTCAGTAACGATGCTAAAAACATGACCTCGGTCGGCGACCGATACCCATCTCTGGAAATTACTCCAACCGCACCGAATAAAGGATGATCGAACTATTCTGGGGAATATACACGTGTATTTACTAATATCATGCCCTCTCCTACGGGCATTCTTATGAAGAGTGCCGAGATCACTGGGGACCGAAATTAAGATACCGTTTGCTAAGTAGATATCTGCATTCACAAGCACTTCTTATCGGGCCCTTTTTGACCCAGATTCATCCAACAAAATCTAAAAACTGATGCTTGTGGGTGTGGCACCACGGCTGTCCTAGTCCACTGACACGTCAGACGAGACCATGTAATTGCATACGCCAGCCTCTTTAGATATCTGCTGAAGAAATCTACTGAATAAAGGAGGAGGGCGTTTTTAGGTGCTAGTGTGGGATATAGCGATACTTCTGCCGTATCTTTTTTTCCGACCCACCTTAAAGATTATTGACCACCACGCACTCTCCAAACTTTCTTCTCTTAAATACCGACGGGGGCGCATGGATTGCTGGTGTCTTTCTAGTACACATACACAACAGTATAAATGTTCCGACGTCATCTCAAGACGCTGAATACCTGTCCTATTACCTGATTGACCACCCCACCAGGTGCCTTGAGCGCTTTTTGTAATATCCATGAACTCCGGGCAGGTCCCACATTATTGATCAGGAGCGCTGTTCCTTGCCATGCACGCAATTGTAAATCATCTTTACTTTGCCTCCTCCTAGCATTCACAAATCTTGTCCCAGTTATACAATATGATGCAATTTTCCGATACCAACCACTCTAAGGGTCTAGACTTGCTTCTGTCCTGTCTGACCATCGGCAGTTGGATGTTTTGTTACTTCATAAATAGCCAAATTCTGGCCACATAGGTTTTCCTGCAGTATACTTTTGTGGGGATTGCTCGTATTTATGGCCAAGGATCTATCGGTTCGTCCGAAGTAATGCAACCTTGGGTGACCTGTGCCAACTTTATAAAATACTTACCACATATCAATTAGGTCGGCGCCCTCCGTTGAAAATACTCTCCTAACCACGGTTTCCTGTAGTAGCCGATATCCCTGGTTTGTGTCCGTGTATTCAAGGAGATAGCAGTCGCCAGTGATTCCGCCCAATGCTACGCCAGCTCACACACTCTAACCATCCAGCTGCTACCCTGTGCTCCAGTGCCGCACCCACGGTTAGGAGCTGTTGTTGTTACATGAAAGCTGTATACGTAACTTCTAACAGTTTCATTGCAGTAGGAAAAATGATGTACTTGGCCAAAAACGCCCAGGCGCCAAGGCCACTCCTGCCCAAAACATGCATCGGGCTGGTTACACTATACAGCATGGAGCTATAATTCATTCATGGAAACTCAAAACAAGCATTGAAGCCACGTTTTTTTATAATAACGTGCCCTTGAATAAAGATACCCCACGTGTTCTTGGCAACGCTTATGATTGAAGATTACCTTTAAATGCTAGGCAAGACTAGTGTCATAAAATACAGCAGTTCTTGCCCAAGAAGCCGAGCGCATGTATTCGGCTAAGCAGGGCATAGCGTTGCCAACCATAGAAGTCGAAAGTAGTGTTCTTAATATGTCGTTTTGTACCGACGCTCAGGCACAAATATCAGCAACAGCAGTCACGTTGTTTTTCATCAGTGTCGCGGGACTGCAGCATATCCTGCCTGACCGTTAACTTCGACCCGGTCGTTTGATATAAACACTACCTAAGATGAAGCGAAACGACATGTTTGAGTATCATTCGCTGATGAAATGCTGTTTCAAGCCTTATCACTTATTGGCATTCGGAACGACGTGTGTCACGCGCAGCCATAGAGCAGGGAGGACAACGTAAGCCTACTAATGTTGACCGACTAAAATACATAAACATCGAAATGGCAGAGACCATATTATAAACAAATTCCGCGTGCTGTGAACTGACGTGTGATCATTGCACGAAACAATAGAAGGAAATGATGCCGATACCTATGGACACTAGGCGAGCTGAGGTGACAAATCCTTGGCGACGACAAGAAATGATTCATACCATCCTCCATCACTGTTGGTTGTGGTTACACATTCCCTTGGCTGGACGTTCACTTTGGCAGGGCAATATGGCGACCGATAGATTTATTGCAGGTTCGCTAAATTTCTCCACAGAAAGATCACTGTGTTAACAACCCATTTCAGGCTTAATTGACAACGAAATTACATGCAGACGCCCAGGTGTAATGTGTTTTGCAATTACTATGCTGAAGTGCACCCCTACGAGTGTTTTCAAAAAGCTATAGAGTATGATTTATTCGCAGAAAACGTTTTGTTGAAATATGTGCTATGCGTGCCTATTCTCACCACCTCATTTCGTGTGCAATTCTGGCCATAAAATATTTCCAATCACCTAGCTTTCCAAAGTACGTCCACCGGCTTCGCGTTATGTCCGAACCAGTCGTTCAAGTACTATTCCGAAAAACATCTAGGAATTTGCACACTTAAAAAACAATAAAAACTGTTGCGCCCCTTATTTTTTGAAAATACGAAGAAAACAGCCGGTTGTTTCTAGAACACTTCATAACAATGAAAAACTACTGTTTTTTGCATCGTGTAGATGTTTATCACAAGGGAAAACGTTGGGCAGAGTACTACACGGTTACTGAAAAAAACAGGTGCAGGAAAACTAGAGGGGCGATGCGATAGTACCACAAAACCTGTCATAGAGCAATAATTTATTTTGGACCGTGGTCCAAGTGCACATTTAGTTTATAAAGGAGCAAGGAAGAATATATCAAAACAAAAGACGGCGTAAAATTGTTAAAAAAGTAACGGGCTAACTACGTAAAAATCGAGGTCTGCTTTTTTAAAAACCCTGACAGCCTGCAGGCGCACTGATAACTCTAAAAAGCGTGATCGGTTGGACTTAAACAATTCCGCTCGATATGCCACAGCAGTAATAATGCACATCCCTGGTACGGTCGTTTAGGGGATACCACAGGTGTCCCGAGACACATTTTTTAATGGGGGCATGACTGACCTTGAGTCGCCAAGCTGCTGACGTTATCCTTTTCTCTTTTAATCGGACTTTCAAACATCTGCCGGTTTCGCCAACATAGCATCTGCAACATGAGAATAGAACTTGGTATACAAGTCCATGCCTGCAATATATAAAGTTTCCTGCGTGTTTATTAATATAGAGTGGTTTCCAGCAACCCGTGAAACAATCTAACACAGACAGTCCGAAAAGTTTTTTGTAGTTCCGAGAATACGACCTTGACCCCACAATGTTGCCCGAGCATCTGGATTGCCTAAACGTTCATCGTAGATGAGATACCAGCTATCGTATGTCAGTATTTTCTTGCTATGTACTTCGTATCGTTCTCTTTCTGCTCGCTGCCTAGGCATGATAAATCATTATTTCTCTATGCACGCCTTTAAATACTACTACTCATTGCTTCAGGAAATCTCGGATTCTAAACGTACCACCCGAATATTATGGTTAATATTGTGGGAACGTGCCCATGGCCTGAAGAGAATACTGAACAAGCAAGACACCACAAGTTTTCACGTAGCTGTCTCAGAATGTGTCAAGCTGTAAGGCAGAGTAGGCTTCTGTTCTCTGGCTTATTCAATCAACACTATTGTTACCCTTTAAAGCATAGCCGCTAAATTGCAAATATGAGGATATCCGGCTCGGATCATTCAGATATGATACAGTGTGGCCTAGCATGGTCATTAGGAGCCAGTAGACAAAACTGGATAATATATCTCCCAAAGCTCTAACATCTTGGCGAATCCCTGTGGAATAGTCAAGAAAACAGGAACAATGTGAAAGAGATAAAGGATCTCGACATAAAGAAAAAAAATGACGACCATCCTTACTTTCCGGCCCCTTGCACGCAGCAAATACGACCACCTAAGCGCTTGAAAATAACGGCCGGAATTTTGTTTGATTGGACAGCCAGTGCCAAATTTGGTCGTCTCCTTGTCTGACGCCTGCACGCTGAAAGTGGGTTTTGCTTGCTTTCAACAATGAATGAATCTTTGGTAAAAGAAAAGAAAACTGTTCGAGCGTTCTTTATGTCAGGCTGAAACGGACGGTTTAATAAATATAAATTACGCGCTGAGCAGTTGGGCGGGAATTTCTAACTTACAAATGTTCAAAATAAAATTAAAGTGCAGCGACAAGGGATGTGCTCAATTGTTTTTGCATTAAAAACCCTTAAGATAGAACTCCGTTCCGCATAATCGTTATGGAATCCGGTACGTGCCAAAAGTGCCACGCGGATTTCTTGCACAATAATCCTAATTTACTGCACGTGGTCACCCCATTTCCGAGGTGAAAGATTTTCTACAAATTTTGCTGTTTAAAAGTCAGCGAATAAGGAACCATATATGTCTAAGCACTCCTTAGTTCCCATAAAAATATGTTTCTCCATTCGCCGAGTGAGAACTTGCAGACCAGCGCCGATGTCATTACGCGTAATTTGGCAGATTTTCAGAAATTTATTATCTCTGCAGAAAACATTCGCTGCTTTTGACTGCAAGTTTTACCTGTAAAAATTTAGGCATAAAATCGTGAATCGCCAGGGTCTATGTGGTCTTTTTTCGGGCATGTCCTTGCAATACCCTCTTAGGTGCTTGGTTATATAAAGTTGTTAAAGGTTCCGGTATGTCCACCTGTTTTAGTTATTTGATATACATCTGCTTTCTTATCTTTATGCCAAGACTCGCTGAGACTGTTTCTTCGCTTTTCCAGACCTTGACCCCTCAATAACTCTGGGAACTTGTATTAATTCTTTAACGCCACTCAGTTTCACGTTTCGCGTCTCTATTGCGCTAGCTAGACAGCAAAGGTTTTAATTTTGGAGCTGCATTTTTCATGATGATCACTTGTGTTTCTTGTGTGAGCAAGATGTAAAAACCATTTTGTACAATACGGCTTTGTACACGTCCAGCTGGTTAGTACACATTTCGTGAAGTCCATTTCGAGTGCTCTCTGCTAGTCGTGCAAAGATTGTGTGAAAGAAAGTCTCCCGGTACAGGTTGTAAGCTAGAACACGGCGGGTTTTCCTAAGCAGACAAGTGTTTTTGAAGCAGAGGTGTTGCATCACAGAAGAAAAGAAATCTGGCCGTTGCGACAAGCAGAAGGCCTAAAACAACAGTGAAGACAATGGAAGAAAGGACAACGAGAAGAAGGTGTTATTCCTTCCTTGTATATAATTTCATACGACATTTCGTGCTCAAGGTTTTGTTTACCGCGCTAAAGAATCTCTCGGCCTGTGTAGGTGAAGCTTCCGATGCATGCGGCGATACTGTTATGCACTGATAAGCAAAGAAAGAAACTTTGTATACTGTCAGGGTCACGTCCGTTAGGGCAGCAGAAGTATAAAGTTAGCAATATTGCCGCGTACGTGCAGCTCTAAACATATTGCAAAAAAATGTCTGTCGTGAGACGTTCGTTATCCTTTGTAGGACCATACGAGTGTTTTACTCGTACTGTGGTGGCCTCTCTAGAGAGATTTTTGAAGCGGCAGAAATAGCGTGGTCCGGTCATTGGTGAGCGGATTTGTGGCTTTTTCAAGAGCATACCTTGATTTTTAAAGAAGCAGGCACGTGACTGTTCTTCATGTTGTGTCTTTGTTTTTGTGTTCCCTCATTTTTATTTATTTCGCTCTTTTTGCGGGTAATATGTGTTTACATGTTCTTTTCCTACGATAAACCATCAGCTGTATGTTATCACTTGCCCCTGCCCTCACCTCGTCCTCTGTTGTTGGTGTGTTTGTTTAGTGCGGTACAATGAACCAAATGTCTAAAATATTTACCCTGCTGATGAACGTCCAAACAATGAAGAAACGTTAAAGTAGTAGTTATAAAAATCTTGTAGTGAGAGGAGGGTTTCGTTACCTAAAATTCCCCAAAAAAAGAACGAAACAAAGCTTTTTCTTCTATATACAGGTATGCAAAATACCTGAGCCATGGTTAATTGGAGTTTTTATCATGGCTAGTTCACAGAGGTCGCCAAGCCGTGTTCTTCGTAAATGATTGTGCGACGCAACGCTTATTTAAAAATTCTTTATAAGTACAACTGCGACCAGAAACGGGACTGAACAAAACTCTAAAAACGCATATTTCCACCGAAGCCGTATTCAGCAAAACACACGCCTTGTCACGTAGCCAGGATGATTTATGTTTTCCTCAAGGAAGAAATGTATATTTAGAAAGAACTCTCTTCAAAAACTCAATACAACCGGCAATAGCCGGCTTACAATCACGTGCCGCAGCATCTTTATGCTAAAATTTTGTTTCCGCGTGCTTGTTTTTCCAACTGTCGAACTACGTAGAGAACAATGGAGATCAAAGAAGGCACTTCTAGTCTAGTAACGGCTGGACGAGCCACTGGGCATCTCAAACATATATAAACCATGCGGCATAAAAATAAAACTAGAAACACACGCCCTCAAAACACATAAAACGGCAAAACTGTTGCCTACAGGTTCAGGCATAGAAGAGGTTCGTACACACCGCTGACGACGGTGGAAATGCGAGAAATTTAGTCGCGAAGTTGACCAGTGACAGCCTAAATCGGAGAGTTGGAGATGTTCATAGTAACAGCGCTAACGACACGAGACAAAAAACAGAGGGCACAATCACGGCGCTGTTTGTGCCCTCGTCTTTTTGTCTCGTTTCGTTAGCACTGTTACTATGAACAGTGACAGCCGATCGAAAAGCCACGGCCTCAGTGACGTCGCGTAGGCCATGCCAGAGATGCAGAATGAGGAGTACTGGAGAGAGCGCAGTTGGTTTTTCCGCGTCTTTCACAGCGATTTGCGCGCTCACCGCTTCACGTGCAAGTGTAATATTTGGCGCAGGTATTCGTGGCACCCTTACCTATAAACATCGCGCAGGTTTACTTGCACTGCTCAAAGAGTGTTGCAGGGTCCGTTTAAGTCCATAGAACGAAGGAAGGGGTCCACAGAAACAGAAACTGCACTTCGATACCTTCAGATTTAAAAAATGCAAGGATTCCTTGTGAGAGTACTGCTCCGAATGAGCAAATCGAAATGCAAATATTTTATGCACAACCTGTCTTCCATGTTAAATAGAAATGGAAAAAAAATCTGGCACATAACTTTTCCTCACAGTGTACCAATTCTGTCATAAAAAGATGCAAACCATAGCCTCTCTCAGATGTAGACAGCGCTTCAGTATAGATCCTCATTTTTTCAGCTGTTTCATGGTGTAGTTCAATCCGGAGTGCCCGATGTTCCCGGTTTATTTATACATGCATAGAACCTATTGCCATGAGAGGTCAACGGCTTGCGAATCCAATTAGAAAACTAATCTTTCAACTGCTTCAGGTATTGATATTATAAATCTGAGCGGCTCAAAACACGTCATCCTGCTCAAGTAAAATCATGTACTATATCCTTATGCAATCTTTATCAACAGGACAACTGCTCTGACTGATCGGAAAATAAGTAAAGTACATAAAGTACCTAAAAGTGGCTCTATATATTCAGTGCCAAAGTATCGCATCCATCCCTATCCTTCATTTGCTGGCTAGCTGCTTGAGTATATAATTCTTCGCACCTTTATATTCATGTAAACACATGACTTCATTTTTTGAGATTGAGCATAACTTTTAACGTGGTTTTTTTTTGCGACTCCAAGTTTTTCAAGTCCATCACTGATCTTCACTATAATATGGGAAACATTTTTTTTCTGGACAGGCGTTTTTTGTACATTTCGAAAGTATCCGACCACGTACCTTATTCCCGTCTTATTTCAAAACTAACGGGAATTCGTTAAGATTCCCTAACGTTATCCTATACACGTAACCTTTTGTCCTTTCGAATGCAGTTCACTGAGTGAAAAACTCTTACTCTTCAGTTTCCGACATCACCTCTGGCGGCCATCAAGGCAGCGTCCTGCGGCCACTGCTTTTTCAAAGCTACAAATTGACTTTCCAACTAATATTTCTTCTTAAATACATCGTCCCCAACCATTGCATTCTATACCACTCTCAACAAGTAACTATGACCCCCTTGCTCTCCGAAAAGAAGTTAAAAATGGCAAGACTTTAAATTTTTCTAAGTGTACAGTAATATCACCGATTCTAAAAACGCCACTATTGCATTTTAACTACATAAAAATTTCCAACGTGTCAGGGTCTTCTTCGTATAAATACCTCGGCGTCCATGTCAACTCTAATCTTGCTTGTGTGGTGCATGTAGCCTGCATATCTGCAAACGCATTAACAACGCTAGGATACTTCCGCCGACGCGTACGAGACGTGCCTGGTAATGTCTGCAAACAAGCCTACTTAACCTTTGCTCGCCCGCCGCTGGAATTCGCATCACTTATGTGGCCTGACTTCCCGGCCTACCTCATTACGAGCTAGAAGCCTTTTAAAACAGAGCATCACGGTTCATTTCACGTACTTAGAGTCACCCCTCGATCATCACACAAAACATAGCCATTTCTTACAGCATTTAAAATACTGCGCACACTTTCCCTTCTGTCGTTGCTTCATAAATATATTCACGCATCCAGCCCACCCCCCGTCTCACGCAAAGAACTATTGCGGATGCCGAAACGACTACACAATCAAGGAAACATAATAATCATCCTTACATAGACACATTCATTCAATTCGTGTTCTTTGCCTTGTGCGCTAACGCCCTGGAGCGAGATTCCTGATATAACTGTCAAATAACTGATGGTGGAGCTTTTCACGAACAATTATTGGTACATGTATTTTGATAGCATTGCAGAAACTCCTTCAGTTCTCTTTTTGTTCATAGTGTGTTTTGCATCTGTAAATTACTGTTGCCTGTAACCCCTCCCTGCGATTTGTGCAATCATTGGTAATATTCAAAGGGTATTGAATTGTGGAACAAGTTTCACCCACTACCGTTTTTTACGACGTACCGTTACTCCATTACTCCATGTTCCGTAACAGAACCTGTCAGGTATTTTTAAATTAAAAAATAAATGTTTGACATGAACATGTTGTGGAACAAGTTTCACCCACTAGCGTTTTTTACTATGTACCGTTACTTCATTACTCCGTGTTCCGTAATAGAACCTGTCACGTATTATAAAAAAAAATAAATGTTTGACATGAACATGGAAGTTTTGCGGGACATACAAAATGGCTTTTGCGACATAAACACCACGCTCAAAAAGCACGCTCAGCTCCGTTTCCAAAATTGCATCGGTGTCATTAGCAGCACCTTGTCAGTAGGCAGTTACCATCCGGAAAGCGCGAAGAGGAAGGGCGACATGTCCAGCGGCGAAGGTTAGAAAAACATGCTTTTAAGGACTTCACTTCGGCATCACGCTGGGATCGGCGTAGAAACTTACCGACTTCCCTGCAGATCAATTTATCGCCGCTGTCCGTGCGAAAGTTCATTTAACAGGATTACGTCGCGGAGCAGTTATAAAATAATAAGAACGCCGCTTGCTGAGTTGTCTTCAATTTATTCAGAATACTTTTATGAGGCTGCACGTTTCTGCCTTGCAAGTACCGATAAGATGACATGTCATAGATTTCATCTTCATGATGACATGTCATAGATTTCACCTTGAAATTTTTGCAAAAAACACTGACTCCATCCCTATCCGTCTTAAATCTGCCTCGCCGTACGGACCGTGGGGTCGCTACAAGGCCTAATCAGATAGATATATTCGCGTGCAACTTACAATATCTGGCCACCTATCTCCAACAGCTCTGCGCTTCTGAGCACAACAAGCATGAAACGGAGATTATAGGTTTTACGTTAAGGGGAAAGTGAGTGGAGTGGACTAGGGAACAAACCCGGGTAAGGGAAATAGTAGAAAGTATCAAGAAATACGCGTGGGCAGGGCATGGAATGCCAAGCGGGTTAAACATAGGTCATTAAGGTTACGAGAGTGGATGCCTAGTGAAAGCAAGCGTGTCGGCGTGGCAGAAAGATACGTGGACTGATGAGATCAAGATTTTTTGCGGTAATGAATTGGTCCCAGTTGGTCGCAAGACCGGAATAATTGGAGATCTAGGGGAGAGACATTTTCCATGCAGTTGGCGTAGACAGTCTGATAATGAAGAAACCAGCACGATGCATTGTACGTCTTATGGCAATGCACAGTGTACACTTTTCATTTTGTGTTACGAGATGACCCTCTGGCTGTGGGTGTGGGGATACGTAGACTATCCCAGCTGGCGGAAACGTTCGTCAGCTGCTCGGCGAGTGATCGGCTCATCACTGAGTTGTTGCCGTACCTGTCTGTCAGTGCGACGACGTCAAGGCTGTCGGTGCATATCCGCGCGTCGGACATTGTCTTCTTCAAGTTTTAGTGGGTCCAGGTGTTGTATCTGGCATTGCACGTGACGATTGTCGTTCGCTACGCTATCGTCGTGGTCGCCGTGTTGATATTGTTGGTTTTGTCATGTCGGTTGTTCGTCGCTCAATGTGGTTGTCGTTGTGTTCAAGTGTAACATCAGGGTTTGTTCAAGTCGAAGGGGTAAGGTGCGTCGGGAATCTTGATATTCCAGTTGTCATTGGAGAGTTCGTTTTCCTGCCACAGTGCAACTTTAATTCAAGGGGAAGCAGCTTTTAGTTTGCCGTACCTAGACTGGAGAACCTTTTACGTACGAAATCAGCGTTGCTACGGTGGCTCGGCAAGAGTTGTGGGTAGGGCGATGGGAACGGTTGAAACGGGTTGGAGAATAGCTTGTCTTGATATAGATGCTCGTCGATCTCGTGTGGGCGTTGGCCGGAAGAGCTTCCGGTGCATCGACAGAGAAACCTCGAAGGCCTATTTTTTTGTAGGGAGCACCACCGGTAAATATGCCCTGCTTCTCGGCTGTGGTAGCAAAGCGGGCGTTTGGGGGGGGGGGGAGAGGGTTCTGTTACGTCGGTCTTCGTTGGAGCCGACGTTTGAACCACAAGCGTCGTCCGGGGTGACATTGGACGGCGGTACCGCGGGACCTCCTGATCACCAATTAGAAATGAGAGGGTTCGAAGAACAGCTGCGGAGTAGGTCATAGCTTGTGGTCCTCGGAGTTGTTCCTAGGGCGTAGAAGTCCCCCACGTGTATGCAATTTCTTTGAGGATACCTCTGCTAAGGAAGGTGGCTTTGGGGTTCGGGAGTCGCTTGGAAACGTTTCGGTGGCTCCTCCTAATGATTGCGTGGTGTAGCAGAGCTAGTTTCACCAGCACCGAATTTCTATAAAACCACTGTAACCGGTTCACTCCCGGTATTTTCTACGCCACGGCGGAGTCAGCACCAATCCCGACACCAGTTTACAAACAAGGCAAGCGAAGAGACTCTTGTATCCTCCTCCCATCAAAAGCCGTCGTTTGATTTCTTCTGTAAATTCTGGAGGAACATGTCTCTTCGTGTAATGTAACAAGGACACGGGCCCTCCTTTCTTCGGGTGCTGCTGTGGAGTCTGCAAGAACTGATTCTAAACATTTTCCCAAGACTTGCGATTTATATTTTTCTGTTTAATTGCCGGCCATAAGCATAAAGTACAAGAAAGCGATAGGTGCGTTGTGAAAAATACTACATAAGTATTATTGCAAAAAACCATTTCAAGCCCATTAAAGTGCATAAAAAGAGTATGACAAAAGGCTTTAAAATGCCTGGAATGAAAGTAACGCGAATGTTGAATAGTCCCAAATTTAAATATTTCCTATACACGTTAGCGTAAGTATGAAGCACCTGTTGATACATATGAAATGTTAAAAATATTATATTCTGTCAACCTCACGAAAAATTCGAAATTTGAAAACAAAGGTTCTTCAGTGAAAACTTGGCCAAGATTTCCAATGACCATATCATTGCCATCAGTTCTCCTTTCTACGACGTAGCAGAAAAACAAAGAAAACAAGCTGAATGCACTTTATTTATTTTCCATAAATAGGAATGAGTTTGGGGACATACTTTCGGGGTTTGAAAGATTTAGTGCGGCTGGCCCATGTGAGGTAACAATTAAAACACTAAAACTTGTTAACACAATACATGTAGTTCATTAAGCACATTTCTAATTTGGCCCTCACGACAAGTCTCATTCCCGAAAAATTAGGAATTGGCCGCGTTGCAGCCACACACCAAGGGTAATCAGAAGATGAACTACACATCAATTTCAGTGAGAACAGTTTTTTCCAAAACAGCAAAATATTACAAACCCAATGTTGACAGGCTTCTTAACATGAACCCGCATAAATATTCGGTTGGTAGGTAGCGACACCGTTTTTTTGACAGTCAGCACAAATATTTGTGTAATGAACTTGTATCAGCTTTCATTTCACAATGAAGCATGAATGTACGGTGATAACACAGAAATTGTAATAACTCTGAAACCAAGTAATTATCCCGATGTCTCCCGTGCCACCAATTCTCCTCATCTTTTTTCATAGACAACTACCCACTGCTACCGAATATTAACTTGTTTGAGTATATACTTTAGCAGACCGTAACCACCACTTACCGTTAGCATAACTACTGAATCACGTTTTTCAGGATAATTGCGATCGATGCCAGAATTTTTTCTTTCACCAGGAACCTCTGTACCAACCTGTAATTAATAAAATAATAAATTCTAGAAATCATTTTCAAACACTACCAGAAAAGTCGTTCGTTTTTAGCCTTTCTGGCCTGGCGCAATTATTTGACAGCACAACACATATTATTGTAAAGGTGAACTCACACGTTGAGGGTTGTACCAGTGGAAAGAATAAGCTTATTCTAAAAGGCAAACTTTTGCCCGACAGCAGCCAGCCCAAGTCAGCTTCGACTTATTTCTCGTGTTCCTTTCTCGGCCGCCGAGCGACCCGAAACATTATTCTTCTGGTTCTTTTTTGATGCATTATCAAAACCCCTAGTAGGATTCGGCCGAAAGAAGAAGTATTACCTTTCAGTCGTGGCATTGCCTCCGCCAAGCAGGCATCGACCAGATGTCCATTGCAATTGGACAAAGGCAAAACAAAGTAAAGCAGTCAGTCATGCCGGCGGCGTACTGTGGTTGGGGTGTAGTCGGGCTTGTAGTGCTGCATCATTCTTGGCGGTCACGCATTCGGGTGTAGTACGGCTCAATGCGCGCCACATGCAAAACTTCTGGGGCAGTCCTACGGCGGGAAGACGTGCTCTGGTGCCTTCGGGTAAAACTTCGTAATTGACGTCTGACATATGGAGAATAACACGATGCCATCCGAAGTATCGGCGAAGCGAAGCAGCTTTTCTGAAATTCATCAGCGGCGGATCGGTTGTCCCCATCCACACAAGGTCACCGTGTCGATACTCGACGTGACGGCGGCTCTTAGTGTACCTTTGAGAGTGTATTACTTGTTTCCTTCGAATGCGTAGACGTGCGAGCTGGCGTGCTTCTTCGGCTCGTTGCGTAAATGCTTCCACTTTCATGCTGGTTGTGTCGTCATGTGCAACCAGCAACGTTGCGTCGGGGGGGGGGGGGGGTTTCGTCACAGAGCGCCCATAAACAAGTTCAAATGACGTACTGGGAGTGGTTTCTTGCACGGCGGTATTGTAGGCGAATGTGGCATACAGTAGAATTTCGTCCCAGTTCTAGCGCTCCAGGTCGACATAACATTAGCTTGTCGGCTAATGTTATGTTAAGTTGTTCTGTGAGGCCATTGGTTTGGGGGTGGTAGCTGGTGCATTTTAAGTAAGTGCTGCGTGTTAACCTTAAGATATTCTGAAGAAAGGCTGCTGTAAACGCAGTGCTCCTTTCGTTGATAACAATCGCAGGTGCTCCATGCCGCCAAACTATGCCTTCAAAAAGGAATTTGGAGACTTCCAGGGCAGTGCCGTTTGGAAAAGCGTTTGTGTCGGCCTAACGCGTCAGGTAATCAGTGGCAACAACGATCCACTTTTTCCCCAACGCCGATAAAGGGAAAGACCCAAGTATAACCATCCCAACCTGCCGGAACGGGGCATCGGGAGGATGAAGTGAATGAAGAAGTCGTGCCGCCCTGACGGGAGGTTCCCTCCGGCGCTGGCAATCACGGCAAGTTCTCACTTACTTTCGCAGTGGCCGAAGCAGGTTTGGCCAGCAGTACTTTGCATGGACCCGTGCGAATGTGCGACTAACCCCCAGATGTTCCCGCGGAAGGTTCCTCAATGTAGGCTTGCAAAATTTCTCCTGTAAGAGCAGATGGCACAACCAGATGAAAGTTCTGCTTCTTGTGGTAGCTTCGTTTGTACAGCACGTTGTCCCGCACGAGATATGAAGGCAAATCGCAGACATTTTCGTGTTACTACGGTGTTTTAACCACGAAGGTATTCGATTGAGCAGCTTCATATCCGCGTCCTTCGGCTGGGTAATGGGCCATGTCGGCTGTACGGGAGGCCCCCTACGAACGGAAATCCTCTTCCATTTCATCTGCAGCGGCTAGAATCGGTTGCTCGGACAAACAATCGGCATCGGTATGTTTGTTTCCCGACTTCTATACGACCGTCACATCGTATTCCTGTAGCCGCAACCTCCATCGAGCGAGTATACAGGATGCGTCCTTGGGCTTGGCAAGCCAGCACGAGGGTTTGTGGTGCTCTCTAACGGCTTTTAAAGGCCTGCCGTAAAGGTGAGGTCGGAATTTAGTTATAGCCCATTTCACCGCAAGGCATTTTTTTTCCGTTGCTGGACAGTAGCTTTCAGAATCGGACGGCGTGCGTCTTGCGTAAGCTATAACATTTTCTGTACCCTTCTGCCACTGTACCAGGTTTGTACCAAATCCAACGTTACTTGCGTCTGTCCGGATTTCCGTGTCGGTGGTGTCGTTGAAGTGCGGCAAGAATGGTGCGGTTTGCAGGCGTCTACGCAGCTTCTCGACGCTTTTTGCTCTTCCTCTTTCCACACGAAGGGTACGTCGTTTTTTGTAAGACGAGTGAGTGGTTCCGCAATCCCAGCGAACCCTTTCACAAAGCGCCTATAATAAGCGCAAAACCCAAGAAGCGCCGGACAGCCTTCTTGTCAGTTGGTATGGCGAAGGAGCTCATAGCAGTTGTGTTTTTCAGGAACCGGGCTCACTCCTTGAGCACTCAAAACGTGTCCAAGGAAGTTTAGCTCCTGGAATCCAAAGTGGAATTTTTCAGGCATGATATTTAATTGTGCAGAACAAATCGCTTCCAGAACGCTTTTTAATCGTGTCAAATGTTCTTCAAACGAGTTAGAAAACCCTACCATGTCGTCTAGGTAAATGAGACATGTATGCCACGTTAGGCCTGCGAGAATGCTATCCATCATTCGTTGGGACGTTGCTGAGGCAGAACATAGGCAGAATGGGAGGACTTTAAGTTCGTAGAGGCCGTCGGGAGTTACGAAACTGTTTTCTCTAGGTCTTTCTGATGAACTTCGATTTTCCAATAGCCAGATTTAAAGTCCAGGGACGAGAAAAATTTAGCGTCACATAAACGGTCCAATTTGCGTCTATTCGCGAAAGCGGGAAAACAACGCGTTTAGTGACACTGTTCTATTTGCGGTAGTCGATGCAATAAGCGATTGCGTGTGGTCCGTTTTCCTCACAAGCACTACAGGTGGAGGCTCATGCACTTTTAGGCGGTTGGATAACATCGTAGTCGAGCATCTTTTCGAACTGGGTATTGATGGCCTCCCCTCTCTTTGGGCGACACCCTCTAGGGCTGCTGGTGCATAGGTATGACGCAATCATGGTTACGATTCGATGCTTGGTGATTAGAGCCTGGTGCACTTGGAGGACGTGGCGAAGCAGTCGAAGAAGTCCTGTACCAGATATTCTAAGGCTTCCACTTGAGCTGTCGAAAGTTCTTGTTTATTTTTTTTACTGGTTATGCCCAGGTCAATTGTGAGTGTACCAATTGTTGCTGTGTTCGACGCGCCCCCGGGGTGTGTGACATCCGCGACTTCCTCGATGAATGCGATGGTGGTACCTTTTGTAAGATCTCGACGCCTATTACAAGATTAGTTACCTGGACTGGCGTGGGTCTATTCTACCAGGCTGACGAATCCTCTCACAGTCCTCGAATGCGTCGCTTTTAACATTAACAAACAAGCTAGCACGGTGGGTAGAGTGACATCATCGGCAACAACTCGTAACACCCCGTCGAGCTTGTCTTCAATGTGACTTGCTATAGCTCTTTTTCGTCGAAAAGGTTATTTCAGGAATTCGGCACATCAATAACAGCCCCGTTTGTTCGCATAAAATCTAAGCCGCGAATTAAATCTCGCGAGCACTACGGGAGCACAATGAAGCTGGTAACAAATGTGAAGCCGCGTATTTTTATCCCCGCAGTGCACCTAACGACAGGGATTATTACGTGGTTCCCAGCTGTACAAACTCGCAGGCCGGTCCAGGGGGTGGCCACTTCTTTAGCACGGACATCAGAGTTTCGCTCACGGCCGAATAGTTCGCACCAGTATAAGCCAAACTGTCGCCTCATGGCCATCGATAGGCACGAGTGCATCGCAGGTAATTGGTTCAGGTTTACATTTAGGTTTCGGCTGTTCGTCGTCTTCTTGTCGTTCTTGCAATGGAGGATCTTGGCGGTCATTGACGCCAGCGGCCTCACCTCCAAAGGTCGCTGGTTTCTGTTTCCCCGGCGTTTAGGGCTTCCGGAGAGTCGGTCCGCAAAACCAGAGGAAAACCGTTGGCTAGAGGGGCCTACGTCGGGCAGGGACGGCCACCGGGTCTGAAGACGCTGTGGCAGAAACGTGTCCCGGCATTCAGTGATGTAGTCTGGTGGATACATTCTCTGGCATTCGGCGATCTAGTCCGCGATCTCCGGCGGTCGCTGTCCGTTTGGCTGAGTTGGCCTGTCTGGCCCGAATCCCCGCAGACCAGCTCGGCGATAATGGCACGTACGGTTAGACGTGCCCTTCCTCTCCGTAATGGAATTAGAGGGTCCTGTGGTCAGAGGTGCAGTACAGGTCACCCTTCCAACTGCCTGTTTGCGTGAGGTAGAAAGCGCTGGCACTATCACCCCCGGGGTCGGACTGCGGGGCGATGGTGGCGACTGTTGGAGAGGTGCAGTAAGCGGCTTGCTGTACGGCTGTGGCGTACGAGGCTAGTGGTTCACCCTTCCGCGACACATTGATTTGTTCCGGTGCCCGTAGAGCTGCCTTACCTCCCCCCTCACAATTTCCGCAATGGACACCGAAGCTGGTGATACAGGTTCCAGCTGCAGTTTCTAGAGCTCCTCGCGGACAATTTGCCTTACGAGCACGCGGAGACCAGAGCTTGCTTGTTCAGTTACACGGGACAAGACGGCTTGCTTTTTCCTTGCTGGTCGCAGCTAGTGAGTCACTAGTAAGCGCTTGCCGAAACCCCTCCCACGACGGCCAAAATGTGGGTTCATGGTATCCAGCCATGTTCGAGCACCCTTCCTCAAGAGAGTACTACACCTTCGGCGTTTACCAGTCTTGCCCCAGCGTTTTAAACGTGGCGACTTGTTCGCAGTGGTCCAACCAGTGCTCCAACTCTTCGTAGGTTTCTAGCCGTTAGAAGACTTTTTGGTGTACGCGGCTATTGCACTACGTACTGGAGAGGGGTTTGTAAGCCAAAATTCGCGTTTACAGCGCCAGCGTTGCGCCCTATCATCTTCGTTGCCCGATAATGTAGGAGCGCACTCTGCTGGCAGTTCGAGTAGGCGACGGCTGGTACGATCGTGAACAAGCGACACTTCGACAGGAACTGCTTTAATCGTTGGTGTAACATGTAACCCCCAACATCTACCACTTATGTAACGGTTATGAACTGAAACGTTGAGGGTTTGTACCAGGCGAAAGAGTGAGTTTATTTTAAAAGACGAACTTGGCCATGACAGAAAGCCATACCATGTCTGCTTCGACTTCTTTATCGTCTCCCTTTCTCGGCCCCAAGCAGCCCGAAACGTTCTCCTTCTGCGTTGATGCATTACCAAAATCCTTAGTAGGATTCGGCTGACAGCAGAATCAACCTTACAGTCGTGGTAATATCAACTAGTGACTGAAGAACAAAAAAACTGCTTGTTTTGCGGGTAGAGTGCCTCTGTGACACACATCACCATTGGTAAGTTTTCGTTTGGCTGGACAACGATGAAAGAGAAGAAACTTCAGTGGCTACAGGTTACGACGGACCGGGTGTGTAGGGATACGGAAATTCTCGTTTATCAAAATGTGGTTAACTGTTTATATACATGGATTACCAGTTTTATATTTTTCTGTAGGATCGGGGCGTCATAGGTTTTACGACGAAAAGAACAAATTCTTTTTTTTCACAAAAAGAAAATTTTTAATTGCCTAAAGAACTAATTGATTGTCGGTGATGTATATTACTAATTACTTGCTCTATTAGCATAATTTTTCATTTCTGCGTTTCTGAGGTCCAAAGCTGTACGAAAACATACAAAAAACATTTTTCTCTTGAAATATATTGCCTGGCAGAAATGGTTAAACTCTATCATTCTTATCTTGCCACACATCAGAACAGAATTTTGGGAAGCAGAAATGGGACGTTTCCCGGGAGAGCTGCACAGCTTCAGGCTTCAGGAGCAAGTTCATTTTTACATAAACAATACATTTATTGTTTATGTAATTAATAATTTATTTTTTATACCAAAGTCTGTTCAAGGGGGACTACACAAGCGGAGCCCAAGATTGTCCTTCAAATCGGCTTCTTCAATAAACAATCTGCGCGAAGCGTGAAGACCCTACTAATGTCATATGGCTGGTCGCTTACGCAGCTGGGAGTCGCTGTTAGATACAATTTGACAATTTTTGCAGCCTGCTCGCCGAGCTATGCTTTTGCCGAGTCACCTTACATATTTCCTGCATACTTGTGCCGTCTACTATTAGGACAAATTGAGTTATTTGTCTCGGAATTCAAATCTATACTGGTAGGATCCGCTCTTCAAGCATTTACGTCCATCGCTCTGCGTACACTGCACATAGTTAAGGACCGCTATAAACATGCCACGGAGAAAATCGTCTTGTGGGATCTATTCAAAATCAATAGACACGGCTATATTCAGAAAAAAAAGTTTTGTTCTTTGTCTCATACTGATATAGAAGTTTCCATCCTTGCCGGACAAAAGTGAAAACGTGCTATGCTTTAATATTTTTATTACCCTCTGCACAATTTCATTACCCCACAATAGGTTTATTCATTACACTTCACTCCCCTTTTAAATATCGCGCAGTATTTTGAGTTATATAAACCCAAAGTAGCGATTTGAAATCTAATGTGATAATTTCTGGGTGAAAGATTCTAAGTTTATTTTGCAAGTTTGGTTTGACAATTTGAGGAATGACGTCACCTTCAAAAAACTACATGACACCAGCTGTGGAACACAAATTTTCGTATATATCCAGGCATTCTTCAGATTTTATGGTTAGCGTAGGCATACAGCAAGTAATGAACGGACCATCAAATCATTCCAAACCTTTGTAACGCCAAAACACGGAGAACTTTCCTCACCATTATTCATAAAGCTATGATGAAGCTCGCGCAACAGCAGCACTCTGGAATTAAAGATGCTCTTTGCACAGCCATTACAATTTTGGCTACTGTTTCGTCACAATATGACGTGCATGATCCGCTTCATGAAGCGTTTCACGCAAAAAACTACATGTTTCACTGCGCTGTCTTCAATGCTCCCCGCTGAAGTCCGAGATCATCATTGTGAGAGGCAAGACACGCAAAAGGCCACTAGAACCCGCAACAATACAAATAAAGCTGGCGAGGACCGACGGTCATAGTCCCGGCTACCACTCCAGGCGGGATCACACGACTTTTGACGTGCATTCCCCTTCGCAAGCGACCCGGTTGAACAAGCAATTAAAACATACCGGCAACGTAATAACGACGACTCATTGTTAAAAAAGAAATCCCTTCTAACCAGGCTTCTCTCCTAACCACGGCCAAAATACTTTTTTAGGTATGGGGACAACTGCCTCATAGTCCTGGTGCAGAGGCATGTCTAACATTTATAGGAGCACATCAACATGGTGGAACATTCAAATGGATTTATTGTGGAAGAGGAGTCCAATAGCTCACTGCTATGTTTCAAAGCCATTGTAGCTCGTTCACGGGAATATCTATGGTCGTTGTTTAAAAAACTTGTCCAATCCTGGAGGTCACAATATTTTCAATGTGGATATCCCTAAGTCACAAATGTTCTCTGGTCACTCTATTGGAAAATGGTTTTAACGAACCTGCTTCGATGTGGTTCCTTGCTAGAAAGGGTGTAAAATTGAGATATATCTTGGTTACTGAGATATATTGAGATTTAGATATATTGGTTGAGATATATTTAGATATATTGAGATATATTGGTTACCTGCGCATATTCGTAAGATGCACTAGAAAAACTGGCTCCGGAGTGTCCAATTTGGTGGACATTTCACCAGACCCACCGTGTCTTGCCTCGTACGTGGAACCATTCAGTTCCTGCAAATTTTTTTGTGCAAACCATATTGTGCAACTGGCGCACGCAACTACAAGCAAGTTTATTGGTCACCAAAAATGACAGACAGTACCCACGTTCCTAATTACCTTGTATCGTTGATTTGGACCGGTAGCGCAGATTGCACAGGACTAAACATGAGTGACTTGGGTAATACCTGCGAACGCTTGAAGCAACACTGCTAAGATGTGGAAAAAGAACAGAAGATGTTGAATGCTATTGCTCAACAAGTGCAAAAAACTGATCACGAGATGAAGTGTACTGTCACAACGATACTAACACCTGAGCGCAACAAAGTGACACGCCGTAATCTGGACCCTTAATTCTGGTGGGTAAACATCCTACAGTACGCCAAATTTTTCAAAAGATCACTTGGGGACTCTTAAATCAGCCCCTTCCGTTGAAGCCTGCTGTTGTGAACAAGACAGCCGCAGCGCTCCCGAAGCGTTACTTGATTGTTGATTGGTCTTGTGATTGGGTTTTCAGTATCCGTAAGAGTATTCTACCTGAGCAGAGGGAGTGCTGTTCAACCATCCACTGCAAAGACAAGTGCTCGAACACCGCTAGGTGGCTACGTGGGCAGGCCCTTTATTCACAAGGCATGTTTTCTCAGTATGGCAGTCTTTTTTTGTTTCAATAGTGTCAGGTGACATAAGCTATTACTTTTATTCATTCACTTTGCTTTTGGAGAAGAATAGCACGAAAAAGAAAAACATTCCGCCATCTCCACGAAGTGAATGATAATGAGAGGGGCGAAGCTAAAATGCTTATCGGAAAAACAGTGAAACATTCGCCCACACATCATATAAGGACTAGACACGTCAAGCTTTCCACCGTTAGGTTCACAAGCCCGTTGACGACATCGATGTTTGTGGTGATTATGTAGGACATTTTCGGGTCGATGAGAATGGGTAAGTTGGCGAATTTGTTGTGTGATATTATACCCACCTTGGCGGTCGCCTTCTGCAGAGCGTATTGTGTCGCGTACCCCCGGTACGTGTCTTCAGCTCGCAGGCATCGAGCGACCACCTTTTCTTCCTCTTCTCTTTGTTGGGTTGCAACGAACGCGTTGAACGTTTTGACCTCTTCGGCCTATCTTTGGTTGGCCAATCGCTAGGGGGATCCTGCCACAATCATCATATTTGTGCCGTGTACAGCCGGGACTGAGCCCGAGCAAGAGGAGCTTCGCCCCCAATAACTGGCATCAGCTCGCGTATCCCTCTTCGTTTTCATCGAAATCTGCAAGCACATGCATTTGTAAGACCAGTTGGTGTATCACTAAGAATGGTCCTGTGGGCTTGTCTCAAGAAGAAAGGGTGTTCACTTTCTTACTACCTGCAATATTTGCGCTAAAAGGTTGGCTGTATGCATGTACTCCAAACATTGTGTCTACGCACTTCTTGGTTTTTGGCCTATAACATAATCGTCTCGCATAAGGTATTGCTGGGTGAGGCAGCAGTCTCTCTGCGGTAAATGCGTAGTTCGAAACTTCAGTTCCTCTGATAAAACACGGAATTTTTCCAATTGAAACCTACTGCGACGATCAGATTGTCTGGAGTAGAGGCTGCAAGCCCACAAGGTGCTCCTGGCATTCGTTAAGAGGAAAGGGTTGTGTCAGAGCAACAGGAGAGCAGGAGAGGCGGTGTACCGTCAGTGGCACCTCACACAATGATCATGTTAGTGAAACATTGCAGTTTCTGTACACCACCCAGACTACATACCCTTGAACTCGTAACTTGTTCAAGGGTATGTTTGGAGACGTAAACGCCGGAATTTTGCGTAAAAGTCGCAATACATGCTCTCAGTAAGGATAGCGGCTTCTGGGTCAATGTCGGCCACATCATTTCCCATTTGCGGGTTTTCACATCCATCACCCAGAAAAACCTTGCATTCCAAATGTTATAGAGTGCGTTGGATATTCGTGATAGGAATACAGCTCTTGTCTATTACTGTGTTTCTTGTAGGTAGAGCTGTGATTCCGGAGTTCGGGAATACACTTGGGTAGCGTGACTGCTGACCGCCGGCGTTGATCAAGAGACCCATTCTTGCTAATGAAGGAGAAAACTTTATACACGTATTTGCTTGATGAATACAAGTTAGGATGCCGTGCTAGCCGCGGCCAAAGCAACAGAAACAACTCTAACAGCAACCTCAAAATCGACCCTCGGCGGATCGCACCACCGTCTTTTTTTTTCAAACAAAAGTCCCCGGAGTCCTCCTAGGGAATTGAACTCAGAAATGTCTGGTCCAATCACAAACCCACAATCTCATGCAAGGCAGCAACGACATCGCGTGAAGCCGTTCTTCTTTTACCACCACGCGTCCACGGGGAGAGGAGGCGATGGCGCCGCAGGTGCGAGAACATCCTTTTTTCCCAGTACGAGGTGCGCCTGGTGCTTGAATTATGATGCTCGCCGATTACAAATATCGTGGTCTGCTCTTCCGAATACATAACGGCTGTTTCACCACAATCGCCCGGATGGTAATGGTTGAGGAAGTCCCGTGCCCGGACACGCCTGCTCGTTTCCACTAGTGACTTATAGGTGAAGAGGCACAGTTCACGCATGGTTTGATGAACATCTGTATCCCATTCGGATTCACACGTGGCGCGAGCCGACTTCCACGAATGGGCTAATAGGCGACGAGGTCCATGTTTTGGTGCGCCATGCACGAAGCTCGGTCATAACAGAAGGCAAAGCAAACAATTCTGTGCGCCCTCCGTTGACAAGGTTGTTTTCTCCGCCTCACCAGAAAATTGTAGCTTAGCATATTTCTCTCTTGCCGTGTTAGGATGCCATTTTCCTTGTTCTCTGGACCAGACTCCACATGCGCACATTTATTTCAGTAGGGTTGCTCAGTTCTTGTTACCGGCTCCTGCCTGGCTATGCCCGTGTACGCATTCCCAGTCAGATACGGTATACCGGAACAGCACAATAACACCTTCACTAGGATGAAGCTCTTTACTGATGGCGAGCATGCGCGAATACGCACTACTGAAATGTCAAATTTGCATAGAGGCCATGCGCATATTTAGGCGTTGCACACAATGTACGAAGCTCCTCCAAAAAAATAAAAAACGATTTGTCAAAAAAATAAACCTCGTTTCTTATAGGTATGAAACCAATGTGTGCATTTTCAAGGTTGCAAGGTTTCAGGTTTAGTGGTTTTGTAACAAATTGTTTACTGTGCAAAACGTACAATCGATGTCAGTACAAGAGGATGTCTCGAAAAAACAACTGTCAGGGGGACCTCCTCCTTGTAACTAATCATGGTATACAAAACACGATGAATGAAAACTAAAAAGTATCGTTCTTATGGCAGGGTTTGGCGACAAAAAATACTTATATTATTTACAAAATTATATGTTTACGTCCGAAGTGGAGGCAATAAAATTAGAGTTTACAACAATACATGAATTATCATAGCACACAAATAAAATATATAATCAGACTGCAATCATCGACATATCAGGATCATTTATTACTATAATAGCCCATAAAGACCATTTATTATAACAATAAAGCATAACCCATAAACCCGCAGAATGCTGAGCAAGCAGTATATAAGTGTATTTTACGACTTCGCGTTTTTGCCAATGGAGATGTAAAAGTTGGGAGTACCCCCAAAAAAAAGAAACGTTGTAGTGCGAGGCATCGGAAAAAGAGTGTCCCGCTGTGTTGTTTTAGAGCGCGTTACGTTCTGGCACTAGGTGTAAGCGAGTGTTTTATTACAGTAACTAGCGCCTGGCATAAACGAGTGTATCGCTGTTTTAGTACCGTGGCGTCATCGACAACAAAGTGAGATGAAGACGACGACATGAGATGCCACCTTCCCTATCCCCTAAGAGGCTTCACCAGTAAAACCGGGTAATAATTGCAAAGCTATGGTTAGGTGTCGCGAAAGGGTTAAAACGGAAACTAGTTTGGCGAGGATGGGAAATTAGCAGAGCCAATGTTTCTGAACGGCCTAAAACTTTTTACATGATCCGCCTGATTTTGAAATGCTGTTTTCATTTACCATACGAATTTCGAATGCTAAATATTTTGCACTAGATTTATTGTGAAACTAAAACTTTAAATATCAATGAAGCATACCCTCAAGAAATCATGGTGGGCAGGACGCAAAACGTCTTGGTTGCCAAGATTTTTTGTGGAGTAGAGAAAACCGTTTTATTTTGTGTGTATGAAATCAAAAACTTTGTTTTTATAGGTTGCATGCGCAAATATTTGCTTGGGGTATAAGAGACCATGTATTGTATATATGAGCGGTGTTTTATTACAGAATTATTGAGGAATTGACCACGTGAAAATATTTTGATATATTCTGAGTAAGAAACACAGATCATCTTTTTTATATAACAAGATAATTGAATAATGTATATAAAATATAATTCGCCCTAGTCCGGTTCTCTCATTACTAACCGAATTAATGATGATTGGAAAAGGAGACGCGTTAGAAATTTCGACATGTGTTCTATCAGATACATAAATGCAATGTGGTGTAATGCTGTCCCCAGTTTTCAAGTTTATTCCAGTTTTGCAAAAATGTTATGGGGTTAATTGTATCAAAAGTCTTTTTGAAACCTTCAAAAACTTTGCTGCACCAAGAACCATATAAATTAAAGTTTTAACTGTTTCGGCCACTTCTTTTATGCAAGTTACGTGATGTAATTAGGGCAGAAGAAAAATTGACTGGCGTTCCAATAATAAATTTATTGAGATACTTCATTAGGCAGATTACAATACCCTTTTCAATTACCTTCCTCAAAAACGCGGAAAAGGTATTGACAGTATATGGCTTTCAGAGAGAAATCCACCTTCTCGAATACAGGGACCACTTTCCTTTTGTTAAGCTGTTCGGGAAATACACCGCATTGCAAACTACTGTTAGCAGTACTAGCCGGAATGTGGGATTACTGATAGGCAACAAGCTTGATTTACAAAGCGGGTATGTGGTCTGATGCTAAGGTTCTATGTTTTAGACTTGGTGTAAGCTACAAACTTCTTCTGCGTTCATCGGGCTTACATGAAAAGACTGAACGCAAGTATACGTAGATTGCACAAAATTGTGCTTGTTCATAGCTGCTGTAAAATAATCGGGTAAACTCACTGACTATGTTAAATTGGTCAGTGAAAAAAACTATCGCCCTCAGAAATTTCTGACCGAGTTATTCTTAAGAAACGTGCAAAAATGGCTGCATTAGTTACCAATTCTTGTTGGTATTCGTACCGTGTTAGAATAGTTTGTTTTGGTTGTAATAATGCTTATCCTGCTGATTACGTGCACACTTGCGCTCGCATTTTAAAGCGGGCGCTGAGAGCATGAGTAAAAGTCTGATCTTTAGCTTCACTTTACATGGGCTTGTTGTTATTTGAAACGCCTAATGCCTCATTTGACGGAGATATCTCCGCTAGAAAAGAGCTGTGGTACGTCCAACGTATACCGCGAAGTCGCGAGCAGAAACCTCACGTTAACGGCCATCCCGAAGTTCTACGTTGAGGCAATGTGTAGTTGTCATAGTTAATTCTGAAGTAGTGCACTGTGCGTGTATTGGATGTATCGTCATGCCTTTGTCAGGGGGAAATGTTTTACGTGACGAGTAAATCAATTGAAACCTATTCTCTCGAACTGATAATGTGTAGTTGTTGCGGGAGAAATGCAGGAGACTTACAAGTTCCCCTTCACGTGCAGAGATGACCTTTCGGTGTTCGTATGTGAGGACCATTGAAACCAGCCATTTTTTTATATTTCGAGAATAATGACCTAGCCGTCACTGAAACGTGAACTTCTTTGCGTAAGATAAAACTATGTCAAATTGGTGAGTTAAAAAAACTATTGCCGTCAGAAATTTCTGAGCGACTTATTTATCAGAAAGGTGCAAAAGTGGTTGAAATAGTTGCCAAACTTGTGCGTATTCGTACAGTGTTAGAGTATTTTGTATTGGTTATGATAAAGTCTATCCGGATGATTGAGTGGTGAAATAATGCCAATCATTTTAAAGCGGGCGCTAAGAGCATAATTAAAAGTCTCAGCTTTTGCTTCACTTTACATAGGGTTGTTGTCATTTAAAACGCCTAATGCCTCCTCTGACGGAGATATCTCCGTTTAGAAGGAGTCTTTGGTACGTTCAACGTAAACCGCGAAGTCACGAGCAGAACCTTTACAGTTACCTGCAATCCCAAAGTAGTGCACTGTAGTGCACTGTGCGTGTCGTGGATGCATCTTACTGACTTTGTTAGGGGGAACTGTTTTATATGACGAGTAAATCAATTGAAACCTATTCTCGCAAAGAAATCATGCGGAGTTCTTGCGGGAGAAAGGGAGGAGACTTACAAGTGCCCCTTCACATGCAGAGATGACCTTTTTGTGTTCATATGTGAAGACCATTGAAACCAGCCAATTCTTCTAGTTTTGAGAATAATGACCTAGCATTTACTGTAATATAACAGCTATAGGAAGGCATCCTCAGTATAGCCCTTCATCCGATGTTGTGGTCTTCAACTGTTGGGAATGGCGAGGGGTTTCGAGGTTTGTGTATGTTGTCGTTCAGCTCGTGCGCGTCATCATGACCTTCCTAACGTGTTTATGGCGTACCCCTTTGGCGCCCGCTTGTTTGGGTAAACCACGCCATCGTCTTTCGTTGTAACAGATAAGTAAGGGTGTACTCTAGAGGGACGTGATGGAAACAGCAGGAATGGGGATGAAGCAATCTTAGAGAAAGTGTATGGATTATGCGATATGCAGACAAGGCACTAAATTCTCTTTTCGCACTGTGCCATAAGATAACCTTCAGAACAAAGGAGCCACCAAAGATAAAGCGAGCTTGAAAGGCGAGGCTGTGATTATGGCGAAATGCGGGGCTCATTTTCCCTCTCGATGACGCAGTGCGCGACAACGGCAGAATATAGCGCGCGCCTTTATGTGTTCTTTGAGGCAGCAGTCACTTTGTGAAACGCCTCAGGTGTGCGCCGTCACCCTGAAGGCTGCGTAAATTCACTCAAAGGGTAGAATTAGTTCAGAATAACGCGGCTCGTTACATACTTTCCAATTATAACAGTGCATCCAGTGACACACACATGAAATTGAGGCTTAACCTATCAACCTTAGCGTCTCGTCGTAAAATTCCTTGTCTGTGTCTTTTTCAAAAAAATTCTATCACCCAGAACTACGCAGTGAATTTATTCAAGCGCCTCTTTACATTTCTGCTCGTTTAGACCACTCAAATTTGGGATACCCCATTCACGGACTAACGCCTTCTCACAGTCATTTTTCCCGCGGACAGCCACAGACTGGAACTACCTTCCCGACTCCATTGCCTGTATAAAAAATTTGGTATTGTTCAATAACACCTTAGTTAACATTGTATATTAGGAATGGTTTGTAGTTGCCTGCCTCTAATTACCGTTTACTATACCTTTTTGCTTTGTAACCTAGCTGACATTTTGTAATTACGAAATGTTCTTGGCTCTATATTGACTCTAATTTCACTCACGGTATTTGGGTATTACCCACTCCCCTCTGTAATGCCTTCGCGCCCTGAGGGTATAATAAATAAAAAAATAGGTTACTTCACCATGGCCGGTTGAGGCGCTTTTTTTAAAGGTATTCGCCCAGTCTTTTTTTATCCAAGTGTTCTTCAGGCCGCCACGTTCGGGCACAATAGGTTCTACACGGCAGTAGACCTTTTTTTGGCTCGCATTGGGGCCTAGAGGAGTACTTGGGTGCCATAAGTGGTACCAAGCAATTACCCCGAAAGTTGTAACGTAACCAACAACGACGCGTAGTGCTTGGAAATATACAAATATTAGAGGACTTTTGGGTTCCGAAAAACAGCTTAGGGCGTGCGAAAAGTGTCGCTGGAGATGGTCGCAAGCAAAAAGAATGTTCTGTCATTTTCCCATGTAAAGTTATCTAGAGTGTTAATTTTTACAACGATTTCGATTGAGAATATTCAGAACGGGCTTCACAAGTTACCCCAGTGTGATGTTATTTTTCTATAATATATAACATTTATAATGAAAAGCGAAAAGCGAATAATGAAAAGCGAAAAACATTAGCGCTGCCCTTTAACGACAGATAAACTAGTAGAGCAGTGCCACGTGCTGTGAAAGAACACATCACAAAAAAAAATACATGGTTTATTACAAAATTATTTCTCTCCCTTTACTACCTAAAAATTTAATTACACTAATAGTCTGGGGTTTTTACTTAAAACTATTTTCGTTATCTCACAGAAATGATTTTTCTTGCGTAATGTTGGGAACTCCTCTACAGAGTGAAGACATTGACAATTATTGGGAACAGTTTAATACCTGAACAAGCTTTGAATACGTTTATCTGCAATTCCCAAATCGTGGGCAAAGTTCTATAAAATTATTTTCTTTCCTTTCAGGCGCAATGAAAAAATTCGACATGATTGCGGACTTTCCACCGTGTTCGTACCCACCATACACTTTTAAAACCACCATGCATTATGATTTTAATACATTTGCAAAATATCCAGGGCTGGAAACAATTATCAGTAAATGCTCGAACTGGAACAAAGAACGCTACAATATTGACAAAGATTTTGTATACGATAGGGATAGAATTGTTGCTTTCTATCCCAAAGTAGAAAGTATAAATTGTGAGATAAATTGGTACGAAGGCAACTACACTACTTGCATAAGAAAATGAATGTTATTTTGCGCCTGGTTTAAAATCCAAAGCTAATCGATTTGATCTTAGTGACCTTTGCATTTGTTTTCTGAATAAAGAAAAAATGTGTAATAATGTTCTTGATTGGCAATCTTTGCACACCGAAGCAAGCCGTGTATGTCCACTTGCAGTAGCGCTGAGTTAGAGCAGTCCGGAGAATTCGCTTATGACGCAGAAACCCGTTTTCTGCAAGCTTATGTTTGAGCCCTTTCGCAAAGAACTGTAACTGCCCGTAAGGTAATATGCCGTATTTCTGCACATTACCTAAAGTTAACAGCAGAGTTTATTACAAAATAATTTAAAACCCCTATCGTTTTCATCTTCACAATAAAATAACACAATACAAATGACTCTGAAAAAAGGCATCTTGTAGCTTTTCGCCTCGTATACTTGATACCATAACTAAACATACACGGTGGGAGGACACCTGCTGCAATATTTGGCATGCACTCCATTTACTAGATGGCTTTTTGGTAAAAACGTGCCTTCAGAAAACGAAACGGCCCCTTTAGTGCCCAAAGACGGCTCAAAATAGGCTTGCGTTGGTTTAGCTTTT
This sequence comes from Haemaphysalis longicornis, assembly GCA_013339765.2. Lineage (NCBI taxonomy): Eukaryota > Metazoa > Arthropoda > Arachnida > Ixodida > Ixodidae > Haemaphysalis > Haemaphysalis longicornis. The sequence goes on from JABSTR010001246.1 coordinate 1,919,101, forward strand.
ACCAGCTTCACACGATGACGGAAATATTCCGAAAAACAAAAGATTGCTCATGTTCGGAGGGTCTAGGATACATTGCAAACAAGACGGCAAGAAAATATTGACCTACCACAAGAATAACTGTTTTATTCTAACTAGACCTTTGTTTTTAAGATGAAATTGTATAAGAAATAGATTATTTAGCCATTGTTTATAGTAAATGTAGATGCTGGAACGCATCGTCAACAAGCAATGAATAACTTAAAAATATGATTTTGCAATGGACAAACAGTTAAGTGTCGCATCTGCGCATGCTGTGCGAAGCTTTTCGTAGAAAAAGTTATTTTTCTTTTAACATAATTACTATTTGCTGTATTAAAGGCAAACAAGATTTTTCCAGCAGGGAAAAACCTAATTAAAAATGCTATTTTACAAGAAACACAATTGGCTTCCACAACTGAAGGAGAAAAATGAATTGGGCGTTGTAAAAAGAAGAGGTGCTATGTTACATTCTAATAGACGAGTTCTAAACTAGGATTTATTCAATTCAACCAATTGATCGAGTAAAACAAGAACATGAGGGCCCTTCACTAAAAGAGAAAAAGAGCTAAGGCTTCCAATCCTGCATATTGAGCGTATCATAATATTTCTTCGCTTTTAAAGCATTAAAAGTAACTATAAGGCACCGTCATTCGAAACAGGGAGGAGCTTACGCTGACTTCGTTAAAAAAAATTTGTATGTTCGGACTTCACTGCCATTTTAGCATCGGTTCGATGCACTCCCACAAGGGTAATGATGCTAGCCACGTATTGGGTCTGTTTACTTACGTGTTTTGCATTTACTTGTTGGCGACTGCCAGCTGTCTTATCGGCGGGCCTAAAGAAGCGAGTGTTTCATGCTTTGTGTCTTATTCCGCATGGGTTATGTCTTATAACAGGCCGAGTAACTCGCCCTGCATTACTAAAAAGGAAGAGTTTGGTTTGATCTCCAGTGTTCTTAATATAATTCGACGGTTGGACAAAACCATCACGCCGAAACATGCTTTCGCAGACGAGATGCTGCGGCATGCAATTCGCTGACGCCAGTCGGCGCGTGCCAGTCTTTTGGGGATTTATATGACGCTTTTGGTTTCTTTGAGATTTTGCGGAGCACAAGCGCTCTCCAATAAACGTTGCTTTCATTTGGAAAACCTGCTTTTTCTTAGTTACTTGACAATCTCGGTTTTTCTAATAATAGGTTCTTGTTAAACATGCGTCGTTTGAATTTCCCTTCCCAGGTCTGGTTTTAGGACGCAATTACATTCATTAACCATTTTCAATTAGCCTGGATCAGCTAGCCCGTTCAGGAAGGAACCGGATTCGCAATATCTCCAAACCAGCCCTTCAAGTACTCCAAATCAAAGTAGATCAGGTATTTTCAACACCTACTTCAAGGGCGAAAAAGAACCTTGGTTATGTTTCTTTTTGAAAATATTGAGCAAAGAAACCCTGCTGTCTCTAGAAACTCCATAGAACTGGAACAGTACTATTGTTTTCAATGTTTGTAGGCCAATGAGCAGGCAGCGATTTTAGCGTTTAGATTCCTAGCAGAACACAAAACAAGTACACCAACAACCAAGTTTGAAGGATGACCGGGTAAGTGCTAACTTTCAACTGATGGTTTATAGGAGGACGAGAGCATATAATCTTATTTGCCCTCTAAAGAACCGAAGACTAAGAAAACATTAAAAAATGCAAAAGATAAAAACAGTCACGTGACACCAGGGTCAAGGAGTTCAGGTCAACTTTTACCAAATTCACGTACTGGCGTACTCACGATTGGACCGTGCTCTCTCTTCCCCTTTCCCTACCTCTCTCGACAGGCCAGACCTATTCTAGTATAAACCACGCGTATTGTCCTACAGATGATAACACACGTTCCCCAGACCACTTTTTTCGTAAGGGATGACAGCTGGCCTTCTGTCGCAATGTTTCTCACTTTATACTTCCGCAAAACTCAAAGGACGTTGAAACATAACATGTGATAGTTTGGCCCGCATACTCACTGTAACATGAGCACAGAATTTCTTAGACGGCGCGACACCGGAGGTGTGCAAAGGTTGTCCTTTGCTTTTCAGTGCAGACCGGTTTCCCAGTATGCATGGGAAGATTCACCTACACAGGGCCAAAGGAACTTCGACGCGGTGAACAAGACCTTGACCCCGTATTGTTCAATGCAAGAAAGAATTCAATGCAAGATTCAATGCAAGAAAGAAATAACATCAATCTCTTCTTTGTCTCTTATTTTTATATTCACTGTTGTTTTCAGCGGCCTGCTTGTCACTCAGGCGAGACTATTTGTTTCTTGTGCGATGCAGCACTTCGGCACTATAAACAATTTGCTGCTTACGAAAACGCGTCACGTCCGAGCTAGAGACTTCTTTTCACAAAATGATTGGATGACTTGCAAGAGCAGTCGACAAGGACTCCGCAATGTTGATCTTACCCAGCTGGAAGTGTACGAAGCCCTACGGTGAAGCAGGCTTGTTCCGTCTTGGCTCTTGATCATCTTGAAAAAGCAGCCGCAACATATAAAAACCTGGCGCTTTCCAGCCAGCAAAATTCAGACGTGAAACTGAGTGGCTTTAAAGAATCAACAAAAGAGCCCAGAATTCTTGAGATGGCAGGTTGTGTCAGAGCTAAAGGCTTTGAGTGAGCGCTGACTCAAAGGGAAAAAGCAGTTTATAAAGTAGCAAAAGTAAGACACCCGAGAAGCATTTACTAAATTCATATCAGCTAGCAGCGAAAGACGGTATTGCAACAACCTGCTAGATACAATTACCGTAGAACTGGTGCGTTGCACGACCTTCTGCTGACAGCCTACTTTTCGATGTAGAAGTTGTTGCCAGATACAAATTTTGTTGTTGCCAGAAGTTGTTGCCAGATACAAAATCACTAGTATGCACTGCACGGCCGTTTCAAAAATCGACCACACCGAACTAGCCAAAGACGCGATGGGCTGTGGGAAGCAGTTTTATGTGCAAATAAGACAATAAATCTTTATCGGAACAAAAACGTGGTGAGACATTTTGCCCACTCAGTTTTAAACAGGCAATACGTGTAGCAGAATCATTCGTCTAAAAAATGGGTCGAGTTCGCCAAGCAAATTTGGATTGTTATGCAACAGATCACCGACGCACATTTTCCTTGTATGAGATTCCTAAACGATTACGCGCAATGGACATTCTATCTTGAGAGTCATCCGTGCAAAAGAGATACAAGGGAGCCTTTGACGGTTTTCTATATTTTTTGATAACAATTTAAGTTACAACTCCCTGCACAACAGGTCAGTTTGCAGTTTCACTTCCTTCAGCCGTCCTTATCTGTCGGTTTCAATGATATCTGGAACTTCTTAGGTATTAGCATAGATGCTTCATAGTCGTAAACAGCAAAACCGACTGTAGCGTTCAGTTCTCAGGCAAGGAGACATTCATCATTTTACTGGGCCTCGCCAAGACGAAAAAGAACCCAGGACGTTTATTTGCTACGCTTAGGTGGTCGTATTCATAGCGGGCAAGGGGAAGGAAAGTAAGTAAGGGAAGTAAAACAGGGCGAAGGCTGGATAGGAGAACAGGATGCTACCACCAAGCGCGAATGCCAATAGCATATAGTTCGTTACAACACCTTCCTTATCCACTCAGGTCACACTGAGCAAAAGCTTGTTGAGAGTCAAGTAAACACAATTTATTCGTACGTCAGGAAGCGTCTCTCAGCATTTCTCGACCACAAATACCCCCTAGTAAAAACAACACACTTTGGCCCGGCGGTCTTCTAATACTCACTTCCCGGAAGAATAAGAAGTTTCGCGCGGTCTTCTTCCAGCTGTACTGCAAATTTTGGAACACGGTTGAGAGGGTGTAAAATGCCTTCCGATTGTCGACCTCGCTCACTGAGTGATCTGGTAACTGGTAGCCGTGTCCCTGCTGGGTGGGCCCTTGAAGCAGAAACTTTCAAAGACCCCCATTCAGAAGGCTTCCAAAGATTCCTAAAGTAACCTGCAAAAATCACACCATTTGTCCTGGGATCATGCCAGAATTTTGTCTTTGTAGATACTGGGGTGCAATAGCAGCAGAGAGGATCTTAAAACCAATGTGGACAGCAAAGACGAGAGATTTAATCTTAAAATAGGCGACAAGCACCATAGCACGAACGCAAAAACAATGAGTAATAAGGCCAAATGTGCTAGATAGGATATTCATGAACGAGTGGTTTGGCGTGTTTCTTCATAGTCAGAGAGCAAAAAAGCGCAGTAGAAACACCGGGTGAGGCGAGTGCAGGAGAAGGGCGAACGTTAAAACAACGCTTGAATGCAGGAACAACACACACACACACACAGGCTGAAGAAGAATCGCGCTCCAGAATACCAGCATTTTTATGTTTTTCTTCTTTTTCTGACGTCAAGGTTGATTGCCTTTGACAGTAACATATACCTTCAAGAGCAGAAGACTTGCCCAGTCTTGTGACTTGTAGGGGTTTCGAGTTATTTGTTTTTGTCACATTGTGACAATGGCTTGTTAAGCTGCTGGGTGATCTAAAGGTTTTAATTTTTTGTTTATGTCGACCACCTTTATCGGTTTTAGATCGTTCCAGTTTTATGGACTATTCCACCAGGACTCGTCCAGACTGTGTTTTCATATCTGACAAGTACGTCGTCCAGTGTAGTCTAATGGTTCTTAATTACCGTGTAAGCCCCTCAGTATTACATCTGAATTTCCAGTCAGGACAGCATTAAGTTTACAGCTTTGCGGCTAGCTTTGAAAGCCCTAAACTCGTGTTGAATAAATGAGCCATAGTCAGCACGCGTCCTCTGCTCTTCAGCTTGGCACACTCTGAGATGGCTAAGAGAAAGTTTGTGGTGCCTTGCTTGTGGAGTACTCTATGCACGCCATGCACAAATTGCGTAGTTAGCAGTCTTAAGTTGCATGTAATACATAAGGAACCGTCCATTCTCTCAAGCAATTATTAGTTTTTATGTCTGAGGTCCTGCATTGCCGAAAAAAAACTCATTTATTCTCGCCTGAAGGTCCAGCAGACAAAGGAAAACCAAAGCAATTACTAAGAAAAAAGAGACAGAGATATAATATCTGGTATCTCAAATAGCATAAAATTTTATACAACCGCAGAAAATAGGGCGACGTTCTTACGTAAAGGTTTTGTTCTTTTGAGGACTGGCGTTGTTAGATTACTCTGTGTGTGACAGGAAACAACTGTGAAATAACCGTTTATTCATAAACTGGAGAAACAAGTAACACAGCACGCGTGGCATTGTCCAGAAAATTTTATTCTAATGTGGCAGATACTATTTTGGCTAAACCCTCAGAAGTATGAACGTCCGTTTTAAAGAACCAAGATTAGGTCGCGGCGAGGCCACCTACGGTCACCCATCCGTTGACTGCAAAAACGTGTGTAGGAAAACCTGTGTTATCTTATAAATGACCGCACCAGTGGTTTGTAATATTAAAACACATTGCGGTGATCAGTGCACCAGCAGATCATCTGTAGTTTAATGATACGTAAACCGTGATTTTCGGAATAGTTTGCAGTGATTGTATTTCAACACTTCTATGGCGTTTTTTGGTTTTCATGTTTTCCTTCCTTTGATGATCTGATGAAACAGATGTGTTATTTAGCTATGGTCCTCAAGTAAATGACATGGATTAAAATGTTGACAGTGGACTCTACTCTTTAGGCTCTTTCACATCTATCCTTCACTAGGCATATGAACACTAGTGTGATTGTTAATCCTCACAGCGCAAGAAGTAAGTTCGTCTACTCAGGCCGCTATATTTAAGCGCAGTTTTCTGTGTGACTGTGTAATAACACGCCACCACGTTTTACCTAGTGATTAACATCTACACAACGAAAATATTAGTAGCCTTCTATTTTTATGAAGTCTCTAGAAAAAGCGCTGTTCTTCTATAGATTTTTAATGTATAAGTTGGGGAAAGGTTTATCTTTGTTTTATTTGGAGGTGTGCAAATAACACAGGTATTTTTATTTGTACTACATAAAGGACTAGTTCTAACAAAATGCGAAGAGAACTGCTTCATGCTATACTTTAGAACGGCAGTCTAATTGGAAATCGTTCATGACAGGTATTCCTGACGAACACTGGCAGTGAGAAGGGACACTGCCCACATTTCTACTAAAGTTTATCTGAAAAAAAACCCCCCACACTATACAGGCTTTCTGAACTAACTCGTAGGGGTGACTTGGACGTGGTAAATCCAAAGCATGCTACACCTACGGTTTCTATGTTAATCTCTTTATCCATTACACAAAATATGGGTTGCTTACACAGTCATTATTCTGTGACAAAAGCTGAAGAACCAGCGCTAAAGTAATTGGTCGCCACTGCGCCCTGCGACAGTAGATGTCCAGCAAAGCTTTTGAAACCACTGCAAATGGTGATGGGAGGACGGCATACAATGATCTCGTCTTCTGCAAGTTGTCGCTTGTAGCGCTTGTAGTGTCGATAGAAAGTAGCTCATTTGCTCATAATGTTCCACGCAATATTTTGTTTTGTAAGTTCGTGACGTTTCTGCATTCATGGTTCACCGCCATTTTGTTGTTTATGCGTTTTAGTCGGTCAACTCTGCTAGGCTTAGCTTCTCCTCTCTGCTCTGCGGCTGCGGCGACTGGAGTCGTTTCAAAAGCGAATCACGATTAACGCGTGTAACGGCACTTCACACCAATGTGTGTACGAAGATGCCTTTTGCTGTATCTTCGGCAGCGTTGTTAATAAATGATCCGGTCCAATCAACGGCGAGGGCGCGGATGCTTCAGTCTGCAACACTGATGAAAGAGAAACTGGCCGCTGATGTCGACCTCTGTGACTCAGTGGCGGTACACAATACGTTATCTACCGACACTATCTTTGTCTTATCTGACGGCAAATGCTGGGCCCTGCTAACCCATATATACGGGGTCGGCCTCTTCGTCAAGAACTGCTTTATTTGTCATACTGGTCTCCCCGAAACCTTCACAGATCATCGGACAATCCTAATGTAGCCAGCAACAAGTGGTGAGTTGTTCTATTATTCAAACGTGCGTCCTCATCCATACACAGCTTTAATTTTTTTTTTGGGTCCACAAAAAAATTCTCTGGTCTATGTCGTACGCCTGATTAGCCTGACTCATGTGCTGGGTGTCTTAGGTCTTGGCATACAGCGCGCCATCTGCATT